>CP092730.1:13040100-14240100 GCA_030273425.1 Microplitis manilae | reverse complement strand
TTGTCCCTTAGCTTCTTCCCCATCGATAACTTTTACCACATCGACTAACAAATTGTCAACTTATAATTGGCCCTCTTAATTATCTCGAATTAAACTGAAAACTCCCTTCTTAACACTCGACTCAAAACTACCCTTGCTGCTATTTCAACTGCCATCTGTTCCTCACTGTTTGATTACTCTATCCAATAACTTGTTTGCATTTTTTCTTACAAATTGAATTCACCGTAAATTCGCCACCCCAAAATTTCTAGTAAATTGATTTTTATTAATTAAAATGTTTTTATTTTAGACACAGAATGGTCATGCCGAAATTTCAATAACAATTTTTTTTTTTATTTTAGATAGAAAATTTTACCGGATGACCAACTTACCCCACTTATAGCATAGGCGTTTTGAAGCAAAAAAAAAGTATTTTTTTTTTTTAATACGAAATACTATTTCATTTAGCTCAAGCTTTCATTATTTCGTGTATGAAATATTATATTAAACAACGAAAGAGAATATAATAATACAAACATATAAATAAATTAGTATGATGGTTTATTAATGCAACAATGCAATATATCAGTGCGGTAGGAGACTAACGGGGAACGAATCAAGCTGAACAAACATCTAACTTGGCGATATGAATTTACCCCTCTCGTGTTTCTGTGGGATGTGCTTGCGAGGGATATGATACTAACACGGGTACGGTAACGTTATAGCTAAAGCGGTGCTTTCGCTCGTGTCTCAGTAACTACCTTCTTGTTTATCACTTATCGCGTGCGAAACGTGCTTCAGCATTTTTCTAATGTACTTATATTTATTTTATTAAGAATGCTTCACACACCTAATTTTATTCTATTTTTATTTTTTTCACTTTATCAAACTTATTTTGGAATTCGTTCTATATGACCCTACACAGAAAAAACAGTTAACTTGGTTCAAGAAAATTATTGTCTTCCGAATTTTCTTTCTTGATTCAATAAAAATAAAATACTTGATTCAAAAACTGTTTTTTGGTTCAAGACAGTAAAGTCTCAAACAAGTCTCTTGCTCCAAAAAAAGTTATTTTTGAAGCCAAATTGGAAATTTCTTGGTTTAAGAAAAGAAATTCTTGGCTAAAGAAAATAAGTCATCTCTGGCGAAAAAATCAACGTTTTGAACGAAAAATTTTAACTTCGGCCAAGAAACTTTTTCTTGCCCCAAGAAAAAAAATTTCTCACTCCAAAAAATCAAAGTTTTGAACGAAAAAAAGTTTACTTGGACCAAGATATTTTTCCTTGCCCCAAGAAATAAAATTTTTTGCTCCAAAAAATAAGCGTCTTTGGATTGAAAAAAAAGAAATCCTTGAGCCAAGAAAAAATCTCTTGGCGCAAGAAAAAAATTCTCTTGCTCCGAAAAATAAATTGCTTAAGTGAAAATAAAAGTTGCTTAGGCCAAGAAAAAAAAATCTGGGCGTCGGTTGGCCCTGCGGGCCAGCCCCAAAACTTCCCGCTGTTTTCGACCTCAAAGAGCTCGAAAACATTAGTGTAAATATATTTTCGACCTCAAAGAGCTCGAAAACATTAGTGTAGATATATTTTCGAGCTCTTTGTAACGTTTCAATTTAACTTACTAACTTACAATATACAACTTAAATATAACCACTTAATTATAACCCTTAATCTTATTGTGGATTGGCTCGTCGGATGCCAGGATTCAAGGATAGGATATAAGGGTGATGACGTAACTACTGCTAAATAAATTAAAATTGACCAGAAGACCCTTTTTCTAAGATATATATATATATATATATATATATATATATATATTAGGGTGGCCCAAAAAAACCGACTATTTTTTTTTTTTCGATCTCGCATGAAAATTTGTTGGTTTAAGATGTTTTAAGAAGCCTCTCCAAAAACCACCTCGATAAAAAATTTTTAAAAGGTCGCTCACGAATTTTGAAAATATCAAAAATGATTAAAATTCGGATTTTTTACTTCTAAATTTTTTCTTTCTCGTGGCAGCATAAGTTTACATTTGTAAAATTATGACAATCCTGAAAATTTCAGCCCAAAATTTAAATATTTAAACGGTGCTCAAGAATTTTGAATTTTAACTGATAATATGTGATTCATACTTTTAATTAGTTTTTGTATTTTTTTATAATTCAATTACCGTCATTCCACTAAAATATAACTTTTGCATAGCCAAAAATATACAGAACAGTCTTAAACAATAAAATTTGGTAAGTTTTAAATAAGCGAAAAAACCTGAAAATTGAATTAAAAAATAAAAAAGTGTATAAATAACTTATTATTTTCATTTCTCGGGTTATATTTTCATTCATTGTGATGCAAATTAATGGTGAAAAAATCGAGAAGCTTTATTATCAATATTCAAGGGTCGCTCGAAAACGTTCAAACGACAGCACTCGGAAACATTCAAAATTCTTGAGCGAGGTTTAAATATTTAAATTTTTGGGTAAAATTTTCAGCGTAGTCATGATTTTACGAATATAAACTAATCCTGCCACGAGAAAAAAAAAATTTTGAAAAAAAAATCCGAATTTCAATCATTTTTGAAATTTTCAAAATTCGTGAGCGACCTCTTAAAAATTTTTTATTGAGCTGATTTTTGGAGAGGCTTCTTAAAACATCGTAAACCAACAAATTTTTATACGAGATCGAAAAAAAAAAATAGTCCGTTTTTTTGGGCCACCCTAATATATATATATATATAAATATAATGATTTATTGAAAATAACCTAAAACTAAATACAAGACTGAAGAAAATAATGTAAAATGTATAATGTTCCGTGCTCCTCAGTTTGTTCTGCTGCTGTTTAACTGCTAACTGGTCTACTTCTTCTGCTGCCAGTATACCCCTATACTGTGTAATGCTGCTACTCTGCTACCGCTGCCAGTATACCCTGTATACTGTGTACTGCTGCTGCTCTGCTACTACTGCCAGTATACCCTGTATACTGTGTACTGCTGCTGCTCTGCTACTGCTGCCAGTATACCCCGTATACTGTGTAATACTGCTACTCTGCTACTGCTGCCAGTATACCCCGTATACTGTGTAATGCTGCTACTCTGCAACCGCTGCCAGTATACCCCGTATACTGTGTAATGCTGCTACTCTGCTACTGCTGCCAGTATACCCCGTATACTGTGTAATACTGCTACTCTGCTACTGCTGCCAGTATACCCCTATACTGTGTAATGCTGCTACTCTGCTACCGCTGCCAGTATACCCCGTATACTGTGTAATGCTGCTACTCTGCTACTGCTGCCAGTATACCCCGTATACTGTGTAATACTGCTACTCTGCTACTGCTGCCAGTATACCCCGTATACTGTGTAATGCTGCTACTCTGCAACCGCTGCCAGTATACCCCGTATACTGTGTAATGCTGCTACTCTGCTACTGCTGCCAGTATACCCCGTATACTGTGTAATACTGCTACTCTGCTACTGCTGCCAGTATACCCCTATACTGTGTAATGCTGCTACTCTGCTACCGCTGCCAGTATACCCCGTATACTGTGTAATGCTGCTACTCTGCTACTGCTGCCAGTATACCCCGTATACTGTGTAATACTGCTACTCTGCTACTGCTGCCAGTATACCCCTATACTGTGTAATGCTGCTACTCTGCTACCGCTGCCAGTATACCCTGTATACTGTGTACTGCTGCTGCTCTGCTACTGCTGCCAGTATACCCCGTATACTGTGTAATGCTGCTACTCTGCTATTGCTGCCAGTATACTGGCTTCTTCTCCGTATACTGCTTCCTCCGTCTGGCTCGGCTGCCTGAAAAGCATACCAAATCTACTCACGAGTATTTTTCCCCCAATGGGTACTTGTACTCTTCTACTAGGAGCTTATCCCGTAGTGAGTAGTTGCCAGTCTGTCTTCTCCGCACATTTGAATGGAACTTATTACTTCCAGTTGAAGTATCCACCTAGGGAAATATTCCAGCGCTCCCCTGCGCCTAGCGGTGACTCCTGGTACTAAATTTAATTTTTTTGCACGCAATTGCGTATCTCCACGAAATTTTTCTTTTCACTTACTCTTATACTTAATATTAAAATTATTTTTTTTCTTAAAATTATTAAAATAAAATTATTATATTTTATTTTTAAATTAAAAATTTTGTGACTCGTCACATCTTCGAGCTTGAAAATGCTATCATATGCGATTGTTTTTTTACGATCTTTTCAAGCTCTAACAAGTTGCCTGTTATGCTGAAGTTCGAAAATTTATATAAGAATCAAGAATTGTTAATGAAGCGGTTTTTAAAATTTAATCCCTGATTATGTTCAATAAAATAAGTGTATTCAGGCAGAAATCAATGCCGGGGATTCAAATCAAGATTTAAATGAGTTTTGACTGATGTGAGAAACAATCAAATATGAAATATCCGAGAAAAATATTGAAAACTACGTTTTATCGATTTCATTGTTGGTACTATGATTTAAACTAAAAACCAAGTTCAATGACATAATGTATCGAAAGTAAACATATAAAAGATGAGTTGGTATGACTTCAGACACATTTTAGTAGGTTATATTATGATTCATCCGGGAAAAATAACATAAAATGTTATTTTTTTAATTTTTCAACGCCGATATCTTTCGAACTAATCGATCGATTTTGACGTTTGAGGTGGCAATCGGCGCGTTTTATTGAATTCTAGAGCTGATTAAAATTTGAAATCGATCGCGTCAGTCGTTTCGAAAATATTTAGAAAAAACCGTTTTTCACCATTTCTTTCTCCCGCGATAACTCTCGAACGAATTATCCGATTTTGATGTTTAAGGTGGCAATCGACGCTTTTTTTTAAGTACTAGAGCTGATTAGATTTTGAAGTCGATCGTATGACTCGTTTCTAAGAAATCAATAAAAAACGAAAAAAAAAAATTTTTTTTTTTTCGTAATTCGCAGATATTTTCGAGTCTATTTGATCAAATGATCTGAAATTTTCAGGAAAGTTGATGGCCAACATGCTCTTTCAATCGCCGCCTTAAACATCCAAATCGGTTCATTAGTTCAAAAGTTACAAAGAGTTTACATACATACATACACACACACACACACACACGCACACACATACATACATACACACACTCGGGCATCATTCCGAAAATAGTCAGAATAGCTTCCTAGGACCTCAAACGTCGACATCTTATGAAAACTCGATTTTCGAAAATCGGGGTGAAAACAATAACTTCCCGAAATTTTCGAAAATCGTCGATTTTCTTAGCGGGAAGTTAAAAATTTCTTGCTCCAAAAGTTCTTCTTTAATAGAGACTTAAATTTTTCTCAATCAAAAATTTTATTCTCTACAAAAAATTGACGTGTTGATTGTTTTTGTTTTTTTTTTTTTTATCTGAAACGTAATTTTTTGTATTTTTATTTCGCAAAAAATGTTTCGAGTAAACTTTAATATTAAATATGTAAGCCATGATGTATTATAGGATATACTATGGTACAATTCAAAAATGTATTTGTAGCTCGGTCAAATGACAAAGTGCTCGAATAAAATCGAACTGAAATTTTGAATTTAACAATTCTAGAATATCTTTCGTACCAGGGACACACTACAAATGGTAGGCGCAATCTAGTGGCGAGGACCGAACTACTCTCGCTGCTACTGCCTAGCACCGGTGTTTTTCCCCTCTCCGCATCGATCTTTTCTCCCAAGAAATTTTTTCTCTTGGCTTAAGCAACTTTTGTTGTCTTGGTCGGAGAATACAAAAATACTTGCGTGAAAGGAATAAGTACTTGTTCCGAGAAATTTTATTTTCTTTAACCAAAAAATGCAATATTGCTACAAAAAAATAATGTATCTTGCTCCAAAAAAAATATCTCTTACTTTAAGAAATATACACTCTTGAAACAAGTGAAAATTTTTTGATTCAAGCGTAAAAATATGTTAACGTGAGAAAAAAAATTTTGATTCAAGATAAAAATTTGAAGATAATTGTGTATTTGGGGCAAGTAAATTTTTATTTTCCGAATCGATCAAAAAAAATTTCTTGAATCAAGAATATTTTCCTTGATTCAAGTTAACTGTTTTTTCTGTGTAGCAAATTTTCGACTCATTTAATTTCAATTAAAAAGCAATCTTGTTGCCCTATTAATTTTTCATTTTTGAGGTAATAAGAAGCTTGCCAACAAAGAATTTCACAAAAACGAAATTAGACAGAATTTTTTTGAACTATAAAAATTTTGTGTTCTTATAATTTTACACATTTATTATTTTCAAAAGCAAAATTTTTTTAACTCATTTAGTAAGACTGATAAATATTAAATTTACTGACTTCATGATGAAAAATTATATTCCAAAGGATAATAAAAAACCATTAAAGTTTTTTTTTATGGAAAAAAATAACTTATAAATTTTTATTTCGCGTTTAAGTTGAAATGTGGCCAATTTTTTTATTACAATAACGAAAAAAATAAAACAAATAAATTAATTTTCTAAAATTACGATGTGATTACATCTTAATTAGTCTCGAGTAAAAAAAATATTTTGCCGTAAAATTTTAGGATGACCTAGAAAAATTATTTCCAAAATTTAACGATTGGAAACATCAACAAATTTCAGCGTATTTCTACTGAAAGCTGGTCATCGTTCGATATTGCGAAAAATTTCGGTATCCATCCATCCTTTGTTACTGTAGCTAAAGATTATTGGTATATTTTTGTGAAAGTCACTAGATTTGGGAAGAATGAAAAATTGCTCACGGATAATTTGGTACTCAATACAAATATACAACAAGAGTGGTAAATAACATAAGAATTAGAGCTCTTGCTAATACTATTAAATTTATCAACAATTTCAGTTCACACTATATAGTTTCCTTTGTTACCGGAAACTCGTTATACCAAGCATGTTTCATATAAAATATAATATCCCATTGAGTTCTGATGGAAAAAAATTTTTAATAATCTTGATAATCTAATTCAAGGTACGCTGCTAAAAATTTTCCTTGAAATTAACAGTAAATTAATTTAAATTACGAACCGGTTTCAATCAGTCAAACATATTAAATGAAAATTAACTTGCTTATATACTTCATTTTTACATTACTTTAAATTTTCAAGTCATAAATATTAAGATCACAACGTAATTTCATTTCATTTCAGTTAATTAATTGTTTTTTTTTTGACCATACGTTAATTAATTTTGAATAATATTTATTTTGAAGCTGATCATTATTTGAATAATCATAAGTTTAATAAAAACAAAATTTTGTTTTTTTCATTAGAGTAGAAATACCATTTTTGGCCACTGCTCCATTTTGGACATTTAAAGCTTTATTCTAATTTATGAAAAATTGTAAAATAAAATTTCCATTGTATACAACAGTATGATAAAAATATCTTTGGACATATTTGAACAGTTAATTATGTGATTGCGTCTTTTGCAAATTATTTTATATAAATTTTTTAAGTGGCCAAAACCGGCCCTACAGTGGCCAAAAACAGTCGCTTACCCTAGATGGTTTTTTAAATATAGAAATTTTATAGCACTCGGAGAGAAAAACATGGAATTTTTTCCAATTTCGCTTAAAGGAAATTCCTTCTTTTACATAACAAGTTTTGCTTTATCAACATAGGAAATTTTACTAGGGAAAAATAAGAATATAGGGGAGAGTGGGGACAATTGAACCAAAAATACTTTGACATTTTTTTTCTATATGAATAAAAACAAAATGATAACTTTTTTTTTTACAAAATTATAATTTATTATATAGGCTATCATTTCTCATAAGCACATAACTTAACAAATGATGAAAATTTTCAATAAATACGAAATTGTGCAACTGCATCAAATGGTTCAATCGTCCCCTTTGCGGGGGCAATTGAACCACTAGTCGGGGACAGTTGAACCAAGAGTATTAGAACCACCAATGAATGACTTTAATGAATATTTTACTATTCATTACAGCTTAAAACTAAAATAACAACACTTCTAATAATATTTATTATTTTATATAACATTATATGTTATAACAATCACTTTTAAAACTTCTATCAATATAATTATTTTTTTCCTTGGTTAGTTTAGCTTGATTACACATTCGGTCAAGATGCGCGCGCATGTCGGATTACTCACAGTGTGATTCGTGTGGTTCAACCGTCCCCGAGAGTACTGGTTCAATTAACCCCATATGATTTTATTGAAATAATTAGTTTAAAAAAATATATTCAAGAACTATTTTACTAGAAGTAAAGCTAGAAATTTATGACTAGTATATGTAAGAAGGTATTACAAAAAAAATTTTAAGATTTCATTTGAAAATTAAAAAGTTATTAAACAATTTGCCAAGAGCTGAAATCAAAGTTTAGATACCTAAAAAGACAAAAACTTGAATTTTTTAAAATTAAATCGTCATATTGATTCGAAATTTTGATCAGACTAAGGTTTAGTGTATTAAAATATAATTCCAAGAGGACGACTCATTTTTATATTTTTTTCGATTTTTTAAGCTTACTGGTTCAATTGCCCCGTGGTTCAATTGACCCCCCTCTCCCCTGAGTATGTTTTATAGAAATTTAACCCACATATTATAGGGATATCTTCTATATTACTATTGGGAAAATTTCTATGTAGACATAGAAAAATTTCTCTGTTAACATTGTTGAAATTCCTATACAGTCGAATCGCGTTATAAGTCCGGCTTGTATTGCACGCCTCGAACGCGAAGCGGCGAGGTTGTGCTTTATAACTGACCTGTCAAGGTCACACGATTTCCACTCTTTTTTTTCTTTTAACCAGACTCGTGTTAATGTATGAGAGAGACACTAAGCGGACTTACAACATGACTCGACTGTATTGACATGGGTATTTTTACTATGTTAGCATAGGAACTTTTCCTATGTTACCAGAGTAATTTCTTCTACATTGACATAGGAATTTTTTCTAGGTTGACAAAGAAAAAATTCCTCTGTTAACATTGTAAATATTCCTACATTGACGTAGTAAAAATACTCATGTTGCATAGGAAAAATTTTTATGTCAACATAGAAAAAATTGCTATGTTGCATAGGAAAACTCCACAAAAAACTAAAACCAACAACATACCAAATATTCTTGTAATTATTATTATTTAGGCCTTAAAGCGATAAAATAGAGATGTGTGAAGATTTTAAGGTATGCGAAAATAGAGTTTCAAAGTTTTCGAAAAAATTTTGGGTAATTTAACCCTAGACTGGTCAACAAACGCGACCTAACGAATTTGGTCAAGTGATGAGGAAATCGCCGCAATGTTTTTGAGAGTACGACGTTGCCTGATCGCTCTGGCTGTTAATTATTGGTGTATTACTTCCGGCGGGAATATTGTAAAAAATTCGAACATGAAAAAAAATTTTCAACTTTATTTTTATTAATTTTAAACTCTGTTTAAAACAATTAGTTATTTACACAAAGTTAACAAGCTTATTTTTAAATTAAATTTAGCTAGTATTTAACTTTATTTAACTTAAAAAAAACTCAACTACTTTTTTTATAAGTAACAATATCACGTAAACATAGGTTAATGTCTTCGGCAATAGATATAAATATTTTAATAGTGGACAGAAAAGAATGATTTAATAAATTTATTATAAATTAAATCAATAAACAAATCAAAAAATTATTTTCTTAGTCGCCGAGTCTTTCAAAATGTTTATTAATAAAAATAAATATTTGCCTCCACATAACCTTTCATACACAATAACAGCCGGTAACAGTCTGCGTAAGTCTGCGCATGAACATGAGAAGTAGGAAAGACATACACCAAGGACGGCAACGCCGCAAGTGAAAATCTACTAACGACTCTCTGGTCAAGTGATGAAAACCGTCCCGCAAATCCGTCACTTTTTTTTTTTAGAATTTTTTTTACAGCAACTTTATGTTTTTAAACATGCTGAAAAAAATTGTTAAAATATTCTAAAATGTTTGAAGAACAAAGTCAAATTTTTTCAAACCGTTTTAGTGGAAAATGTAATTGTAATAAAAATAATAGAATCAAGTGCGGCGTCACGCTCATACGTTGACCAGTCTAGGGTTAATTAAAATTTTTTTGTAGCAACTACCAATGAACAAATATTTATAAATTCATTTAAAATAAACGCGTACGTAAAAGTCAATTACATTATGTTTCCGACGTTATATAATCATCAATTCAATTAATTAATTTTGATTTACTTAATAAATTACGAAAAAAAACATCAGTTGCTTTCCCATGTTGACATTGATAGATTTTCTACGTCATGAAAGGAATTCCAGCAATGTTAACACAGGAATTTTTTCAACGTCTACATAGGAACTTTTCCAATGGTAGTATAGAATAATTTACAGTGTCAATATAAAAATAATTCATTTGTAACAAAGCAAAATTTACTATGTGACATAGTTACAATTCACATGTTGACATAGTAATATTTACAACGCCAACCAAAGAATTTCCCTTAAGCAAAATTGGAAAAATTCTCATTTTTTTCTCTTCGTGCAAGACTGTGATCATCTCACAATAACCAAAAACTAATTAAGGTTTTTAAAAAAAAAATTATTAGAGTCATGTGGGACAAGTATGTGCTATGGGTAAAAGTGTGCAAACCCATTCATTTCGGACTTAAATGCATGGATTTGCGTACACTTACCCACTCTGTATATTTGCTCTATACGACTCAATTATATTTTTAAATTTTTTTGAATTTAAATTCAATTTAATAATTTAATTGTTGACATAGAATATATCTTTTTAAATAGTCACATTGCATTTTGATTAAAGATTATGCTTTTATTTTTTTAAGTATCTGGACAAGTCGATATTGATGTAAAATTAATTAATTTTATTTGATGTTCATAAAAATTGTCTTTAAAAATTGAAAAAATTTTTAAGTATACAGTCTAACCTCGTTATAAGATTTCCCGTTTGGACGCAAAACGCTGCCAAGCATGATAGTAAGGGAGGTTCCGTAACATTTGGCCTGTGGACAAAATAACTGTGACAAAATAGCCGACGACAAAATAACCACGTAACCAAATAACCTTCGACGAAATAACCGCGACAAGATAATCGTTCGAAAAAAACCTGAAAATTTTAAGTGAAATCTGTGTGTGTTAGATAGTAGTGATTCAATTACATGTTCTTCAAATAATATTTAGTCTTCTTCCTAACAGTTTTTTTTTTTTTGTGTGAAATAGTCATTTAATTTAATATTTTTTAAATAATATTCAGGTCTTTTTTAATTCAATTTTTTAGGAAATTTAATGTGCAAAGACAGCAAAATTAATTTTTTATAAATCCTGCGTTTAAAGTTCAATATTCGAGCGTCGTGTGGCGCGAGTAAAATATATCTGTCTTTCTCTCGATAATTGACGAGACCATAGAACGATATCGAAAAATCAGCTGTTTCACTATTCAGTATGATATCACTGTGGTGAAAAGTAACTTTGCTATAGGAATTATATAAAAATCAGAGGGGGACGTTGTTCACTCTAGACAGCAAGAGATAAAAAAAATTATCGCTCTGTATACTCACTTCACTCGTGTGAGAAAAATGTATATTCTTGTTCTCGTTGAAAATGCGTCATAACCCGAGACATGTGTCGCTAATACAAACCTATAGCAAACCTCGTTTTAATCCTATGTATCGAAAAGTGCTATTGCGGATATTTTGTCACGGTTATTTTTCCGAAGTTATTTTGCCCACGGTTATTAAAAAATGTCATGACCTATTAGTGCACCAATAGAGGAACCTGAATTCTAAGAATTCTTTCGACCACCATCCCGATACACTATAAAAAATTCGCGGAGTGAATGCGGATTAAATCCGGAGTGAATGCAGAGTGAATGCGGAGTGAACGAATTTTTAATTATTCACTCCGAAGGGGAGTTTTCGCGGAGTAGATAATTTTTTATTAATTTAATTCCTCCGGAGTGAAATTCACTCCGGAAAGGGGTTTTGAAAATGGAATTAATAAAATATAACTCCACTAAATATAATCGAAGTAAAAACTCGCGTATTATATTACTGATCAGCTGTTACGCACACACGCACACACACATTCACACATTCGCACACGTGCACACACCCGCGCACATTGGGACGTCCACCCGAATGCACACACGCACACATTCACACATATTCGCACACGTGCACACACACCCGAACACACGCACGTACATGTTCACACATGCGCACACACGCACACGCCTGAATACACGCACGCACACATTCACACACGCGCACACACACATTCGCACACATACTCGAACGCACACATTTATACACGCGCACACAAACTCGCGTACGCACACACACACTGCTTAACAGTTTAATATTAATTAATATAAATTCATTTAAATATTAAAACTCCGGACCGGAGTGAATTGGGAGTGAAATAAAATCCGCATCACTCCGCAATCACTCCGCAAAAAAAACTCCCAATTCACTCCGCATGGGGAGTGATTTTTTTTTAAACTACGGAACTCCGAGTGGCGGAGTGAATGCGGAGTGAATTCGGATTTAATTTCACTCCGAATTCACTCCGCACTCACTCTGGATTTTTTACAGTGTAGTCTTATAACAAAGTTGAACTGTCTGTGTTTATTAATCGAAGATATATCAATAAATAAATTAAAATTTTATAACATATGGCATCACCCAACTCGAATAAAAAAAATTCTTAACTATATTTATCTAAACTACACCAATTTTGCAGGTGCGATTAAATCTACAAGCAGTAATTTTACTGTTGAAGCTTGGACTGAAAATTTACTTCTAAAATTTCTTCTACACTATTTCTTATCAAAACCTTTTACAACTTTATGTCAGAGCTATTTTACTGGGTCAGTTTAATAATTTATTTGAAAACGAAGTACTCCTTTAGCTGCATTTAAAATTAATTGCTCCACTTTTTAGAAATAAATTTCAGCGCGACTGACGAGAAATTTATCGGTAATTATTGATAACTCTGGAAATTAAATTTTAATTATCTGTACTTTATATGATGCTGTACCTGATAAATTTATGTTGTATAAATATATTTGATGTTTTGATTTTTTAAGGTGACTCGATCATTACAATATTAATGAGTCATCAAGTAGCCATTTGTATTTTTAAGGAGTGACGGCAAATGATTTTTGATCCCATTTAATAAATTGATAAAGATTGTAAACTTCAAATGAAAATTTTTTTATTGTATTTCTAGAAACTTGACAGAGTTAAAAATTCCGGAATTTTAAAAATTCAGATTTAATATTTGTCTGCGAGAATAATTGTTTTGAAGTTTAAATTTATTCTACGAGTGCAACAAAGATAGTTCCGTTCATCTTAAGGACCACAAGCAATTACTAATTATTACTTTTGGTTATTTGTGCTTAGTCCTTTAAAATACACGTTCGATAAATATAATTTAAGCTAAAATAATCAGTCACTTTCTAAACGGCTTCTAGTGACTGAAAATTGGAGTAAAATTAAAAAATTTATTTTCATTGCCTTTTAATCACACTGAAAAAAATAATTGCTACCAGAATAGTCGGTAGCTGCTATCGATTTTAATCGGTAACGAATACTGAAATAATCGGTAGCCGTTACCGATTATTTCGGTAGCTATTACCGATTTTTATGGTATCAGTTACACATACACACACCCGCGCGCACGCACATGCACACTCGTACACACACCCCGTGTAATGTCCCTCAGAAATAGTTTTTTGATGTCCACTGAAATTCGTCAATAGAACCGAAATAATCGATTGCAGTTACCGATTTCGATCAGTAACTGCTACCGAAATAATCGGTACCAGTCACCGATTATTCGGTAAAAGCTACCAAAAAAGTCAGTAGCTGTTACCGAAAATTAATCAGTAGCGTCTACCGATTATTTTTTTCAGTGCACATTACATTCACTCTTACTTTTCTTTTTTATATTATATTTATATACAAGGAAAGAAAATTGTAGTAACAACTTTCATGCACTTATCAAAATGGATTTTATAAAAATGGTTCCTAGAAACATAGAAGAAAATTATCCATAGATTATAGGAAATATTCCCATAATTAAGGACAATGTTCCCACAATATTAAAAACTGAGAAAAAGAATTCATACACGCTTCGATTTTATTACTGAAGAAAGTACTGCAAATGACACCACCTTGTTACTGAGACACTAATTGATCTAAGAAATCTATATAAAAAAAATCATATTTTATTAATTCAAAAAATTGAAATTTCCCGCTTAAAGATTAAACAGTGAGCGCAAATTCATGCGTAATTCCGGTATCGACGAGTGTTTTTCTCATTTCAGAGTTTCAAATATTTTGACGATTAATAAATTCTACTTACATAAAAACACGACGTTGTGATAATCATCAACATCATCAGCTCGAATAAATTTTAATTGAGTTTATGGTTATGATTTTCTCAAATAATTTAATTATTTAACTTAAAAACATTTTTTTTCATTGCAATTAATATGGATTTGAAATACTAGAATTATAACCGTAAATTCAAATAATAAGTTAACTCAACTTGTAAGAATGTCAATTTAACCACCGGAATTTTTTTGAATGAATGTCGAAATAGGTTAGAATTTCTACGCTGTATCCCAATGGCAGCCGTTTTTTAACCAACGACGGTTTCGGTTGCAACATTAACTTATTCTTTCAATGTAGAAATAGTTCTCATATATTGTAAAAACAATCCCAATAATTGTGAAAATATTTACATCATTATAGCGTTATAGCAAGATTTCCGAATATCCTTAAATATGCGAATTTAGACCTGCTTTTTAATAAACATTATCGCTTCAAAAAAAATTTTTTTATCAAAAGCAACTAATTTTGTCTAATAGAGAATGTTTTCCAGTTTTTAAAACCCTACTTCCATTCTCTGTACGACCGATACGTTCGGAGTTATTGATTATCAAAGCCAAAATGGACTTTTTTGCTTTGATCAATGATAACTCGGCGCCAACTTGACGTAGAGACTTTTTGAGCCCGCCAAATTGAAGGACATAAAATTTCCTAAAAGAGTCATAAGGTCAGATTATCCAAAAAAATTTATTGAAGCCCATAAACTTGTTGAAAGACGAGCCAAAATTTTGAAAATTTTTTTTTCGTCAGTTTTCTTAAGATTACTCCGGAACCGAGCATGATAAAAATATTTGAAGTCCAGATATGAAAACTAGAAACTTGAGGCTACAATTTTCTTTTTTTATTTTTACTCTACGATTATTTTTTACCGAGTTACAGCATGTTGAAAATCACCCAAAAATTTCGAATTTTTTTTCTATCCTTTAGTTTTTGGGACTAGTGTATATTTATAATACATATGTATATACGGGCCGTAGTCCCGTGACTGCAACCTGTCTCGTAGCGTGTCTCCAATCTGTCTCGTAACGTGTCTTGCAGTCACGGGCAAAAATTCGCGAATTTCCCAGATTAGACGAACTTGGGGAAAATTGGGGGGCTTTGCTAAGCGATCAATATAAAAAATAAAATTCATGTATTTTGAGAGTAATTTTTTCGTATATCGTTCATTAAAAATTATTAAATTTCCGCGTCAACTTAATAGTGGTAACTACGACCCGTATATACATATGTATAAATATATTTAAAATAATTCATTAATTATATATTTTTTGTTGTTTTATTTCTATTGGTGTGTTCGGACCCGCTACCCGCCACCCAGGGTACTTTGACGCTTTTTTCGCACACGAAATTAACATTAATTTCTATTAATTAATCATCGATTTGAAATACTAAGATTTGTTTCACTTAAATTTCACTTTAATCGATACATTTTTTTTTTTAATTGGTGATTCACTTTTTTTCTACTAATTAATTTTAATTATGAATTTAAATTTTCCCGGGTATATTAAAAGCGCCCCAGTGCGCCGAGCGGAGAATCCGAACAGACCATGAGATACCTAAGATTCAATTTGAAATTTTCTGTTCTGTAATTGTGTCGCAAATGATATTTTTAACTTAGCGTAGAGTTGCACGTGGATTATCATACTAGATAAATTTAATTAAAAATATTTAAAATATTTTTTTTTTTGATCACATTCCACGTTACTTGAAAATGAAAAAAAATTTTCCTGACTATTGGAAATCTTATTAATTTAATTTTAATTATTTATAAGCGACAAAATAATCAATTTAGCGTAAGATTATAAAGATGTATTCTTTCTCATAGCACCTCCACTTTGTCTGCCCCTACTTGACTATAATAATACGAACCAAAGTTTGTCGATAGGGTGCGCTACCACCCCTAACCTATAAAACAGCATTAATAACTAATCAGCTGTGTATATACTGACAAGTTTAACTATAAAATAACAATGTGTAATATTGTTCGTTTGTTAATTTTACTAACTGTTGCTTTAGCAACAAAAGCTCAAGAAAACGAAACGGAATTTCTAAAAATTGGTAATGCAATTAATATATTTAAGTTTAATGGCATACTTACCATAACCATGCGGGTCTTACCAAAAAATGATTCAAACTGGATCTTTCGTCAACCTTCACTCGAAATTTTCAATAAAGTTAATGTTGCTTTACGTATTCCAAACGAAGTCAATGAATTTGACGGTGATTTTCATATGGAATTTTGTGATAATCTTGATCAATTGTTAAAAGCTTATTTCCGAAACTTCACAATTGAGGGAACGGATAACCCCTCGAATGTTATTATGGGCGCTTTGTCAAAAGCTAAAATCGCTAAATATTTTGGTATAAGAGAATCACTTGTTACGAATTACAGTTATGTTCTTATCAGAATTAGTAGATTTCGTAAGGGTGAACAATTATATGATCTTCATACTTTACAATTAAATGAAGAGGTATTAGAACAACTGGACAATGTCATTGCTAAAAATAGCGCCAGTACTATGAATTTTATAAAAAACTGCGGCTCACATTATATTGAGTCTTTTATTACCGGAAATTCATTATTTCAAGTATGTGTACTAGTATCACTATTCAACATTAATATAATTAACAAACATCAGTGTGCTAATTGTTAATTATGTTTCAGGTGTTTGTTTACAAACCAAAGGTGTATAAGAAAATTAAACGATATTTTGAATTTCATGGCATCAGCGAGCTCTCTAATGAAGCTGTCATAAATTATTTTTCGCCAGATTATGCCGAGTATTTGGGAACAATCAAAACTGCAAGTGGGAACAGCACCGTCGAAAATTGGGCTTCTGAAAATTTATATTTTCAAAAACACTTTCCTTCAAATAATAACATTTTAAGCATTTACGGTAATGCTGCATTGTTGGAACGGCTTAATGAATTACTTCTAAATGAAGCACTTCTGCAACTTACTTTAAAGATGGTCGCACCCTATTTTGAAGATGGTATGCTTGCCAGTTGGTTTAAGGAATATGTTGTTAATTGTTTAAAACTCAACGATATTAATTTGTGATAATTAATATGTTATTCGAGATTAGTAGTCTTATATTATTAGTTTAAATAATTTTAAGAAAGTTAAAATATGTCTTAATTTAATTTCAATAGTTTCGTAACCTTATAAGTGAAAATAAAATTTTTTGAGGATTATTTGAAGGCGTATTAATTTTTAAAGTAAACTCTGATTAAAAATACTCATTGAAAAGTATTGAAAAAGATAAAAATTGAATACTTTTGAATATTTCCTATACCAAAAGGTTTTCATTTGGATATAAAATTAATACTGTTCAATTATATTGAACCTAAAAATAATATAAGAATTTCTAAACTTCCAAAGAATTTAAAAAGATTCGAATCAATTGATATTTTTAATCTTTCTGAATCCTCGCCAATAACAAAATAATTTTACATTCCGAACCACGTGTGGGATTGAAAAAAATTCAAATGAATTGACAGTTTTTAATCTTTCTAAATCTTCCTCAATACCAAAATAGTTCCATATTTCGGGTTAAGAGTTGGATTGAAAAAGATCCAAATTAATTCAAATTTTCAAATCTTTCTGAATCTTTTTCAATAGCAAAATAGTTTCAAATTTCAGGTCACGTGTAGGATTGGAAAAAAATTGAGAATCTTTAATTTCTCTGAATCCTTCTTAATACTAAAATAGTTCCATATTGAAATGTATTGAAATGATGAAAAATTGACTTCTTTTTAATACTTTTGAATTCCATTATAAGAATTAGAAAGTATTCAAATGATCAAAATTTCAATTCCATTTAATATTTTCCAAAATTTCCATATGGATTGAAAAAAATTGAAATAATTTTCAATGAGTATTTTCAATCAGGAAAACCTAACCTATTTATTATCATGGGATACTCAAAAATCTAGGGAAGAAATACAAAACCAAGCACTCAGAATATAATCAAAGATCTGTAATATTTAACAATAAAAAAAATTTTCTTTGATGTACCCCGGGCGTGCCCTGGAAATTTTGTAAAAATCGAAATCGATGAAAAATGGTAACGAATTTTTTCATAACATATGAAAATGATTTGTATAATTAAAATCCACAAAAACTAATTACTTGTTTAGGTACCTCGTAATATCTTGGGAATGAAATTTACTCCAAAGGGGAGTTTATTTTAATATGAAAACTTCGAACCACAGTGAATGTGGATTGAAATAAATTCCGTGATTAATCCGAATTCACTCCCGATTTTTTACAGTGTAGTGCATTTTGTTCCATAATTTGAATAATTAATTTTATTTAAAATATTAGATAGTAAAAACTGTAATGAATGATGCTTAAAGATAAAATATAAAAATAAAACAATATGAAAGTGTGGATAAATTTCCAAAAGGTTAACTGGTACTTGAGTTATCGAGTGTATTAAAGTAGTCGCGAGCGTAGTGAATAAGTTTATGGGTAGATAGTTTATAAATACGTTCATTGGACTATAAAAAACGTGGAAACAAGAACATTTGTCCAGTCAAGTGTTCAGTTATGTTCATAAATTTTTACTTTACTCTACCGTTGGTATATATAATATATAGAGCGAGAGGGTGAGATCAAAAACGAATCACTAACCTCCCTACACATATTCTGATATGGAATCTGCCATTACGGAGGCAAAACGCAGGATTAAATCATGACAGGAGCAAAAGGGCAACAAGGATCGACCAATGAACTGGAAGAAAAAAAAAGTTTTTTAAATAAAAAGAAATACAAGAAGAAGAAGAAAAAGACGCAAAAGAAGGAGAAGAAGAAGACAACCTTAACCCACGTTCTCTATCTCGTTGTTTTTTTTATTTTGTTTCTTTTTTCTCAGTGTATCTCTCTCACTCTCTCATTTCAAGCCCATCCACTCGACCCTACTTATTTCAATAGCTTTCTTGCCTTGGCTCGTTTGAATAAACTACGTCTACTGCACGTCCCCTTTTGCGCGCACAGACACCCCGCTTATTCGGCTCGCCGAACCGTAAGCTTGTTCTCTACGAATCTTGTCCAACTATTTTCTTTAAACATTTTCTTCAGTTCTTATTCTTCATATTATTTTTAACATTTTGATTAATTGTAAATATGCCCTTTACATTTGTCGAGGCTAATAAATTTTTCTTAACGCCACATTTCATTAATTCATAAATTTTGAAATATTTTTATTTGTTTGTAGCTTTAATAACTCAATTTTTTAAATTCCTCCGACATCTTTGTGTAATATAAATTAACAATTTAATAATATGGGGTAAAATGGTCAGTATAGAATTGTTTTTTATACAGAAAAAAATTTCCATTATATAAAAAATAAAACAAATACGTTAAGAATTTAAAATAGACGAATGAACAAAGTTGATAATAAAATTTTTTTTATCAATAGTCTTTAGTAAATTTCTTTTATCTGGCAGAGCACAAGATTTATATTCTCAAGGCCTAATCAAGAAGAGTAAACTTAAAGTGACTGGTGATGGAGGGAAGAATCTGTCGAAAGTAAAGGGGTGTGGGATGTTGAAAATGAACAGAGTTGCGGGAGGTAAAGGGAGAGGGAGAAAGATCGCGGGGAGAAAGTAAAGCTCTGTCGTAAATGAGAACTCAAGCTGGGAATCGATGTATTATCCAGAGAGCGAGAGTGGGGCTGAAAAAAAGATTCAAGAGAATGTATATCCGTGCATGTGTGTAATGAATATAAATTTACATGTGGAAGCTCGAGTACACAGAGCCATACGTAAAATGGACGAAGGTAAACGGGAATAGACAAAGAGAAGGCTAGAGTAGTTAACCAATCGTGTAGTAGCGTCGCACCGGATGAATATCAATGAGAAAGAGACTGTTTTACAATTTTATTTTATTTTTTCTTTCTTCCTTTTTTTTTTTTTTATTTTCATTTGATTTTTTTTTTTTTTTATTTCTGTAGCTCTTCATTCTCTTACTCTTTAAACTCGTCTCTGTACTCAGGTCGTCGGTTATTTGTACAAGGAGTCTGATTGACAATGTACTCGTGGATTTTAGTATGATTGAGTCTCTTGACGTCTATATTTATTTAGTATTGAAAAATCAAGAAATATTCTACATGACGCACGTAAAAAAAAAAAAATATACGTATATATGTGTCTTTTAATTGGATCAATAAAACTAAAGTGATTGGTTAAGAAACAATTGAAAATTTTTTAGTCCGAATTTCGGGAATTTGGTAAAAGAATAAAGTGAATTAGTCGCAAGTTAATTAGACTTTTTGAGTAGAGTTTAAAGTCCATGAATTTATAGGGGATGTACAGTAAAAAAAATGAAAAAATAAAAATCCATGAATTCTTTGTCAGGCAAGTTGGCTGTAGGATTTCAAGGGTTCGACCATAAAGTTTTTTTAGCTTAAAAACGCTTCTTTCCCGTTTAAGATATTCAGGTCTAGTCCGGCGTTGGGGTTGACTAAAGCACCAGAGGGAAGAGAGACCACTCTCTTCTGATATCCCTGGGGATGAAATGCTATACGCTTTTCTACACCGTGCAGTTCTTATCTCCCAGTAGGCGGTTATTGCTAGTCATCCTGTCTTGCTAGTATTTTTTATTTTTTATTTTACTTTTGTATTTATTTATGACCGTAACTTGCATCGTCAATTGGCCGAGAAGTCAATTTTCTATTTTTATTATTTTTTTTTCTTAATAATAAATTAAACTGAATTGAAATAAATAAAAAAGATTGATGATATTTTAAGAAATTAATTATAACAGTAAGCGAACGTGTAGGTGTTAATGAGGAGCAGATTGGGTTTGCCGGGTGTAAAATGCCGAGAAAGGGTTAAAGCCTCGCTTTAGGATCCGATTTAACTTGTGATGCCAAATGCTCAGTGGGAAAAATGAAGGGGAAAGTATCAGCGAGTGTACTAGTGTAGTATACTAGTGTAGTACCAGGAGCTTTCGCCAAACCCAGGAAAGAGTAAAGAGTGAAAAGGGTGAAGAGTGTGAGGTAGAGTGTGGGGTAAGGGGTGAGAGAAAGCCGAGAAAATACGGGCCAAGTAATTAAGGAATTGGTTAATTTTAGGGTCATATTTTACAGTAAATTTTGTACCTCTTTTGAATTTGAATGAAAGAAATGAGAGAGCGCTGATGAACAAAAAAAGCCAACATTAATAGCTACAAGTGCAAATTTAGAGCTAAATGATAAAAAAAGTTAAAAAATAAAAATATAATCCTTTCACATCGAATAATGCTTTTGCTTTTGCTTTTTAGTTATAAATGAACACGTGAAATTTACTAGTTCCGGTGATTGTTGGGTAATTGCTGTGAAAAAAAATTACATGCTAATAATTTTCTAAAGTTATTATTTTTAAATTTTTAATAATGCCGTTTTATATTTTTTCGTTGTAAAGAAAAAGGAATTATGGCTATTTTATATTTTATTCAGATAGATAATAATAGTAAAGTGGATATACATAAATATACTAAGTCAGGAAGACATAATTTCCCACATATTTATTCAAGAGTGAAAGGTCGAAAACTATGTACATACATTACTCTTGATAAAAGTTAATTTATATTACATAGTATATTACTATTATTACCTAACTCAAATATCATTATAATTTATAATTTATTGTTTATATTATTCAAATTATTTATTAGAGTAGTTTGCATTGTTATTTTTGTTTATTATTAAGTTTATATTATCTATGCTAAAAGTCTATAGAAAAATTATATTTTTTAGCAGGAAAGTAGTCATTTTTTTTTAGCATACCTGTACTGAAAATTTGGAGTCCTGCTCTGTTTGATGGAAAGAAAGTTGTACTTTTCTCTTATGATAGAAGAAATGATAAAAGTTAGTGCATGTACTATTTTTCCCACAAACAGCCTAAAATTTAAACTTTCAGGTGCAGATATGGTGAAAAATGTACGTTAGAGATTTTGTGCATTTGTGTTAAAGTATTATTTAGTTAAATTTTTTATGTTGATTTTCAGACAGAACTCTGTTAATACAAACCGTTTGTATTATTTTACTTTAACTGATTTTTTATATTAAATGATTAAAAAATCCGAAATGTAACTCATGTCTGCGTTATTCGAAAGTTAACACAAAATTTTTGTTGTTTAGCTAAACATATTCCCGCACTTTTTTTCATTACTATAACCCAGCAAAGCATTGTCTGCAAGAAAACTTAAATTGTAATTGATTTACAATTAAATGTAATCATATATAACTTGAATATTTTTATTATTAGGTTCAATGATTGTTTTATTCTCATTTTATGGGAGGATAATTCATAGGTCCGTTTTTTAGAAAAATCACTGAAAATCGAAGTAATTGTTTTCTAAATTGACATAAGTTGTACTAAGGTTAGATCAGTATACTTGAGTTGGTTATAGGTTATGTGCTTACATTTATTAGTTAATGTTAACACGAGAAATCTGTTGAATTTACACAAATTTTCTGTCAAAATAACAGATTTTGTGTGTTCAATTATTTAACATAAAATTTGTGTTAAAGATCAACATAAACGCAATCTATTGAATTAACATTAATGGCCTTCTTGTCAGTGTACTTTTCATCGATTTTGCAAGGGCATTCAAAACAATCAATCGTTATAAATTATTAAGTAAATTAAAACAACGAGGTATACGAGGTACGGTATTGAATTGGTTTAAATCATATTTAATTGGGAGAAAGCAAAAAGTAAAATTTAATAATACATATTCTATGGAAAGCGAGACTATTCACGGTATCCCCCAAAGTTCGAAATTGGGACCACTATTATTTATTATTTATATAAATGAGCTTATATTGTTACTAAAGAAAGGGAAGTCTATTGTAGACTTTTTGCAGATGATTTAATTATTTATGTGAGTAGTAAAAACATAAATTATATTGAAAACTTATTAAATGATACTCTGAACTTCTTACATGGTTTGCTTAGAAAGAACCAATTAAAATTAAATGTCAAGAAAACCGTATTTATGATATTACACGATAAAAAGTCAAAAGATGTTAGAAAAATAGTTGTGTGATAAAACTTAACAAGTCTACTATAAACTATGTGAATGAAACGAAATATCTTGGCGTGCTCATTGATGATCATTTAACGTTTGATAGTAACGGTGTTTTTGTAATGAATAAAATAACAAAAAAATTAAATGTATTGTATCGGATGAATAATTCAGTTAGTAGTTACGTAAAAAGTCGTATGTATAAAAGTGTCATTTTTCTGCATCTATAAAATATTATGGCACGATAATGTTGAATTATTCGAAAGAAAGACTAAATGTCTTACAAAAGCTCTAAAACCGAACAATGCGAAATTTTTTTAGGTGTCAGAAGAAATACAAAAATAGATAACATGTTAAACACCTTAAGCTGGATGTCGATTAGACAACGAATTGCATATAATTGTTGCATATTAGTACATAAAATGATAAATAAAATTACGCCAGATTATTTATCGGATCATATTATTGAACAAAAGCATAATTATAATACAAGAAAAAAATCATTGTTGAAAATCAGACATATCAGAACACACACAGAGGAAAAATCAACCATCTATTTAGATTTTAGAATGTATAAAAAATTGCCGGAAGAGATAAAAGAAGAAAATAATATAATAAGTTTTACAAAAATATTGAGAAATTACGTTAAGACGAATGTACAGATTTAATATTGAAAATTGTAAATTTTTGAAATTCGAATAGCATAATTGCTAAATGAAGATTATTATTATCAACACAGAAATTTGTGTTCAATTTAACACAAAATTTATAACTTTTTTTTAAATAAATCCCGGGCGTCTCAAAGTGTTATAAGACATTATAATAATAAATAAAGATCAAGGATTATTTTATAAAAAAAATTTCACTAAATTTCCAAGTTTCCTATTATTACCAACGTCCTTTATAGTGAGATTTTCAAAAATAACTCTCCTAATTGACAGTACTCTAAAAATTGTATTATTGTATTAGTAAGATAAAATATTTTATTTTTGTAAAATCTTCACTAAAAAACGTGATTACCATAAGTACAATAGTTAATTATTAAATAAGAATAAAAAAAATATAATAATTAGATTAGTAGTACTGGGAAATGTATTGCAGTGTCGTAGATATACAGGAGTTATAAAAAAGTTTAGCGTTTATTCACTATTCAAGTGTCTGAGTTTCATTTCTCCTCTAATTAAATTTAAAATTTTCCGTGCAAGTTTTTTCGTTGTTGCGTCGTAGCTACTTTTTCACTTTTTTTTTTAAGTACCATCAATCTTGCGAATTATCTTTTTCCTGCGAAAAAACCTACACGATATAATTTAAATAAACGAGGTGATATCAACTTTTTTTTCTTTAAAATAATAATAATAATTATTATTACTATTACTATTGCTATTACTATTATTATGTAGGTAATTATTTAGTGTCAACTACATAACACGTGTTAAGAGATGTTATATATGAGTTAACATGAGATAAGTAGTAACTTCCGAGACATGCAGTCGTAAGTTAGAGCTTTTGATGATAACGTAGTCTAGATTATAGTCAAAGTAGTCAAGTGTACCCATCTGAAAATAAGACGCCGAAGGTAGCGCATACACGAACAAAACACATACACGTACACAAAGTTCAAGTGCCAAGGAAGATTCGGATATGATGATGGGAGATATATTGTGAGAGTATGGCCCTTAAAAGTTTTAGTGAAACTCTTTTCCATAAAGCTACTTCTTCTTCTTCTTCTTCTTTTACTTCTTCTCCTTGAGCTTCTGGTAGTACCATCCAAGGGGGTTGTTATCTAATTTTACTCTCACCGCTTCTTCGATTTATTCGCTAACTTCTTCGTGCATTACAATATGCCGTTGAAGGTGCTCTTAAAATATGCTAGTGTCTTCCCCAATTTGCTCTTCAATTGTCATTTATTTTTTTACAATAAAAAAAATATTAAGATTTATTGTTTAATAAATTTATTTTCTTTCATAAAAATTATACAGTTTTTTTTTAGTTTTTTTTTCACGTGAGTTTGAGCCGTGTTATTTTTCAGAGGAGGGATTTTGAAGTGATCTGGATTTTATTTCAATTCGCACTCACTACGAATCAGAGTTTTGGAATTAAAATAAACTCCTGTTAGAAGTTAATTTTACTCCGAACCGGAATTTCAATATTAAAACTCCCGTTCGGAGCGAATTTCACTTCGAGAGAGTACACATACTCACTCCGGATTGAATTTGCATTCACTCCGTAAATTTTTATGGTGTAGTTGATACCATTCACGTTTGTCTGCATTTAAGCTTAATATACATTATACTATTAAAAAAAATAATTAGTATCTAAAAATAGCTATTCTCGATACATAGGATTAAAACGAGGTTTTGCGGTATGCTTGTATTGGCGACCCAAGTCTCGGGTTATGACGCATTTTCAGCGAAAACGAAGACATATATCTTTCTCGCACGAGTGAAGTGAGTATACAGAGAGATGATTTTCTCTATCTCTTTTTGTCTAGAGTGAACTACGCGCTCCCTGATTGGTATATAATTCCTATAGCAAAGTTTCAGCACCGTGAAATCATACTGAATGGTGAAACAGATGATTTTTCGATATCGTTCTATAATCTCGTCAATTATCGAGAGAAAGACCGATATATTTTACTCGTGCCACACGACGCTCGAATATTTAACTTTAAACGCATGAGTCATAAACAATAAATGTTTTTATCAAAATTTTCAATGTCTGTTGACGAAAAACTTTCTATGTATCTGCATATTTTTTTTTATTTCAATGATAAAAATTTTCCTAATAACAAATTTGTTAAAACAGAAGAAATTTTTTGGTTTTGCCGAAAAAAATTAAAATTCATCCAGTATAATTGTAGCCAAAATTGAAAAGTCACTAAAATTTATGTTTAGTGAATTTTTTATTTCTTTATAATAAAAATTTTTAATTATTTTAAAGTATACGAGCTAATAAATAACATTTTTTCACGACTAAATAAAAAGCTGAGTTGTAATTTGTGTTTTTTAATTTTATTTCTGATGTCAAATTAGAAACAGTGATAAACTGGCTATTTGTTTGTATAAAATACGTAAATGTTACCTTTTGTTCCAACGGTCGTTAGTTGAACTTGAAAGAAAGCAAAGTAAAAATACCATCGTCTGTAAAATGTCAAGCGATTTAACAACACAGGGCAAAATAAAAATAAAATAAAAAAAAAAAAAAAACAACAGAAGCAACAACAACAGTTTCTTGTCCATTCTGCAGCAGCAGTGGCAGCAGTAGCAGGAGTATCAGTCAGCAGACAATGATGTGTACAATTGTATTCTTTTCCAGTGTAAAAACTCAATGGGCGTTTATTTCTCTCCACTTTGATAGTACTTCACCTGGAAATGTCCTCGATGATGATCCCCTTTGAAACTAAAAATTTTTATCTTGTCTGAACGAACCGAGGCGGACCGATAATTCTAATTGAATATCAAGCGAAATGTAATTACGGTTGGAATTCATGCTCCGCCGGAGCAAATAATTCGCCATAGCGCTCGAATACTATGGAGGGGGAGGGGGACGCACAGCAGGCGCGAAGGGTGTAAGAGGGTGGTGATGGTGTGATGGTGGTGGTCCTCCTACTGCTGCTGCTGTTGATGGTGATGGTGATGGTGATGGTGATGCTGGATTCATACAAGTGCAAGAGCTAGAGTTGAAAATGAAACTAGAGCTGGAACTGGAACTGGAGCTGGAGCTAGAGTACGAGCAAGAGAGAATGAGACTTAGAGAGACGAAATAATAATAATAATAATAACAATGAAAAAAAAAAAAATATATATATATATATATATATATATATATATATATATATATATATATATCTATATATATTAGAAAAAAACGAGGAGGAGAGTTGACGCGATTGTGGACGTATATACGCTATGCGCCTATCACGCGAGTAAGCTGAAGTAATGATGGTATTGTACAGTACCTGCCAACCGTAATCCCACTTTATCTACACTGTTTGCGATTGTGTGAAATATTTCGTGTGAGTAATAAAATCTAAATAAACATTCATACAGACATCACTTGTAAAAAAATAAAAGATGGACATTTTTTGTTTATCCTCTTTTTTGTTCTTATTATTTACGGATGATTTACTCGAACATAAATATAAATTGCGCTTAATTTATCCAATTTATTTTTTCAGCGGATAATTTTTTTCAATGGATGAAAAAAAAAATTTTTTTTAATAATTTAAATGAAATTGTCTGTTGTGATTATTGTGAAATTGTGGTAAAAACTTCGTTATGTATTCAAATATTTTTTTAGTTTTATAAGTAGTAGTAGTAATAAAAATTTTGAATTCAGTTTTAATAAATGTCAATTATTAAAATGATTGCTGGAAAAAAATTGCGGATGGAAATGAAGAGAATTTTATTTTTTGTAACACGTATTTGAAATTTAGGATGTTTGGCGCTTATAGTCGACAACTTATATACAAAAAAAAGCGGATATCAATACTTAGTTATAATTACTGCAAGGAAAAAAAGCCCTCGCGGACTTGGAATCACTATGAAATTATGGTGAAATTCCGGTGAGATTATAGTAAAAACATCGTGAGATCATCATGAAACTACACGGAAAGAAAATTATAGGGAGTATTCCTATGCATTATAGGAATGGTTCCTATTATGGTATAGGAATTGTACCTATACTATTATAGGAATGGTTCCTATATATTATAGGAACCACCCCCATACTATTATGGGAACCACCCCTATACTATTATGGGAACCATTCCTATACTATTATAGTAACCATTCTTATAATAGTATAGTAACCATTCCTATAATAGTATAGTAACCATTCCTATAATATTATAGGAATGGTTCCTATAATATTATAGGAATGGTTACTATACTACACTGATAGAAGAATTTATTAAATGTTAATAAATTCATTTGTTTGGATGCAATAATTTCATTTATTAAATACAAATAAATATTTGTTAGCATTTAATAAATATTTCTTTGGAATAAAAGTACATTTATTAACAGTTAATAAATATGCATTAATAATTAACAAATATTTATTAACAGTTAATAAATTATTTTTGGAGTGAATGTGTCTTTTTTTACGGTGCGCTGTGAAGATCGTTCATAAACAAATAAAGCTATAACCCTTTTTAACAAAGATATGATACTGAATACTGAACATAAACACATATTTTTGTGTCGAATTTTAAATAAAAAAGTTTAAAGTGGCCCATAAAGTTTTTTAAAAATTGATTGAAATGGATGTGTTGGTCAATTCATGGGGTCTAGGTGAACTATATACAATGTTAATGAGTCAGTACAATTAAACGGATAAGATTAAAGTCTTCATACATATCGGAAATCTTTAAACTTATTAATATAAAAATAATTATCATTTTAGTTAAATAGTTTTTCTTATTTTTCTGTAGAGCATGATATAACTGATTTGGATACTCCGAAATAATCATAGAAAATAGTAGAGATGAAATGAAATCCATGTTACATCAAGCAGAGTTCATGTTGTTTCTCGCCGTGACTTAATTTAAGATATATTTATGTAAATATTCATTTACCATCATTCATGTTATATTTTTTACATATTTGTTGTCAAAAAAAATAAAAAAATTTTAATCAAACGAATATTAATTATGAATATTTCTAATTTACATTTTAACTTCTTTCAATTTATATTACCCTAATAATTTTCACCGCAAAAAAAAAACTGTAATTTATTACAACTATTTTTTTATGATTCATTTCATTTTGTCTATTTTTTCCATAAGAAAACTATAAATCTACTCATCTAATTAAACTCTATTATTTATTAAAGTTCTGAGGTTACAAAAAGTGTCAAAATAAAGCTTTTATGCTTATTTTTTATTAAACTTTTTTAATAAATGATTTATTAACAGTTAATAAATATTTATTAACAGTTAACGAATATTTATTAATAGTTAATAAATTGTCTTTAATAAATGATTTATTAATAGTTAATAAATATTTGTTAACTGTTAATAAATATTTATTAACTGTTAATAAATCGCATTTAATAAATGATTTATTAACTGTTAATAAATATTTATTAAATCACCTCATGTTAAAAAATCATTTATTAACAGTTAATAAGGCTTATTAAATATTAAAAAATCCTTCTATCAGTGTATTATAGGAACCATTCCCATAATGGTATAGGTATCATTCCTATAATTATATGAACTATTCCTATAGTTATGGGTAATATTCCTATAATTATAGGACGTGTTCCTATAATTGTTGGTCGTCATTCCTACACTGGTATAGGATGAAATTTCATAAAATTATAGGAACCATTCCCATAATTTTCTTTCCGTGTACGGTGAAATCACCATGATTTTGTGCCATTCGGTCACTGTAGTTGTATGGTGATCCCACAGTGGTTCGATAGTGGTTTCACAGCAAATTCACAATGAATTTAGAATGAGCTTACAGTGAATTCACAGTAAACTTACTGTGAATTCATAGTGAACTTGCAGCGAATTTGCAATGAACTTACAGTAAATTCACTGTGAATTTACTGTTAGTTCACTGTGAATTTACAGTGAATAGACACGGAGAAAAAAATGGAGTAAATTTTAACAAAAAATATGAAACTAATTTTACTATCCCGTTTAGTAAATTTTACTATATTAGAATGAAAATAAATTAAATTAAATTTTTAATAACTTTTAACTTTTTATTATTAGTGCTATCTCATTTGGATTATTATTGTTATTTATGTCATCTGTATTGGTGTTTGTGTCGACTTTTATTTTTAAAAAACCACTCGTTTAAACCGAGATTCGAACCCTGATCTTCCGCGTGCGAGTCCTTTCCTATGTCTAACGGCCTGATGTATAGTTTGAACAAAAGTTGTTGAACTTGTAATACATAGTTGTATCTGCTATCCCTACCAAATTTTAACTTTATCTATACATAGTAGAATTTAATATACAGATAATATAATCATGTTAGCAAAAAATACATTACATAAGATAATTTTTAATATCTTCTATTGTAATAATTGCCAACCATAATTGTAGTTTTTACAATTTTTTTTTCATCGTGTACAGTGAATTGACAGTAAATTTTTGGTAAATTTACAGTAAATTAGCAGTGAATTCACAGTGAATATACAGTGGATTTCCTGTGAATTTCTTACTATTTTATTTGTAAACTTTGAAACTGATAATAATAATAATAATAAAAATAATAATAACAGTTACGAAATCTGAATTAAAATTACTTTGACAACTTATTAAAATTGTTTTTAAAAAGGAAAGCTGCATATAAACACAGCCATACAGACGCTACACGGGAAATGATATGAACAAATGTCCGGGGCCTCCTAACCTAGCGTTCTAATGAAAACTCGATTTTCGAATATCGAGGTAAATGAAAGAATTGTCACTATACCACTCTAAAGCTACGATTTGACGACTGTGATGTCCAATTACCATAAAACTAAAGTTAAATCATCCTAAATTTGCTGTGGAATCATGGTGAAATCATCATTAATTTATTGTGGAATCATGGTGATATCACCATTAATTTACTGTGAAATCATGGTGAAATCACCACTAATTCACGGTGAAATCACGGTGAAATCACTACTAATTCACGGTGAAATCATGGTGAAATCACCATAAATTTACTGTAAACTCGCAGTGAAATCACTACTAAGTCACAATGACAAAATGGCACAAAATCACTGTGAATTCACTATGAAATCACCGTAAACACACCACGAATTCACGGTGAAAATGAATTCACTGAGATTTCACTGCGATTTCACAGTGATTCTAAGTCCGCGAGGGAGGCCATTCGGCAGCCGAAATGGAAGGTAGATTTTTCAATTAATCTATATAAAAAGTTTTATATATACATATCTTGTGATACATGTTAGTGTATAGTCATGATATAAAATTAGGCTCGTTTTTCTAAGAGTCAGGGTAAAAAAAGGCAACGACTATTTTCGATAGAGAACTTCAGATAGTTAATTTGACAAAACACTATATAGATGATGTACCAAACTAACCATCATGTAAACAAAGTATATATCATTTAATTAGTATGAGATTATAATTATATTTACTACACTGTAAAAAATCACCGGGGTAAGTCCAAGCGGTGTAGGTGTTAAAATCAGCGGTGTTAAATTTCAACACCGAAAGCGGTGTAAAAATAACGCCGCCGCCGGTGTAAATATTCTAAACCGGTGTTAAAACAAATTCTCCGGTGTTAAAATGACGCCGCCGCCGGTGTAAATATTCTAGACCGGTGTTAAAATAACACCGCCACCGGTGTAGATATTCTTTACCGATGTTAAAATATTTTACTTTGTGAGTATTTTTACTTACTCGATCACTATACTTGTTAATAGATCATATTTTTTATTTATTTTCATAAAAAATTGACATTTTTTGTGTTTTAGAATCTTTAAAGTTGATTCTCCAAGCAGACACAGTTTACCCCGCTTCTACACCGGTTACCCTGCTTTTACACCGATATTACTCCGCTTTTACACCGGTTCTACTCCGATTTTACGCCGGTTACCCCACTTTAACACCGGTATTTTTAACACCGGTGAACTACTCCTCCTACACCGGTGTAATTTCATTTTTACACCGGGCGGAGTTAAAATGAGTCCATTTTTAACACCGCTCTTTTTACAGTGTATTACGATAGCATGACCAGTTATAATTATAGGACGTACATGTACGATTGAAACATAATAAATAACAAAAGAAATACTTTTAAAATATAAAATAGCTGTGAAATTTACAGGTTATTTTACTCACAATAAAATACAACTGACAAAATTGTATTATAATGGGAAATGCATAAGTTATATGGAATAAACACCATATTTTCAACATTTTTTGATACCATTAGATTTTTCAAGGCTATCAAATAATTAGAAAAAATGGTCAAAACATGAAGTTTAAGGAAAAAATTAAAGCTTACTAAACAAGCTCTAAAATACTTTTTACTGAAATTGTCTATTAGTTTTAGTTTTAATGTTATATGAACTTTAACAGTGAATAAAAACTGATTTTTTCGAAAAATCGTGAAAATTTTAAACAGCCATTACTTCAAAACTAATCGACCGATTAAGCTCATCTTCGAATTTGATTAAGATAATGGCCTATAAAATAAGTGTAAAAAATTTCATTAAGATCCGATAAGAACTGTGGGTGCTATCGTAATGACAAGACCAGTGATGATCATAGGGATTAGAGGTACATTTAATACATCATAAATAATAAAAGAATTACTTTTAAAATATAAAATAGCAGTGAAATTTACAGTTAGTTTTGTGCACAATAAAATAAAACTGACAAAACTGGTTTATAATGGGAGAAGCATAAGTTATGTGGAATGAAAACGATATTTTCAACATTTTTTGATTCCATTAAAATTTTCAAAGCTATCAAATTATTAGAAAAAATGGTCAAAATATAAAGTTTAAGGTCATAAATTAAAGCTTATTAGTCAAGCTTTAAAACACTTTTTACAGAAATCATTTATGAGTTTTAGTTTTAAAGTTATATGGACTGTAAAAGTGATTAAAAACTGATTTTTTCGAATTAAATTTTTTAACGAATGGTATTTTTGAACTCTACTCAACTAATTATGATAGTTTATGACGAAATTCCTTGAAAAATCGACCATGAGGACAAATACAATAGTTAGATTTTTAAAAAAATCTACACGGAAAAAAAAGAACTGTTGCTGCAACAGGAACTGATCTTGTGGCTGCAACAAGAATATTCCTGTGGCTGCAACAGGATTATTCCTGTTGCAGCCACAGGATTATTCCTGTTGTAGCCACAGGATTATTCCTGTTGTAGCCACAGGATTATTCCTGTTGCAGCCACAGGATTATTCCTGTTGCAGCCACAGGATTATTCCTGTTGTAGCCACAGGATTATTCCTGTTGCAGCCACAAGATTATTCCTGTTGTAGCCACAAGATTATTCCTGTTGTAGCCACAGGATTATTCCTGTTGTAGCCATAGGAATAATCTTATCGCAGCTAGAGGACGAATTTCTTATTAGATACCAATAATACCAACTGATCACAACTCTGATGACAACATACGTTAATTGTTTCTATCATGACTAATCAGCTGAGTTTACTTCCGGTTCAGTATGTCTCTAATTTGAGTTCGTGAAGTACACTGTAAAAAGAGCGGTGTTAAAAATGAACTCATGTTAACTCCGTCCGGTGTTAAAATAAAATTACATCGGTGTAGGATGAGTAATTCACCGGTGTTAAAAATACCGGTGTTAAATCGGGGTAAACTGCGTCCGCTCGAAATATGAGCTTTGGAAAGCTTATAAAATGCAAAAAATATCTTGAAACAAACACACACACACACACACACACACACACGTGCTTGCCTGCACACGCATTCAAACAAACAAGCGCACACACGCGAGTACACCCACAAGAGCGAAACCATGCACACACACGTGAGCTCCCACATTCATACGTAAGCACACGTGAGTCCACACACATGAGTTCATGTTATGAGCTCACACTCCTGAGCACACGCGAGCTCACGTGCATGAGCTCACACGTGAATTAACGCACGTGAGCTCACACACACGCGCGAGCTCACGCGCGAGTTAACGTACATGAGCTCACACACGCGAGCTCACGCGCATGAGCTTACACGCGCATACACGTGAGCTCACTAAATACACACTCGCGAGTGCACACACGCACACATGTAGACACACTTATTCAAATGCACACATATGTGCACACATTGTCAAAGTGAAATATTTTAACACCGGAAAATTTCATTTAACACCAGTGAAGAATTTTTACACCGGCGGTGGCGTTATTTTCACACCGCTTTTTGGGGGTAAAATTTAACACCGCTAATTTTAACACCAACACCGCTTGGACTTACCCCAGTGATTTTTTACAGTGTATTTCCTTATATATACATATATATATATATATATAAATATATTCATTGAGATCTATAATTAAATTTATATATTATACATTGCTAATCCAAGACTATTCCTGTGGCTACAACAGGAATAATCCTGTGGCTACAACAGGAATAATCTTGTGGCTACAACAGGAATAATCCTGTGGCTACAACAGGAATAATCCTGTGGCTACAACAGGAATAATCTTGTGGCTACAACAGGAATAATCCTGTGGCTACAACAGGAATAATCCTGTGGCTACAACAGGAATAATCCTGTGGCTACAACAGGAATAATCCCGTGGCTACAACAGGAACATTCCTGTAGCTACAACAGGAACATTCCTGTAGCTACCACAGGAATATTCCTGTGGCTGTAACAGGAATATTCCTGTTGCAGCCACAGGATCATGCTACAGGAAAGTTCCTGTTGCAGCAACATTTCTTTTTTTTCCGTGTACCTAAAAATATAGTAAAAATTACAATCTTATAGTAAAATTTACTAACAGATATGAAAAAATACATTTTGTATTGTAATTATTACTAAACGTTTAGTAAAATTTACTAGTTAGTGATAATATTAAAAATTAATATGCGTAATGTATTTTTTGCTAACAAGATTATATTTTTTACTATTTGTATAAAAAATTTTACTATCGATAGATAAAATTAAAAGTTGGTAGGGATAGCATACACAAATATGTATTACAAGTTCAGAAACCTTTGTTCAAAGGAGACATCGGGCCGTCAGACATAGGAAAGGACTCGCGCGCGAGAGATCAAGATTCGAATCTCGGTTAAAACAAGTGATTTTTTAAAAATAAAAATCGACACCGACACCAATGACATAAACAATAATAATCAAAATGGTACACTGTAAAAAATAAGGTACTGACATCAAACTCCCTAGGAGTTTGACGAATTTCCTCTTCAGTAAAACCAAATCCGTTTGAAGCAACAAAAACTAGTTTGTCTCAAGAAAATCATTTTTATTGAATTAAAATCTCTAGTCGATTATGAGAAATTGCTCAAGCGTTTATGTTAAAGTTTTTAAATTTGACCGTAATCAAACTAATATTTGATTGAATAGTAAAATATATTTTAATTAAAGTTTGGATGTACTTGATTTAAACATAAAAACATAGCATCTAGCAATCAGCTGGGAGGTGTAGAGAAGGGCTGAGGACGCCTAGCGAGGACCTTACTCTACGCTCTCCAGCTCACTAAGCACACATTCACTGTAAAAAGAGCGGTGTTAAAAATGGACTCATTTTAACTCCACCCGGTGTAAAAATGAAATTACACCGGTGTAGGAGGAGTAATTCACCGGTGTTAAAAATACCGGTGTTAAAGTAGGGTAACCGGTGTAAAAACGGAGTAGAACCGGTGTAAAAGCGAGGTAACCGGTGTAAAAGCGGAGTAATATCGGTGTAAAAGCAGGGTAACCGGTGTAGAAGCGGGGTAAACTGCGTCTGCTTGAAGAATCAACTTTAAAGATTATAAAACACAAAAAATACTAGTTTTTTAATGAAAATTAATAAAAAATATGATCTATTAACAAGTATAGTGATCGAGTAAGTAAAAATATTCACAAAGTAAAATATTTTAACCCCTGTAAAGAATATCTACACCGGCGGCGGTGTTATTTTAACACCGGTCTAGAATATTTACACCGGTGGCGGCGTCATTTTAACACCGGAGAATTTGTTTTAACACCGGTTTAGAATATTTACACCGGCGGCGGCGTTATTTTTACACCGCTTTCGGTGTTGAAATTTAACACCGCTGATTTTAACACCTACACCGCTTGGACTTACCCCGGTGATTTTTTACAGTGTTGCTGTCTATCTTTTGTACTAGTCAAGGCTAGTCAATTTGTTATATTGTAAAGTCCGTAACTTGTCGCATGCAAATTTACTTCTAGTCGCACGCAGATTATCGTTTAACCCACAAAAATGTCGCGGCAACAGTTGAATCAGAAAAAAGCTACTTGAAGAACAAAACAGTGAGCACTAAAATAGTGCTCATATCGCATTCAAGATAAAAAAAACAGTGTTCAATTCGTGTAGTGTTGAAGATTACCTACACGAGCGAATGAGCGCACTCACTTCGTTCGTGCGCTCAACTTCGCTCTCATGGGCAATCGACAACTTACCGCATTAGTTGTACAATATACTATTATTTTCTTACATTAATTTCTGTTAATATTATAAGATAGTCAAGTAAAACAAATGACTCATTAAAAAATTTTACAATGTGGAGAAAAAAAAAGTTGTGCGAAACTCAAAAAAATTCAATTTCAAAGTATAAATCTATAAACTTCAAAACGTATCTAATTAAACGTAACTGTAATTTTTCCTTTTGAAAATTCGATTTTGAAATTTTTTAGCTTTCAATTTATCAACCTGAAATATTGTAAGATATGATCTGACATTAAAGTTCCCAAAAGTGTTTAAAGTATAGACTTTGGGCTTTAAATTTCTAGTTCAAGTCAACGCTTTTTTAAATTTTTGTATTTTAGACAAAAAAAAAAAAAAATGAATGGAAAAATATTTAAAATAATTAAGTTATAAATAATCAAAGTATTGAAAAAGCTGGACTTTATCTGGACAGAAGTTAGATCACAATATCCGGCACGATAAAAAATGTAAATACTCGTATCCTATTTTTTTTTTTTTTATACTCCAAGCAAAAAAGTTAGGAAAATAATAGCCATACTTCTGTAGCTATATAAATAAAGAAGGAAATGTAAGAAAGGTGGAAAGTTCCACTTTAGAGGGAATACGGGGCTCAGCTACAACACAGGATCGGAAAAAAAGAAACGAAAAAAAATAGGATACTAAAAAAAATAAGAAGAGAGGGAATGAAGAGAGCTTTCCAGTAAAAGTACTAGTGATAAAGGGATATTGTTCCCTGTGAAAAAAGAAAACTGAGAATAGGGAGAAGGTAAAAAATACGTTAAGTAAAAAAAAGCCAGAAAAGTGTAAGCGAAATAAGAATGGAAAAAGAAATATAATCGGATATATGCGAGGATGCGAATGCCATAGGTGTACACACTGCTTTTCTATACTGGCAATTGCATGTGAAAGAAGTTTAATGGACGGATAAGCTTCGGATACATTTCTTGTTATTTTTATAAAACGATCGAGCTTTTTCAAACCAAATTTCTACATACAATAAATTATATTCATTCAACCAGTTTAACAAAATTTTTGTTTTAATACAATTAAATATTTGAATAATTATTTCAATGGGGCTGTTCATAAAATACGTTCTTATTTAAAGGGGGGGGGGGGGTTGCTTACTGTGATAAAAGGGTTGGGGGACCTGAGAAAACGTGACGTTCGCAGCTCATCAAAAAATTTTTCTCTCGGTTTTTTTAAATTTTATGTTTTTGTTATGATAGAAATTCTGCTGCCCAATTTAATAACACAGTAACTGACAAAAATTAAATTTTCGAAATATGTAGTAAATCATGTTCACAAGACTCCATTAGAACTAAAAATACTAAAAAATTTATTTTGAAAAATTTGTCCCTCACTGTGTTTTGAAATTAAGAAGCTGAAGTCAGTCGTTTCATATTTGTAAATATATAAATATTTTTACGTATATATTTCCATCATAATGGCTCAATAATTTGTTACATTTACTTAAGTTTGGGTTTTTTGTTATTTGTTTTCCGACATCAGCGCTAGCTTTGCAGTCTATCATAAACAATTCTCTTGTACATCCAGTATAAAAGAAAGTTATTAAAGTTATTATTGCAAATAATAAATATTTTAAAATATAAAAATTTGTGTACTATAAATTGCTATGTATCATGTTCGAGAAGGGGGATCTCTCATTTGTGACACAATAATGATAGAGGGGGGGGGGGGGCTAAAAAGGTAAAATTTTTCGTGATGTATTTTATGAACGACCTCTTATTATATATTATTTTACTTAATTTTATTAAATTTAAATTCAAATGTTTACTTTACTATTAAAATGAAGATGACTAATTTAATTTACATTTGATTATTTAAGTATAATGTCTATCTGAATATTTATTTTTAACTTAACATATTTAATTAATCTTAAGTAGACCACATGTATAAAATTTATAAAAGCCTTTCAAAATTAATTACCAATGAAGTAAAATTCGTTTAATATAAACTTTACTATATTTACTTTTTGTAACTTTTGTAAATTAAAAAAAAAATTCTAACTACTTGTCTTGAAACTTCAAACGTAACTTCATCGGAGGATTATTTTATTAAGTAACCTATAAATTCCATCTTCTTCGAAATAAAAAAAAAATTCGCCGGTAAATTTGATCTCTTTATTATGAACTCGCATTTAATTTGTCGAGTCTCAGTTTTGAACATCAGACCTTTACATTCTCGACTTTCACTTGAGTACAAAACATCTTTTTATTATAATTAAGTATAATTATGACAAAGATTTAATTATTAAGGCACTAATTTTAATAATTAAATAAAACTCATTACTTAAAATAAATATCAACTTTTTTTTTTAATGCAAATTGTATATATATATATATGGAAAAAATCTTTCGTTACTACAATGTAAAATACGTTGTGACAAAAAATGCTTTTGTCAACATATAAAGAGCAAGTATCTCATTGTGGTAACAATGGCATTATTGTGACAACTAAACTCCCGAAAAATCATGTAACATCAGTATAGTGGAGTAACAAATGTTTCTTTTTAAAAATCACTTTGTTACAGTAACAAAACTAATCAATACAGATTTTCTAAACATAATTTGACTTTTGGACACAAACAATGTTAAATCTTTCAAAGTAGTCGTCGTGCTACCTATAGTATATGCATTATTGCCAACACGAAGAAAAAAATAAAGGGAACTTTACTAAACTTTACTAAAAAAATATGGGTAAAATGACTAAAATCATATCGTAAAGTTGAAACGCTGTTGTAATTGTGTAATTTTTACCATCTGCAGAATTTAATTATTATTTATATTTAGTAATTTCTATTATTTGAATATGCCAATAAATATAAACTATATTAGTAAAGTTGACTATATGTTTAGTGAAATTTAGTATCCAATATAGTAAATTTTACTATATTAGAATGAAATTAAATAAAATTTAATTTTTACTATTATCTCAGCTTTTTACTATTTTTATTATTATTATTATTACTACTATTACTGTTACTATTACTACCAAATTATTATTTATGGCATGTGTATTTTTTTGGCGTCAATTTTTATATTAAAAAATCGCTTGACTTGACCGAGATTCGAACCCTGATCTATTGCGGGCGAATCCGGTTCTCAGTTTGAGGGTTCGATAACTTATTTAAACGAACGTATCTGAATTTGTAATACATATTTGTATACAATGTCCCTAGTGATTTTTGACTATCGATCTACTCTGAAAAAATTACAAACCGTAATTTTTTTTTAGTAATTTTTAGTTGCTGCAGCAACTATTATACATGTATAATACTTAATATTACGACATTAATTTGATTTACAGAAATTACTAAGCAGATAGTAGTTTTTGCATAAGTAAGAGTATAGACAGAAACATTACTTATAACCAGATTGTACTCACCTTAATCTAACTCTACAATTTTTACGACCAAATTGGTTCCAAAATTTTTGATTAGCTTTACCGAGACTTTAAATTTACCTGTCTGGGCCTGAATTATTCAATATTTGTAACAATAAAGTTTTCATACACTCATTTTAACGCGTAAAAAAATGACAGGGTCAAATTAATTACTCTTAACTCCACAATGTTAACAATCAAATTATTCAGTCTTTCGACAACCTTTTCCAAAATTTTTTTCCTCCCGTAGTGACTCACCGTAGTAGCAATTTTAGTAAAGATCTATAATAAAAGTATATATATATATATATATATATATAATATTTTTCTGTATTTCGCTTGACGTACTCTAAACTTTCCCTAAACTTGATCAAGATATCTACTGGTGGCAGCTTTAATACTTTGTTTTCTATATATTTTCATCAATAAGGCTTTCCTAAATTTAATTTTACACTTGTACGAAGAAAAACTGTAGTGATGTGTCCTACATTAGTAATTCCAACGGGAATAAGTCCTATATTGACATGATATTTTTTCCTCACTGAAAAAAAAAAAACTGTTTATGCCAAATAAATCGTATGTTTGGATATACGCGAATAAATATTTATTCTTGACAAATATATAGTATTTTGGAAAACTTTAATTGAGTCAAATAAATGATTTTTTTTATGTAAACAAAATAAATCATTTCTGGTAAATAAATAACATGTAGTCGTCTTACATAGATAAGATCTAAGAATATTCATAAAAATTTTACATATTTTAGAAAATTAAAACTACTTCCAAATAGAAGTTCAGTTTTTAAGTAATTATTTAAATACACATAAATGAGTAGAGAGTTTTCATACACTGAAAAATATTTTCACACCCGTAAAGAATATCTAAACCGGCGGCGGCGTTATTTTAACACCGGTCTAGAATATTTACACCAGTGGTGGCGTTATTTTAACACCGGAGAATTTGTTTTAGCACCGGTTTAGAATATTTACACCAGCAGCGGCGTTCTTTTTACACCGCTTTCGGCGTTGAAATTTAACACCGCTGATTTTAACACCTACACCGCTTGGACTTACGCCGGTGATTTTTTACAGTGAATATATATTATATATTATACACTGAGAGACAAATTTACTCCCCAGTAATAAAAACACTACATATTAATAAATTTTAATTACATATAAGTATGAATTTTATTTTATAATAATAAATTCGATTGCAGAGAGATAAATGAAAATTTTATCAAAAATAAAATTTTATTAGCATCTAATAAAATTTTATTAGTATTCAATGAAATTTTATTAGTATTTAATAAAATTTCATTAGATACAAATATGTGTTTACTAAAATCACCGCAAGCTTTGTTTTATGGCGGCCATCTTTAATTCGTATGAAAGTGTCAAATTTGACTGCTGTTAATTTGAAAAAAAAAAAAAAAAAAAAGATTTACCCCACTTTAACACCGGTATTTTTAACACCGGTGAATTACTCCTCCTACACTGGTGTAATTTCATTTTAACACCGGGCGGAGTTAAAATGAGTCCATTTTTAACATCGCTCTTTTTACAGTGTTTGAGTAGTTTAATTCCGTAAAATAAGTGATTTACTTGTGGTAAGGAAATGATCCAATTGCTAGAAATAAATAAGGGCTTTAAATAGATATGTATAATATCGCCGAATTTTAGGTTATTTATCACACGTTTAATATCTTTACCACAAATATATCAATTACTTACCACAAATAAATGATATATTTCCGTCAAATTATAAAATTATTTGAATCAACTGTCATATTTAGTTGTACCAAATTTATTTGTCATTAAGAAATATTTGCAAAGAAGCCACAAATAATTGATTTATTTAGGACAAATATTTCTTTTTTTTTTTTTAGTGTAGGTAAATAAGTAAATCATAATAGCTAATGTAAATATTTGATATATTTTATTGCAAAGAATTCGATATTTGTCAAATGTATATTTGATCGCAACAAATAATCATCTATTTGCTACAAATCGGCTTCTTTACCATAAATGAAAGGTTTACTTGCGGCAAAAAATTTATTTATTTAAGGCAAATAACCATAATAATGGAATCAACTGCTATACATAAACGTCGAATACATTTGTTCATCATAAAGAAATATAGAACGAAAAACCTCAACAAAATTTGCGAACACACTAACTTTTTCAATGTAAGCATGCACAAGAATTTTTTAAATCAACAGTTATTTTTTCAATGTTAACATGAAAAATTACCATATACCGTATCAGAGAAACCCATATATGTCAACGTAGGAATCATTTTTATAATGATGTAGAAAAAATTCCAATGTAAAACAGGAATTTCCACTTTCTCTTTGTGTACGTGGAGAAGTTATTTTTGTTTGAAATTCTATGATGCTATAGTAAAGCCGGACCATGTTGGTCACTTAATAGAAATTAAAGTAAAAACATGCAAAAATTACTATGATTACAGTAAAATTTACAAAGCATCTCAGGCAGCCGTTCGGTACGCGCGTGGCTCGGGCGATTACGAAAGTTAAGTAGCATCGAGCATGATTACTATATGGCTGGATGACCGCTTAGCCACTCATCAGGCTCGAGCGAAGGTCTCTGAGTAGTGATGTGAGGCTGACCGTCAGGTCATTTTTTGACCGTCATGTCATGGTCACAAGATCGTCAGCGGACCGTTCATAAAATGACGGACCGTCACAATTGTGGCGACATCTTACAAACACCTTTCTAACTTTTAGACAAATTCAAATTTTGAAACCGCCATTTTCTTAAAAATACCAAGAAATAAGAATACAAAAGGAAACTAAATTTCTCAATCATTCGTGAAAAAGATTGCGTTTAATTATCTAGCTGGTTCTTACTGATCAAATTCGTGACCAAAAATTTGATGACGGTCACAAATCATCTAGCTAGATGCGACTGACCAAATTTATGACAAAAAAATTTTTGACAGTCCGAAATGACGGACTCTGACCGGAAAATTTGTGACGGTCATTTCGCAATAGAACAGGCTCGTCATTTAGGTCCGTCGGTCACAAGACCGTCAGCGGACCGTATTGTGACCAAAACTCAAAATGACGGTCATTCCGCATCACTATCTCTGAGCATTAGGCGCGAGATGAAGATCCAGTAATCGGTAAAATGGGAATTTTATCGACCACGAGCTTCATTCAAACCGAAACTGTGCTGGCTAGGTTTTCTCTGTGGTTTTCCTACGCCATTGCACAAGGGAGGTAGCAGGGCATCACCATAATGATGCAGTACAGTCATAAGCACAAGTCGGGCCACAGCCGCAAAAATTAAAAAGAGGCGAGAAAAGGGACTCTCTAAAAACGAGTTAGTGAAAATCACTAATTGCTTGTGAAAAGTATACCACTATTTGAATTAGTGATATACTTTTCACAAGTAAATAGTGAATATTCACTAATTTCACTAATTCAGATTTAAGAGAGGAGAATTTGAATGTGTAGTCTTGTAAAACACGATGAGTGATACAAGTAAATAAAAATAATAATAATAAAATTTACAATGTTATGGTAACAGTTATGTGCGATACAATTTTTGTCAATTCTACGATGGCCATAGTAATTTTTGCATACAAGTGGCTAACATGGTCCGGCTTTACTATGACACCACAGCACTTCAAACTAGACTAATTTCTCTATGCAGGTTGGTTTTACCACCTTTAGATGATAATTTATGTAACCTACTCTCAAGGTAAAACGTCACTCACTCTCTAAAGTGCAGTACTGAAAGTAACTAGCAAATAGTGAGTATTTACTAATTTTCACCACTTCACTTTTACGGAGCATCCTTTTTCTCACACTTAGAGAAATAAACGGAAGTATCCTTGTTACATTCATACAATAAAAGAGAATTTACGAACGATTATTGTTGGTAACGAATTAGAATTTTTGAAAATACGAAATTTTTAGGCCTCGATTAAGGTTCCAAAAAATCTTGTTATCATCCCGGGTCAAAAAATGACCTAAGTTTGACTTATTTAACTTAAACACAAGTGAATTGAACCCAACCAAGTGAAATTCAACTTCTTCGGCTTAAATGGATACTAAGTAAGTCAACTTATTCAAAAGTAAGTCAAAAATGAATGAATAGTGCATTTAATTTTGATTTGCTTTTGGATAAGTTGACTTAATTAATATCGATTTACTTGAAAAAAGTCAAATTTGACTTGGCATTACCTTAGTGGACTTAAAATGAAATCGAAAAATTCAAATTTTATTTGTTTTTTTTCACTCGGGATCTTCAATTGTAATAAATTGTACTACACTTTTTTAACATGTACTGGTACAAGTACGATTTTAGAGAGAAATTATTTTTTTGCTAGCGAAGTCAATTTGTTCTGACAACAATGGAAGATTTACCATTACAGCCGATAGTAATTGTATCCACGATATTGTAATTTATAGTAACCAAACATTACTTTCCTTAATTTGTCACGATCAAAATCGAGCGCACTGTCGTTCATTAAAATAACAAGACTCTCAAATTCCGCATAACAAAAAAAATTTTGAAAATGAATTTTTGAAATATTGAAAGCTTTCAACTAATTCTATTTTGTATTTTTAGCTAAAAATTAATGTAAGTAAAATATTGTTCTTGTTAATAAATTTAAAATATTTTCACAAAGATAAATTTACTTGAATTATCACAAATGGGTCTCTTAAAAGCTAATATTTCACTCATGTAATGCTGAAAAGTTTCAAGGGTTGAAAAGATTTAAAAATAAATTGTTACTTAAATAAAAATTTTCTAAAAATATCCATAATTTTTAAAATATTTAAACAATAATGAATTATGAGTTTAAATTTAGATCGGATTATTTACAGCGTAGCCAAGGCCGATGGCAACAATGTCGGTACGGATAGTTAGCATTCATTTATTCATGGTACTTCATAAATAAATGTATGATCGTCTCATGGACATGGTCGAAATGAGCCTAGAGATAGGAAGATATTATGTAACCAATTTAAAATCATCTCATCCTTTTTTATTTATTTTATTCCATTTTACTTCATGCTGTGAAATAAAATTAAAAATAAAACAAAAAAAAATAACAAAAATTCACTATTTAAATTTGTCCCAAATGAATCTTTTAAAGGCAAGTTTTAATTTGAAAATAAAATGGCGTAACAGTATCAACTAAAAGGCAAATCAATGTGAAACGATTACACGGTAGTCTCAAGTGAAAAATAAAATAAATCGAGAGCTTTAGAGTGAGCAAGAAATAGATGAATAAAAAATAAAATGAAAGGAAAATAAAGAAAAGAAAATAGTTGCAATCAGTAAAAATAGCAACAAGAGTTGTAAAGAAAAGATATGCGCTTGTGTAGTGGCTAGGTTTGCGTTTTCTTCGTTGTTACTTTAGATGTAGAAAGCAATGTTGAAAAAAAAGGTAAAATAAAATGAAAGAAAGAAAAAGGATAAAAAAAAATTGTGAAAAAAGGAAAAGATGGGTGCTCAAGAAGGTCGAAGCTTTTGTTTCGCTTTTCGAGTTATTCCTGAGGGGCAGATTAGCTTGCACGATCCAAGCAAACGGCATAACAGACAAAGAGAAAATGTACACGAGACATTTTAAACAACAAGGGAGTTTCGGAAGAGTAAAAGAGAGGGAATGAAGTAAAAAAGAAAAAAAAAATAAATAAACCAAAGCAAAGCGAACCCATTTCTAGCATTAGTCGAACAGTAGTCTCTTGTGTGTTAGAGAAAAACTAAAATTCTGCTATGATATTCTGCCTAATTCACATTGGATTTTACTCGTCGCATTTAAACCTTTCGTTACATTATCATAAATTATAACACGTACTTTATTTTATTATTCATGGTAAGTAAAAGTTTAAGCGAGATTATGAAAACTTTGCGGTGAAAATAATTAGCGATACAAAAAAGTCAATAGTGTAATATCGGGAAGCTTGTAAGCTGGTGAGTTGTGTCAACGAAAACTATTTGAGATTGATAAATGACAGTTTGTAACTAAAAATCTTACTTAAACTTTGTATGAAGTATAGAATATATAAACTGAATATATAAACTTAGATGATGTTTAAGTCTGACAAGACGTATATACATCTGTCATAAATCCACTTCTATCTTATTTGAATAACTTTTGACAGACTTGTGATTAAGATCTGTCATCTATCTTTATCATTAATCTAGTTTCAGTCATAGTTAACCAGAAAGAGATGGAACTTATTTATAGAATAATTTTAATCTTCTTTTCTAATTTTCATATATTTGCATGATAGTGAGTTCTGCTACTTAATGAAAAATTTATTTCAATTTTTAAGTGGTTTAAATGAAGAATTTTGTCTCTGAAAAGATGAAAAAATTAAAATCAATAAATTCCATACGGATTTTAATTTTCAACGCCAGTATTCGAAATTCGTATTTTATTGACAGAAATAATTTGTAATAACGTTCATAAAAAGGGTATTGATAATTAATTTCAATACAATAACTCTGAAATTCGTTATTGATCGGCTGTCATACACGGAGAAAAAAATATAGTAAAATTTACTAAAAAATATGGGAATAATTACTAAATTTAGATAGTAATCTTGAAACGCTTAAGATTTATAGGAAGATTCATAAACAGATAAGTAAATTTTACTATCCCGTTTAGTAAATTTTACTACATTAGAATGGAAAAAAATAAAATAAAATTTTTATTAGCTTTTAACTTTTTATTATTATTACTATCATTTTAATTATTATTGTTATTTATGGCATCTGTATTGGTGTCGGTGTCGATTTTTGTTTTTTAAAAAATCACTTGTTCCAACCGAGATTCAAACCCTGATCTTCCGCGCGCGAGTCCTTACCTATGTCTGACGGCTCGATGTCTCTTTTGGACAAATGTTTCAGAACTTGTAATACATATTTGCATATGCTATTCCCACCAAATTTTAATTTTATCTATACATAGTAGAATTTACTATACATATAGTAAAAAAACATAATCGTGTTAGCAAAAAATACATTGCGTATAGTAATTTTTAATATTTTGTATAGTAACAAATCCTATATTATATTAGAAAATTTACTTTCTTAAATTTGTATTTATTAAAAATACTTATAGTAAAATTTACTATACAGATAGTAAAAAATACATTACGCATAGTAATTTTTAATATCTTATCATGTAATTATTACTAACTAGTAAATTTTACTAAACGTTTAGTAATAATTACAATACAGAATGTATTTTTTCATATCTGTTAGTAAATTTTACTATAAGATTGTAATTTTTATTATATTTTTTTCCCCGTGTATCAAACCCAAAATATTTCAATTGTGATATTAAAGCTTATCAAAGTAAAACAACTAGCTTATCAAAAGCTGCTATTTTTTATTAATGCTGCTGGGAATACGCGAAAAAAAACAAAAACAGTAAAAAAATAAAATGCCAGCTGAAATCGTAATGAAAATATGTTAATACTAATATTAAAAAGGTTATTTCTGTACGAAAATTGAAAACTATTGCTATATAAAATCTAGTCAATTAGTTGAGCCTTTCAAAAAAGACACTGTGAGAAAAAAGATACCATTTTTGAGAACAGATTTTCTTGACTAAAAAATTACACTCAAATGAGAATTTTTTAAGAAATCATATATTAAACACTAGAAGAATTTCTTGAGAGAGAAAATTTATACTTAGTTTCAAACCTTTAGATAAATCCGAGAGTGATTAAATTTAAATAAAACAATAATCGTTTATATTATGTCAATAAATTCTTAAAATGAGAATATATGTATTATTCGTAATTATCGAAAATACATATAACTAGTGATGCGGAATGACCGTCATTTTGAGTTTTGGTCACAATACGGTCCGCTGACGGTCTTGTGACCGACGGACCTAAATGACGAGCCTGTTCTATTGCGAAATGACCGTCACAAATTTTCCGGTCAGAGTCCGTCATTTCGGACTGTCAAAAATTTTTTTGTCATAAATTTGGTCAGTCGCATCTAGCTAGATGATTTGTGACCGTCATCAAATTTTTGGTCACGAATTTGATCAGTAAGAACCAGCTAGATAATTAAACGCAATCTTTTTCACGAATGATTGAGAAATTTAGTTTCCTTTTGTATTCTTATTTCTTGGTATTTTTAAGAAAATGGCGGTTTCAAAATTTGAATTTGTCTAAAAGTTAGAAAGGTGTTTGTAAGATGTCGCCACAATTGTGACGGTCCGTCATTTTATGAACGGTCCGCTGACGGTCTTGTGACCATGACATGACGGTCAAAAAATGACGTCACGGTCAGCCTCATATCACTACATATAACACATTCACTACTGAAAGGAACCTGTATTATCTAGTAAGCAAAAGGTGATTGTGAACACGATAACCAGTCGTGTTTTTGATATAATGTGTAACATAGTAATGGTTACTATGCTGAATCGTACTCAGTCGTATGTAAAAGCGTCCCTCCTATTCTAACGAGAATTAGTAATATGCTAGAACAGTTTCATCATACTTTACGATCATTCTTGTATAGCATAGTAACCATTCCCGGGAAAAAATCGTCATGCACGATAATACTTGATCATGCATGATTTAGACATGGCCGTGCATGATTCAGACATATCCCAGGTCGAAAAATTTGATCTGATTTTAGTCTAACTGGACTGTATTTGGACTAATTAGTCTGTTATTGAACTTCTATAAAAATTTTGTACTGTTTTTGATCTACTAATTAAAACATATTTGATCTGTTTTAAGTCTGAATGATCTGTATTTGAACTTATCGCCTGTTTTTGGATTTCTATAAAAATTTTGTACTGTTTTTGATCTACTCGGAACGAAAAATTTAATCTGATTTTAGTCTAGTTGGACTTTTTGATCTGTTTTTGATCTTTCACAAAAATTTTAAGCTGTTTTCAAATTGTTATTTTAAAAAACAATTGCGTTACGGGCAGACCAAACTAGATTAATTTTTGGACTTTAAAAAATTTTAGTTATGAAAATTTACAAGGATAAAAATAGATTAAATCATGGACTTATAAAATTTTTATTCATAGGCAATATTTATGAAAAAAATATTAAGTTGCAGAATTTATTATGTTTTGTTCACTATTTATTTAGTATCTTTTGTTTAAAGATGTCGGCAGCTAATGAAAATTTGACAGCTTAATTTTTAGTTGTCTTGACTGAATATTTATAGCATTGAATAAAAGTTATAAAACAACTCTTAAAATGTCAATCGAAATTTTTGTGCAACGGAAAAAAATTTTAGCTCGAAATCTACCAATTTATACAATGCTGCCGACCAAACTTGAAACAGAAAGTAAAGTATCCCAATAGTATATTACACACCTAGGGAAGGAAAGTAAGAAATGTCTCAGATCACATGTAATTGTTGGCCGAGGCGAAGCCGAGGTCAACAAACATGTGATCTGAGGCTTTCTTATTTACTTCCCGAGGAGTGTATACTATTTTTCTCGTCGACGGAGGCGGAAAGCGGCATCTTCGTTTTGCACAGCGGGACGAAAGTTGACGCTTTCCGCCCGGAGGCGAGAAAAAATTATTATGCTGCATCAAAATTATTATAAGGCATGAAAGTAATTGATATTAAAGTTTATCGATAAGTTTCTTGTTCGTAATAAGTATTGTGATACAGCATAATCATTTTTTATTAGAGCATAATAATTTTTTGGATGCTTTTTACTTCCTGTTTCAAGTATGGTCGACAGCATTGTAAAAATAAAAAGAGCCATCCGGCCTTACCTGGAATGGAAAGGTAGATTTCTTATAGATGTAAATACAATATAGCTACAATAGTGTAATTAATACTTTTTTTTGTAAGCTTAAACATGAATTTTAAGGAAATGGGTTATGCCTTATTATTTAGAGGTTATCAGATGGCTAAGCTGCAAAAATAAGCGTTTTGTATTTTTTGTGAAATTTTTGATATCATCAAATTGTTAGAAAAGATGTTTCAAAAAATCCAGTATTGCAGTGAAAATTAAAGCTAATCGTTCAAATTTTAAGATACTTTTTACAGAATTGAGTTATCATTTTCGGTTCAAAAGTTATTTAAGGATAAAGCCAGAAAATTCATTTTTATGAAAATCAAAAAAAATTTTAAACACCCACAACTTCCAAACTAATCGACCGATTGGGCTCATCTTCGAACTTGATCAAGGAAATCGTCCAATAAATAAGTGTATAAAATTTCATTAAGATCCGTTAAGAATAGTGGGTGCTATCGTGAGGACAAGGCGCGTTATATTGTATATATATATATATATATATATATATATATATATATATATACATACATACATACATACATATATATATTTTTGAGCGGATGGTATTTTTTGACTTTACGAAGTAAAATAAGATATATGGTAGCAAAATTTTTTGATAATTCGATCATGAGGGCCTCTGCAATAGGCCAATTTCTAAAGAAATCTACCTAATTAGGAGGATTCGAGCCAACATTTTTCTCCTTGTGACATCTTATTTCAGAAGCGCATTAGCATGTTTCAAATACCAAGAAAATTTAAATAAATTAATAAATCTAGATTGTTATTATTATTATTTATATTTATAAAAAGTCCTGTTTTTGTCCCTAAAAAACAATTTAACACAGACTAATAATTTCAATAAAAAAGTCTGTTTTAAGTCTAAACCCGATTAAAAACAGACTAAATATCATACGAAAATAAGTTTGATTTTGTCCTGGATAATGACTAGTACGAACAAAAACAGATTAAATTCCTATATAAAATAAATACGATTTATAAACTTGAATTGAAGAAAAATATTTGAATTTATCATTTATTTTAAAACAGATTTAATTTTTTGACCCGGAATGGTCGTGCATGATCCAAGCATGACTTTGCATGATGCATGCATAGTAATTACTATCTATTTTTTTCCGTGTATGTTGTTATAGAAATTTGTCGTATGTTATTCAGGAAACATTCCTAGGCAAATAAAATAATTACTTTTAGACAGTGCATAACAAGTATAATTCCGACGTTGACATGGTAAAAATCCTCATAATCACATAAGAACTTTTTCTCTATTGCATGGATATTTTTACGATGTCACCAATGGAATAATTCCTATGTGAGCAAAGAAATTTTTACTATGTAACAAGATCTTGTTCGCGAATAATTTTTATTTTAACATCGTGTAATTTCCTATGTCAAAATTTGAAAATACCTATGCGAAAGTGAAAAGAATAACCTTTTTAACTTCCCGCTAAGAAAATCGACGATTTTCGAAAATTTCGGGAAGTTATTGTTTTCACCCCGATTTACGAAAATCGAAATTTCATCAGATGTCGACGTTTTGAGGTCTTAGGAAGCTATTCTGACTATTTTTAGAATGATGTCCGAGTGTCTGTATGTATGTATGTGTGTGTGTGTGTGTGTATGTGACCGGGCTATAACTTTTTAACTAATGAATCGATTTGGATGGTTGAGGCGGCAATCGAAAAGGCTTGATGGCCATCAACTTTTCTGAAAATTTTAGATCATTTCATTACGTAGACTCGAAAATATTGACGAATTACGAAAAAAAAATTTTTTTTTTTTTTAGTTTTTTATTGATTTCTCAGAAACGAGTCTAACGATTGACTTCAAAATCTAATCAGCTTTCGGGCTTAATAAGACGCGTCGATTTCGTCCTTAGCCATCTCAATCGGATAATTCGTTCTAGAGTTATCGTGGGAAATAGAAATGGTGAAAAATGGTTTTTTGCGAATATATTTGAAACAACTGAACTAAACAATTTCGAAATTTGATCAGCTTTAGAGTTTATTAAAACGCGTCGATTGCCACCTCAACCATCGAAATCGGATCATTTGTCTTAGAGTTATCGTGGGAGAAAGAAACGATAAAAAACAGTTTTTTCCGAATATCTTTGAAACACTTGAAGGAAACGATTCTAAAATCTGATCAGCTTCAGAATTTGGTAAAAGGCGTCAATTGCTAGCTCAACCATCAAAATCGGGTTATTTTTCTAAGTATCGTGGAAAAAAGAAACGGTGAAAAACGGTTTTTTGCAAATATCTTTAAAATAACTAAACCAAACGATTTCAAAATCTGATCAGTTTTAAACTTTATCGAAACGGGTCGATTGCTGCTTCAAACATGAAAATCAAATCATTTGTCAATGAAATCTTGTGAGAGAAAGAAACGGTAAAAAACATTTTTTTCAAAAACAACGGCATGCAAAAGTATTTTCGAGCTCTTTGAGCTCGAAGCTGTATTTCTGACAATATTTTCGAGCTCAAGGAGCTCGAAATGGGCGGGAAGTTTTAGGGCTGGCCCGCAGGGTCAACCGACAGACCGATTTTTTTATCCATATAGAATAATTAAAAAATTTTCTGATGGTTTAATGTTAAATTGATATGGTTTATATTTACTATTATTTCAATGAAAGTAATTTCCTTGCAATAATAATAACAATCAATTAACTAAAAAGCAAAAATTAAAGAACAAGCATGATCTTAATTTTTTTTTTTGGGATGAAAATTATGTGGGGAAACGAACGGAATGACCACAAAGTATATATATTATATATATACATATATATATATATATATATATATATATATAAGTAGAATGGATGTAGTGTTATGGTACGTTGACTGCCACGGACCATGTGATTCCCTACAAGTCTGAGGGCCTTCTACGCTAGGCTGAATTTACTTCTATCCTTTGATATACCTTTTATCTCATACTATCTATTTTCTTTTACCTCTCGTCAATCACTCCCACAAAGCTCGATGTTGTAAGTTATATATATTTTTTGTTCATTCTCATTTATTAAATTCCGGCAAAATGTTTTTTTTCAAACGCGGATCCTTTACTAAGTTTCGGGTGTGCAACGTTATGAGAGGATAAGAGACGCAGCACGAAGGGATGAGAACGGAGAACGTGAGAAAATATATGTAGTTGACCGTAAGCCATAAGCCTAAAAAAATAGATTGAATAAACTAAAACGGCGACAAAGGTTGTTTTTATAGCGGCTTGGTCAGCGAGAGTCTTAGGCCGCCATAGCCACTGACCCCCGTCATATATATATCCAATTCAATCTAACTCCTGATCAAATTATCACCCTGATAAAATTCTCATTCCGTTTTATTCGTTATTCACGCGTTTCCAACGTTTTATACAAACATTTATATCGCAAACAATGGTTTTAAATCAAATTAAATAAAGAGCTCGTATAATAAAAAATTGCATTTCAAATTTCATTACACTTTTTTTTTAATTAGATCTGAAATAGTTACATAAGCACTAAGACTTTAATTACCGGTTTTATTCTATTTTATTTATAAAAAAATTTTAAATTTTACTCATATTTGTTTTCGAGGCGTCTATTTTGCAGTTTGTTATAAGTTCAATGAGAGAACTTTACTATCTTATAATTAGAATCGTTTTAATTTTCCTCAGGATTGTGAGATAAATTATCTATGTGCTTCATATATTTTTAATAGAGTTTATGACTTCTAATTATAGTGAAGAAATTACTATTTGGAACTGTGTATATTTATTGATTCGTTAGTTTTAAGGGGATAAGCGGGCAAAACAAAACCGGGTGAGTTATACAAGCCATTTTTTATTAATTTTAAATCTTATCTCATATTGGTCGTTAAGTATTTTTGGACAATTCTGTTAAGTAAAAGCACCGAGTTTCAAAACGGTACCACTTGTGGACACTTTATACTTGCCTTTGATGTAAATAAAATATACAAAATATTGTTACTAGAATATAAACTACGTGTTTCCATGCCTGTTTAGCCAATCGAAACAAGCCAATTTCAGACCATTGTGGTTTAGCGGGTAACTGGTTGTTAGCTTCTTCCCTCGGGAAGAAAACGTATCGTTTATACCCATTCAATTAGTTTCTGACTTAATTTCAGCCCTTTTATTTATTTAAAACCTCAGAATAATCATACGTCATTTTACCCGGCCGCAAATTGACAATTTAATTTGCGCATATATTATTGCTCTTAATTTGTGCTATTTTGACTGATAGCTGTACACGGAAAGAAAATTATGGGAATGGTTCCTATAATTTTGTGAAATTTCATCCTATACCAGTATAGGAATGACGACCATAAATTATGGCAGCAGTTCCTATAATTATAGGAATGTTACCCATAATTATAGGAATAGTTCCTATACACAGAAAAAAGGTTGACTTGGCCCAAGATAATTTTTGCCTTCATTTTTTTATTCTTGGGCTGAGTAATTGGATTTTTTTATTCCGAGAACATTTTCTTCGACTAATATTATAAAAATATTGTATCGAGAATAATTAAATTTTAATTCAAGTTAAATAATCTTGGCTTAAGAATATTTATTTTAAGTCAAATTTATTTTGTTTCTAATCAAGTAAAAAAAACTATCAAAACAAGATACTTTTCTGTCTTGGTTGGTGAGTATAGTAAATTGTCACAATATATATCAACATCTTAAACCAAGAACTTTTTTTGCGTGGCAGAAGAACATTTACTCTCAGTTTGAGAAAATTTTAATTTTGATTTAAATAAACTATAATCTTAACTTAATAAAATAACTTTTCTTAAATCATGCAAATATTTACTTAACGGAAGACATAAAATTCTTCCATTGATGTTTTTTTTTCTTGCCTTAGAAAAAACGTAGTCTCGATTCAAGAAAATAAATGACTCTATACTTAAAAAAATCTGTCGACCTATACTTTTCAGTGAATCTAACCTAATATAAATATTAAATGTTGTCAAGCAGGAAGGTGTATGCGTATATTCAGAACATCACAATATAACAGTAGAGAAGATAAGAAATCAACTCTCTCGATTAAATGGCTTATGAACAGATTGAGAAAAATAAATTGTTCGCTCATGGTAGGAATCGAACCCAGACCGATTCGGCATCACGCGAGAGCTTTACCAGTTATGCTACCCGACCATTTCCTCAACGTTCGTTTTCTTTACCCATATCCAGTTAGCACACTGTACAATGTAGAGTCTAAACTACCGCCACTTTAGTATAGTACAGTTAGCTTTCCCAAGAGAATTTTTGCGTTGAGCCGTGAGCGCAGTTGCTGTTGGTTCAAACGTCTACGCTTACTTGCCGCAATACAACAAATATTTAAGCCAAGATATTTCTTACCATTGAATCGAGTACTTTTAATTCTTGACTCAAGTCACAAATTATCTCGATTCAAGATAAATTATTCTTCAAGAAAGAATATTTTACTTTTCGGAGAATTGATTATATATCGGGGCAAAATATTTATTTTTCTAACTTTAAAAAAATATTTCTTACTTCAAGAAACATATATTATATCGGTTGAATAAAAAAAAAATCTTATGCCAAGATGATTAAACTTAAGAAAATTTTGTTCTTGAACCAAGAAAATTTTCGTTTTCATTCAAAATTGCAAAAAATATTCTTGCGGCAAGAAAAAATTTCTTACACCAAGATATCCTTTTTTTCTGTGTAATTATGGGAATGATACCCGTACCATTATGAGAATGGTTCCTATAATTTATGGGTAACATTCCCATAATAGGGGAGACCGGGGCACGGCGGCCCACTCCAAAAATTTCGTCAAAAAATAAATTTAATTTTTTTTAGTTAAGTAGCGAAATCCGGGACAAAATGGACCATCAAAAAATTTTCCCATAAAACTTTGTTGATAAAAATTTTTTTTTCAAAAATATATTGATAAATTTTTTTTTTTTTTTTTTTTTTAAATTTTATGATAAAAATGATTTGATAAGAATTTTTTTCAAAAAAATTAAAATTTGTCAAACCACAATCAAGTAATTTCTAATCTAAAATATAACAAAAATTTTTGGGTTTAAAAAATATACAGCAACTTAAAAAATAAGAATATTTTGTATTAATCAACAAATTTTAAATTATTTTAAGAATAATTATAACAAATAACAATTTTTATATTTGATAAATCTTTAAACCTTAGCTTTTTAAAAATATTTTAAACAATTAAATAAAAAAATACAATTAATTATTTTCACACTAATCACAGGTATATTCATCTGAATAATCTTGCTCAATACTTGCATAGGAATCGTGAGACCACATTTTACAGTTATTGCACTGAATCCATGATTCCTTTGATTCAGAATAGAGTCCATTACAATACAGGCAATGACAATCACTGTCTTCTACTTGAGAACTTTTTTTTTTTTTTAATTATTTTCCAGAAGTGGGCCGCCGTGCCCCAGAAAAAAAAAAATTTATTTTTGTGAGTTTTGACCAAATCATCATATATTCCCTCAAGATAAGACACAAGAACATTTTTTAGATGATCAATAGTAGCTAGAAATAATAACTCGCTTAAGTGGGCCGCTATGCCCCGGTTTCCCCTATAATAGGAATGGTTCCTATACTTTTACAGGAACCATTCCCATAATATTATGGAAATGGTTCCCATAATATTATAGAAATGGTTCCTATAATGGTATAGGAATCGTTCCTATAATAGTATAGAAATCGTTCCTATAATAGTATAGAAATCGTTCCTATAATATTATGGGAATGGTTCCCATAATGGTATAGGGATGGTTCCTATAATATATATAGGAACCATTCCTATAATAGTATGGGTACAATTTCTATACCATTATGGGAACCACTCCCATAATACATAGGAATACTTCCTATAATTTTCTTTCCGTATAAACGTTTTAAAAATTTTTAATTAAATGCCGTAATTTTGAAAAATATAGTGTGTGTCACAAAATAAAATATGATTTCAGATTTGGTGTAATATCAGCCTTCGTTTTCGACTCAGGCAGTCAACCGTGTCTTTTACTGAAATCGTCTTGTTTCATCCCTTACCTCACTATTGAATACAATAGAAACATCAATCATATTTTACGTATCGGATGAATCGCACTTTGAAAACACTTAAAGTCCAGCGTTCAAATCAGATGCTCAGTGTCCAGAATTAATAGTTCTATCTAAGGAACAAAACATATCTGTACTTGAAGAGGAAAATACTATCGTTCCTACTATCTCTTAATCGTTATTATTACAGACGCAAAATTTTTAACTATTACTACAGTCGAATTCCATTAACATAGATAGTAAGTCTATAAAGAGAAGCGAAAATTTCCTAGAAATTCCGACTTATTAAATGCTCCTCTTCTTTTTTAAAGAGTAAACTATACCGCATGCGCTATTACATCTATATGAAAAATGCAATCTAATGAATAATTTTCATAAAAAAGTGACATTTTTTGTGTTTTATAAGCTTTTCAAAGTTAATATTCCGAGATGACGTAGTTTAGTCCGCTTTTACACCGTTATTTTAACACCGCCGAATTACGCCGCCTACACCGGTGTTATTTCATTTTAAGACCGCTCTTTTTACAGTGTAGTGAATGTGGAGCGGATGACTGTTCATTGATTTAATTCCCTCGTATTGAAATTCACTCTTAAAAGGAGTTTATTTTAACATTAAAACTTCGAAATGGAGTCAATGCAGATTGAAATAAAATCCATTATCACTCTGAATTCGCTACTTATTTTTTAGTGTATGATAACGTCACATAAAATACATTAGATATAGAATTTGTATTAATAAAGTGATACCAATTTAGAATCATTGTATTTGGAATTACTAAAGATAGAAGATTTATATCAATTGGTACAATTCTAGTATCAATTTTTTTCCGTGTAAATATATAAAAATTTAATACTTTGAAAAATGTCAATGGGGACATTAAATCAATTATTTAGATGAATAAAAATGTTTTAGTATTATTAAAAAGTGTGTAAAACATCAGGGAAGAACAAAAAACTATTATCTTGAAGAATAAAGTAATCTGATTGAATAAAGCGGTAAAAAACGATAGCACCTGGTTCGCCGGACATGACAAGCAAATTCTTCAAGCTCAAAGGGAGTTTCGGTAGTGTTATGTATAGCAGAATGAACGTGCGGGTGCTGGTGAGGGTGCGGGTGAAGAAGCATAGCATAGAAGAGTAGCGGCAACGTTGAAGAAGGGTATGGAGAGACTGTTGGATCGTCCCCGGAGGCGAGGAAGGGTAGAATTGAGACAAAGGGTGCCACGAGAACAATGCTATGTAATCTCAAGCCCTTGAAATAGCCCTGTCCTGCTTGAAATAGCCCGGTCTGTAGCTTCAAGCCATCACCAAGGTTCCTCTCGAGCTCTTATACCCCTACGGCCTACAACAACTCCCATCGGAATCTCTCCCCTTTCTCTTTATACCTTACGCAAATTTCCACCTTACCCATTCGTTTATATCACCCAATGAGCTCTAACTTAACCAGAACAGACCTCGGGTCTTCTGCCTAGACACTGCGGTCACTAAAAAAATTTAAACGTTTTAAAAAAATAAAAAAAAAGGTCAAAGTCCCTCGGGTTAAATAAGTTGTCGAACAATTTTTTTAACTATGAAATAAATCGTCAAGTTAATTTTAGTTTTTTATTTTTTTCGAGACAAAAAGTCACAGAGATTTTTTTCAAAATTTTACCTGAAGTAAATAAATATTTTCTAACATATAATGTATGTCGTTCATGGGATTCTATGATCTATTTAAAATAATTTGTTAGCAATTTGAAGCTTATTAACATAAATAGATTCAAAATAAAGATTGCGTGACTTTATATAACAAAAGCAAAACTGACATAAAATGGCGGTCGACGTAATCTAATAAAGGAAACATGAGACTCACGCATGGAGTTAACTAGAAGTAGATCATTTCACAGCCAAGTAATCATCAGCACAAACAACAGAAGGGGGGAAACGGGCGCAATAAAAATAAATATAAATATAATTTTTTTTGTGCTGTTTCTACTTTTTGAGAAACCATGAAATTACTTCATGTTAATATGAGTCATTTAAAAAAAAATCTATGGAGTGAAATAAATCATCTGAAAAAATGAAAGATTTTTACCTTTATTATAGTAATTAATAAATTAATTTTCTGTTGAAAATTTAATAAATAAATGAAAAAAATATTGTAAATTTGTTATTTGAACAACGATTTCAACAAAATAATTTTTGACTGATTTTTGGACTCATTAACTGTTTCCGGCGGCCCACTTTGCCCCATAATATTCACTTTGATCTCTCGTATAATTTTTGAAAAAATGTATTAAAAGAGTCCGGTTTGCCCCGCTTACCATAAACATTATTAAAAAAAAACATTCAATAATTAAATTTATTTCAGTGCAACGCAAAAACTATTTCTTAAATAAATAACATCTTATATGGGTTTGTAATCTTTAAATATTATTTTTTACTGTCTTATTTAAAAAGTTTTGCCGGGAAAAAAGAAAGAAACTTGGATTACCATCTCGGTGGTACGTAACTCGTTAATATTTATTAGTAACGTCGCGTAGCCGCAATTTAGCACGAAGAAACAGTGAACAAAGAAATATAATAATCATAATAATAATAATAACAATAATAATAATAATAGCCATCATAGAGCAGAGGAACAAGTAAAAGAGTAAGAAGTGAAAGAAAAATAAAAAAAAAATATTAGGCTATTCTATAAAACTTTCACTGTCAAATTAGAAGTTCCCTTGAAATTGTGTAAGCCGCTGAAACTAGCGGAAAATAAGTTTAAAAAGAAGGAAAAGTGATATAAAGAAGTGAAGAAAAAATTCATAAAATAATGACACAGGTATATTTAAATGTATGTTATGAATGTAATAGTATTCGCTTAACAATATAATGTATATAAGCTAGCTTTACATGACTGGCACTGCAAGTTCTTGTGTATCACGAAGCTATTTTTAAGTCTCGGAGTTTCAAAGAGATTACCACTTTTATTCACATAGCGTGTTTCATACGACCGACATAAATAAATTACTTGTAACAAAGACGATAGTTAGATAACTTTAACAACTAAAAAAAAATATACATATATATATATGTATATGCATGTTTTTAAATATATGACTGTCATTTTGCAGCAACATTTTAAATGTGCTCAATCTTGAAAATCATTCGGTACACACTAAAAAATTCTCCCCGAGTTGTAGCCCGCAATAAAAATTTGAACGATCACTGAGAATTTTTAAATAATTGCCATTAAAAATACAGAAATAAATAAATATGTATTTCAGCCGCTGAAATTTCGACATTATGCAAGAAAGTTAAATTACGATTTGTAGATTATTTTATGGCCTACAAAAAAAAGGTCTTACTGGGTAAATAAATTTGAAACTTGAAAAGTTTTGGACATTATAATACAAAAAGATAAAAAAAGTAATTTAAATGTTGTATGCTCCTGAAAACTTTGCAACGCAACTATAATTGTCATGATCATAAAAATATTTTTAAATAGCAAACTAACAATATTAGAAGTTTTGAGCTGTCTCTGTAATCCCTGTATAGTAAGGGTAATTATAAGCTTAATTTAGTGTTCCAATACAAATTTAGCGTCGAAGAAGCTTCATTTGAATCTCTTCATATCATGGAGGAAATTTCTATGCTATTTTACAAAAAACAAAAATTTATGATGTTATAGGGATGGTTCCTATAATAATATAGGAATAGTTCCCATAATGCATAGCAAAACCGCTCATAATTTCCTCTCCGTGTATTAATGCTACTGTATATTTTATAAATTATTTTATTTAAATTTTTCAAGTATCCAAAACTGGCCCATAAGTAACCAAAAACGGTACCTCTACCCTTGATCAAACTTTGAAGATTTGTAGCATACTTTTTTATGCTCACTGTAAAAAATTAACGGAATGAATAAGGATTTATCCGAAGTGAATATAGATCAAATACGGAGCAGATTATTTTGCACGACTCTTAATGCGAAGCGTTAGACAATGTTTTACGATCGAAAAATTCAGTTTGCCTCTTTTCCGCGACTGTTTATCCTGTTTTACTCTTGCAAGTCCACGAAGCTCAACTAAGTTACACATCATTGGATAGAGAATTTAATAAGGATTAATTTTATTAGTTATAAAAATCAACCTGATGCATTAAATACCTAAAAAAACATCAAAATGTAAAATAAAATTTTCCCGTCAAGCAGTAGAAAATGTGTCCGTAAACCGTAAACACAAAAACTCGAGAACAAAGCCATTATTTGGATCACTTTTTTTTTAAAAGATTATTTTAGGGCCAAAGAAGAAATGTGTCATAAATGGCCATCAAATTCGATCTCGTTTAATTATAATTAATAAAAAAACATAATTAATTTGTTGTATATCTATATATGTTTTTTACACATACTTTCGTCACACCAGTCGCGCCTGCGCGAAGACACACAGCTGACTATTTTTTGGAGCGAAATTTGAATTTCTAGTGTAATAGAAAATAATAAAAAAAAAATTGTCCTTGAAACTTTTATCGTACATTCTTTTGCGCGACTCTTAATGCGAAGCATTAGAGTGTCCTTTACGATCAAAAAATTCAGTTTGCCTCTTTTTTGCTACTGTTTTTTTTTTTATTTTTAATTTACAAAACTGTTATTTTTATATATTTTCCACGATCAAATGAGCATTAAGAGTCGTGCACTTTTGGATTTACCAATTTTTTTTTTTATTTATTCAATTTCCTTAGAGTAAAATTTATTCCATAGGGCGTCTATTTTGCCATTAAAAATTCAGATCAGAGTGAGTGCTGATTGAAACAAAATCTTCATTTCGAAATCACTCCACTCAAAAAAAAAATCCTCATTTAGTCCGTATGCGGAGTGATTTTTTTTTAAACTTCGGAAGACGAAGTGACAAAGTAAATTCGGATTGAAATAAAATCCACATTGACTCTGAATTCACTCCCGATTTTTATCGGGTATGTGTGTATACAATTAATATAATTATATTATCATGATACAGTTACATAATGAAATATTATTAAATAAAGTAATTAACTCCTGAACTTGTAATAATACTCAGATAATATCGTGGTTTGAATCCGGATATAACATTTTGAATTTAAACTCTCGACATCTTCCACTCCGATGTCCCGCCAATCAACGTTAACATTAATTACGGTACTAATTAAGATATTCACCAATTCATGTAGTTAATATATATGTAGGTAGGAATGTATGCGGGTATATTATAGTAGATGTAATGAGTGTGGAGGAATAGAGCCACAAATTCAAGAGGTATTTACACATTTATGTGTACAAATGTGTATATTTCAATGACAAACATTCGTTGGTTGTTGTGATGTTCTACATACATATATGTATATATATAAAATATTGATGTTTGTAGTCTGCATTAATTGTGATTGTAGTAAAATGTATGCATTTGTATATTTGTATAGATGGATGCGTGTATTTGGTACATTGCACAAAGTTAATAATCGCGTGAATTGCGTTAATTAATTTATTGATTGTATAAAATAATTGTTGATTTATTAGTTTATTTATTAAAAATTAGTGAGCAATATAACGATTGGATGTTACGTTTTAATTGGTATTCTGAATTATGTGATTTGAGTATTCTCTGAATTTGTAAAGTCGAAATAAAATTTTAGTTGGCAGTATATTTGTTGAATTTATGGTGATTAGTTTTTTTTTATTGAAGAAAGTTAATACAGTTTGAGAGAATAAAAAATGTTAAATAAATAAACATAATTAATGTGAAGAAATAAATGTTATCATTGATTTATTTTTATTTATTTATTTATTTATTTAGCAATCTCTGGAACGATTTTAGTTGCACTTATCTGTATAGTGATGTTGAGATGTATATATATAAATATAGCGGGGGAACTGTGATGGTCGTAAACGTCGGTAGAAAAAGAGACGACGTTGGCATGATATTTATGTTGGTATCCACCGTTTGGCAATAGCCAAGTCTTGTGGAATTGAAATGCAAATCATGGATTCAGGATGCAAATCTCATTGCACGGACTAACGCCAGTTCTGTTCAACTGCTAAGAGAACTTTAGGGAACGCTAAGAGATGAAGTTAAAGATAAAGATACTAAACCAAATACTTAAATTTATATATATATATATATATATGACAATAATAAAAATAATAATAATAAAGCAGTCAAGTGATAAAACAGAAGACGTCAAGCGTAAAATTTAAAAATTTTCTCAATTCTTCCGAGTCCAAAAAATTTCAAATTAATTTTAAATGATGAGCTAAATTAAATTCAAGTCAAAACTATTTTAATAATACCAAATTTAAATAATTTATAAAAAAAACTGACAATCCGAAAATTTTTTTGATTTTCTTAATTATGTAAATTATAATTATCAAACTTTGTACTAAATTTAATTATGAAAAAAAAAAAAGTTCATTGCCTGCAAAGAAAAATAGCTATTTTGTACTCACAACAATTGAAAACTATTTCGAAACAGAAAAGAAATAAATTTTGAGAGACCGCGAACATGTACACAAAGAGTAGTGAGAGATGGGTTTACAAAAAATTGATTGCAATTCGGCGCCACTCTCAACGCGTAGTCCAGTATGGTATAAAAGTAATGCATTTCGTGCATAACGAGCCAGTCTACCCCTTCTATGTACACCCTCCTACCACCCTGTATATCCTCTGTACTGGATAAGAGAAAATGGGGGTGAATAGGGAAATCTACCCTCCTCACATGAACGTGGTCCACGTCTACCATAAACGATTCTGTCTTTTCTTTTATTTCTTTATTTTTTATACCACTAGCTCGTTTTCTCCCTCTTCATCATTTTTTTTCGAGCTGGAACACGAAATCACGAAATTGCCTAGACCATCCGGCACATCACACTCTCACCATTCTCTCACTCTCACTCTCCCAGAGTCTACGATAAAAAAACTGCTCTTTCTATACTAACAGTCAGCTGGACTTACACTAAACATTAATGCAATTTAGATACATTTTTTTATCCTTTATATTTTTAAAATAAATTTTGCAAATAAAAAAGAACTGCAAAAATTTTTTTTATAACCTCCATAAGTAATTACAAACCAAATTCTGTATCATTTTTTTTTTTTGTTTAAATATCGAAAAAAAAAAAATTTGCTATTTTTTTTCAACATCCAAAAAATATTATTTTTTTAATTTTTAAATTCAATGAATTGTAAAATTTTTTAAATAAATAATAAAAAAAAAATTTAAGATTAAAAAAAAGAATATATTAAAATTCCCACGTAGTTTGTAATTTCGAATTAAAATTAAATTTATTAAAATGAAAACACATTATCATAAATGTATCGACTATGAAAATTGACTTTTAATGCTCAAAGAACATTTAATTAATTTTTTTTCAATATTTCCAATACAAGTAATTTAAATTACTTTTTTACAACCAACGACGAAATATCTTTACAGCCGTTGTATGCTAATAGAATGATATAGCCAATAAAAATGCATGATGTGAAATAAAAAAAAATTTTTAAATAAAAAATATTTCCGCTAAATTGAACTCTTTTTTAATATAAATTCGATACTAAATAAAGTATTCTTTTCCATATCAAACCATTGAAATACCCAATTAAAAAAAAATACGTCAATGTTTAAATTTACAAGACATTGCTTAAATCTCATTAAAATATAATTTACAAAATATACGCAAGAGTGAATAAACGCGGAGTTAACTACCCCATCACTGCAGTTAAAAAGTTATTTTTTCATTACTCACTATTGCTTTTTTGCTTGACATTCTCTTGATATTTTTTTTTACTTTACACTCTTTCTACCCGCCAACTCATACTCTTTCTGTGCCTTCTTCTTCTAATACCGTTACTTGAAAAAGCATCTACCAGATCCCTCATACTTACAGCATCCACCTATACGACAAATACCCTTGTACATTCAAACACACACACACACACACACACACACACACACACACACACACAAATATAATCCAAGCACTCTTTTGATATTTTAGCAACACTAGCAACTAGACGAACGATGAGTAGCGTGTCGTAATGAAATCATCCAACGTACTTTGATCTTATCCATATTTTTTTACCCTTAAAATTTTTTATCATCACGTCTCTATTTTTGTTTAATGCCCTTACAAATAATTCACCCTCGCTTCAGAATTTTTTTACAACCAGCATATAATTAATATTTTAAATTCATTGCTCATTACCATAACTTATTACTTATTCATGCTAAAATGTTTTTTTAAAAAAGTTACCTTTGATAATTTATATTTATATTTTTATAAAAAATAAAATTTTAAACTTAACAATTTACCTTATTGGGTGTAATGACTTGTAATAATTGAGGGTCTTCTGGTTGAGAAGCCCGCTGCTGCTGTTGTTCTTTCTGCTGGTGTTCTACTTGTGGAGATGAGTTGTCGATGTTAACCTGATTATCCGCGGTGGACGTGGTTGTGGTGTTGGCTCTCTGGCGCCCGAAATTGGGGTGGCTCACAGAATTGAAACGAGTGGGCTGTTGCTGTACGGAATTTGGAACAGACGTAACACGCTGCTCCAGTGGTTGATGATGCGGCTGATGAGCTGGAGGACGGGATGCTGCTTGTAGCGTTCCAGGGAAGGTGGGCACCGTAAGCGGGACGAATAGCATCGGGCTGCCGAGAATGGGCGCACTACCTCCAGTCACTGCGCCCGTCTCCTCCCTACACCTATTATTCATTTACACATTTATTATTTTTACACTTAATATTTTACCTACTCACCATTTAATATTTATATTTTACATCAAAAACTTTTTTTATTAATTCAACTAATAAATTTAATAATCGCTAATTATTTTTTTTTATTATTGACGCATAATAAATAATAATTTTAATGACATATATTTTTATAAATAAAGTTCTTTAGCTATTGTTAGTATGTCGATAAAAAAAAAAAATATGAAACCCATGACGTGAGAGAAGTTAAGCCAGTGTACATTGTTATTGTATCGTAAAGTGATAAATGGAACGTTAATACAGCCAACAATTTATATACATATATATATTAAAAAAAAAATACATAAATCACTTTGTTATATCAAGTTTCATAATATAAAATAATAATAAATATATATATACATTGAAATATTTATAATAAATATAATTTACCTGCACTCTTGTGCTAAAGATTGATGATGAGGATGGGTGTAGGGGGCTGCACGTACGGAGGTAATAGACGCCACCCTCGCAACCCTCAACGACAAGCCAGATCTTTGGCTGGTGGGAAGATGAACCGGCTGTGATGTTTGATTGCCGGTATTGTGAATGCAGCAGCAAGAGCGACAACCAGTCTGCTGTTGAGCTGATGGACTAGCGGGTACGCTCTGCAGCAAGTGCGGTACGGGGCCCCTGGGTCTCGTGGAGGATGAGCACGGGTAAACCCCAACAAGGCAACCCACCACCGCAGCCCCGGGGCCCGATGCGCTCCGAGCCAAAGCGCTCGGTGCCGAGGCCACCCCTTTGTCTCCCCGTCTTCTGCAGCTTCCGATGCACTTCCACCCACACCCTGCCTTACAATCACTTGTACAAACCAACGTCTCAGCCCTTAATCACTCCTAATCTCACTGATTACACTCGATTCAATTAATCTCTTTACTTACTCGACTTAATATTTTATATAAATATATTAATATTTATAAATTTATAAATTTATAAAATACCTTTCCTTTGTTGTTAGTCTGTGGTCTTTTTAACTTGGCAACCCCTTTGTTGCCAACTTAAAGCCAAAGCCAAAGCCCTTTTTATACACACCCGACACCTTATCAATATAAATTAATCACACGATTTATTCCTAACCGAAGTTGTTCACTCAATGCCGCTGCATACATTGCATTTAACCGGCAACAGTAATTATTAAATATTATCGTAACACTTGCACGCACAGTTAGAACATGTTACTTCCAAAGTCACGTGATTATTGAGCAATTATTTTTTTTCCCTTGAAAAAAAAAAATAACCACAGCGACTGGATAATCTACTGGGAATTTTAAAAGTCAAAGGGGTTCGGGACAAAGAGACAAAGAAACAAAATAAATAATTTATCAATTAAATAATTGGCAACCAACAATCGGCAATTGATAATTTACAATTTACAAAGAAGTCTAGTTGTTTAAAAATCCGTAAAACCTTTGAATTCAACAAGTACACGTGAAAAGCGGTTGCCTATACGTCTGATCAAACATCGGTTGTTCCACTTATTTGCGCGGATTACGAGCAACCTTGTTGCTTCTCCACCGTTTTTTTTTTTATTCACTGAGCTTATAATCTATAAATATTTTTTATCGGCTTTAGTGATGTCAGAATATTAAATTTTATTTAATGGTTATGTAACAACAATAGTAATAACAATAATGATGATGATTATGATTATGAAGGGATGGGAAGCCGTATTCTCAGTAAGACGACGGTTTTAACGTTGTCGAGAATACAAGGCCGAATAGGGTAAGCTAACCCGTGATGTCGGAAGGTCGCTCGCCGACTGACTAGTACTTCCGCTTTAGCTGTTGTGGGATTCACTATATAGTGGGGGTGCCTCGTTGAGTTGTTGTGTGTATGGGTGGTGAACGAGGCAGCCGGCAAATACAGCGACAGCGATGCAAGGCTTTAATTTAACTCTATCACTGTCGCTCAAATTCGTCTCCAACTGATTTCTCTCTCTCTCTCTCTCTCTATCTCTCTATCTCTCTTTCTCTTTTCCTCTTGCTCTCTTGCTTTCTCTCGCCCTTCTATAAACTTGTATTGGTCTGTATACTATTTACTGATGTGTACTCGTGTAAGCAGAGTCAAGTATAGACACAAGTTACACGCGGTAGCTTGAAGCAACGCGTCGGCTATCAAACTTGTTACTACTCACTCGTCACACAACCACTTTGCGATGGGTCAGGGATTTTTATTATTGCCAACCAATTGCTTTATCATTTTATGTCCACTGTCAATGATGTTATTATTTTTTTATTTTTAATTATTGAGCGCACACTTTTCATTTGAGCACAAGAGTTTCAAATTTAGTTTACTATTTACTCAAGTACTTTAACCACTTGATTGAAATTTAAATAATTTATTAAGCTGGTTGTTAATTATTTATGAGTACTTGTAGGTATATTAGTACAGTGGCTGAAAGCCGGTCCATGCTCAAGTAGTAATGGACCGTTGAGATTGAGAAGAATAGTCTATGAAACCGACGTAACGGTAGTGCAGCGCCGACTGGGACGTAAAGATGAGGAAGCTTGCGTGTATCGCAATGTATCGTGGAGACTGAGCTCCACAGCCTGCCGTTGTGCTGGTAGTAGTTTAAAGATGGTGGTATTGCGAAAGGGGCAAAGTGAGGGGCGAAGCTTACCGCCGAGTGGGGATGAGCTTTTCGTTCTCTATACATTAAGCTTTCAAATATTATATACATGTTTTTTTTTTTTTTTTTTTCATTATTTTCTTTTCACATTTTTTTTTAATGATCTCTATTCAAGTTGTTTCAATTTGTCGAAATCAATAAAAATTTTTTAATTAAAACAACAATTATTTGAGATATTTCGCACAAAAAATAAAAGATATAGTGAAATTTAAAAATTCTTCCGATTTTCTATTTGAAAAAAAAAAAGGTAAAAGAATAAAAATTAATGAAATTGAAAACTCGAGTCAAATTCTTTTCACTTTGAAATGAAATGCCTTTTATGTAGATATATAAGTATTATTTTATATATATATGGACGGATGTATAGATATGTACATTAAGCAAAAAATATGTACGTAAATGTAAAAGTTGAGATAGAGGGCGGCGAAGTAAAATGACAAAAAATATCGAGGAATAAAATATAAGCGAAGAAAGGAGAAAGCAAAAGGGTAGATGACAGAGTTCTTGGACATTCCTGGCACGGTATACGAGTCACGAGGAATTTTGTGTGAACCCGCATGGCACAAGTAAAATCTCATTCTGTCTATATATACGATGAATATCAAGAGTATAAACCACCAGCAAGGCGCAAGCGCAATACTACTTTTATGTTTAAATATATACATACATGTTAGGTGTAGATAACGACACAACACAACACAACACAGCACAACAGTCGTGTGCACAAATTCTCTGGTCTACTCTACGGTTACCAGAAAACGTCGAGATGAGAACGACAGCCAGGATTTCACAACAAAGCATACTCCCGGCGGAATGCCAGATATTTTACTAAAATCCAAAATCTATACTCGTTAAATTCCACCTTTTATATTTATATAAATATATAAGTACAGAACATTCATAAAAAATTGTTTAAAAAATATCGGAACTCAACATTGGTTGGAAAAATTGTTTCAGGCTGAAATAATTGTCTGGATGTGACCAAAAAATTTCTGGCATGTGGGAAAATCTAAAAAATAAAACGAACAAGGCAATAAAGAAAAATTAAAAAGCGAAAAGGTAGAGGGTAAAGGGTAGGGAAAATAGAAAAAATATAAAAGGGAAATATTGTAAGATGGGAAACTGTGGCAATAGAGGATAAACGAAAGCATCGCGTATAGTTTTGGATCGTGATACGGTTCTGTGCTTCTGATGGTCTGCTCGATGGAGAGACGAGTTGTACGAACTCTAGTATATTTATAATGACCCTATATGTATGCAAATGGTTGCATATCGTACAAACGTATCCCGCTCGTACGTGCGACAGAGGGCTCCAATGATGAGAGTACGCATGTATTGTGTATACCTACATGTTCACTATGTACATACACATGTACAAAGCACTGCACACATCGATCCAAATAAAAAGCTATTCAATTGCCAATTTAGTAGTATCACTGCTACTATAAATAATTATTTTAATTAGTGGCTTTTTAAAGGTTTAAATATTTTTGAGCCAATTATTTCTTTTTTTTTTTTTTTTTGCATCAACCAAAATTTTTTAATTAAAATTAGCTTTCATACTTTTAGGAGAGGCAGATAAAATGACGTACTTTCGAAAAACATTTTTTTGTCAAAATTTCAAAATTATTGGGATTTATGTATCGCTTTAAGTTAGAAAAATAATTCGTTGTATAATTAGGGAGTGAAGGTCGGAAAAAAATTTTGATAATAATTTTCAGGAACTTTAAACAGTTTTAAAATAGTTATAATAACAATAAATTACGTTGTAAAACCATTAAAATTTTTTATTTTTTTTACTAAATATATTTTTATAAAATTTTAATTATTGATATATATATATATATATATATATATATATATATATATATATATATATATATATATATATATATATTAGACTGTTTCAAAAAAAACAACTATTTTTTTCTTCATTATATTGAAAATATTGTTGGAAATGACGAAAAAAAATTCTGTGAAAGATTGAGCTCTTAATATTAATATTAACAACTGCCGCATCGCATTTTTCTATATCCCGTTTAAATAACATGGGAAAATTTATTTTTTAAGCTTTGGAATTTTGTAGCTCATGGTGGGACCAATACTTCGAAATGTTCAAGACATGTCCTTATGGTAAATTTGACGCTCTACAAAAAAGGTCTCTTATAATTTTTCGATATTTTTATTTTTTCAAAAGTTATTCAAAGTTAAAGTTAGATAGATGATAAATTTTTACATTTTTTAAATTTTTTGACACAACCATCAAATTTATGGGAAAATTTTATTAGACATTTTTTGTAGAGCATTTCATTTCCTATAACTTATCTCTAAGAAAATTTTCAATATTTCTCACAAGTTGTAAGTTATTTGCAATTAACTGAAAATTTAATATAATTAATTTTATGCAACAAAATTTAAATTATTTAAAAAAATTTTCAGTTAATTGCAAATAACTAACGACTTGTGAGAAATATTGAAAATTTTCTTAGAGATAAGTTATAGGAAATGAAATGCTCTACAAAAAATGTCTAATAAAATTTTCCCATAAATTTGATGGTTGTGTCAAAAAATTTAAAAAATGTAAAAATTTATCATCTATCTAACTTTAACTTTGAATAACTTTTGAAAAAATAAAAATATCGAAAAATTATAAGAGACCTTTTTTGTAGAGCGTCAAATTTACCATAAGGACATGTCTTGATCATTTCGAAGTATTGGTCCCACCATGAGCTACAAAATTCCAAAGCTTAAAAATAAATTTTCCCATGTTATTTAAACGGGAAATAGAAAATTGCGATGCGGCAGTTATTAATATTAATATTAAGAGCTCAAACTTTCACAGTATTTTTTTCGTCATTTCCAACAATATTTTCGATATAATGAAGAAAAAAAAATAGTTGTTTTTTTTGAAACAGTCTAAATATATATATATATATATATATATATATATATATATATATATATATATATATGCATCGTAATATTTATTTTTAAATAGCATTATGAATTTAAAAAATATTTTACTTATCACTTGTTACAAAAAATAACTAAAATTATATATTTAATACAGCAAAAAATTTCAGGTGATTGACCTGTGTCATACAAACTTTGAGTTGCTCATTTGACACACATTTTAATTGTTTTTTTTTTTTTTTTTGTAAGAATAAAAAAATGTGACTTTGTTTTTATAAAAAAAATATTTTAATTAAAAAAAAAATTATGTTGCATATATACAAAAGAGAGCTGAGTAAATTAAAAAAAAAGATATATATTTAAAAGTGAAAAGACAAAAGTTATTCACGGGTTTTAACTAAACCGAGCCACAATTTCAATTTCTAACCCCAAGAGCATCGTTGCCAAATGAATATAATTATACAAAATAATTTTGATGCACACTAAGATAGTCTTATTCACCCTCAGCAAATGAGGAAAAGTAAGCTATAAGACTCACTCTGCTTCGTTACACTAGTACAATGAAATGGAACACATATACACCTATACACATATCAAGATTTATATTAAATTCAAATATTCCAAGAAAAATAAAAATTCACTACTTTTAATTAGACACGCAAATATTTAAATATCTCGAAAATAATTTTATTAAATTGAATATTTGAAACCGTCTAAATAAACATCCGCGGAAATTTAAATCTTTTTATGGAAAAATGAGGAAAGCTCTGTATTTTTTATTATTTGAGGGGAGCAAAAGGATAATGAAAAACAAAATTTAAGAATTATATACGTATACGTTTACGTAGTTGGTTAGTCAAATTCACATAATTTTAAATCAAGTCATTGAAGCACGTACCGGATAAGAACCCACTCGACATAAATATTAATTGCGGAAAATGTCATGGAAATGCTGCTCGTAGGAATAAAGCCAAGTCAAGTAAAGGTAGCGGTAAAGGGAAACAGGAGGCGGGGGGGGGGGGAGATCGGGGGTAAAATAAAGAGAGACATTGGGGTGAGGTAGAGAAGTAACAGTAGGGGATTGAGAGAAAAGTGGAAGGATTCAGTAACAGCACGTGCATTCCAAATAGACCATTATTCCATCAGTGACACATACAACTGTACTTTAATCCAATATGATATACGTTCAAGTTTAGTGATTAATAAAAAATATTGTTTAGTAATCCATTCATCATTAATATCTTAATTGATAAAAGAAGGTCAGTTAAAGTCTGGTATTATAAAAAAATTTATATAAAAATGACAATTATTTTTCGACAGTTCCACACTTCGAACGCGGAGCCGAGAGGTAGGGCTTTACATCGAAAAGTTACTCCGTTTTCTCACATTGCCTATATGAAAAAATATATATCCGGGAATATATGCTGGTAAAATAGCATAAATACGACAATACTAAAGATATAAGCCGCGTATATACTATTATACAGAGTTATATTTTTTTTTCTTGTGGGTAAATCGTGTTTAGTATTTTTAAGATCGCATTAATACGTTATAAAAAAACACGATAATATTAAGTGGAAACACTAATTAATAAGTCTGTTGCTTTTTTTTTCATTGAACAACACGTATTATTATTAAAAACGGTTTATCATCGCTGTCCGTTAGTCTGCGGTTCAAAAATAGTGTGTCACAGATACTTCCAGAACGACTTGACAAAAAGAACTAATTTTTTTTCTGTTTTTAGAATTATGCAGAGGTTGGTTCCTATCAAAAATCACTTTTGTAGGTCTTTTTGATTTTTTTATAATAAATGATTACTAGTAGGTTTGACCTATAGGTTTGACCTATAAACAAACATTTCATGCAGCCATTTTTTGTGACTGTTTTTGCTGTATGCCACTAAGTAAAAGTAGCATCAGCATGACAATTTTTATAAAGAAAAAAAAATGCGGCTTCCAAAATATAACATGAGTGTTTGAGGTGTTATCTTTTGGATTTTCCAAATTTTTTCTATAAAAATACAGAATTTATTTTCAAAAATAAATTTATTTTATAATTTCTTTTGTGTAGATCGTTTTATCGACGATTTATATAAAACCTGGATCACATACTTGTCAAATATTTAAAAATAATTTGTTTCGTATTTTTGAGGCTTTCTCGTTTTTTTTTTAAATAAAAAAAAACTTTATGTAAATTGAAAATTTGTCTTATGGGCATGCTAGCGTCATCAGTTGACCCGGCTTTTAACAATAAATAATATTGTAACGATTTCCAAAATCTAAAAATTTTTTTCGATTACTTGAATATCAAAATCTTATTTATTTTATTTTTTTATATTCAGTGTATCTCAGATTACTCAATCACATCTTTTCAATATTTGTCTGAGGAAATGGAAGACTTATCCCTATTTCCTCTTGCTTCTCGCTCGCAACCGACTTGGGATATCACGCGTAGCGATTTCCTGAAACCTTTTCATCTGATTTGAATGAAACTTAAACTGAAAATTTCTTTTCGAATATAGGGTATGATTATATTACTGAGGATAAGCTCGATAAGAAGATTTTGTTGGAAAAATTTTAATTATTAAAAAAAAATATTAATTTATAAGATAAATTGTTTTTTTTTTTATTATGTAAACATGAAATTGCGAAATATTAAGAGGATGCATAGAAAACTACTCGGTTTGTATAACGAGTACGGTATTTAATATGCAAATAAATCCAAAGAAATTATTGAATTTTTCTGGATAACCACCAAAGTAAGTTGGCAACATCTCAAAAGGAATTTTTATCTACTAAAAAATATATTTACTGCATAACAAATTAAGTTTTTTCTTTAAATTAAATGTCGAGATTCAGAAGCTATGAAATTATATTTATATACAAAAAATAATTACAATAAATATCACAAGATTATTTTAATTCCAGATAGAGATTTCAAACAAAAATTAATTATTTATAAGTTAAATATTTGTCAATCCAAAATAATTATTTCAAAATGTTTTTTAACTTTCTGCATTCAATTAATTTCCACAGTCCATTTTATCTCGCAGACTTATTTTAATATTTTTTCGAGCGCTAGTAACAAACATTTGAATAAAAAATATTCAAGTAATAGCAATTAAGTAAAAAAAAAATTTTATTTCCATCCCATCTTACCCTTTAAAAAAAATTCATTACGACAAATAAAAACTTTTTTTCCCGGGATAGTTTTTATGGGAATATGTGATATTTTGGTACAATATAAATTTTTATCTTGTGGTATAGTTGCAGTAAGTCATATTATGACAGTTTGTGATTCAATGGAATTATATTTTTGTAAGTTTTATTATCAGCTGCTTAGAACTTTTAAAAATAATTTCACTGGAATCTCTGGAAAGGGATAGCTCGAGCTCGTAATTATTTCTGTACTCAATATAAATGTAAAAATATCAAAGACCTAAGCTCACCATGTATTAGTCATTTTTTTTATAATTAATATTTTCCGAAACTTCCTTTCGGAGTAAAATTCACTCCGGAATCAAACAAATGAAAATCATCCACTCCGCAAATTTTTTACAGTGTACACTTAATAAATCTACTAAAAATTTAAAAAAAAGTTTAACGATAGTTTAAAAATTAAAAAAGTAAATTTAAGTACTGCAATAAATAATCAATTCAATAGATGCTACAGAGTAAAAAATAAAAGTAAGTATACTGACAAACAATTAAAAATAATTTAGCTTTAAAAGATTTACCGGTCCATATATTTAAAACAAACGAGATAGCTTCAAGTTTACCGGAGATAATCGTTCTATTTTAGATTTATCGTAAGTGTATTGTATTGTGATCGAGTGTACCTATAATGCAGTCTGTATAACTAGTGAGACAGCAGAGAGATTGTCGATTTATGTATCTAGTAACATATATATTACAACTATATCTACCAGCGCACACACACATATATATATATATATTTACTTGCGATAGTAAATGTAGTAGATATATATATATATATATATATATATATATATGCATTTTGTACTTAGACATAATCAGCACAAATGAAGTATGAGCGCTCCGGGGGCACATTTAGCAGTGCAGTCGATGCGTGGCGGGAATTCCATATGCCATTGTTGTAGTTGTATAGTTATAATGTCGTAATACTACAACTACAACTATAACTACTACAAATACTAGGAGCAGCAGTAGTAGTTGTAGTAGTAGTAGTAGTAGTTTAAACTTGTTAGTAGTTGTGTAGTAGCCAGTTGTAGCTTCACTTCTCATCCTTTGGCAATGCCGTTCTATCCCAGAGGAGCAATGTGTTCTGGTTAATTACTATGTCTAGCACTATCCACTGCCATTCAACAATATTTCCCTCGTATAAATACAAACATTGACACACTAATTCTCCAATGGTTTTATTGTCATCTTAAAGCCTCTTTATTTTATTTATTCCCACGTATTTTAATTTACTTTACTTAGATTTTATGTTCAGGGTAAAAAATTTTTGTGACTTATAATCTTGATAAAAAGTTGAGTGAAATATGCCTAAATTGTGGAAATAAAAATTGAATGGAAAACAAGGAGCTGTTGTGGTAAAGGTAACGTTGGTATGGAGAAAAGAGGAAGGGGCCAGAAGTAAAGAGCCAGGAGGAAAGTTACGATTGAGATTTAAGTTATTGACAAGCTACTTTGGTGCAAGGGGATCCTCCAACGTAGACGTCTATCTCTCTCGGTTTATCCTCAGACCTACAGTGTAGTTTAGTGTATAGTCGCGGGTACATTGGGGTGGGCCCACTCGGCCCACTCTACCTCCTACTGATTTCCCTTAGGACGTAACCCTTATTCGGAATCTATTCTTTTCGCCGCAATGACTACCCCACAGTTCCGCTCAGGTTTACTTGCTTGTCTGAGAGTATATATTATATATATACATATATATGAGACGCAAATGTTTCACAGTCAATTACTATTTGTGTTGATATTTAAAGACGGTATAGATGAAAAGTTAAAGAGAATTTTTAATTATTTATTTAAAATAACTTTTGGTATAAATAGGACAAGTTTTAAGTAGATTTTAATTTTTGAATAATTAACAGCAAGTTTGTGATAAGAATATTCTTGAGTATTATTAAAATTTAAATATTGATATCTATAGATAAAATGTTTCAAAAAAGAAAACGAAAGTAATTATATTTTAAAGTTAAAGTTTTGTACTTTTCAAGTACAACTAAATTAAATTTATAAAAAAAATTTTTACAGTTTTTTTTTTGTAAGATAAATTTAGAATAAAATTTAATTTATTTTTGGCGCCAAATATCGATGTAAAATTTATTCCCTAAATATTTCTTTTTAATTTGGATAAAAAAAGCTTATCATTAAAGATTTAATTTCCTTTTTATCTTCTTCTTTATCAATCCTTTCAGGTGTTAACAGATAAAAAAGACTTTTCCCGGGAAAAAAAATTTAGATATATTCAGATCAAATTAGATCTACATTTTGGCCAGATCTGTTAAGATCAAATTAGATCTACTCTGATCAAAATAGATCTGCTTGGATCTGAACAGATGAAGGTAAATAAAAAATACTCGTAGATCTGCTCAGATCAAATTTGATTTATCGCTAAAAGTATTTTATACTTATTTACTTAAGAAAGTCATGTAACGATGTACATGAAGTACCTATATGAATATCAGATAATATCGATAGTAGATTATTATCATGTTTATATTTTCTGTAATAAAAGAATTATTAGCTGAATAAACAAGAAAATGTATTTATTTTAATTACGATAGACTTTTTACAATTATCAACATTTAGGTAAATGTGTCAAAATTCAGCTAGTTAATCTTATAATCCCGGGAAAAAAAATTTAGATCTGTTCTGATCAAATTAGATCAGCTCAGATCAAATTTGATCATAATTTATACTGAACCTAGATCAGATTTGATCTGTTCAGATATGACATTTTTCTTTGGGGAAAAATAATTCAGATCTACCCTGATCAAGTCTAATCAAGTCAGATCAACCTAGATCAAGTCAGATCAACCTAGATCAAGTTAGATCAACCTAGATCTAGTCAGACCAAAATAGATCTAGTCAGATCAAAATAGATCAACATTGATCAAACGATCAATTTATAAAGTAAATATAAATAGATCTAATTGGACCTGTACGGATCAATCTAGATCTGAGCTGATATAACTTTTTCTCCGGAAAAAAAGTTCAAATCCGCTCTGATCAGATTAGATCTGTACAGATTATAAAGAAATATTTCTTTACATTATATTCTAATTATAATATTATAATATTATAATAATAATATATTAATATAATAATAATAATAATTATAATAATAATATATTAATATTATATTATAATATTAACTAACTGAATTTTGACACATTTACCTAAATGTTGATAATTGTAAAAAGTCTATCGTAATTAAAATAAATACATTTTCTTGTTTATTCAGCTAATAATTCTCTTATTATAGAAAATATAAACATGATAATAATCTACAATCAATAATATCTGATATTCATATAGGTACTTCATATACATCGTTACATGACTTTCTTGAGTAAATAAGTATAAAATATTTTAAGGAAAAATGCTTTATGTATCTTAAAATGAGATGACTTTTACTATTGTTTATAAAAAAGTGATCCTTTATATTTATGCAAAATGTTCCGTATTGATTATAATCATTTTTATTTAACAAAAAATCAATCTAATCTATGACAATATTTCATTACTTGTACTTATTTTATATTACCGTCGAGATCAATAACTATTGAATATTTTGTTTTATTTAAATTAGTATCTTCTTAATTATACACTGAAAAAAAAAATTTGCTATCATAACAAAAATCAAGATTACGCAGCTATTTGTTATGATAGCAAAACTATCTTGGTTAACGCAACGAAGTGACATTTGTTGTGGTAAGTAAAGTGAAGTTGCTGTTGTAACAAATGATATGTGTTGAGGAAAAATTATTTGAATACGCACAGAATTTTGTGCTTTAATTAGGTGAACAATATCATTAAGAATTCATCACGAGTTTTCGATTTTGGACATTAATTGTGTTTGTAAATTATGGCTAAAATATTAAACGCTATTTATTTTTATAAGTATACCAATATGTATAAGTATAGTTAAAAGTGGACGCCTTGAAGAAGTGATTTTCTTGACTCAAAGAAATATATCGCGACGCGATAATATCTTAGGTGAAGTAAAATTTTCTCGAGTCAAGAAATCTTTGTAAAACCGAATTTAATATTTAGCTCAACGTATGTTATTTGTTATAACAGCAACTTCACTTTACTTACCATAACAAATGTTACTTCGTTGTGTTGACCAAGATGGATTTGTTATCTTAACAAATAACTGCGTAATCTTGACTTTTGTTAAAATAACAAATTTTTTTTTTCAGTGTATGTCAATTTGTATTCTTTGGAAAAAAGTGATCTTCATTATGAATCGTTATTAAGTTAAATTTTAATTGTATCATTTAAAGGAGAACGTAAAGCTGATCTCATATGGAATAAGAAACATTTACTTTTAATTTTGATGGCTTCAATCCTATATATTTTATATTATTGTGATATATTTAATATATTTTCAATCAGACATATCAATTTTTATTAGGATAGAGATAAAAAAACGAATCTATTTAGATCTAACGAATTGAATCAAATTTGATCTGAGCAGATCTAATATTTTTTTTGTATTTACCTTGATCTGTTCAGATCCAAGCAGATCTATTCTGATCAGAGTAGATCTAATTTGATCTAAACAGATCTGGCCAAAATGCAGATCTGTTCAGATCTGAAACATCAGATCTAATTTGATCTGAATAGATCTAAATTTTTTTTCCCCGGGAACTATAATATGAATGTGAAAAATATTTCTTTATAATCTGTACAGATCTAATCTGATCAGAGCAGATCTGAAATTTTTTTCCCGAAAAAAAGTTATATCAGCTCAGATATGGTTTGATCCGTACAGGTCCAATCAGATCTTTATATTTACTTCATAAATTGATCGTTTAATCAATATTGATCTATTTTGATCTGACTAGATCTGGGTTAATCTAACTTGATCTAAGTTGATCTGACTTGTTTAGATTTGATCAGGGTAGATCTGGACTATTTTTCCCCAAAGAAAAATGTCATATCTGATCAGATCTAGTTTGATCCGTACAGATCCAATTAGATCTACTCTGATCTGGGTTCAGTATAAATTATGATAAAATTTGATTTGAGCTGATCTAATTTGATCAGAACAGATCTAAATTTTTTTCCCCGGTTATTAGAAATTTAGCCAAAAAAAAAAAAAAATTCACAGAGCTCAATAAAATATCATTTTAAAATTAAAACTAAAATTTTTGAAAAGATTTTAATTTATTCGAGCTGCAATTTTCTTTCTAATTACTTTTAAATTTTTTATATTTTAATTTATCGACCTAAAATATTGCAAGATATAATCTGTCAAAATTTTTAAAAACTGTCTAAACCAGAGATTTACTTTAATATTATTTTTAATCAGTGCTACAAAGATTATGATGTTAATAAATTTTGAAATTTTTGTTTTAATCGAAATTTCTATTAATTTCGTGATAAAAAATTAATTAATTGAAGTAAATGACATTTGAATTTTTATTATTTGAAACATAAATTAAATTTCAGTATTTATATTGAATGATTTTTTTTTTTTCATTACATAAGACGACAAATAAATGATGGCACGAGTATCCTCTGGTAGGAAGGACTGAGGGAAGAAAAGCGAAAAGCATTGAATGCTTGCGGACTAAAAGGGTTTAATCTCCCACAAATTTAAAGCAAAAGAGTGACAGGGTCTTTAAAAATAAAAATAAATGGTTGCAACACGATCAATTGTGAGAGCCGTCAGCAGGTTTTAATAATTTTTCTCTGAAACAATTAGCTGGTTAATTTGTCACAGGTAGGTTTCATTAAGTTTTTCCACTTAGCCATGACATGATAGATATATACTTTACTGTACACTGGTGTATACAATGCAAGATAAAAAATAATTAAAAATAACTAGAGTTTTATTAATTATCTTTGATAAATAAATGTTTTTTGCTGCGTAATCTAAATCTTTGATTTCTTTTTTTATCATTATTATTATTATTATTATTTTTTAATACTTGGAAATCTCTTATGTGCCCTAATGTAGCTTGTCTAACGCTTGTTCATTCATCAGACAAATTAGCCTGCCGGCTTATCTTTGTAGATTCACGATTCAAAGCGTGTTTCACTTTTTTTTCAAATTCATGATGGCAGAACTTTTCAACACTTTTATTCATCTTTTTTTTGACTTTATAAGCTTTACTATCAAATAGATACATTGCGTATTTAGTATCATCTAAATTAATGAGTTTTTTTTACAATCAGACAAGATGAGCAGCAGAAAAAATTTTTTTGAAATTTTTTTTATATCCGTCGACGATTTAGATCTAAAGTAATTTGTAAAAAATTATTAATCTAAACATTAATTATTAAAGTTAAAAAAAATATTAAATTAAGTCAGTGAGGTAAAATGGACCGTTTTGAAAATCATAAAATTTCTTATAATTTTCAATTTTTTGAAAATTCTAATTATTTTCTAGTCGTACTTTATATTTTACATCATCGCAATTAATGAGTTTTTTTTATAGTAGGATAAAATGGGCGGTAAAAAAAATCTATTCGAATTTTTTTTTTTTTTTTTTTATCTTTGACCAAAGAAATTATATGTAAAAATTTATTAACTCAAACATTAATTATTGAAGCTAGAAAAAATGTTAAAATAAGTGAGGAATAAAATTGACCGTTTTAAAAATTTTGAAAATTTTTAAAACGGTTTTAAAATTACATTTGTTTACTACACTGTAAAAAATCACCGGGGTAAGTCCAAGCGGTGTAGGTGTTAAAATCAGCGGTGTTAAATTTCAACACCGAAAGCGGTGTAAAAATAACGCCGCCCGCCGCCGGTGTAAATATTCTAAACCGGTGTTAAAACAAATTCTCCGATGTTAAAATGACGCCGCCACTGGTGTAAATATTCTAGACCGGTGTTAAAATAACACCGCCGCCGGTGTAGATATTTTTTTACCGATGTTAAAATATTTTACTTTCTGAATATTTTTACTTACTCGATCACTATACTTGTTAATAGAGATCATATTTTTTATTAATTTTCATAAAAAACTGACATTTTTTGTGTTTTACAATCTTTAAAGTTCAATCTCCAAGCAGACGCAGTTTACCCCGCTTCTACACCGGTTACCCTGCATTTACACCGATATTACTCCGCTTTTACACCGGTTACCTCGCTTTTACACCGGTTCTACTCCGTTTTTACACCGGTTACCCCACTTTAACACCGGTATTTTTAACACCGGTGAACTACTCCTCCTACACCGGTGTAATTTCATTTTTACACCGGGCGGAGTTAAAACGAGTCCATTTTTAACACCGCTCTTTTTACAGTGTAGTCATATTCAATATTTTATATTATACTATTCAGCAGTTTAATATTAATTAATATAGGGGAGGGAGGGGCAAAATGGGGTACCTAAGGAAATACTAAGTTTTCGATGAATAAAACACGTCAAATCTTATTGTTTTTAATAATATCCAAGGTAAATAGACAAAATTTTTTGCTGCCGTTAATAAATAAAATTTTCTTTTCTGGCGGGCAAAATGGGGTACCCTTTAAAAAAGTTGAAAAAAAAAATTTCTGAAAGGTCATCAAATTTCATTAAATAAAATTTTTTTTATGTAAAATACATACAGAAACATTACATTTCACATCATTGGCGGATATGAAGGCAGAAAAAATTTTTTTTAATGGGGCAGAGGGGCCCCCCTTCAAAAAATGGTAATTTTAAAAAAATCTTTTTTTAATTGAATTTTTATCAATTAAAAAATGAAATATCATTTTCGAATGTTTTTAGTGGCCAAATTTACCCTAACTACAGGAAACCAGCCGAAAAATTAATTACCATTTTAATTTCTTTTTAATTTGACGATAAAAATATGAAAAAATCAATTTTCAAAACTTTCGGGTGGTCCATTTTGCCCCAGGTGTTATGGGTAGGGCTAAAAATGCGGAAATATATTTAATTTTTTTTTAATTTGATGAAAAAATTGGATAGAATCATTTTTTCGATTTTTGAGCTGGTCCATTTTGCCCCAGGTGTCATGCGTAGGGTTGAAAATGTTTAAAACTATCGGATATACAATAATTAGACGAAAAAAAAAAAATTTGTTTTTTCACCAAATTTTTGGGGTACCCCATTTTGCCACCCCTACCCCATTTTGCCCCTCCCTCCCCTAAATTAATTTTAATATTAAAACTCCGGACCGTAGTGAATTGGGAGTGAAATAAAATCCACGTTACTCCGCAATCACTCCGCTAAGAAAAAACTCCCAATTCACTCCGCATGCGGAGTGATTTTTTTTAAAACTCCGGAACTCTGAGTAGCGGAGTGAATGCGAAGTGAATTCGGATTTAATTTCACTCCGAATTCACTCCGGATTTTTTACAGTGTATATAAACATATATTCATATATAACTTATATATGATCATATAAGAAATATATCAAAATCATATATGTTTACATAAAAGCTTATATGGTCTTATAAAATTCTTATAAGAATTCATATACTCTTATAAGGATTTTATAAAAATTGATGTGATTTTATATAAAATTATATATTTCTTTATAACATTACAAAAAAAAGTTTCATGTGCTGATATATAATCATATATGATCATTAGGGTGATTCATTTTAGACCAACATTTTTTTTTTTTCAAGTCCCACTCAAAAATCTTGTAGCATATGAAAAATAAAAAATTCTCACCAAATTTGAGCTCTTAATTTCAATTTGTAGAGGTCTCTCAACGAACTTTTAGTTTTTCCATTTAAATAACATGGGAAAACTTTTTTTGTTCATTTTTTACTTCCGCATCTCACCTAAAAATTTTTTTTTCGAAATATCGTTCCGACATTTTTATAGTAGACTAAATGCTCGACAAAAAAGTTCTTTGAGTCGGGTTTGTAAGTTCAATATCTCCATCATAATTCGTGTTGCAAATTGTGATTTTCGTGGAGATTCGATTTAAATGCAATTAGAAACGAAACTATTGGTGATAGACAAAAACTTCAAATGGCAATTTTGTAAGTCATTCAATGCTCTTAAATAATGCATTAATGACTATCTCTGCACCACCAATAGTTTAGCCTCAAGACGCTCTTAAAGTTCTATTTTTTCGAAAATATACTTTCAATAAATGTCGAAACGAAACTATTGATGATAAACAAAAAATTTACATCGCAATTTTGTAGATCATTTAATGCTCTGAAATAATACCCTCGTGGATATCTTTGTACCACCAATAGTTTAACAGCTAAACGCTCTTAGATTTCAATTTGTTCTTAAAATTCACTTTCAATGTATTTATTACGGTGTGTCCTTTTATGACAACTTGTTTTTTTCAACAGTCTAACAGTATCTATACTTGGAAGAAGGTAAAAAAAGATGTCTGTTAAAATTAGAGCCCTAAATATTAATATCGACAATTGTCTCATCCCTATTTTCTATTTCTCATTGAAAGAACATGGGAAAAAGAAAATATTAAGTTTGGATTTTTATATCTTGGTGATGGCGTACTGTACAAATAAGCCCAGGATACATTTTTGAAGGGAATTGAACGCTCTTCAAAAGAAGTCCCTAATCATTATTTGATAAATCCATCTCTTCAAAAGTTATTGGAGATTGAAATTAGATTTATGGTAAATTTTAAGATCTTTTTACTTTTCCAGTGAAACCATCGGACATATCATAGAGTATCAAAGAATCTTTTTCATAGACAATTTTATTTCTCATAGATTATCTCAGAGAAAGTTTTTTCTAATTCCGCATAATTTTCTGCTTATTTCCATTTTAATATCAAGCTCTTGAAATCGATCGCAACACTATTTTTTTTAAGAACAAATTTAAATCTAAGAGCGTTAAGCTGTTAAACTATTGGTGGTACAAAGATATCCACGAGGGCATTATTTCAGAGCATTAAATGATCTATAAAATTGTGATGTAAATTTTTTGTTTATCATCAATGGTTTCGTTTCGACATTCATTAAGGTATATTTTCGAAAAAATAGAACTTTAAGAGCGTCTTGAGGCTAAACTATTGGTGGTGCAGAGATAGTCATTACTGCATTATTTTAGAGTATTGAATGACCTACAAAATTGCCATTTGAAGTTTTTGTCTATCACCAATAGTTTCGTTTCTAATTGCATTTAAATCGAATCTCCACGAAAATCACAATTTGCAACACGAATTATGATGGAGATATTGAACTTACAAACCCGACTCAAAGAACTTTTTTGTCGAGCATTTAGTCTACTATAAAAATGTCGGAACGATATTTCGAAAAAAAAATTTTTAGGTGAGATGCGGAAGTAAAAAATGAACAAAAAAAGTTTTCCCATGTTATTTAAATGGAAAAACTAAAAGTTCGTTGAGAGACCTCTACAAATTGAAATTAAGAGCTCAAATTTGGTGAGAATTTTTTATTTTTCATATGCTACAAGATTTTTGAGTGGGACTTGAAAAAAAAAAAATGTTGGTCTAAAATGAATCACCCTAATGATCATATAAGAGCTCATATGATCTTATAAAATTCTTATAAGAATTCGTATAATCTTATAAAATTTTTATAAAATTCCATGTAACTTTATATTAAGTTTCATATAACATTATGAAATTACAAGAGCACGCTTTCGATGGTTATACATAACCATGTATGATCATATATGATCATATGAAATCTTATATGATTTTATAAAATTCTTATGAGAATTCAGATAATTCATAAAAATTTATGTGATTTTATATAAAGTTATAAATAAATTTGTATAGTTACAAAAGAGTTTATAATAAGGTTATATAAAATCATATATGATTATATAAAAGTTCATATAGTTTCATGATTTATATATATAAATTTCTATGGTCGTATGAGTAGGTTATCTTACAACAACTTATAATTTTATAAAAAACACAAATGTGATGAAGTTTGATCATATTTGGTGCATTATTTATGTAGGATGTATTGAGACAAATCGCTTTTTCTCTTTGCAATTTTTACCAGCAGCCACCAGAATTCACGGGTTGAACCCTGGCTTAGGCTGGCCTCTAACAAATTTTATTTCACCTGGACAGAGCAGTGGGCTGGAGTTCTTGTAAAGCAAAGACCCGCACTTATTCAAACGGCAACGTATAGAAAATTCACCAACTTACCTCACGGCTTATTAATTATCAATAGCTTTCTTATTGTTAATTGATTTATCAATTCTTACTTAAATAATAATATTCTTAATAGACGATTCAATATTTCTTACCAGTAATATGGGGATAATAAATAAGGTGAACAAATAGTAGATAAAATGAATGAATAACAATATGTGCAAGTTTATTGCCAACTATAATAATAAAAATTACTTACAAGAAAATGCAAGCGCTGGATGTAATATAGCAAGATGTGTAGCACAGTATGATTTATATAATAATTAATAACTAAACAATAAAATATAATTGCAAGATAATTGCCAATAATGTACAGAATATCGCAAGTTAATTGCCCGAATTACAATTAGATTATTGCAAGTAAATTGCCAGAATTAATACTGAATAATTAATATAAGGACGTCTGTACGTTAATTGATCCAGGATCGAAGTGATTGACCGATAAATTTTGGTGTAGGACTAGCCTCGGGACTTTGTTCCCACTTCACCCTTACGGACATGCGTCTACGTGATAATTAGTCATGTGACCCCGGCACTATGACTTGTGTAGTTTTAGACGGCAACAAGACGGGGGAAAATGGGAACCGCAAGGCTGAGGACGACGAAGACAATTCACATTGTCTCAGTATCAATTTGATTATTTGATTTAAGTAATATGCTATGGATTGTAAATGCTTCTAAGGGTAAAGCAGACTAGAGAAGTAGACGACGGACACGCGATCTTCAAAGTTAAACAGCATTGAGGTAGTACATTGATTGGATGGGTGACCCCTTAGCAAAAAAGCAGTTAACCAATGTAACGGGGTAGAAATTTTAAAATCATTCAAATTTAAATATCGACTCGCGCCAAAAGCCAAAGCGACCTCCTTCCGCAACAACAGCCGGTAAAAGAAACCCCTATTTACCATTGAGGTCGCCGCCGTCGAGTGTCGGCGAAGTTTTGGTTTTTAGAGGTTGGTAGACTGTGGGAGTGTGGGGTATAAGCCACCGAGGTTGCAGGCGATCGGCCTCTTGGCTAGCAGCAGCGACAGCATTCGGACGCTCTTCCCGAAAAATTTACGGACATCTAACTACTAACACTACGCTACGATAGACGCCATTACGTACACTAGCCAAGAGCTAATAAGCCCACACACGGGGAAGCTTATATTAGTTTCTGGATTATCAAAATTTTTATTGGAGATATATTGCGGATTTTATTTGGACCTGGAAGGATTTGAAGTGTTGGAGTATATTGGAATTGGATCTTGGAGGAGTGGACTTGGTTGGAGGATGTGAGGATTGGATCGGAGAGTAAAGGAGTGTGATTGAAGTGAGTGGAGAATTGGCTTTTGGTAAATCTTATATAATCTGAAAATTTATTCAATTGTAAATCTGTTGAGTCATTTGGTTAATTGTAAATCTGTCGAGTCATTTGGTTAATTGTAATCCATTGAGTTATTTTATTAAAAGTATTAAATTTAATTATTCGAGTCAATTATAATTTCGAGTCAGTTTCATCAGCCATCTTTAATATTGTTCATATTCATTACATATTTTGTCAAGGCGACTTCGTCAGCAATAAACGCTAGTAAATTTAAATTTATAATTCTACTAATTAATTAAATTCCTAAATTAATTTTCCTTTACAAGTATAAGTAATTTTAAGATCTCTCTCTTTAATTTTAAATACTGCGTGGTCCAGTACGGGGTTATCCTTGTCCTGAGATTTCACTGAGCATAGCTGGACAGGTACGTGGAACACCTTAAGTTCTACATATGAGTGGGCCCTTGTTTTATTAAGACCACAAAATTATTAATAAAACGAGTGGGCCCATTACACCAATACTATATTTTTTTTTTTAAATTCGTTCATGCATGATTATATATAATTAAATGTCATCGGATCCTGCCAATTTTTTGATCTAATCATAGATAGGTTATTATATGTGTAATTAGACAAAATCATTTTTTTCCGGGTATACATATCTTTATATGATTATATAAGACTTTATATGATATTATAAGATTTTATATGATTATACACGGAAAGAAAATGATGGAAATGGTTCCTATAATTTTGTGAAATTTCATCCTATACCAGTATAGGAATGACGACCATAAATTATGGGAACACATCCTATAGATATAGGAATATTATCCATAATTATAGGAATAGTTCCTATAATTATGGGAATGATACCTATACGATTATGGGAATAGTTCCTATAATATTATAGGAATGGTTCCTATACTATTATAGGAATAGTTCCTATAATGGTATAGGAGTGGTTCCTATACTATTATAGGAATAGTTCCTATAATATTATAGGAACCATTCCCATGAATTATAGGAACGATTTCCATAATTATAGGAGCTATTCCCATTTTCATAATGTTATAGAAATAGTTCCTATAATTATAGGAATAGTTCCTATACAATTATAGGAATAATTCCTATAATATTATAGGAATGGTTCCTATACTATTATAGGAATAGTTCCTATAATGGTATAGGAGTGGTTCCTATACTATTATAGGAATAGTTCCCATAATATTATAGGAACCATTCCCATGAATTATAGGAACGATTTCCATAATTATAGGAGCTATTCCCATTTTCATAATGTTATAGAAATAGTTCCTATAATTATAGGAATAGTTCCTATACAATTATAGGAATAATTCCTATAATATTATAGGAATGGTTTCTATACTATTATAGAAATGGTTTCTATACTATTATAGAAATGGTTTCTATACTATTATAGAAATGGTTTCTATACTATTATAGAAATGGTTTCTATACTATTATAGAAATGGTTTCTATACTATTATAGAAATGGTTTCTATACTATTATAGAAATGGTTTCTATACTATTATAGAAATGGTTTCTATAATATTATAGGAATGGTCCCTATACTATTATAGGAAAAGTTCCTATAATAGTATAGGAATGGTTACTATACTATTATAGGAATGGTTACTATACTATTATAGGAATGGTTTCTATACTATTATAGAAATGGTTTCTATACTATTATAGAAATGGTTTCTATACTATTATAGAAATGGTTTCTATACTATTATAGAAATAGTTTCTATAATATTATAGGAATGGTCCCTATACTATTATAGGAAAAGTTCCTATAATAGTATAGGAATGGTTACTATACTATTATAGGAATGGTTACTATACTATTATAGGAATGGTTCCTATACTATTATAGGAATGGTTACTATACTATTATAGGAATGGTTACTATAATAGTATAGGAATGGTTCCCATAGTGGTATAGGGGTGGTTCCTATAATATATAGGAACCATTCCTATAATGGTATGGGTACAATTCCTATACCATTATAGGAACCGTTCCTCTAATGCATAGGAATACTCCCTATAATTTTCTTTCCGTGTATAAAATTTTATAAAGTCATATAAGTTTTTATAGGACCAATTTTATTATAAAACTTTATATGAGTCACTTTTATATGATTTATATATGATCATATAAGAACTTTTTTTTCCCGGGATATGTCACTATAGCTATTCAATGTTTTAATATATTCACTACATATTATGTAAATATGAAATTATAATTAAGAGAGTTACTAAAACATTTTTTAAATTAAAAACATAATATTTTAAGTTTAATTATTAATATCTGAATCAAATATTTATTGAAATAATTATGTTTTTAATTAACAGCTGTTTCTATTAAATATAAAATTATTCTAGTATTCAAATTTTGGACTGGATTGAATGCGGATTGAAATAAAATCCACGTTACTTCGAAATCACTCCGCCGAGAAAAAAATCCCTATTTACTCTGCATGCAGAATGATTTTGTTTAAAAACTCCGGAACTCCGAGTAACGGAATGAATTCGAATTCAAATTAAATCCGTATTCACTCCCGATTTTTTACAATGTCAGAATTATTTATTAACTAAATATTTTAAATTCATTTCAATTAAAAATTCAAGTTTTTTTTTGAAATTTTTGTAATAAATTATTTAGCAATTTTTTCAAGATTTTGTCAGGTTTAATTTTGCACACCCCAAGCTCGAACCATACGATCGAAATTATTTTTTCGGCTAATTAGACCCGGTATTAAGTCGACATTATTCCATTGATTTTACTGTCGATAACTTTCGAAAAATCTAATAAGTTGGCTTAATTTTTTTTATTAGCTTCGTGTCTTTTATCGGAAGAACCCTATTAAAAATCGCTATTTAAATCTTTTCTAAAATCGGTAATTCATGAAAAATTCAGCTGCCATTTATTATTATTATTTTTTTTTCTCCATCAACTACTGGCGGCAGTACTTGTATGACAATAAGATAAGACGTGACATCTATGAAAGAAAGGCGGAAAATTATAAAAAAATTTTAAATGATGAAAATCAAACTGAAAGAAAAAAACCAAAAAAAATGAAACTAAAAATAAAATTAATAAGTTAAAAGATAAATAATATAATCAAAGTAATAATATATCAGCAATCATTATGAATGATTGAGGTGCGCACTTTTAAATTTTCCAACACTTTTTTATTTTTATTTGCAGTTATTATTTTCCAATTTTCAATTGAATTTTTAAAAAAATTTTTGGTAATTATGAAAAAATGGGATTTTTCGAGAGCCTTTAATCTATACTAAAGTTTTTTTCTAAATTATTTTTTAATTAAATAGACAAGTGTGGCTCAAAATTTTGATGTTTAAATTTTTTTATGTTTTTATTTATCGATTTATTTTTATCGAATTTAACTAAATTTATCTACATATTTATTTTTAGTTTTTACTTTTGTTTTAATTTCAATACTAAAAAAAATTTTTTTAAATTATTACAATCAAAGGATCTATAAATAAACCAGAGCAATGTTTGGTTGGATCAGCAAATCTTAGTTGTCAAAAAAACCATTATTTCTCCATTAGATGAACAGTCGCGATAGCATTCGCCAACTGGCATTTTCGTTTAGCAGTTCTTCTTCAAATTTACTGCGTCCGTCTCTTATTTATACCTTTTTTTCTCTATATATCTATATATTTATATAAAATATTAAATAGATCTATAATAGTGCTAGCATCTATACACAAACATACAAATACACACACACACATGTATGTATGCATGTATATATTTTTTATATATTACATAATATGTAGCGCGACAACGTTTCGGTCGTAACTCATCGATCGAGGGAATTTATTGGCTTTCCTCGATCGGAAAAATAAAAAAGGAGTTAGAGAAAGGAAAAAAAACTATCATCACCATCACCACTACAGTATAGTACTTAAAATCTCATTTATATTGGCCCGCTATCTGCTCCTGGTACATAAATTCACCAAGTGCCTCGTCCAGGTTTATACCGAGCCACCCGTCGAGAGCATATCCACAGAGGATGCGCCAATATGCGATCGTTCCTCGATCCTCTATTATAAGTACCTCTATCCCCATCTATATCCCTATCCCCGTACCCATCCCCAACCCCGTCCTCAATTTCACGCTATTAATAATTACTAATTACACCCAATAAAATACAATGAAAAATAAATAATATACACTTGTTAGATAAAAAGATGATTGGAAAAAAAAAAATCAAAAAAAAAAAAAAAACAATAAATTCCATTAATTTATTTGTAGTACATAACGATGCAATTAACGCCTTCTATCAGGCTCATTTTCACAAATTACTATCTCGATAATATCAATTGCAATTTAATGATTAATTTATTTGATTTTGCTATCTCAAGATATATTTGATCATCAATTAATATCATGATAAATAATAAATTTCAACACATTTTTTTTTTTTATTCTTAAAATTTATTTCTCTATAATTTGATTTATTTATAATAATTATATTCGTGTATCATACAATTTTTTTTCTGCAAGTTAAATTTGACAAGAAAATTTAAAGTTTTCAATACTTTTTTTTTTTTTTTTTTATGGGTAAACATAATATTCAATAAAAATCAGAATAACAATAAATTTTTTTATTTTAATAAAAGAAATTGTTATAAATATTAATTGGCAACGTGACAACTATTATAAAATAATAGTTATTACAGTAGAATAAAAAAAAATAAGTCAGACTTAGTATTCGAAACAGAGAACAGTGTTATTAAAATAAAAATTAAAAAATAAACCCACAGTAATCAATTCACGTACAATATTTAATTAACGCATCGCTGAATAAATTTATTTCTTAAAATAGCATCAATGAATAAAGTTATATAATCGATTGAATATTTTTTTTATATGTAAATATATAGTAAAATAAGAAACAAGTTTGACGCTATACGCAAAAAATAAAAAAAAAATAAACAGAGGGCTAGTGTGTAACTACAGAGGCATTGTAAAGGCAAGTGAACGAATCAGTCAAGCTTCAACTATTCCGTATACCTGTATTTGCCTATATAGATATATACACACATGGATAATGTAAACACGAATAAACACATACATACGGAACTTACACAGAACATTGTCGAGACTCGAGACGCGTCCAACTCAGCGCGTAATGAACTTGTGAATATTTAGTGGAGTAATTGGCCACCACAGAGTAAAACGGCTACTCGACTAATTGGCATTCCCTATGTACGCGCCGAAAAATCGTAAATGACAAAAACGTATAAGTCACATATATATATATATATATATATATATATATGCGTGTGCGCGTCTGTATGTGTGTGTATGTATATACTTTCAATTTAACGCAATTTAATTTAACTAATTAATTTTAAATAGACAAGTTAATTGCTTTTTTTTCTGTGGACATCAATTTAAAATTTATTTCCTAAAAAATAATAATTATGTAAAGTGGATCGGAGACTTGAATTATTAAAATAACTGAAAACATACACAGAAAAAACAGTTAACTTGAATCAAGGAAAATATTCTTGATTTAAGAAATTTTTTTTGATCGATTCGGAAAATAAAAATTTACTTGCCCCAAGTAAACAATTATCTTCAAACTTTTATCTTGAATCAAAATTTTTTTTCTCACGTCAACATATTTTTACGCTTAAATCAAAAAATTTTCACTTGTTTCAAGAGTTTATATTTCTTAAAGTAAGAGATATTTTTTTTGGAGCAAGATACATTATTTTTTTATAGCAATATTGCATTTTTTTGGTTAAAGAAACTAAAATTTCTCAGAACAAGTACTGTTGTTTTCACGCAAGTATTTTTGTATTCTCTGACTAAGACAACAAAAGTTGCTTAAGCCAAGAGAAAAAATTTCTTGGGAGAAAAGATCGATGTGGAGAGGGGGAAAATCATCGGTGTTAGGCAGTTGTAGCGGGAGTAGTTCGGTGCTCGCCACTAGATTGCGCCTACCATTTGTAGTGTGTCCCTGGTACGAAAGATATTCTAGAATCGTTAAATTCCGAATTTCAGTACGATTTCATTCGAGCACTCTGTCATTCGACCGAGCTGCAAGTATCTTGTTGAATCGTACTATAGTATATCCTATTGGCAGGGTGCGGAGTATAAGGTGGGGACAATCGAATCGATTGCAGCGCTCGCAGTGGATGAAATACGCGTTAAATCGCACTTGTCTTGTGAATAGTCAAATGAAAGCAGTGTTAAAAAATGAGAACAAATAGTTATTATGTTGTTAATTGCAAAAATACTGGCAACAATAGTAATTGCAAGTTTTGCATATTTTTATCCATGATATTCATTTTTGGCTAAAAATTACAACGGGGAATTTTTTCAGTTACAAATTTTTAACACAAAGTTTTTTAAATTATTGATTTTTGAAATTTTAAATTACGAATAATTGAAATCACTTTAATTTATTTACTTAATGCTAATTAATATTTTTAAATTCGAAAAAAATTGTAATCATGATTATTTTAACTTATTTGTTATTATGACCATTATTGTTGTTATTGTTGCTATTACTAGCCAACCTTATATCGTTCAAAATAATATTTATTTTGTATTTATTAAAATTGTTTATACTTAATTTTTTAAGCACAATCTGATTAATTTTTTTCTACGTTTCAAATGTAGTGTTGCACATATATTTCGCGATCTTTAAATATTTTAATTATTTGTTTATAAAAACATGCCGTATTCTCTCTGTGCTTTTTGAGGATGATTTAATGCAGTCGACAGATGTCGTTTGCGTCGTGAACCCAGCCAATAATACATCATAACTTTAATATTTAATATTAATGTTTACTTGAAACATTTTTTGCGAAATAAAAATACAAAAAATTACGTTTCAGACAAAAAAAAAAAAAAAAACAAAAAGAATTGTATCAGGAAGGAAAAAAAATATATTCCGCGTTTTTTTTTTCTCTCCTTTTTAAAAAAAATAAATAAAAAAAAAATTTGGTGACAGTAGAGCACTACCTCTCCGCTTCGCGTTCGAGGTGTGCAAAAAGTATGTAAGGGTCTGCCCTGGCTTCCCCGTACCAGGAAGTTCGAACAGTCCTTCTTGTCCGGCTGCTTTGATTATGAGCAACTGGGTTCTGAAATACCTAGTATGACTGAGTACGCAGCTTGATTACAGGATAGAGGAAATGGTGTAATGAATTTATTTTATAATGCAATTCTCTTTATTATAATATTGTTCAATTGATTTTATTAAGGTTCTGATTATTTACAAACGTTATCTACTAAATATTTGGACATTTAGATTAGAAAGAAAATGCCAAAAGAATTATTGTATTAATACGCAAATAGGAGATCCTGGGTCTGATCTCATCAGTAACATAATCGGTTTGAAGAATTTACTTTATACAATATGACTATTTCTGGTAACACCTTAAATAATTTATCTTAATCATTTCTATCAACAAGTCAAAATGAATTTTCAAAGTTTATATATATTGTTCAGTAAATTAAGAGAAAATTAAATTTAACAAATTCTAAAATAAATAACTCCGCGTTTGGCAAACTTATAATTAACTGCGTGTAGACTTACATCGATGATCTCGTAGAATGGGTCGGACATCTTGAGCGTAGACTGCATCGTACTGGACTGACCCTTTGACAAGACTACTGGCGACGACTCGATTTTATGGCACAGATTTCATTACACAGATTTAAATGAAGTTTATTAACTGACTAGATTTTATAACAAGTTAACTGAATAGACTTTTTCAATATATAAATAGACTTGACAATAAATTACAACGGACTTTACAATACAACGAATTGACTAGACTTGACTAGTAAAAAAAAGGTATGCAGCAATGTGTGCTTAGTGAGCTGGAGAGTGTAGAGTAAGGACCTCGCTAGGCATCCTCAGCCCTTCTCTACATCTCCCAGCTGATTACTAGGTGCTAAGTGTATGCTAATTGCAAGCTAACTGCAAGCTAACTACTGAACTGAACTGAACTGAACTGAACTGCATTTTTCGACGATTGTTCGCCCTTATATAGCCATAGGATTCGGGAAGGGGTCATCCACGTGACTTCGCCTGAACTTCCGTGTAGAATGTCTGACACACTGACCCATGGGCCTCTTTCGGAGACTCCGTGAACCGGGTAGCAAATATGCGTTGATAAGGGTGGTGTGTAAACTGAGGGCTCCCTAAAATGGCGCGACCGATTTGAGTAGTCGAACCTCTAGCTGCCCCGTTACAAGTAAAGTAAAGTAAAAAAAAAAATAATAATTATCTTTTTTACCCGAGAAAAAAAGAAGCGGGAAGAAACCGAGAGTCAACGGATCGATAGTCCGGCGGGAAGGGGAAGCGAGCGTAGAATAGTTCCGCGCGCACCGCTAGGGCACGCAAGCTTCTCCTATACAGACTCTTGGAGTAGAGGTGTTAAAAGCAAAAGCTACGGACGATTTGGTCAACCGCACTCCACTGCTACCGAGTAAACCTCGCGAGTAGAGTGGCAAGAATTACTGGTAGTGATTGCAGTATTTCCTGCATCACATTTATATATATTTATCTCGAAAGAGAAAAATATCATTTTCGGGCACACCAGTGATCTTCCCCATGGATTGTGCACATGCACATACTGGTATAGGGTACATCTGTTACAAATAGATCACCAGGCAAGCCACCCGGGACTACTCACGCCACTAGTACTGGAGACACTGAAGCGGACCAAGGAGTAGGAGAACAACAGCGAGCTACAAGCCAATGGATACTGGCACTCTCCAGCAACAGCCAGTGGGTACTGGCCTTCTCCAGCCGCAAACCAGTGGGTAATGGCGCTCCAGCAACAGCCAGTGGGTACTGGCGCTCTCAGCTACAAGCCAGTGAGCACTGGCGCTCCAGCTACACATCAGGGGACTCGTTTAGTCTACAAGCCCGTGGGTACTGGCATTCTCCAGCTGCAAACCAGTGGATACTGGCGCTCTCAGCTATAAGCCAGTGAGCACTGGCGCTCCAGCTACACATCAGGAGACTCGTTTAGTCTCCAAGCCAGCGAGCGCTGGCGCTCCAGCTACACTACATCGGTACACTAAGGACTGTATGGGGAGTGGCAATCAACAGAAGAAGTGAAGACGAACAAGACAATTAAAATAAAAAAAAAAACAAAGATTTTACATTAATTTTAGTCACTACAAAATTGTAGTAGTTTTAAGGCGTTTAAATAAAAACTTATATTATACTCTATCTATGTGTTCTGGTTTTACTTAACGTAATTAGTATTATAGTACTTAAGATATCCCAAAACCTGAATCCTGGAACCGGCGAGCGATTCTATAATATAAAAATTTCTTTTGGGATAAGTACAAGTAACACGAAATATATTTAGAAGTTCATTAAATATAAACGTTACAGAATCAACATGTCTATCTTTTGTAGAGAAAATAAATTTTTGATTGAGAAAAATTCAAGTCTCTATTAAAGAAGCAAACTTTTGGAGCAAGAAATTTTTTTTTCTTGGTCCAAGCATCTTTTATTTTCACTCAAGCAATTCATTTTTCGGAGCAAGAGAATTTTTTTCTTGCGCCAAAAGATTTTTTCTTGGCTCAAGGATTTCTTTTTTTTTCAATTAAAAGACGTTTATTTTTTGGAGCAAGAAATTTTTTTTCTTGGGACAAGGAAAAATATCTTGGTCCAAGTAAACTTTTTTTCGTTCAAAACTTTGATTTTTTGGAGTGAGAAATTTTTTTTCTTGGGGCAAGAAAAAAAATTTCTTGGCCGAAGTTAAACTTTTTTTCGTTCAAAACGTTGATTCTTTGGTCAGAGATGACTTATTTTCTTTAACCTAGAATTTCTTTTCTTAAACCAAGAAATTTTCAATTTCGCTTCAAAAATAACTTTTTTTGGAGCAAGAGAACTTACTGTCTTGAACCAAAAAAAAGTTTTTGAATCAAGTATTTTATTTTTATTGGATCAAGAAAGAAAATTCGGAAGACAATAATTTTCTTGAACCAAGTTAACTGTTTTTTCTGTGTAGAAAGAAGGAAAAAGGGGTAAAACGGACCTATGAAAAAATGCCACATGTAATTTTTTTTACTATTTATACTTCTCAGTCACGGAATCATTAATTCTTTAATTAAACAAAAATTTAGGAAACAAAAACAATAGCAAAATTATGACAGATAGTAGTACTAGCAAAATCAGTCACTCAACCAAAATCATATTTCCAGATAAGAAACAGTTATTTAAGTATCTTGCAATAGATTTACAGGTGCTACAGCTTGGATTACTGATCGGAAATGAGACTTTGTTGGGGTGTGAATCAAATTTAAGACTAACCGGCAGCATCTGTCTTATGCCTGTCAATTTATGATTAAGTAATTTTTATATATGTTGAGACAATGTGTATTGTCTTCGTCGTCCTCAGCCTTGCGGTTCCCATTTTCCCCCGTCTTGTTGCCGTCTGAAACTATACAACTCATAGTGCCGGGGCCACATGACTAATTATCACGTGACGCATGTCCGTAAGGGTGAAGTGGGGACAGAGTCCCGAGGCTAGTCCTACACCAAAATTTATCGGTCAATCACTTCGATCCTGGATCAATTAACGTACAGACGTCCTTATATTAATTATTCAGTATTAATTCTGGCAATTTACTTGCAATAATCTAATTGTAATTCGGGCAATTAACTTGCGATATTCTGTACATTATTGGCAATTATCTTGCAATTATATTTTATTGTTTAGTTATTAATTATTATGAATAAAGTTAGTTTAAGTAACTATCACGGCAGGTATTACGAGATACTCGTAATATAAAATCATACTGTGCTACACATCTTTCTATATTACATCCAGCGCTTGCATTTTCTTGTAAGTAATTTTTATTATTATAATTGGCAATAAACTTGCACATATTGTTAATAATTCATTCTATCTACTATTTGTTCATCTTATTTATTATCCTATATTACTGGTAAGAAGTATTGAATCGTCTATTAAGAATATTTTTAATTAAGTAAGAATCGATAAGTTTATGTTATTATAAGAAATCTATTGGTAATTAATAAGCCGTGAGGTAAGTTGGTGAATTTTCTATACGTTGCCGTTTGAATAAGTGCGGGTCTTTGCTTTGCAAGAACCCTCGCCCATTGCTCTCTCCAAGTAAAATAAAATTTGTTAGAGGCCAGCCTAAGCCAGGGTTCAACCCGCGAATTCTGGTGGCTACTGGTAAAAGTCGCGAAGTTAAAAAGCGATTTGTCTCAATGTTTATCATGTGTTTCAGTATTTATTGGTAAATAATGGTAACCCCCCTGTTTATGATACTTTTGTATCCAGAAAATGATACAATAAAAAAAAAAAATCTTTAATTAAAAAAAAATTTTAACAATTTTTTAAAGTCTTTAATTGTATCAATTAAAAATTGGGATAAATTTTTCTATAAATGTTCATTGGCGACCCTCCTCTCTATTCTAGTTTTTCAGTGTTTTAATTTTTAATACGAAAACTGAGACCATAAATTATTTGGTAGTAATAAAAATATTAAATAATAAAAATCATAATAATGAAAATTATTAATAATGATATTTATTGTATAGATTATTTTTTAGTGGTAAAATAAATGTATTTGAATGGTAGAGAGTAAGTAAAGATTTGTAAGATGTAGGTTGATAAAAAGTAAATTCCAATAAGTTTTCAATTTGGCACAAAATGAAATGCCATTAACATTTTCCGATCGGATCTAGCTCTGAGAAAGAGTAGTATTCGTCCAGCTGCCCATCGGACGAAAAATGTTGCACGTGTTACTACTGAGCTCGGACGATTCACGTGAAAAAAAAAATAAATAAATAAAAGTATAGAGTGTGAGATGTAGAGGAAGGTGGAATTAAATTGGAAAAAAAAGAGTGAGATTGAAAGAAAGCGACAAGTGAGAAGACAAGGAGCTGAAAAAAGACACTAGTAGAGAAGGACGAAATTAAAAAAAAGTGAGTGACTTGCGCCTTGATAACAAGTCTCGATACGTTTTTCACTTGGTTCCTCGTTCAACGTCGCTCCTTTCGTTATTTTCTCTTCTCCATTTACCCCCAAGAATGCGACATTAAGCGGCTTTAAAGAGGAAAAGAGGGAAAGAAGGAGAGAGAGAGAGAGAGAGAGAAAAGTGTGACGGTCTCAATGTGCAACGAATGCAAGTCTCAGTAGTATTGAGTCTCAAACGAAATAAGCAATTTAAGTGTTGCCTCTTCTCTGATTAAATTTTATCCAGCTCTGTTCATTCATTTCTTTCCATCAAAGCTCCAATCTTTTTTTCATTAAATATTCCTTTCCCTTATATATTATTTATTGACATCTCTCTTTATTTCTCTATCATTTATTGATTTTATTTTTAAATATACTAACCTCACAATCAACTTAAATTTAATTAAATTTTTATTAATAAAATACTCTATAGATGATTAATTTTTTTCTACATTCACTTTTATAGAATTCAGAAAAAAAAAAAATTATGTCATACTCAGTTAATTACTTAATTATAATCCCAATAAAATTCCATGTGATGAAAAATAGCTAATTTTTTTAAAGCAAAGATGCCGCTAATGAATATCTCAAAGTAATTTTCTATTCAAAATATTTTTTATTTAATTATTATTTTACATAATCGATTAATATTCTATAGTTAATCCAAAAAGTAAAACTAATATTTTACTAACAGTGAAACAAGTAAGAGCACAATTAAAATTGAAGAGTACAGTTAGCAAAGTCTGGCCAATCACAAACTCTCAATTGAGGATTGAAGTGAAGTCCGCCAGGACAAGGCATTAAAATCGGCTGTAATCCAACGCAGACGTAGTAACTCCCGCAGCTCACGGGATTGGGCAACAGGATTGCCTCGTCTTCGTTATCAGGCTGAACATCACAGTCAACCGGTGGCTTTGGAACTGGAGTTGAGCTAGTTGGTTCAGAAGTTGCATCCGATGCTCTTATCCACCGGTTTTGATCCACGCAATTTACCATCGCAATAAGTGTAACAATAAATATGACAATTATCACTGGAACAAAGTTAATAATGATCGTCAAATAAAATTCAAATTATTAATCTTCAACGCTAAGACCACTTACCTTTCATTTTTGGTTTTCAGTTTTTTTTTTTTCTGTTTGCTTCTATTTTACTAGAATGATCAAGTTTTTTTTGTCTTGTCGCTGCTCAAACAACCATTTATATACTTGATTTTTTTCCCCTTCCTCATTTTAACACTTATCATTTCTCATAATTATTAATGCATACTCATTTTATCTATCAACTTATCAATCGTTAACACGAAGAAATAATTGATATATTTATACCACACATAATGATATAATTTTTAATAATAGTCATATACAATAAATTTCGACATTATTACTTTTTTGATTTAATAGAAAAAGTTTTTACAATTTATAAAATTTCAATTTTACTATAAACATAACAAAAATTGTTTTTGTCATAGAAAATAAAAATTTATAAGTTTTTTATCAATTCCATCTCAACTCGTTTGAATAAATATTTTATAAAATTTAAATCTTAAAGTTTTTCTTAGAAATTATAATTAGGGGTGATATGACCATTATGGGGTAACTAGGACCAAAAAAATTTGAAAGCAGCCCTAAATATTTTTATTTAATTAATAATTGAAAATAAAATTGACATCATAAGATCAAACTAAAATATAGACCCGAGATCGACAAAGCTCCCGGGTCAAAAAATTAGATCTGTTTTAAAATAAATGATAAATTCAAATATTTTTCTTTAATTCAAATTTATAAATCGTATTCATTTTATATAGGAATTTAATCTGTTTTTGTCCGTACTAGTCATTATCCAGAACAAAATGAGACTTATTTTCGTATGATATTTAGTCTATTTTTCATCGGGTTTAGATTTAAGGAGGTTCGACCGACACTAGTGAGTCAAAGTAGTGTTTGAATTTTTTTGTTTTCTCAATTCTCCTAATAGTTATGAAAATTCATTATTTTAATTTATAATAACAAACGAATTCATAAATTAAAATTTATTACTGATTTAATTAAAGAAAGTAATTAAATGACTTGGTTATTTTCGACTCATATGATTTAATAAAAAGATTTGGCAACAGCGCGTTCTAACTTCTTACACATCGATATTCAAATTAAAGCGGGAAAAATTTATTTCTAGTCTTGTCTCTCTTATTAATGTATTTCTATCTTTGCTTTTTCTCTCAGCTGCTTCCGCGACGTTGCCAAACCCTCAATAATATGTATCTCTGTCGATGAAGATGAACGAGATTAAATAATAAAGTTTAACTTGAATTACTTAAATAATTACAACGGTAACACTATATTGTTAAAATCTTGTCATATTCTAAAAATATTCAAGTTATGGCATGTGATTTTTTATTTCTTAAACTTGGGAGGTTAATAATGAAAAAAATCGAATGTCATATCGACTGTCCAGAGTAAACAAGCACCATTTTTCTGTTCGGTCAGATCATAAGAAATTTGCCGTCAATGGCTCGTCAATCGACGTCAAATTTTTTTGGTCCACTTTTTAATACATTTCTTGTAAAATAATGTGGACCACATCAAGTATAAAAATATTTATAACTTTAAAAATATCACCAATTGTATCATTCTGTACTACGAACAATTTATTGATGTAAACAATTTTGAAAAAAATTTCTCTTTACTTCTTAAGGAGGTTCGAGACCGATTTTCAAAATAATACCAAAATTCTGAAATTTTTTTCACCGAAAGAGTTATAAAAAAAAAGATCACTGTTAAAATTTCAAATCGATTCACTACACCGTTTTCGAGAAATAAATTTTCAAAATTCGTCCTTATACACGGGCGTAAATGGGAATAATTTTTCAAAGTGCTATAGCTTTTGCTACAATAATACCATCGCTACAAATTATTCAGTATCAAATAATTGAACATTTCTGAACACATTAATATTTTTCTTAAGTTTAATCATTGGTTTGTCATTAAATTATTAATAAAATAAGAGGCGAATTTTAGTTAATGACATCACATGTGTCATGAAGCTAAGAAACGACGGCAACAGCGTAAAATGACGACCGCGGGAAATTTGAATAACTAATAATCATTGGTGTCGGACCTGAGCTCCAGCTAGTAACTAGCGCGCTGTTGCCGTACTTCCGTATTTATTTTTTAATCACTTAATTTATTAAAAAAAATTATTTTTTATGATTCAATGCAATAATAATATAGTAGTTTATCTATCGAGTGCGATCGTGTTTAAGACGCGAGTGTGAAGATTGGTGCCCGAGCCAAAAGCGAAGGTACCAACACACGAGCGTCTTAGACTCGATTGTACTAGATAAATACATTAGTTTTTGTGACAGATATTTGAAATTTACTACATTTAGTGCCTATAAATGGCAGGTTATAAATCCGCGTTTATTTATTTGGTAAGATTGTTTTGAGTATTTGTTGAAAATTAGAGAAAAGTCGGTAAGTGGACGAATTAAAATGATGATAAATTTTGTCACAAGATGGCTCGTTAAGTTACTTCGATATTTTTTGGTCGTTTGCTATCGCACATGTAACCAAAAAATATATTTTGATCCGATGATGACGTCACTATTAGAACGATTAGGTATCTTTTTTACCAGCTGTGTCTTATCTAATATTTTTAGCTGCCGGTTATAGGCGCTAAATGTCGTAGATTTCAAGTGTCTGTCACAAAAAAAATATATTGTGTTAATTCTTAAAACTAAGTCAATTTATAATATATTCTATCAATGAAATTTTGGTGTGCAGGAGTTGTAATCTTGCAAAAATACAATAGAAAATCTACGAGATCCCCTAGAAAGATAATCGGTCTCGAACCTCCTTAAGGGTGGGCAGTACTAACCGAATTTTCGAATTTTATTTTTCTAATTACGTTTGGAATAATTACGTCACTTAAATAATAAAAACCTTCCGAAAAAGTTTGTCTTACACATTTTTTCGGAAGCTATAAAAATTTCTGTAATGATAATTGATTAATAAATTAAAAGAAAAGTAAAATTCAAAAATTCGTTTAGTACGGCCCAGCCTTAAAGAGGAAATGATAGTGAAAAATTTTTAGTTGATTTGTTTTATACAGTAATTTTCTAAGCAACATGAAGCTATCACAAGAACCACCGTGAATTTAAAAAATTACCGGTTAATTTTTTGATGATCAATTGACGTCAATTGTCTAACAATTGTTACTATCCCAAATATTTATTGGTGATTTAAAAAAAATAAAACTATTGAAATTTTTTTTCTCAAGGGACTCGTTTCCTCCTCTATATCTACTCCGATAATTTATATAATAAATAAATAATATAATAATAATAAAATAAGTAGTTGTTGTGTTCTTAGAAAATAACATGGTATTTATGATACGATGAGGAGAGATGACCAGGCTAAGTGAACACGATTTGGGGAATAAAGCAAGGCAGACCCTGACACTTTGACAATGCCGCTGTGGGTACTGGGCTGTCGTATTCGGTGCCTGCTTATGGCGTTTATACAATACCTATTGTTGAGCTTACAACGTGTGGGACTAAATTCTACTTCAACCCTAACCCAATACACAATACTACATATACTTGTATGTACTTACTTTTATACAGATATAGATAGAGTTGAATATAAAAATAAGTATGAATATTAAAATTTATAAAAAAGTATTGGATGAGTTGAGCAAAGGGAAAAAATCGCGTAGCGGTAAGTCGACAAATTGAATGCCAGCATTATTGCATGAGAAAATAATAATAAAAAGTAAAATAAAAAAGAGAAAAAAAATAAAGTATAGGCATCATCCATAAAAGAAGATGAGAAAAGTATAATAAATTTTCGCGGTTCGCCAGAGTGGGAAAAGTTTCCAGTTACCAAGACGATGAATATTTTAACGTCGTGGCTGTGAACCGTCGTAGTATCTCCGGTGGAGGCAAGCGGAGATCGTATAATTAGCGGTTAAATTCAAATTTTGGATATTACGTAAAAAGTTTAAAAGCCGACGAGAGGATACAGCCCTACGCCAGACACACACACACAGTACACTTTCTTTTGGTACTAACTTTTTTTTAATCCTTATCTTTGTAAGAAAAGAAGGGAATGGACAAAAATATTCCGAATACTAAAAGGATTACGATAACTTTTTGTTTTATTTTATTATAATAAATTTAGGAGCTGGAAAATTTTTTCTGTTTATTACATTAATTTTTTAAATAAAAAAAGTATAGGATTCTTTTAAAAAAATTTTAAATAATGCGAGATAAAATAGTTCAGTTAAAATTTCAAAAAATTAAATTACGTTTTTCTTTTTTATATTTGATTAAAATTATTTTAAATGTCAAAAAAAAGTCGATTAAAACTTAAATCGTAATTAATAATTTTTATGAATTGTTTTTTTAATTTTGGAAAAAAAAAAACGGTTTTCTGTTCTAATTCTTTTATAAAAAATAAAATCATTGATTTTCGTCTTGGAAATGAAAAAAAATTTATAAAATAAGATGATCCATGTTACCCTATTTTGAATAAAATATTTTATAGAATTTAAAAAAATTGAAAGTTGAATTTCTGTTTAACCCGTTAGATAAAAATGCTTCCAAATTGATCATATTGGCAGATTTCGGTGATATCGGAACCATCTGCATTTAACGGCTGCTTATTCAGCATTTTTATGTTAATATAAACCAGACAGCAATGACTTGTTCCACGAGTTTTTTTGGATCAATTTGGTTGTCTATGTCACCGTCTATATTAACGTCAACGAATCCATCCGATAGGAAAAAAAAAAAAAATAATAAACAAATAAATAAAATGCATAAATAAAAATAGAAAAAAAAAAATACAAGAGGCTAAAATACGATAACAAAAAAATATCACGATGCTATCGGTTTTACCGGTAATTCCGATCAATCAGCTTATCGATCGACTGCCATGTTTGCGATGGAATTAGTAGTATCTAAAGTCTATGTAAAATAGTCATATAACACGAACAACAACGATAAATCATAATCAATGTACTTATCGATGGTGTAAAACACCATGTGAATTATTTATTTTTTTTTTTAATTAATTTAATACTTGCGCTATTTTTCACATGATTCATGTATTCTAAAAATATATTCTGATTTAATTATTTAAAGACTATAAGCCGTTAAAAAAATACGTAAATATTGTCAAAAGTATCATAGGATATATATGTATATAATATCCAATTTAATTTTTATCCGTACATATTCACTAGTGTGTAGCGAAACAATTGGTTACGAGAAAAGCCTAGAGGAATTTTTTTTTTTTCATCACCCTACAGACGAAATAATTTGGCAACAGATGTGCGTCATATTTTATCAATTCATTCGACTAAAAGTAGGCATATTAGAAGCGGTAAATTACTGAGAATAACTATAATACAAATTTATGTATGTAGTCTTTATAAAAAAAAAAAAAAAAAACTTATAAAATTAATTTTTTGGATTATTCAGTTAAAATTATATTTTTTATTAAAATGTATTCATTAATAAAGGGGTTGAAATGATCATCTGAAATTGGCTATTTTACTCCGATGAAAAACGTCACTGTTTCCTTGACTTTAAAAAAATTTTTAAATGAATAAATTAAATATAAAATTAAAAAAACCTTTTTTTATTTTATATGATAAAGAATATTTAACTTTTAAAAAGTAAATTACTTAAAATTTTAGAATAAAATTTTTTTTTCCATTACAATGCAGCAAGTAAATAATTACTTAGTAAAAAATGAGTTTATGAAAAAAAAAAAAAAAAAAAAAAAATTTATATAAAAGAAAAAAATAGTAATGCAAGCAATTATAGTCACGCATTTTTTTTATACTAACAAATTTATTCAACTTGAATAATAAAATAAAAAATATAAAATATTATCGACGATGTTGTAAAAGCAAAGCGTGCAAAAAAGTTTGCGTTATATTTCATCTTTATTAAATATTTATATTCATATACATACATATGTATAAAAATATGTATATATATATATATATAAATTCATATTCATATATATGTGAAAATGTATATGTGTAGTTTGCATGCGAGCGCATCAGAGCACGCTATGATAAAAATTAATGGAGCATCATGATAAAAATGTTAAAGTAGCTTTTGTAAAATTTTTTTAAACATTTTTACCATTTGGTATGTTTTTTTTTTTTTTTCGTCCATTTAAAATAAATAATTCAGATAAAGATAGTCCGATAGATAAATAAAGAGAGAGAGAGAGATCTATGTAGAGTAGATATGTATTAAATATATCGCGGATGGTCATTTAACGTTTAAGTGTACAGCAATATGACTCAGAGAAGTTTTGAAAGCCAACTACTTCCACTCTTAGAAACGATCGTGTCGTCGAACAGACTTGTTCTGATTTATAAAGGCTTTTAGTCGACACACGCGACAAAAAATACCCCCGTGAACCGAGCGACGCCAGCAACCTCGAGATAAGCTTTCACGCTGTGATATGCTATAGTCTACTAGGTATATAACACCCACAAACACCACTAACACCCGACTACTAACACCACCGTCACCACCACCATCAGCTATGGATACACATTCATAATTCATATTTTTCATACGACGTAAAAAATGCATAAACACGCTTTTTTCCTATTCCCTCTTCATTTCATGTGTGATCAAGATACATTGAATAAAAAAATTTTAAAATCACCGTTCTTTTTTTCACTCTATCTCAAAAATACAACGACCACACATTTTCAACCAACGTATCATTTTATTTAGTTTTCTATTTATTTATTGATCATATTTCCTTTTTTTTCTTTACTGGTTTTTTTTTTTTATAAAAAAAAAACAAATACATTTTTATCTTTAATCTTCAGTAAAAAGTATAAATCCATAAATATTCCTCAATTTATAAATTTATAAAACAATTTAATCTGAATATTTATAAATTCTTTTTTTCATGGACAGGATAAATTTTTTTAAAATTCATATTTCAGTCGATTCGCATAAAATGAGATTCGAACAAAATAAGACATTTTGCATAAAAAAATTTATTTATTTACTATACATAAAAAGATTTGGGCAAGTTGGTCATCTAGAATATTTATTAACTTGCTGGCACAGTTGATAACAAGTCTACAATTTAGATAAATAAAATTCCAACAGAATATTTTTAAAATTACGACATCGTCTGAGATAGTGACTCGTTTTGCCCCGGTTTTAATTGTAAAAATTTAATATTTAATATCAGTTTCAGTAATAAACAATTATAGAATATCATTTATTAAGGCCTTATACCGTAATTTTGTGCTTCAAAATATAATTAATATACTTCGTCAACACTAAGTAGTTCTTAATCCATGTTCTCGGAGATTTGACGCAGTTTGCTGACTTAAGGGACAGAATATCTTAATTATTTATTACATGAAAGCGTCTCTAGCGTGAATTTTCATGAAGAATGTGTCTGGTAAGTGTTGTGGTGCTGTTGTGGTGGTTATGGAAAGAGTAATTTCACTTGTTACTACTAATACACTACTTCAATATGCCAAGTAGTGTTAGAAGTATACTCAAAACATTTCTACTTCAAGCAGGAAGTCGCATCTTTAATCAGTTATATCTTCACCCTTAGCTTTATCCCTGCTCTATAATTATTTAGTCAGTTTAAACTTACCGCAAAGACAACTCTATATGGTAATAATTAATGATATGTATTATTGAGTAGAGCTTGAGCTGAATAGAGAGAGAGAGAGAGAGAGAGAGAGAGAGAGAGAGAGAGAGCTGAATTGCTCTGCTATTCTAAAAATTAATCGTTAAGGTTAATGTAATTAGTCTTGAAAAATAATAGTTTACAGAAAAAAAATTTTTCAGAATGAACGCAGATTAAATGCGGAGTGGATAATTTTTTTAATCATTTTATCATTAAATCTCCGGACTGGGGTTAAATAAAATCTGCATTTCTCCAAAATCACTCCATCAAGAAAAATTACGTATTAGCAATTAGTATTACTTATTAGTAATTTTTTTTACTCCAAATGTCAGAGTGAATTCGGATTTAAATAAAATCCATATTTACTTCAAATTCACTCCAATTTTTTATAGATCAGATCTATGGAGAAGTAAATTCTGCATTGTAAGATCTAATTTTTTAAATATTTAAATTTATGTAAACAAAAATAGAACCGACAAATTATCAAACTAAAAAATTAAAAATTTTAATTTAAGAACATTTCGAGATCTTAAAAAAATTTGAGATCTCTAGAGATTTACATAAATTTGAATGGATCTTAATAAATCTATTGAGACCAATAGATCTAAATTATTTTTTCTCGAAATAAAAAAAAAAAGTAGTTTAAATTGTAAATGCATAAATTCTTCCCAACTTATTTTGCCCTAGACTTCTCTACATTTTTCCAACTGACTTTTGTGTTATTTTAAAAATATTTTTCTCGCCATACATTCGTATTATCGACTCAGTGCATATTACCACCTTCTTTATGAACACAAAAAATACTGAGAAAAAAGAAAATAAAAAAAGCTCTATACACACATAAATATATATATGTATATATATAAAAAGAGCGTGATGAAGGGGTTGCAGGAGGATATGGTCTGCGTGAAAATGAATGAAATTGAAAAATAAAGGGGAAAGAGCAAGTGGTTGCATAACCAAGTCAACGTCGCGAGAGCTTGAAACAACAGCTTAATCCCCCAGCACTAGCGATAGCAGCAGCGTCTGCGCCTCTGATCCTTGAAGCAGGATAAATGCCTCTAGAAAGCGTACCCTTTCTCTCCAACTCCACACACACACTCTTTATTTCTCTCTCTTCCTCTCTTTTACTCCTTTAAACTATCTTTATCTCTATTTTCCTCTTTCCGTTTTCCCTTGACTCCCTAGGGCTATACAGAGGGCTATATCCCAACGACCTCGCTGTCAACGCTATGCCCGGTACGGCTGAAACGAGGGACTGAACGTTAAATTTAAGAACCGCTCGCGCCCGCATTAAAATCAGTGCCACCCTACTCCGCTATACTGCAAGAGAGCTTTATATATATCCATATACTTACGGTATTTCGTCGTATTTCCCATTTTCTGTCCTCTCCTATCCTATCCTAATTCCGTTCCACGCTCTGGTTCACGAATACTCTGCAGTGGTCGCGGAAGAGGAGACGAAAAAGACTTAAATTACGGTATATATATATATATATATTATACTCCTCTGTGGATAAAAGGGTTTGCAAAGTGACTCAAATTGCGTGCTATTCAAGATTTTATGAGCTCCGAGTATTGCTAATACCACTATGCGACTGCTAAAATATATACAATATGCATAAATGTATTTTATGTACAGATATATACATATTTATATAGATAGATATCCTGGATACAAGTATACAATGATGAAAGCCGTCGGAGACTGTCGAAACTCGTTAACCACTCGCTCAACCCCTTCGCGACATTTTTAGTGGCCATCAAAAACCAGTACTGTCTTCATTATACGAAGGGAAAAACGAAAAAACTTGCCATCATCATTGCTAACACTACTGTCGATTATATTTCACCACTTTTCTCACTTTAATTTTTAAAGGAGTCTATATATATGTCCTCCTCCTTTTCATTTCGTCAGTTTAATGTCGGTAATAATACTCAAAGGGAGAAAAATTGTCATTATTGTCAAATATCTGAGACAAAAATACTAAAGACACATTTTTAAATAGATAGTAAATTTTAGTTGATGCAATCTAACTTCATATTAGTCCTTAGTGAAGAATCTAATGATCATAAGTTTTAATTACAAAATTAAAACTTATTCCATGTTATGTATAAACATAACATGGAATTTTAGAGAAAACTATTCATTTTATTTAAAATTCGAAATAAATTATAAAAGAAATTTTGTTTTTCCTAATAATTTTCATTCTTACAGATTGTGGAAAAATTATTTTAATTTTTGTGGACAGACAAATTATTTATATGCATAAAATTCATTAAAATATTTTAGATAATTTTACCAAAAATTTAAACAAAAAAAAAAAAGAAAGTAAATTTTTTTTGTTAAAAAATAAAATTAATTAATTAAACACTTGTACTTTTCAAACCAAATAAGAATCGAGTCCTTTTATTTTCCACAATTCCCAGTTCTTAAATGTCATATCTTTCATGCAAAATTCAATGCTAAACATCATAGAATCTGTCATCACCATCCTTCTTTCCTCATTATTTTTCAAGTAATGCATATTTTATAAAAGTCATTAGAATTTTATATAAACTTTCCCGTGCAGACCCTTTATATTTTTTACTTTTTTTGTTCTTTTTCTTCTCACTTTATCTCTTTTCTTTATTCGTAATATATTTTCTTCCTCTATATCTATATATATATATATATACAGTAGTCAGTATTCTGCCAATACTATAATGTAATCTTCGAACGGGGATTCACTAATTAACACCGTTTAATCAAGTGAGATACGCCTAAACGAGTAGAAGATATAGCTAAAAGAGAAAACTAACTAATGAGAATACAATTTAAATTGTTAGAGATAATGTTATCAATAGATTATTTTTATTTAAACTTTAAATTTAAATATATTCATACACACACTGTAAAAAATTTTTGGACACGGTAAAAAAATTACACCAAATATCGTGTTAAATTTAGGTGGTGTGAATTAAAAAATTTTTACACCGCCAAGCGTGTAAATGTGTAATTTATGGTAATTCTGCATTAAGTAAAATAATCATAAAAATATTTAAATTTTCGAAATACTATTTAAAATAGAAACATAATTAATATAATTATAGATTAAGTAGTTAAAAATATTTAATGATCATTTGTTGCTCATTAATCGAAATTATAACGAGTAACATGGAATGGTGTAAAAAAAATTAGATTACACCGTATTAAAATTACACGGATTTTGTACACCGTTATTTTACACTACAGTAAAGTACCGTGTAGTTCTCAAGGGCCATTTTTAGACTGTAAAGAATGGAGAGTGAATTCTGAGTAATTACGAATTTTATTTAAATCTGAATTCACTCCATCACTCAAAGTTCCGGAATTTGATAAAAAATTACTTCGCATATGGACTAAATGGGGAATTTGTTCTTCAGCGGAGTGATTTCGGAGTGATCTGGATTTTATTTGAATCCGTATTTACTCCGGTTCGGAGTTTTAATAGTAAAATAAATTCCCCTTCCGAGTGAATTTCACTCCAAGGGGATTAAATACATAGACAGTCATCCGCTCCGCATTCACTTCGGATTTAATCAGCGTTTACTCCGAAAATTTTTTACAGTGTACAGTGCAGAGAAAAGGATTTCTTGGGGCAAGAAATATTCTGCACTATAAGTTGAAAACAAAAATTTTCTTAGAGCTAGAAAAAATTTCTTGGCGTTAAATTTTTTTTTTTTTTTGTCCCAAGAAAATCTTTATTTTCTATTAAAAGAGTAAGTAAAAATTTTTTATCGCTAAAAAAATATTTTTTTTCTGTGTACATTTGAATAAAAATAATACATATAAAAATTTATATAATTATATACATTACATTTTATAATTTTAATCACGGATATTTTTACTGTAGGTCATAGTATTGTATTTTCAATAATGAGACTGGGAATTTGCATTGCAAAATACGAACTGGCAAGAGCAAATCTAACGCCTGTGTGATAGGATTCGCTGGCACTTGATTTGCATAACTCTAATCCTACTTAAAGGCAACCGGCTAATTCCTCTCATACATTTTCCTTTGTATCTCATCTCAGTAAATATATACCTTGACCAAAGTATTATTTTACTTACTTTTTTCATTTTTATTATAATTATTATCAATATTTATTCACTAATTAAATTGATCATAAGTATATTAATCTTTTGTTCATTTTTTATTTATTTTTTAATTTAATATAGTCAAAAATATTTTCTGTAAACTGGAAACTTTTGGCTTATATGTTAAAACGACGCATTCAAAAATTGTCAGTTTTATTTTTTAACTCATACGTTTAACTGAAATCATGTTAAATAAAATTTTTATATTTATTTGTTGTACTTTTGTTCGTGCGCAGGTGAATGATTTTTACGAATTTATGGATGAATTTTATGAACGCTGGATTATTGTTAATAAAATTAATTTTAATAATTGTTCGATGTATTTTTTTATTTTGGTGAATGAAACATTAAGTGAATATTTATTTTTAAAATAATTATTAATTGCGTGTTTAGATACTGCACTAATGATATTCAAGTACAAGATGATCATTTAAATGTTTTGCGGGTTGAAAATAAATTAATTGGTAATCAAAAAAAAATTATTTTAATAAATTTAATTATCTAGATTTAAAGTAATTCATTAAGGGGGCATCCATTAATTACGTGAGCTTTTTTTCGATCAGCTTAGACTCCCTCCCCCCCTTAGGTGAGATTTAGTGAGATTTGCCTGGACCCCCCCCCCCTACCCTCACGTGAGAATGACAGTAAAAATATTTTAAACTAAATTTATTTTTACTATTCGGGAAAATAATAAACCATTCAGGTGGAGGTGGAGAAGGGGGGGGGTAGGGCAGGCAAAACGAGGTATCCTAAAATTTTATAAAAAAAAAATTTTTTTTCTTTTCGTCTAATTACTATAGATCCGATATATTTGCGCATTTTTACTCTACGCATGACACCTGGAGCAAAATGAACCAGCCGAAAATTATGAAAAAATGATCCTTTCAAATTTTCACGTCAAATTAAAAAAAATTTAATATATTTTCGCATTTTTAGCCTTACCCATAATACCTGGGGCCAAATGGACCAGGCGAAAATTACAAAAAAATTGAATTCAATGAAATTTGATCAACTTTCAGAAAAAACAGATAAAAACAACACTTTTTTAAAATTTTCACTCAATTCATAGAGACTCATAGAGACTCATTTACTTCTTCGATTGATAAAATTTATAATTAATAGCCATGAGATTTATATTTTATATAATAATATTAATAAATAATAATTAATGGCCATGGAATTTATTTGAGCGGGAAAAATAAACACTCAAAATAACTTTCTTTTAATATTTGTAATATTTTATATTTTTAGAAGTTGACGTGAGATTTTCAATTATCCCCCCCTCGGTTTCAATGAGATTTGGTGAGATTTCATTGGACCCCCCCCCCTTATTCTGAGCTCACGTAATTAATGGATGTCCCCTAATAAACTGTATAATAAAAATTTTTATATTAAATTAATTGTAAAATTTTTTTTTATGAATTTCAATATAAACTTCTAAAAGTTATCTTTTGAATAGAAACTCAAAAAAATAAAAAAATTAAATTTTGATAAAAAAAATTTTGATCAAAAATTGAAGTCTTTAATTTGTATGAAAAAAAAAAAAAAAAGAATCTAAGATACATAAATAATCTTTTGATTTATTAAAATTTTTGTTGGGAGTAATAGAAAATTAAGTTCGAATTAGAATAATTATTTTTTTTTAATGACTTTTTTTAAAAATTTATTTATTATAAACTCAATTCTTTTATCTTCATTTTATAAATAAAATGAAAAAAAAATACTGTCAAAAAAATAAAAATAGTATTTCGCGACGAAAAGTAAAAAGAATAAAATTAAATATTTGCTCAAGTAATTGACAATAATTTATACCATTTTATTATAAAAATTTTTATTTAAAAAAAATAAAAAAGAATATTTCTTAATAAAAAAAAAATGAACAGAGCAAAATGAAATAATTATCAACAAATTAATAATTTATTATAGAAAGTATTAAATATTTTTATTGAATGAATAATTTAAATTTCAAGTAAAATTACATGATACATTAAAAGTATTATTTAATAAAAAAATAAATAAATAAATGATAAAAAAAACCGTAATTGGTTTTTAAATATATTAATATCATAAGTATTGTGTTGGTATGAAAAGTTACAGACTACAGAATTAATATCAAGGTTTCTCAATTCAAGTGCGTAGAAGAAAGTGGTATTATCCAGTTGACTGAACTTTCACCTTGGCTATCATACATATACACCTCATCTCTTGAATATGGCATAGGGGACAGCGACACTTGAGTTCCATTCCACAAATATAATGCCACTGGCGAAGTATATGTTCCATTGACCTGAATCACCAGTGTTCTCTTCATTCTAACAATTACCATATTTTCACTTTATAATTTAAACCTCAAAACAAAATTCCTCAAATTCCACACATAAATTACAACAAAAATATATAGAATAATACTTAATCATCATTTAATCGATATCATTATCAATATTAATTTATATTTTAAGAATTTTGTGAGTCGCTAAATAGCGCGGCTTCACTTTTATCAGTCAAAGGAACGATATCTTTGTTATCTGCCGACTTAATTTGCGCGAGGTGGTCAGCGACAGTTGATAAAACAGAAGATGACGACGACTCATTGAGATCAAAACTTCCGGATATTTGTGGCTGATAGATTGATTGGTCGCCTGATTGATTATTATCACCAGGCTGTTCAATGGCCGCTAAAATATTTTGTAACAGTCCATCAGATAAAACTTGATCGTGTCTGATTGAACCATCGGAATTTTCAGTGCCGTGACTGCCATCGGCGGGCTGAATTTGAAGTGTGTAAACACCTTTGGAACCTTGTATCTGAAAACCATCAGCGTCATTTGCCGCAGGAAGGGTTTGCGCCAAAGCTTCGGATTTAAACTGGTGATTGATGTTACTGGAAGTTAAACTCTCCGACTGACCATAATCTATGGTACCTGTACCGAGAGCTGATGACTGTCCGATAGCCGGTTCTACTTGATTGTTAGCTATCACCGATCGTTCATCCTCATCATTTAATCCTCCGTCGTAGTTGTTATTTTCTGATCCATTTAATCCGGTCAAACCAGACTCCGAGTCAGTTGTTATTTTGTTAGCACGAGAGTCCTCACTAACGACGATCTGGTTATAACTCATTGAAACGTCTGAATCAGATAAGCCTTGATGAGGTTTATCAATACAATTTGCACTGTCTTGAGGGAAATTTTGCGATAGTACGTTGTAATTATTATAAAACTCTGAGGCTTCACCGTGTGATCCGAAATTATTGGTTGGATTTGATTGAGTGTCAGCTTGACGGAATTGAACTGGCGCCCAAGCACGGGGTGGCGTTAAACTCACGGCAAATAGTTTCGTTGGTTGAGATGGACCTTGAGGTCTTGTAGGGCTACGTGGGAAATTAGGAGGTCTTATGAACCCAAATTCAGGTTTTGGCGATGGAAAAGGTCTTCGGGCAGATGGATAAGGTCCGTCGGAAGAAAACGATGAAGGTGGAGGTACAAGATAAGAATCAACTTGTTCTTGTACATTTATTGGTGGATGTGGTCCTGGAGCAGGTCCTGGTGCATGTCTTGTAGGTTCTGGTGCATGTCTTATAGGTTCTGGTGCAGGCCCTACAGGTTCCGGAGCATGATTTGATGGTAGATTTGTTTGTGGTTGCCCTTGAACATGGAAAGGTTCAGTTTCTGGTAATGGCGGTGGTGGTAAAGCCAATTCATCGCGTTGTCTAACAGATTGTTTCAAATCGTGATCTTCTGCATCGTAAATTGGTTCACCATAAGAATTACTTGGTCCTGATACAAATTCTGGGTTTAAGATTGCATTTGAAGATCCACTATTCGTCGGCGATGATCCTGAGTCATGGAAATTTGGTGGTGCAATATTACTGGAGTCATGGAAATTTGGCGGCGCAATATTACCAGAGTTATGGAAATTTGGTGGTGCATTATTACCAGAATCATGGAAATTTGGCGGTGCAATATTACCGGCAATTGGTTGCCATCCGTCGTATTTAATATCTGGTTGGGTTGGCGGCGCATGTATACCAGATTGAGATGATAATTGACCTAAATCATTAGCAAAAAATCCATTTTGTGTATTTCCAAATGATCCGTGATGATGATTTGAGTTTTGTACAAATGATGAAGATCCGATTGAAAAAGATGGCAATGCTGGCTTATTTGGCGGCCCGTATGCTTCTAGAGATATTGGTATCGTTGGAGTGTGAGGCGACTTAAATCCTGTTCGCCATGAATTAAATCCTGGATGACGTGATCCGGGTAAAGAGAAACTCGGTAATGTGTAGGAAGGCCCCGGTTTGCGGAATAAATTATGCACATTCGTTGATGAAAATGGCAAACTATTCAATGTCGATAATTCTAATCTTGGTGCAAATTTCTTTGGTCTATAATTTCCAAACTCCGACGACGCTAAATTATAATTGATATCATAATTAAATTTAGGCAAACTAAATTTATTATGAGGAAAACTACTTATTCTATCTTGAGCAATTTTTATTGTCTTGAAGTTTGTTTTAATCTGTCCCGGTTCTATTTCCGCATTCTTTTTACCGGTATTGTTGGTTAATACTGCCCGGCAGTTGTGTACCGCCAGTAAGACGAACAATAGTATTGTAATCTGTAATTTAATAAATTTTATTTGTTAATTATATTTAATCGACTATTTCAACTGATAAACTAAGTGCTAATGTTATAACTGTTTACTTTCACCGAGCGGTGATTTTACTTTCATCTCACCCTCCATTATTTCAATGTACCATCATTTAATTCAACAAGTTCAATAATCAATAGTCAATAATAATAAAAGTTAGAATAAAAAGTTAATTGTCATGATTATTTATAAAACACGTTCTTAATTATAACTTATAGCTGGTTGAAACTTTCAATTTATTTTTTTTGTACAGTAAATCAGATAAATATCTTTTAACAATCTTTCTCGACATGATTTCTGACCTCTAAAATTTTTAATTCTTTTAAATTGCCGGTGAAAGCTATATTTATAAGAAAAGTATTTTTTGAAAAATAAATTTAGTTTAATTTTTTCAAGATACAATTTTTTAACTTTTTGCTTAATAAAAAAATTTATTACAAAAATTACGATAAAAATTTTTAAGACAAAAATTAATAGAGAAAATATTTTCTGTTATAAAGTTAACTTTATTAATGAAATTTTGACGTAAATGTGTAATAATATTTGAGACTGAAAAATTTGCACTAAAATTTTTATAAAAATTTTTAATAACAAGATATTTAAAAAACATATCAATAATGAAATTTTGATAAAATTTTTTTAATAACAATTGAGAATTCAAAAACATTTGCATTAAATTTTTGATAAAAATATTTTAACAATGAAATTTTGATATAATTTTTTTAATAACAATTTAGACTTCCGAAAAATTTGTAATGCAATTTCGATCAAAATATGCACAAAAATTTTGATAAAAACTTTTAATATCAAGACTTTAGAAAAAAATATTAATAATGAAATTTCGGTAAAAATTTTTTAATAACAATTGAGACTCCAAAAAAATTTGTAGTAAAATTTTAATCGAAATTCCTAATAAAATTTTATTAAAAATAAATTATTCAAAAATCTATTAAATTATTAAAAAAAAAAAAAAATTATGTAATATTAGTATTTAATAAATTTTAAATAAAAATTAAATCATAGAGGTAATAGTTGCTATTAGAGTTAATGACGTATGAAATTACTTGCAAAGTATCTTCATATACAAATTACCATTCGTAAGAAATAAATTAACCGTATTTATGAAATAAATTTATCGAACCATTAATATTTATTTAAATAATTAAACTTACCTTATAATTATCCATATTAATTAAAAAAAAAAAATCACACACTAAATTTTTTTTTATTTCATCAATTATTTAAAATTTAAAAAAGAAAAAAAAAAATTAGGGTATCATAACGATTTGAAATTTAAAAAAAATTTTCCCGGGACCACAGGACCGAACGTTATAAATGGTCAGTTCGACCTGCAGACACTTGCTTTTATAGATTCTCTAATAGACAGTAACAAGTTATGTCCCGATATGCCGGATACGCGTATTGTGAAGTAGAGGAAGAATGCGCGCAGAGAAAAAGGAGAATCGGGAGGATGAGCACACCTGGTAAAGAGAGGGAACCATAAGATGAAACACCAGAGTGGGAAGCATTCTCTTCATGTTGTTCAAATAAATATATTTTAAAAACCAGTAGAAAGAAAACGACAAAATAAAAAAACGTGTATCTGGAGAAAGTAGGCTGACCATCCAATCGCTAACCGATCATCTTCACGAAACCTTGATCTTCCTATTATTGTCAATCACGATCTTCACTTTATTTTTTATCTTTTCTTTAGGTTTCCCACGGCAACGATTAATTACTATTACACTTAATTATCATTATGTTAATAATCATAGTTACGTAAATAGTAAACACTATATGTGTTTTTTTTTAAATTGACAATCAAAAGGATTTAAAAAAAAAATTTAATCAGGTTGGTGAAACGGAAAAGATGACGCCAAGTACGGTCAAGGTGAACCACCGCCCAATGTTAATATTTAACTGATACAACTTTTTTTTAAGGTCATATAGAATTTGCTTTTTTATTACTTTGCTAAAAAAAAATTTTTTTGTTGCAAAATAAAACTTTTTTTTTGTTTGTTCTCAAAATAATTAAAAGTGTAATTAAAAATACATTAATAAAATTTTTAAGTAATAGTGATACAGGAATAAAACAATTAGTAAGCAATGCTTATTAAAAATAAATTGAAATTAATACTTGAGTATTTTTGAATAAAATTTAATTGTTTATGATTTAATATTTATTTATTCATTATTATTATTTTTATTAATTTAATTGTTAGGTTTATTATTAGGGTCATGTAATTTATTAATATATTTATATATTTTGTTTGCTAATTATTATTCGTGGCCTTTCGTCACGAAACATAAATTTGAATTGTTTGTTCGATAAAGGCAAGCAAAAAATAAAATAAAAATAAATTAAATAAAGAGGAAATAGTTATTGATGAAAAAAGCAAAGTTATTACAAAACTCTTGACGAAAACAAAAATAAAAAAAAGTAACATAGGTCTTAAAGTCGTCATCACGTGATGGGAGACGAGTCACGAGTAACGATCTCTCCGCACTTTCGCTGCGCTTCGCAAGACCACTTTAGTTATATCCCCATTCTCACTAATGCATTTCCGCTTCCAACTTCAAAATGTTCTTTCCCATTCACAAATAAGTGTATGAACATTTTTTTTATTTTGTTTTATTTGTATTAATTTATATTTCATTTGTACTTCGCTAGTCGCTGACATCTCTCCTTCTGACTTTTATTGATTGCTTTTTCACAACCGTTTCCTATTGTTAGTATCCTCAATATAGTTACAATAATTAGTTGTAATAACAATGTTATTAATAATAAATAGAAATACTCTGTATCTAGTATGCAAATTTATACCGCAATATACATAAGCAAATAATGATTTTATAATTTATGACACCAGTTATTTTGTAAATCTGCAATTCATATAAAATTTTTATCTTTTACTTTGATCATTTTTTTTTCAGTAATAAGTTAGAATATTTTTTTTTTATTATCAAATAAAAAAAAAAAAACTTAAGGATTTATTTTATTTATTTTTAACTAAAAAATAAATAAAAAATTATTTTTACCTATAAATCATAAGTACAATTATTGAACTAAATCAGCTGAAAAAAAAAAAAAATTCTTTTTAAACTTTTAAATTAATGTAATTATTTTTTAAAATTAATTTATATAATAACACAATTAAAATTAAATTTTGACATGAAGATAAAATTTATAGCAAAAAAATATTTTTAATGCAAAAAATATTTAGAGCATAACATCATAATTACTGAGCTTAAATAAAGTAAAAAAAAAATATTTTTATTGATTCCTCTAATTTAGATAGTAAACTATTGATTGATAACTTAAAAAATATTTATAGCAAACCCGCAAGTGAAAGTTTTGAAATAAAACAGTTAGAAAATTGAACTACTAACAGTTATACCCATATAAAAATATCTTATTGATGTGTCCCACGTAATATATAATGACATTAAAGACACTTGTGTCCTTTAGTACGTCATATTAATAATTAACATAAATTCCAGTGATTCAAAGAAAGACCTAAGAATGTAAAATGATGAATCGACATATAAATGTTTAACTTTCTCCCATGGAATCCGAATTATCGTGGAAACGGAACACATGCTCATCATTCTTACTAAATATTATTATTATACGTATCTTATAAATTATATATAAATGATATATTATAACTGATGTTACTAAACAATGTAATTAAATAAAAGAAGGTAGTGTAGTATTAAATTTACTAGCCTGAACTGAAAGTAAAATTGATGGAAATAAATTGCTAAATCATAGCATGAGAACGTGTTAATAGTAATAAATTGTTTCAAAATAAAGAAGAGAATGTAAGAATAATATTTTTCCACTTGTTTTCTTGGTAATAAATATTATAAAATATATATATTTAATATTATATTATTTATAATTTATAATAAAATACTAATCAACAATTTTAAACATCATTTATAAATTAATTTAATTATTTAAAAAAAAAAAAAAAATTCTTAAACATGTAGTCAAATATTTTTAGTAAAAATAAAAATAAACTATGAAAAAAAAAAAGTTTAATGTATAACATTATTTAAGAATAAATGAATTTATTAATTACTAGTCAATATGTATATATTTAAATTGGTCTATAAAAATAATTAACGATTAAGTGAATAAGAAAAAAATTTAATTGATAATTAATCGAAATGTTTTTTACTTTACTCCGTATGCTGTCATAAATAACAGAAATAAATTTAAATGTTTTAAATTTAACAAAAAAGTAAGTGACATAATCTATGACTTTCGAACAAAACCAGATTTGGGAGGCGGTCCAACGGATTTTTGGGTGATAGGAGCTGTTGGATCGACACCCTGCAGTGGTGGTGTCGTTGAATGAGACGCGAGGACACTAGTCGAGGCGGGTGGGTGCTCGGATAGCGGCGAAGACAGAGATTCTGTTGATGAAAAAGACACACTAGTCGGTGTCAACAGCTGTTGTGGCATTTGCGCATCAGCTTGGATTCCATTGGTCCCGTATATCTCTTTCAGTATCAACAACATCGTGTCTTCAGACTCCCTAAAAAATCATTTTTTTTTCCAAAACTTTGTTTAATTTTTTACTCAGCATTCATATAAATAAATTTAACGTCTCATTTTAATATTTTAATAATGAATTAATGTAACTACAAGCTAACATTTATATTTATTTCATTCAAATAAAAATTCGTTGAGATGCCGGTTTAAATAATTACGAAATTATGAGAATGGATTACGGACCGCTAGTTTTAAAAGTTTAAGTTTTTGTGTGTCCAGATGTTTCAAGTTATTTATTGGGGCTGATATATTGAAATAATTACTAAAATTACGATAGAATATTAATTTCTGCGCATTTTAAACATTCGGTACGATAACTAAATATTTATTTTGAAATTAAAAAGAAAAAATGTTTACGTGGGTAAACAAAAATATTCAACAAGAATGTATTTAAATAAATTATAAAGACAGTAATTAACTTATATAAAAAGTAAAAGAAAGTTTAAAACTTACCAATAACACACATGACTCGTTAATGCAAATATATATTCATTAATATATTCAAATGGTGCTTCTTGCAGCACATAATCAATACGACGGCCTCCATTTAGTTTACCCATTTTAATATTTATTTCACCATCATCACTCAAACGATCCTCATGGTAATAACGAGCGCTAGATTCACTATTGTCATCATTATCATTATTATCATTATTGCTATTGGCTGATGATTCAGCAAGTCTTGATGATTTTTTAAATTCCTCCTCGACAACTTTGTCAATCTCTTGTTCAAGAACTTTATTGTCTGGTTGATAAAACATAGTCAACTGGTACACTGAGTTCCAAGTGCTTTTCATTGAATTTAAAATTTTTTGCTTCAAATCAGCTCCAACTCTTGCCATCGTTTCTTTTAATTCTGCAAGTATTTATTCTTATTAAGTAACAGTATCCTTACTAGGCGTCTATTTCGTTTTTTAAAAATATATATAGGGGGGGGGGGGCAAAACAGGATATTTGAGGAAATAGTAAGTTTCCGGGGAACCAAATACGTTGAATCTTTTTTTCTAACGATATTCAAAATAAATAAAAAAAAATTTTCAGGTGCCGTTAAAAAAAATATTTTCATTTTTGAAGGCAAAATGGGGTACTCCCTAAATAAGGTGAAAAAAAAAATTTTTGGATATTAAATAAATTTGATTGAATTAAATTTTCTTGAAAGTAATTTACATAAAGAAAAAATACATTTTACATAATTATTGGATGCCAAGGAAGAAAAAAAAATTTTAATAGTTTTCATTGTAAAACAAAAGTCATTAACTTTTTATTTGTTAATCACTATTTATTATTAACTTCAAAATAAAAGATTTAATTTAGTTTTGATTCCAAAGAAAATATTGGAAGATATTGGAATGTTTAAAACCAATTGAAAAAAAAAAAAATTTTTTTTATAAAATTGGGGGGGTACCCTGCCCCCCCATCCCGTTTTGTTCACCTCTCCTCTAGATATATAGAGTAAAGGTATTATACCGTTTTCGGCCACTTTAGGACCAATTTTGGACACTTTAAAAATTGAAATAAAGTATTTTGTAAACATTTACAATGACAGCTAATTTCTTAAGGTAGTTGTTTCGAGGTAGTCACGTTCAAAAGTCTAGCTTACTGGATTGAAAAAATAACATAACTAAGGCTGTTAGTTGAACACCGCTCATTGAAAACTTTTGTAAAAGTGCAGTCATATTGCTCTCACATACATTCAAGTAGTATCAATACGTTTATATATACGTTCAGTGATATTTATTATTATAGTCATAACCAGAGTAACCATCAAAATAATAAATAGAGTTGTTCATTATCAAATTATTAGAAATGTCAAAACGTTTATGTTATTAAAATCGATTTATAAAAAAAAGTGTTAGTAAATAAAGTAAAACAAATGGCTAATATAACTCGAGGAAGAATTGAACGTTGATTTTTTTCAGATTTCCTCAACACATTATCTTCAATATTTACAAATATTTAATTTAATTTAATTTTTTTTATTAATAATAGAACAATCAATTAATTTTTTTATTGGTTATATTTTTATATCAAGTGCCTATTTGTATTTTCGCGCGCTTATCTTAAAATATAAGCATTGTTGCCATACTACTGTTTTGGTACGTCTTTAAAATTTTTAAAAAGTTTTGAGCTTTGATAAATTATATTTCAAAAACGGCGTCAATAATTTTCATTTTTTTATGTCGTTTATAATTTCAGTTTTGATAACGTATAAAATTTCTAGAAAGTTCCTACATTGAGTTTTGATTTTAGTCAAAAAAAAATCGCCCCTAAATGTCTATTCTCCATAAGAGCCCGTGTTAAAATTTCAATATTTTTAAATGGTTTCTCATAAAATTGAGGTGGTCAATGTTACTTAGATTAGTCTCATATGATTTGTAGTCAATCAAAGAACAATCAAGTGAAGTTTCATTAAAATCCTACATTAAATTCATCCATGCAACAACTACCTTAAATGTGTACAAAGAGATTTTTTTTATACCTTTTCACCAATGAAAATTAAGTATTAAATGTCCAAAAATAGAGCAGTGGCTACAAATTCTACTTGTATCCTACATATTTTTCTTTATGACAAACTTCTAAGTTAATATCTAAACGTTATTGTAGAAAAATCAAAATTTTGGATCAACTAGTACAGATATGGCAAAAAAGCACAGAAGCAATTTAGTAGCCAATTAAATTTCCTGTAAAAAAGGTCCTATGACTTTTCTACATACATTTAGTTATTTCAACATTATTGCAATTCAAAGTAATGAAATAAATACTAATACATTGTTATTAAATTTATCAATTTCTTATTTATTTTCTCTATAACTGTAAAACTATCAGAGATGCGTTAATAAGCCCTTAAACTTATTTTGTAGTCAATTGAATTTCCTAAAATTTCTATTTGAAACACTTTTTTCTACAATCTATAGTTTTGTTACTAAGTTTATTTTTAAATAAATTGAATTTTTATATTTAAAATTTTTCGTATCAGAGCTTAATTAATTATATAAAATTTTAATTAAGTAAATTATTACCTAAATGCATTCGTTTTCTTCCTTTGTGATGTGGAATTAATTGAGGTCGGTATTTATGGGCCTCATTATTAACCATAGGCTCAATTCTGTAGGCGACTGGATCAAATGGATGAAAAATATTAAAAAATGCCGGGCATGTTGGTAATCTAAAATTTTCTCCTAACGTATCAATACCACGAGTCGTAACAAACATTCCGACAGGACTACCAAATGCAAAAAATGCTTTTGGATAAAAATTTAAATGAGGATAGACAATAAATGGTTGTCCAGTTCCAGCACTGCCCATTACATAACTAATTCTACGACTTGTACGTCGCTGGTATTTAGCTCGTGGTATTGTTTGCATTTCACCAACAGTGTCTTCATCTTCCTAAAATAAAAAAAATTTAGTAAATATGATATAATGGTTGATTAAAATCTTAACAATTTACTTTCATATCTTTTCATTAATTCGTAAGCTAATTAATTTCAATAACTGGATTAATTATGGGATTTTTTTTTTAATTTAGACCGGCGAATTTTGTTTGTAAGACGTAAATATATGTTTCCTAAAATATTTCAACTACGACGGAAGATACAAAAAAACGAATTAAATTTTGTGGGTTTGTCAAAGGGCTATTGTCTTTCATTAATGCAAAAAAATTTCAGTGTCTAGTCTCAAAGTACTTAAAAATTTATGTCAGTAATTTTATAAAATCATTAAATATTATTATAATTATATTATATTGTCATGGATGGATTAAATTTTGCATATTCTTTCTTAAGGCCATTCTCAGACAGTGTCTCTTACTTTTTAAAAATTCTCAATGACTTTCAACTGCCATAGGCGTAACAAAATTTCATCAATTAATTAAAAAAAATTAAAGCATTAATTGAATAAAGTACAACGTAATTGCAATTTCGCAAAAGTAAATCTTCATGTCAATTTTATAATTTGAATTTACAAATTTTGTAGCTTAAAATTTATTTAACAAATTTTGTTTAACTTTTAATTTATAACGACTATAAGTATTTTTTTTAAATTCTATATATCTCAGAAAAATTACTACTACTTTTTCCTTTGTTCAAGTATCAATTTTTTTTTAATTAACTAATAAAATTTTATACGGTTATAAACGTTAAAAGTCATTTTATATACTTAAAAAGTCTTGAGGGGGAGGGGGTACTGTCTGAGAATGCCCTTAATAATGTAAATATTAGATGTATATTCAGTGATATTTAGCTATATTCAGTGAATATAGAATAATTAAAATATTAATTTATTTAGAAAAAATAAATACGACTGTATTTTTTTTTGCGCCTAATTTGAATGTATTGCAAATTATGTAAATAAATTTATCTATCTCTATACTTGACAATAAACACGGGTTGAAACCATGAAATAGTATATTACACATCTAGGAAAGTAAAGTAAGAAATGTCTCAGATCACATGTAATCTGAAGCTTTCTTATTTACTTCCTGAGACACAAATTCAAGTCAAGACTTTTTCAACGATACCAAATTTAATAACATTAACTAATTCTATCATAGAGATATGACTGAAAAAAATTTTTCCTTATTCTCTTAATAATATAAATAGTTAATTACATAATAAATAATTAATACAAAAATGTTTTTACTTACTGAATTTTCATATTCATCGGTAGAAGTAACGTCTTCCCGCTGTTTTTCAACTATTGGTTTTTGATGACAAAGCAAATCAAATAATATTAAACTACCAAGCGAATGTCCACCCAAGTAAACATTGCCATCAAATTGTGAATTTCTTTCTTTAAATAATGCATATAATTTATTCATTTCATTGCCAACCGTCTGCATAATCGTCTGACAGTAAACAGGACTCGTATAAAAAAGTATGTCAAGCAGTGTATCATTCGTGAAGTGCCTTAGCTTGGGTATACTCTCTAACGTTATTGTTTTTAGTTTATTATCTATCCCCGTGTCTTCAGAGTGCAGCGTAGAGTGCCATGATATTGGTAAAACTTCTATTCTGTTCACCACACCATGAATACTTGCCGTACGGTAGTGAGTTTGCACTAATTGAAGGGATATACTTCGAAATTCATCCACTATTTAATAAAAAAAAAAAGTAAGTTATTATTGATATGCAAAAAAATATATTTAATAAAATAAAGATACTTACCAACTTCTTCAACACTGCGGAATTTTAAATCACACGCACTACCAATTCCATGGACAAGAAACAGAAGATGATCTACTTTTTCCGGTTCACCATCATCAATATTAAATTCATCTACTCCACGTTTAACAACTTTTGGTTTATTTGAAACTGCCTAAAATATTATTATAACATTTTTGAATTTAAAATTAAATATTTAGTTAGTAATTGCTTACTTTTATGGTCATCTGGTTTTTTACATAGCCGTAAAAAATCAAAAAATTCATCAATTTAAATAGTATATTACACGCCAAGGTAGGAAAGTAGGCTTCGCCTTGGCCAAAAATTACATGTGATCTGAGACATTTCTTACTTTACTGCCCTAGGTGTGTAATATACTATTACGCAAAATTTTACCTTTTTAGACCCCCCCCCCCTTTATCGAGCTATGTCACATTTTCTGCGATCTCACTATCATTATTGCGTCACAAATTATAGATCACCCCCTCCCATTATGACGGAAATATATACATAGAAATATTTATATATTTACAAAAATTAAACGAATGATTTTTCATCGTAACAAAAAAATAAAATTTTTAAAAAATAGAAAGAAAAATTTGTAAAATGATTTGATGAGCTGCGAACGTCACGTTTTCTTAGACCCCCTGACCTTCTTGTTACAATAAGCAACACTCCTTCCTCCCTCATAAGTGCGAACGTATTATATGAACGGTCTTTTTTCTCCCTAGGTGTGTAATATACTATTTTTGAAATTGATCGTTTACGGCGAATTTATGATAATGAAATGTACAATTCTGAATAATTTTGTAAAAAACGATTTTTTTTTTAACATTTCAATGAATAAAACTTAAAAAATATCATTTATAAAAAATTTGCATTTCGTTCCCAAGCAGCACACTCGATTTTGTAATATATAACATAGTAGTCTTAAGGCTGTTCTACGGCCTATCGATGGCACTAAAATGTTGACAAAACAATCAGAAATTTATGTCATAAACAAAATATCTGCTTAGAAGAGTTGAGACAATCGACGGCAAAAAATAAATTATCTGAGCGACTTGCCAATGGAGATGACTTTTTTAAGACGGAAAAGAACAAAAATTTTCTATGAACTCAAACCAACATCTGTACGTCTTATTTATATAAAAAAATCTTGCTTAGAGATAAAATAAAATTTGTCTTCTTTTTAAGACATCTTTATTATATCTTAAAGTTTTCTCTGTGCTGTTTGGGTTATCGTAAGTCTGCAGTAAAAACGAACAATTCAAAAAAACTAAACTCCCAAAAATATTAATTTTTCAATTTTTTATGGCTAAAAAACTATGTGACCGTGAAAGTAAACAATTACATTTTAGTTTACTTTACGTTATATTATTAATTATAATACTTATATTATTTAGAGGCAACTCCGCACCATAATTAAAATTGATAATTTTAATTTCAATTAGAAAAAATAATTTATTATTTAATTAATTTCCTAATTCTTTTTTAATTTTTAAAAACTAATTTACTCATCGTCGCAAATGAGAATTAAATGTATGGATTTCAAAATCAATTATTTAAAATTAATTTAACTTGATATTATTTTTATAAAAATTTTTTTTTTCTCGCAGTACGAAGAGTAAACTAATTAAATAATAATTACTTTTTATAGTGAATCTACTTAATGATCAGACTTTTTTATATTCATTATTAAAGGAATGGCGGCTTTCCTGTCAATAATATTCTGTCAATTAAGTAGATCAGGAAAGCCGCCATTTCTTTAGTAATAATAATAATAACATACGTAAGTATTGCTCCATGAAGAATTAAACTCCGGTGAAGTAACAGGCATATAATGAACTTGAATAGTAGAACTATGAAAAATAATATGCTCATTATTGCTAAGCTCAATACGTCGATTCCAGGAATCACTTAGACAAGCTTGTTTGTACTCTTCTTCAAGTCTAGCAGCAACCGATTCCTCGTAAGGAGTGTACCGGGACTCAGAAGGGCCTTTGTAAAACCACGAACATCTTCTTACTTGCGTAGGCGTTGCAGACCAATAGACGGGACTTCGTTGGCGCTTGACTATTTCGACGTCATAACGACCACCATCGGTAGCTACTTTGGTATCAGCATCGATTTCAGTTGAATTGAATACCTCTTCCAATTTCAAACTGTCGTGCATAGAGAATGGTTGCCATATTATTTTATTTTCTATTTCACGGCAGTTGAACCAGTGATAATAAACTGGACGGTAAGTCATTATTTTTGTTGCTGAGGTTGCTAATTTTTCTAGACTTGATGGAATAATTGTTTCAGTATGTACACGACCTGGTGCTAATTGACTGACAGATATTTGGGTTGGATTCAATGTTGCAGTGCCTGTTGGCTCTGGCATCATACAATTTATGAAAGCTGGTTGTTCTGCGGCTTGTCGATCGCTGACTGTTGTTAATACTGACGGTGATGTTGTTGAGTCAAATGAAAAAGTTGATGATGCCGAGACTTGGCAAGTTGGTAAATTGTAGCTCGTCGGATTGTAAATGAACGGATAATTTGATTGGGTTTCTAATGAATCTGAAGTTCTTATTGACTCTTGATAAGTTTGTATGCTTGGTAAAGTCTCAGTATTAATTAGATTGCGTTTTTCGTTGTCTGTTTCATCTTTTACAAAGGGAACTTTTATTTCTGTATTTAAATAAGACTCTGAGTTACTTTTTACGTCGATGCTCGATTTGTTTGATGAATTATCTCTAAGTACATCATTCGCTGTAAGAACGGGGTTTTTATTTTCAGCAGTTAAAGCAGCGAAACCGGGATTTTCTTTTATTAAATTATAAGGAGATTGAACTGGTAATTGGTTTGAATCAGCAAACAAATTTTTAGGTGTAACTTGTGACTGGTTTTCATACTTGTAAGTAAATAAATCATCTTTGCTACTTGATGGAGGAATTGAAAAATAATTTGACAGTCCACTTGATTGATGCGTTAAATTTGTTGAACTTTGTTGAGCAGGGTTTATATTTAATGCAGGAATAGTTTCTTGGTGTACCTGATGTGGTAATTTTGGCTGAGTAAAGTCATTCAAAGGTACCGAAGTTAATTTATCATCGATGTTTTGATTTTGTGGTTGAGTTGGTATAAAAATATCCTGTGAATTTAAACTTGGTGGCAAGTTACTGGTGAGTGATTGATTTATCGGTGGCTGTAATGTTGGTGCTTGAATTGATGACGTTAAATTAGGAGGTGGCACATATCTTAGACGTCTTTGATTACCAAGACGATAATTTGAATTTTGTACTAAAAAAAAAAATTTTATTAATTTATTTTTCAGAGAATAAATAAATTTTATTCTGTAATAATATTTATGACAATTATAAGTTAATTGAAAAATAACTCAAAAAATTATTTATTCAAATTTATTAAATAATTTTATTTTAAAATAATAAAAGTTTAATTAAATGTAAAAATATTTTTTATTTAAATAAAATTATTAACTCAAAAGAAAATCCCTGTGATAAAAAAATTCTATTTAAGAAAGTATAAAAGTTATCCACCGTAAAAAAATATCCTTCATGAAATCCCACTACTAAATGTAAGCTACAAAGAAATAATTCTATCAAAAGTAACGCTAACTAAAAAAATTGCTATAGAAAAATTCTTTTCACATTTAAAAAGTAGTCGCAAATGATTTTTTATTAAATTTCATTCACTGATCGGCTTAAGGGAGTTATAGGGTTTTATGGGTGAAAAAAAAAAAAACATTTTTTTTGCGAATTTTTTTCAGCTATATGAATAGAGTAAATTAATTTAAACCTTTTGTACATTGTTTTCATTTCAAGAACATTCCCTGAAATTTTTACACGAAAATATTCACAAACAAGCCGATGACAAAACTTTCCCAAAAACGCTTTTGGAAAAAGACGATTTCGGGTGATCACTGCAACTCAACTAAAAATTATCTGCAGTCAAGTACTTTTCAAATTTAGTTAAAATATCAACAAATTCTCCCCCCAACGATCTCTGATCATTTTTTTTTTAATATCTATATTTTTGGTGGTCATGTAAAGTGAAAAGTGCTATTTTTCATGAAAAATTCCGCCGTTTTGTTGGTAGAAAACCCCCTCAATGAAAAAATAATCTCAAACTCAACGTTAGGGGGAGATATTTTATATGTAAAAAGTGTGTACCAAGTTTTAAATGAATTGTTCATGTAGTTTTCAAATAGCAGTGATCAAGGACTTTTAAAAAGTAGTTTTGAGAAAAATGCGTTTGAAGTTTTAGAAAAAAAAAAAGTTAAAAAAATCTTTTTTTTTCTTAACTGATGGGAGGAGGGGGTAAGAAGGCCCCGTTGAAAATTTGATAAAAAAAAAAATTTTTTTTATCGATTTAGGGGAGGGTGAGACAAGGGTTGCTCTGATTGGCTTGACATTTTAGGACAATATTCTTGAAATGTTTAACTATAAAAAAAGAGAAACAAAATCGATTTTTTAAAAGTACAAAACCCTATAACCCCTTAATATATCAAGTAAATTATTTTTGGCGGTTTTGGAAGTATAATAGACTGGATATCCTTTTCTTTCATCCTACACGGAGAACAAACAATATTTCGAAAGAATGGATGACTAATTTCTTTAAAAATCTGTAATGTATTTATCACTTTATACAAGAATTATTTTTTTAACTAAAGAAAACTTACTTTTAAGGACATTCTCAGACAGTGCTCCCCTCCCCCATTTTTAAAAAATATTCAATGACTTCTAACTGTCATAAGGGTATTAAAATTTTATTAATTTATTAAAAAAAAAATTGAAGCATTAATTTAAAAAAAAAGGCCATTCGGTAGGCGAAATGGAAGTAGATTTTTAATTATTTATTTAATTATTTAAACTTGTAAGGTAGACGGTGTCGTTTAAAGGTTCGTCTAAAGCTTATAAGATCAATTATATTTATGCTTGTCAATTTTAAAAAAATACTTTATGCATTCTTTAATGTTGAAATTTTAAAAGTGTTACACGGTAGTAATCAGAATTGGAACAGTTACATGAATTTATTGAAAAGTGGAAGAACGAATGCAACAGCTAAATTTCAATAAATAAATAGTACTGAAATATAAAGCTCATTAGATAAGCTACATAATAATATTAACAAAATTCAACTATTATGAATTACTTGAAAGTTATTAAATGAGAAAGTAAAAAAAAATAGTTTTTCATATTTTTCTGAAAATTTTGAAATTCATCAAAGTACTAGAAAAAATGATCAAAAAAGTAAGCAATATAGTCTAAATTAAAGCAAATCGAATGAACATAAAGATTTAATCACCAAAAATAGATTATCTCTTTAGGATCAAAAGTTATTTAAAGATAAATCAAGAAAAGTTGAATTTTTTGAAAAATTAAAGAATCTTTTAACGACTATAACTTTTAAACTTTTTGGCCGATGATCGCTACAGAATTGTGGACGCTATCGTGGGAGAGCCGCGCTTTATATCGTGTATATATATATATATATATACATATATAAACTTTTTCACCAATAGTATTTTTGGAACCTACTTGACTCAAATAGATAGAAAATGTTAAAATTTTGAAAAGTTGCGTCATGAGGACAAATACAACAGTTAGATTTTTATAAAATCTACTAAAAACAAGTTACGATTTCGCCGAGATATAGATTTTTGAAGAAAAATTACTTACAATTGTTATTAATTAGGAGTTAAACGAAATATGTTTAATAAATTTATGCCTACAGAATTGGAAAATTCTAATTATAAAATTGACGTTAAGATTTTACTGAAATTTATTTAACGAATTTTGTTTAACTCCCAATCGATATCAACTATAAGTAATTATTTTTTAAATCTATACGTCAGAAAAATTGCAACTACGTTGTCTTTTCTTCAATTAATGCTTTCATTTTTTTTAATTAATTGATATAATTTTGATACGGTTATGACAATTGAATGCATTGAAAATTTATAAAAAGTGATGGGACACTGTCTGACAATGGCCTTAATGCTTCAATTTTTTTTCAATTAACAAAATTTTCATACAATTATGATAGTTCAAGATCATAGAATATTTCTAAAAGTGTGTGTGTGTGTGTGGGGGGGGGGGGGGGGGGGTATTGTCTGAGAATGCTCTTAAAAAAACGCTAATTTAACTCAATTTTTGTTTATGTTAGTATGAAAAAATATATTGTAAATTTGAATTGAACACTTTCGTTACATAAGAAAGTACATAAAGCTGAAGCTAGCGGCCGTAATAAGTAGCAGCCACGCAAAAAAAATCTGGCCGCTACTTATTACGGCCGCTAGCTTCAGCTTCATAAGAAAGTACCTAATTATGAAAAAAGTTACGGCTTTTTATATTTCACAAATAATTAATTAATAAATTTAACTTGAATTTTTTATAATCAAAAAATTTAAATGTGAGTAATTAATTATTAATAGATATAAATAATAAAAAAGTACATATATATATAAATATATAATTTAAATTAAAGAAACAAGTAATTTATTAACTCAAGAAAATTATTTTTTTTTCTTTTTAAATAAGCATTTATTTTACGAGTGCGATAAAACAATTATCTAATTATGAGGAAATTTGTAATTTCTAATAGAGAACTAAATAAAAATATATGTATACATATATATTTATATACTAACCATTTGGTAGTGATGGCAACGTTAGCGGCGGAATAATAGGATTAATATTTAAATTATCAATACTCTCGACAATATTCTTACTATTAGAAAAATTATCATCATAAGTTTGATCATTCAATGAAATTTCCGATAAAGTTTCTGTTTTTGTTATTGTATTATTTGATCCATCTCTGTTATCATTGAGTTCAATTGTAGATAATACTGGACAAAAAACAATCTCACATTATTAATAAACATTAAAATGTTATCTTTACAAATAATATAGTAAATATTTACCATTAGTATCCCCACTTGGAAATACTGAAGTCGGATTGGCTACAATGGATGAAAATAATAATTATTTACAATCAAATTTAAGTGAAAATTATAGTCATACTTGTTGTTGATATAACATGGGTTTTTTTTTTTAACTATTGTATGTAATAAAATTTTATCATAGTATTGTGATGTGGCTGAGCTATCTTTAACCTGGATTTCCCGTAAGTTATTCTCCATATGACGAACAATGTTTAACAGGATGCTGTCCGTCTGATTTATCTATCAATTTTTCTTACATTTAAAATAGCATCCACACCCACTATTTTAGTGTATAAATATATGACTAACATTCGACAATTGTGTAATCATTTACTTATTGCTTTCATCATCATTTGTGTCACCGTCGTAACAAATATCCAAACATTTAAAAAAAATCACAATGTACAGAAAGATTTTTATTTTTTTTTTAAATTTAATGTAATCAGTAATATCTTTTGTAAACCGGAAACTTTTGGCTTATAAGTTGAACTGACGCATTCAAAAATTGTCAGTTTTATTTTTTAACTCATACGTTTAACTGAAATCATGTTTAATAAAATTTTTATATTTATTTGTTGTACTTTTGTTCGTGCGCAGGTGAATGATTTTTACGAACTTATGGATAATTTTAATGAACGCTGGATTATTGTTAATAAAATTAATTATAATAAATGTTCGAGGTATTTTTTTATTTTAGTGTATAAAATATTAAGTGAATATTTATTTTTAAAATAATTATTAATTGCGTGTTTAGATACTGCACTGATGAAATTCAAGTACAAGATGATCATTTAAATGTTTTGTGGATTGAAAATAAATTAATTGGTAATCAAAAGAAAATTATTTTAATAAATTTAATTATCTAGATTTAAAGTAATTCATTAATAAACTGTATAATAAAAAATTTTTATATTAAATTAATTACAAAAATTTTTATGAATTTCAATATAAACTTTTATTAGTTGTCTTTTAAACAGAACTTAAAATAAAATAATAATTAAATTTTGATAAAAAAAAATTTATATTGAAAATTTTAACTTTAATTTCAATAAAAAAAAATCAGATGTAAAAATATTTTTCCATAATTTATTTAAATTTTTTTTGAGAATAATAAAAAATTAATTGCAAATTACAATAATTTTTTTTTTATTGAAATAAAAAAAACGTGAATGCTTTTATACTAATTTTATATGAATAATTTTACTGAATAAAAAAAACATTTTTATGTAAGATCAAGGATCAATATCAACAATCCAAGAAACATTAGAGTATGCAACTTGTGACACTTATATTAAAATAGATTGTAATGATTCATTAATTGAATTTATTACACAATTGGTAATTATTACTAGCTTACCAATTTATTTATTTGTCAAAGGATAAAAAAAATAAATAAATAATTTTACAGGACGTTGTAACAAAAAAATACGAATTCGAGAATGAATTAAATTTTGAAGTAAATAGTGACACTGAATTACTGCAAATGACACTCATGGGAAACATTTCATGGTTTCTACTGCAAATTCCATTAGGTAAATATTATTATTATTATTTACTTTGTATGTAATAATTTTAAAATTATAGTAGCGTGTCTTGAGTAAATTATAAATTATCATCATTGCAATTATCCGCAATATTGAAATAATAAATAGATAAAAAAATATGATAAATTTTTACGATGCTGAAAGTAGCCGACAACTTAAAATTTTACTGTTTTTAACTACTAAGTTAATTATCATCACAAAAATTTTTGAAAAATATCCACAATAGAATTTTTTTAAATTCTTTACATGCATTTTTGGAAATTTTTACCTGCCAATATTTATTTTGTTTATTGAAAATAATTAAAATTTTTTAACTTCTGTTACTGTCAGTATCATTAAATTTTTAATTAAATACAAAAAAAGCTATTATTTAACTAATTTTTTTTTTAGGATCACAACATAAAAAAACAACAGATTTGTTTCTAAAAAAAAATAATTACTCAAATGAATATCATCTATTAATAAAAAATCCAGAATCCGGTGAATGGAAATTAAGAATCGATAAAAATGAGAATCCCACAAACAATGTAACGATGCTGGTAATAAATAAATCAACAAGTTTGTCACGAAGAATAGACTTACCTAGTCGTATAGATTGGCAAGAACAAGGTAAACATAACAGTAATACATTTTAAAAACATAACTCAGTAGATTTTTAAAATAAAATAACCAGCAACTAATTACCGATCACCGCAAATTCAATATCATTGTAAATTTATAATCACCATTAGTGTAAATTATTTAAAAATAATAACTAATGACTTTCTCATTGCTCAATAACCCATCAACTATTGACGGTACACTATTCATATACATTTTAACATGAGCAAATGTTATTTAAAGATACTGCGCAAACTCATTACCAGATTATGCAATAAACAGTCGCAAATGCCCTCTGATCAGACCGCGTGATTCAGATTTTTTTTTTTTAATACATTTTTTGTTTAAATTTCTTTATTGCTAAATAAATAAATAAATTTATTTCATACGTCATTAAACTTTGTAGTTTATTAATAACCATTATGTTATTTTTTTTTTATTAAAAGGCGAAGATGAATCAAAGTCAAGAATAATAACGCAAGAAATTTATGAAGTTGATGAAAATGAAAGTAATGGAAATAAAAAAATAGAAAGATTAAATGAACTGACGCAATTGGAAAATGAAAATGATTTGATAAGAAGAAATGTTATTGTTGATGTTGCTTATGAAAGTAAATTAATAGCAACCCCGGGAACAGTACACACAGTATTATTTTCTGTTACAAACAATGTCGATTTTGATGTTCTCTATCAGTATGAAGCACGGAGTAGTCAGTATCAAATTATTTTCTACCCATTGAGTAATTGGATTGCTGCGGAACAGACGGCTTATATTCCAGTACAAATTTTTATACCGATAAATGCTAATGAATATAATATAAACACTGTTAGTTTAAAGGTCAAAGGTAACGATTTTGGAGAAACTAAATCTGCGTATATTTATATACAGAATTCAACTAGTGGGGTAATTCATTTTTTTCTTATCAGTTAAAACCTATTTACTGCACAGAAAAAAAGGATTTCTTGGCACAAAAAATTTTTTCTTGTTCTAAGAAAATTTTTGTATTATAAAGTGAAAATAAAAATTTTCTTCGGGTGAGAATAAATTTTCTTGGAACAAGAATAGTATTTTTTAGGCGAGAAAAAAATTCTTGAGCCAAGAAAAATTTTTGTCTTTAATTCATAATACAAAATATTTCTTGCTCCAAGAAATTCTTTTTTTCTGTGTACTCAATAGATTCTCTTCGAGCTCAAAAATCTATTAGGCCGGTAAAGCATACCACTGAAAAAATAGAATTTTTGTCCGACGATATCTTTGGAACGAATCAATCAATTGGAACGTTCTTGGTGGCAATCGAAAGGGTTCACCAAGACTTAGAACTGATTACATTTTGAAAGAATTTTTTAACTTTTATTCTTTGTATAACTTGTAAACTATATGACCGATCTACCCGAAAATCTAATCAATTTTAAGTTTTGGCGAGCTCTTTCGATTGCCACCAAGTACGTTCAAATCGGTTGATTCGTTCCAAAGATATCGTCGGACAAAAAAAGTTCACACACACATACACACATCTAGAATAGCTTCCTAGGACCTCAAAACGTCGATATCTGATGAAAACTCGATTTTCGAAAATCGGACCGAAACCAATAACTTCCGTTTTTTTGAAGATTTGCAATGTTCTTAGCGGAAAGTTAAAAAATTTTTTAATATTGAATTTTCCATTTCAATAGTCAATTAAATGCTCTATAACAAAGATTCTGAGACATTGAGTAATCAGATTAAAAAATTTAAAGTTACAGGTCAAAGTTCAATTTATAATATTACAATTAAATATTCATATAAATTAAACTATAACTTATAACATTAACACCATAAGTCTAACGATTAATATCTAAAAACATTTTTTATAGAGCAGTTAACTCTAATCGGTTGAACATAGGTCGTTTGTGTTCGTGGATTTTCAAATATTTTACTGTAATTAGCCTTCATACCTCCGAATTTTGATAAAAATATTTATTAAAAAAAGGATCTCCGGGGCTGGCAACAACTCTATCGCATAGTTAGTTCAAAGAAGACCTACGAATTTATTCAGATTTTTCCTTACAGAATAACAAATTAGTTAAATATGCGGAGGACACTAATGACCCATGTTCAACGTTTACGGGTGCTGAAAACAGCGACACCGAGTTAGGGTTAATTTACTACATTACTAGATATTTTGATTTTTTAAAAATAATTTTTGTCAATGAAAAAAAACACTATCATAAAATAGAACTCTGTCTTCTGTCTTATAAGAAATTCTTAACTACTTTAATTAAAATATTTTTAACAATAATAAAAATAAGTTCTTTTATATCAATACAGATATTAAGCAGTGGAGACCCAACAATAGAAGTTTACTTCAATGATAATTGTTTCGGTAAATCAAGTAGAGATCGTTGTAATTTAAATCAATGGAGCGCCGAAATAGTTATTAAAAACGATCAATCAGGAGTAAAAAATGTTATCTCAGAGCCAACGGGTATTCAACCCAAGACAAATTTTATCGCTGGTACTAAATCACCAGTTTACTTCTACTACACCTCAACTTGCTGTAACAAAATCGTAAACCTTCGAGTTATTGACATTAATCAAAGGACTTTCACAAAAACAGTTGACGTAACAGGTAAAAATACTAAACTAACTTAATAAATAATTCGCACTAATAATAATAAATAGAAAATTTATATTTTAATTGACAAATTTAACTCACTAGATTTAAACTATTGACTCTATCGTAAATAAATAGTATTTTTTTTTCTTACAGCTTGGGACAATTTAACGACAGGTGAAATAATAGCTGCTGGAGTTGGTACGATACTTCTTCTACTTATTTTAATAATTATCATTATTGTGTGTATTAATTGTATAAAAAAACGTAAAAACGCAGACATTACTTACACCCAGAGATATGGATCACGACCAACGCCTTAAAGATAATAAATAAAATAGACTAAAATATAAAAATATAATTTTAGATTAATTTTTACGTAATATTTAATTTAATTATAATCTTAACTTGCGTCATTTAAATTTTCACTGCACCTATTTATTTATAACGTTTTGATTTCCCTTTCCTATTTATATATAATATATAATTATAAATAAACATGTATATATAAAAAGTTGAAATAAAAAAAAATTTTCAAGTTTATAAAAGCCCGGGGTTTATTAATTTAAAAAATTAAAAGGTAACCTGTAAATTTTTTTTAAACGTCATTTAAAATGAATGTTAATTAATAATGTTATTGATAAATTTTTTAATTAACTTACCATTACCATCTTGAATTATTGGAGTTGAGGTTAACACAGGTTGTGCCACAGGTATCAATAAATTTGGGATTTCGTGTTCCTCAAATGGAAATCCTTGACCAGCAGCAGTCAGAAGTGGATTTTTAATTTTACGGGTCAAATCACTCATTATGTATTTATTATTTAATTATTTAAATTATAATTAATCATAAAAATTAGTTTCGTAAATTAATTGAATAACAATAACACGCATATGTTACCCATTACACAATTACATATTGTTGACGATTTACTTTTTTTTTTATTTGTGTTGAGCATATATTCTGTATAAATACTGTACTTTCACATGATAAAATGTATGATAACCATTGAACACGTATGATTACTTGTACTCATGCAAATTTGACGTATCATATGTATATACATATATGAGTACGTTTAATTGTATTGGAAGAAGAACTGACAGATAACGCTTGAAAATTTTAAAAATTGCCGCGTAAGCAGAATGACTGGCAAAATTGGCGGGAAAAAAATTTTAACTTTAAATTGATGCAAGCGTGAATGTTAGGAAAATTGAAAATATTTTTAATTTTTGAATAAATCAATAAAATTTAAGTAGAGTAAAAACTTAAAAATGCGTGTTGAAATAATTGACAAACCAGTACGTAAATTTAAAAAAATTTTTTTATTATTGTAATTAATTAGTTTATTTATTTAAAATTTATAAATTGTCTCCTATTTGCGAATTCACACTCATTGAATTGATCGATTTTAAGATTTCAAAATATAAGTTTTTTAAAAATAAATAAATAAATAATTTTTAAGTATCCATGAACTAGATTTGAATATTAATAGTATAAACGTATTATAAAAAATTAATTTAAAATAAAAAAAAATTCGATTTCCGATAATGAGTTACTCAAAGTTTTTTTACACTTTAATGAAATATTCTCAAACAAAAAAAATTAATGAATTAATTTAACAATAAAGAAAAAAATCATTTTTTAAATGATAGTGAAAGCAGCAGATAGTAGACAATTTTTATATTTCTAAATATACATATTTATTTAAGAAGATTTTAATCAATAATTTATTAATTGATTAATAATATACTGGAAGTATGCAAGGAAAGGACATTCAATATGTCTGTTATTATGACTTATGAACATATGTAGAATAAACTAAATAAATATTAACATTAAAAGCTTTTCAAACTGATAGTGTGAATTTTTTCAAATAATGTGATACTTTTAAATGAAAATAATAAAATTGCCTGTCACCGATTTTTATTAATATTTTTTTAAATTCCAATTTTTAGCATGAAGTATTAAATTTACCTCAGTTGGTGATAATTTAATAAAAACAACATACAATTACCAGGAATAATGCTACTTTGGAACTGTACATCCTTAATGAACATTGCACTTTATGATTATTACTAAATATTTTTCTAACTACTGAAAGCACAACTAATAAATTAAATTAATTAAAATTTTTTTATTTCCACGTTTTTGATAATTTAAACAATTCATTGAAATCGTTTGATTTTTAACAATCATAAATATACGCTAAATCAGAGAAGAGACAACCAACGGCCTAATCGTGAACAAGACAAAATGTATTTCGAATTGCTGTCTTCAATCGGTAACTATTTCATTTAATGTCGACGTAGTAAATTATTCCGACCCCTATATATAGTTATCGACGAAGTTATCGACAACTTCAGCTTTTGCAACTTTTTGGCTACAAGTTACCGCCAACTTTCTCAGAAAGTTGGCGCCAGTATGGAGCCGCAACTGGAATGCAAGTTTCTGAGAAAATTGAAAGGAAACTTACCGTCAACTTGTGATTGCCAACTTTTGCAAGCAACTTTTGCTACCGACTTTCTCAGAAAATGTCTATTAGCTATTGGAGGTACCAATTGTTGGCGGCCAACTTGGTGTCCAGTTGCGGCTGCAAGTTTCTCGTCAGTTTCTCGCAAACTTGGCTATCAGCTAATATATTAACACAGTTTGCTTTAGCAAAAATTTACTTTACAAAAGTTTTCTTGAATTTTTCGTCAAATTTCCATCAACTTCAGACTTTTCCATTTTTTACGGCAATTTATATTACGATAAAGTGGCTGTTAGGGTGACTTCAAGCTACTCTAATAATAGCCACATTAGCTTGAAATTGACGATAAATTGATGTTAAAATTACCTAAAGTTTGCTGCCCGAATTTGCTGTCAATTTGACAGCAAAAGTTGAAAATAAAAATTTTCGGTTAATTTTTCTTCAATTTAAAATGTGATGTTCATTCTCACTATTTCAGAAGATAAGCAAGTTTATACATAAAATTGTCTACAATTTGACGATAGAAAAATACTTAACAGTGCTTCAAATCAAATTAACAACAAATTGACATAAAATTCGCCTGAAAATTAACGACAACTTTTTTCTAGTCAACTTTTGAAGTGAATTTGCATTCTAATTCGGGCAGTAAATTTACGTCAAATTTAATAGCAAGTTGCATACAAATTGTTGTAAAAAAATGGAAAAGTCCGAAGTTGACGGAAATTCGACAAAAAATTCAACTAAACTTTTGTAAGTAAACTTTTGCTAAAGCAAACTGTGCTATTAGGGATACTGCCATATTTCTGAAGCTTACGGTTAAGGTGGCTATCAGGGCTACAGCGAACATCGATGTATCGAATTCCATAAATATCGGAAAAAACATCAAATATCGATGTATATCACGCATCCCTAGATTCTCTAGTGTTATGTCTCCAGTGGCCTCAGGTGCCGCCACCTGTTAATTAATTAGTGAACTTGAAATACATAAATAGACGTGCTTTTAAATTCCATTTGAAATTCATATATTGAGATCTTACAATACTTATTACATCTTATTAATATTTGGTCAATAATTTAAATAATAATTCATCGTGGCACATACTTAAATTTATTGATTTTAAATTCAAAATTGATCCCGCGTGACAACGAACTGTCCACTGTCCAGGAGGTGGCGTCAGCTCTGGCCCTAGTAACCTCCCAGGACATAACACTAGACACGAGTTTTACAAACAATTATTTATTTTATAACTATTGCATTAATATCAATGTTAAATAAAATATCTAACTCGTCTATGAACCTCAAACAAGTAAAATCATTAAATTATTATTGTTATAATTAACTTTAAATTTATTAACTTTTTTTAGTTTTTAGTACGACAGCAAGTCATAACACTTTATCGAAATATCTTGAGGACAATTAAAAAAATACCGACGAAAGAGGATCAAAGTTATTTTTTAGAGTGGGCTAGATCTGAATTTAAAGCCAATAAAAATATAACTGATGAGGTAGATAAATTAACAAAATAAATAAACAATGATTACTTATTAAATTTTTTTTTAGTTTGCGATAAAGTCTTTAATAGTTCATGGGGAAAATTCAATGAAAGAACTGAAGAAAAATTTAAATTATTCAAAGTAAATAATAATTGTATAGAATGTATATATTTTTTACATTAAAAAAACAATTAATATGACTCAGTACATTTTAATCAACGTAACAATTAAATTTATCACAAAAAATACACTTCCAGTGCAAGTTATTATCAATGCAATTGAATTACGTGCGCTTTTGTGCCTAACAAATGACCTGAGAATGCTTTGTACCAGTGATTCAATTATATATTGTCCGTCAAAAAAAAAACAGGGTATTATATTTATCACAGCTAGACCTGCAGATAATACAGTTATATATTTACACAGTAATTCTAGTGATTCAGGTAAATTGGGACTAAAGATCTGGTACTTAGGTGTCCAGTTCGAAGTCTCAACTGTACGATAAATATCTGCCGGATGTCCTAAAAATAGAACATTATTTTTCTGCGTTGATATTTTTACCACCTGAAACAAAAAAGGTTTTTAAGAAAATCTTTTGACTCTAGATCGTAAAAAAAAAAGATCAAATTGCATTGACTTACTTTTGTAATATTATCTAACGATGGTTTAATACAGTGGACCTCAGACCCCAAACAGTCAGTAAATAACTGACATAATCCTTTAGAGTGTTCAATTATTTTTCTAGCCGGTAAACAAAAATACGGAGGCAATTCTAATGGATCTTGTAAATTTTCTACATATTCAAAACATAGATTCTCATTCTTGTCTTCACAACAATTTGTCACTCCATTTTCTGTCATCCAGGATGGAATTGATTCATCGTGCTCCTAAATAGATAAATAAATAATATTTAATTAATTAGTCAAATTTATCATTAAGAATTAAATTAAATAATTGAATCACTTCGATAAATGTTTGTTCAACACAGTATCCAGATGATGGTCTTTTAATCGTTTGTAGCAAACAATGATACCAGTCATCATTATTTTTAACATCGCAGTTATTTATTTTATAAATAACATCAAATGTTTCTAAACCTCGTGGTCCTAATAATGGCGAATTCTACAAAATAATTTATTTAATAAAGTATCGTTCTTTTATTAATAATTCGGCATCTAAATATAAATTATCAAGAGCTTACGGTTGCAATTGATGTAACGTAGACTCCAGAGTTTGAAATATATAAAGGTGTCCAAATCCATGAGTTAAAAGAAAATATAGCAGCAGCAATTATAGCCAAAACAATATTATGCCAGACACCAGCACAAAGTATCCGTAACTGCCCACCAATTTTTAATAATTTCAATTGCTCGTGATTTATTGAAACGTATGCTATAGGTAAGATAAACGCCAGGATAAAACCAACCCCGTAGACCTGGACATTTTCACGCGATGCAGCTACTGCATGTCCCATTTCATGAAAAATGCTACAGATTCCTAAAGTTATTACGTAGTATTGGATATCAGACACCGGGACATTAATACCTGGAATCTGAGTTTGAGTTATGAATTAACTAATTCATATGTTTAATTACTTGTTGGAAGCGTTGATTGGTGTTTATAAAAATACCATTGGTTCTAATTGCCAGTTAGCGTCAACTGGTCCACCTTCTGCTGATTTATTTAAGAAATTTGATATTGTCATCTTTATTATAAAACCAAATGCTATAGGTAATAAAATAATACTGACAATAACTCCTAAATTAAACCATAGAGACAATAGTTTTGTTTTATCCATCGACCATTTCAGAATGTTACGGTTGAAAAATGACGTGAACCAAATTATTCGTAATGGCTTTATCTCCAGACCGGTATTTTCCATAAATAAAAAATATGGATAGTGTAAGCATGACTGCAAGTATTAGTTTTACATTTATTATTATTGATAACAATAGTTGTTAATATAAGATTAATTGGTTGGTAATAATTGTTTCAAGTAAACGTAAGCTGGATTTTTTGATCCACATATTTATTTATTGAAAAAATAATAAAACGTATTGACATTGGCAACGTTTCAACATAAATTACGGGATCTTCAAGTCAAAACCTAAAAATTTAACAATTTATAATATTATATTATCTCTCAGAACCACAAAATTATTTTTCATAATTATAAATACTAATTGTAACTATAAAAAATCATTTACTTTTGAAGATATTAGTCAAAGTTATTATTTCTAATCTACATTATTAAAAGAGTAAGAAAAATGTTGTCCAAGCTAACTTTGGAAACTGAGGTGAAAATGTTGTTTTAATATATTAACAAAATATTGAATACTATTTCATTGATAAGTTTATACACAGTTTTAAAATATAAGACTTAATATATTTTGGGCATTATAAAAGGTATTTTTGAGGGTGATCGAAACTAGTATGAACAGATATTTTTATAAATGTCAAGTATTTTTTAAATAGTTTAAATAAAAATTTCTTTTTTCATATATTTGTCACATTGTTTAGACATCTATGGTTTTATTAATCAATAACTAATGGCATGCTGAGATGTTTTACCATATTTAAAAATTAATTAGTTACTAATTTCCTTAGTACTTGCAACTGGTGTTACAACTCTATATGACAGTAATAAAAAGATTTGGGTATATTTTTATTTCTTTTTTTCTTTTGAGGACTTTATGATTAGATAATCATTGAAATCAATGTTAAAACATATGAGAATAAATTGCATTAATCTTTAATCATATCAATAATTATAAAAATTGAATTAGTAAATGACTAAAAAAATTTATGAGTGTGAATGTAGCAGATATGAGAGTAATTTTAAATTGTAAGAATAAAAAAAAATGCACATACCGACTTTACAATTCTATAACTGCGCATTTATTATTTTTATTTGATTTAAATTTGTTCATTTATTTTAAAATTATAATAATTGCCAAATGTCTGCTACATTCACATATCAAAAATTTATTTTTGAACAGATTGAATAATTGTCAGTTGTGATACTCGGGCACTCACACAGAGACTGCACGTTTCTGTGAGTACTTATTGTGATTTGATTCATTTATAATAATATAAAATATTTTTGTACTTCTCGCAAATACTGAACATTAACATGAGTGTAAATTTAGCAGACACGAGACATTTTATGAATTTTAAATAAATTAAAATAATGAAATTTAAAAAAATGCGCATACGGATTTTTTATTTATCAAAATACACATTTTTTTGTTCTTATTCGACTTACATTTTATTTACTTATTCAAATATTTAAAAAATTTCCCACCTATCAGTTATATTCACACTCATATATAAACTATCAAATTTTCAGATTTCAGCCTAAAAATGACAGAAGTTTTGTCGAAACATTATCAATATTAATAATTTTATTATTTTGTCAATGAATATTTGTATTACGAATACGTTTAATAAACCAAAAATAAGAATAATTATGATTGATAGTTACCCGGAATAATATGTTGAAAAAAAATAAAGAACAATGAATGAATCCAATAATTATTAAAAGATCAAGTGCACTCATCATAAATATTTACAAATAATTTTTTAAAATCATTTATAATAATGTGCAGTAAATATTGTAATTTATAATTTATTTGGTTTATTATTTAATTAATAAGAATTATATTTTAATTAAAAAAGAAATCTATTATTTGTTTACAAACATCAACATGTGTGAAGGAGTCACCATGTTTTTTTAACCTGCAAAAATTTGAATTACAAAAGCTAAAAAATTAATTGTCATGGACGTCATGGTTAATGGCAGTTATATGATAAGCATATCTTAATCACAATTATCAAGTACAATTAGACTATTTACTAATAAATAAATAAAATTACTTATTAACAAATTTAATTACAAATTGTACGAGTTCTAAACGTGCTTGCTTTTTTCGGTTGTAGAAATTTTGTCCTAAATGACCAGTCGATATTTTTTATATGAAAGGTAAAAAATTATTTGATTATATAATTCTGTGTGATAATTATAGTTTGAGAGAACCGAATATGTTTAAATGATAAATCTATGAGAAGTTATATTAAGTATTTCGGATTTTGATACAGTATTATTGAGTCATATGACTGGTGTGGGATGACACGACACTGATGCCAACTGATATGAAACGATAAACTATACCGTTTGTTTATTGTAATAGATACTGTAAAATAGTATTATAAAGGAGCCTGTATGTATATATCCTGATTTAAAAAAATGGTTTTAAACAATTCAATTTTAATACTATATAGATTAGAGTGGTTCGAAAAAAAAATTTTTTTTGCTATCACCTCAAAAGTTTCTCCATGGTATAAAAACAATTCTCGCCAAAAAGGCCAGCATAATAATTCAATTATATGCTAGGCGCTCAATCATTTTTTGTTTTTCCATATAAATAGCATGTGAAAATTTTTTTTTTCCTATTTCGATGCACGTATCTTCATAGAAAATGTAATTCTCTACAAAAAAGTTCCGAAATAGTTTTATGGTAATTCTAACGTGTGAAAAATTATTGGGCTTTGAATACCCGCAACGAAAGAAAATTTGATCAGACATGACTTCAGAACTTACTTAGTATTACGATAAATTTGATTATATAATTTATATTTTTTCTATGTACAAAAAATGAAATTTGATTTACATACGTAGTGCAAGCTTGCTTTAAAAATGATTCATAATTAACTGTTTATAATTTAAAAGAATATGTGTTTATGATGTTATAAATATAATAGTTTAATAAATTTATTAATGAATCTTGCAGTCACTAAAATTATTCCAGAATGCTCAAAAATTATTTAAGAAAAATAGAAATTTAATAAATTATCTATAAGTAATGTCAATTACTGCACAGAAAAAAAAAAATTCTTGGTTGAAGGTAAATATTCTTAATTCAAGAAAATTTTTTTGGAGACCTAAACTTTCTCAGATAAAGTAGTAATTTTATCTGACCAAGATAAATTCACTTAGCTCAAGAAAATCTTGACTTGGTTCCCGAAAACGGTGGTCTTCAAAAATATTTTCTTGACTCAAGATAACTTTTTTTTCTGTGTGCAAACCTTTGTGTTATAACTATCCTTAAAATTTACTTAGTTGCGAGTATTCAAAGCCCGATAACTTTTGACCTATCAGAATTACGATAAAACTATTTTCGAACTTTTTTGTAGAGAATTAAATTTCTTATTAGGATATGAGCATCTAAATAGAAAAAAAACATTTTTCGTAGTTTTAACTGGAAAAAACGAAAAAAAAATTTTTCACATGCTATTTATATGGAAAAAAAAAAAATGATTGAACTAGTAGAAAACGAGATAAAACACGAATTTTTTTAAGTTTTACTCGGGGTTTTTTTTTTTTTTTTCGGATTTCGGAAATTTTTTTTTTTTCTCTTTACCTTATATTTACTGGATAACTAACGCAAAATTGAAAGAAAATCCGAAAAACATTAATCTTCTCATTTTGGTAATGGTTACACAAATTATGAAACAAAACTTGTTCCTTTAATTGTTTAACAGTTCAATGGATCGATTAAAAAAATTTCAGGGCTTTTTGGGGTACATTAAGCTGTAAAATCACTTGGCAACATTACCCTTTCCATTAATATTCTTAAAGCAGCGGTTGATTAACTAAAAAACCATAAAAAGTACATTTTTTGTAGGTTTTTCAAATTGATATTAAGGATGACAAAATTTTTTTGTTTATTAAAATCGAAAATGAGGCTTGTGGGGGATTTATTTAAGTTTCTAAAGCTGCTCTCAAAATTACTGTGTGACCATTAGTTGCTGAGATACTGATAATCAAAAACAAAAAGATCCGTTTTCATTTGAAGGCTGATATCTCAGCAGCAAATTGTCGTACAAAGAAACAAAAAAAAGCAAATTGTAGCTGAATAAATTTCCTAAACGAGCCATGAATTGATTTCTCTGAAAAAAATGTTGGTTATATTTAATGTTAATTTGCAGCCTTATTACTCTCATTTGTTTGCTTGTCACTTCAGTTTACTTATTTCATTTTTTAAGTGATAGTTTTAATTAACCAAATAAAAGTACTAAACAATGGGTGAAAATAATATTTTCATCTTATTTACGATTTAATGTGACCCCTGGTTAAAAATACTGATTGAAAAGAATTGAGAAGCGATCACTCCATACAAACTGTATATCTATATTTACAAACAAAAGAATTGAAAAGAATTCAAATTATTGAAAGGAATTCAAATTTCATCATTTTTAATTGTTTTCAATCAATATTTTTAAACAGAGACTGTAAATCACAGGTTTCTCATTCTTTAACAATTCTCCGCATCATCGGCTTAAAATGCACTTGTTTCTTGCTTGCTACACAGAAAAAAAAGTTATCTTGAGTCAAGAAAATATTTTTGAAGACCTCCGTTTTCGGGAACCAAGTCAAGATTTTCTTGAGCTAAGTGAATTTATCTTGGTCAGATAAAATTACTACTTTATCTGAGAAAGTTTAGGTCTCCAAAAAAATTTTCTTGAATTAAGAATATTTACCTTCAACCAAGAATTTTTTTTTTTCTGTGTACTGATACTGATTCTTCAAGTTTTGATGCAGGTAATCATGAAAAATAAAGTGTGTGACTTGTTCCATCCCTAGTCACACAATATACTAATATATAATTCCGTGTATAATCATATATAATTCCATATATAATTATATATAATCACTTATACTCATTTGTAATGAGATAAAATCATTATTCTTCGAGAAGAGTGATTATTGTAATGCTGGATTTCTTAAAAAAGTATAACATTGTTTATTGATTATCACAAAGTTTGGGTAGCTCAATCAAATAAAATATAATTAACAAATTCCAGCATTGAAATTGGATGTAATTATTAAATATAAATTTCTTCTAAGACAAGTTTTCATTTGTTTCTTTATTCGCACTCAACTGGATACACGGTACTATCTTTGTTACATTTTTACAGTAAATGGGAATTTTGTCCAAGCTTTTCTCGTAAACAAATGGAAGTTATCAAAAAATTGAAGTGTACTTCGCTAGTTCATAGAGTAAAGCATCGGGTCTGTGTCTTTATTTTGTGTTTAGAGCTTTTATTTCAGAGAAAAGCTGGGAAAAAATTATCTGAAAACCGTTCTTAAGTTCCTTTTCTCGCATTGAAGTTGAGTATTTCAAAATACTCGCGGCTGAATCGACTTACGGTTGGTAAATTCGCATGTATAGTTCTGCAATTATATCCACCAGACGGAGCCATACCATACTGACAATAATTATTGATCCTACAATACAAAATACAGTTAATCCAGTTCATTAAATATCATAGTTGTGTGTGAAGATCGTCATTTAGTTTAATATATAATAAATAATTCCAGTAGATCTACCGTTATATATATTTTATTGGTACGTGGTACGTTATTTATGATCTGATCAATATTCGAACATGTGATTGATAAACGAGCTATTATAAATAATTTAATACTTATTATAAATATGACTGCACTGATAGAAGGATTTATTACAGAGTACTAAATGGATTTAGTAACCAAATTTTTAGTCACTTATTTGGGAGAAAAAAATATTTTGTACCCATTACCATAATTTATTATAATTTAATAAATTATTTTTTTATCTCAATTAAATCTTAGTATGGTAAAATAAATATTTGTTTCCATCAAAAAAATATTTGGTAATCGGTACTAAATATTTTTTTGGTAAGTTTTGTCGGTAGATGGCTTGTTTAGGAATAAAAACTACGTATGTATTAGTGGGGAAATATCAGTGTGGCGTGTGTGTGTGAATATATTGCCGCTTTCACAGTATAGTGCGTTTCGTCTCAATCGGAGTTACTATTGTGATTTCCAAATCAATTTATTGATTTTAAAAACAATTATTTTCAATTGATTAAAATGAATTATTTCAAATTATGGAGGAGCTCTTAAAATCTTATTTAACTAAAAATTTGTTATTTATCTTAAATAAAAAATTATAATAAAATGAGGTTATTTTCTTTATAATAATACTATATATTTTTACTTAAAATTATTTATTATTCTTATTTTAATCTATTTTAATTTCAAAAATTCATTTGACGAAAGATTTGTTATTTATCTTAAATAAAAAATTATAATAAAATGAGGTTATTTTCTTTACAATGCTCTATATTTTTATTTAAAATTATTTAATGTTATCATTTCAATTTATTTTAATTTCAAAAATTTATTTGACGAAAAATTTTTTATTTATCTAAAATATAAAATTACAATAAAATGAGGCTATTTTCTTTATAATACTATATATTTTTACTTAAAATTATTTGTTATTATCATTTTAATTTATTTTAATTTCAAAAATTTATTTGACGAAACATTTGTTATTTATCTAAAATAAAAAATTATAATAAAATGAGGTTATTTTCTTTATAGTACTATATATTTTTACTTAAAATTATTTATTATTATTATTTTAATTTATTTTAAGTAGAACAATTAGGTTATGCGCTAAAATAAGTTAAAAAAATTAGTTCTTTAATCCTAATAAATGATTTATTGTGTCCCAATAAATCATTTCTTAAATACTACAAAATATTTATTTGGTGGAAATAAATGAGCTTTACTAAATGATTTGGTTCCTGTAACCAAATATTTAGTATTACAAATTCGTTACTAAATCATTTGGTACATACAACCAAATCTTGTTAAATACAACTAAATCCTTCTATCAGTGTGGTGATAATTATACAGCAAAAAAATTATTATCGATTGTGCCGATTTTAATGCACACAAATCTTAAACATTGTTGAGTCGTGGATAATTTTATGAAAGATATTTCGCGATAATCATGATTGAAAAAAATGTAGGGTAGAAGTACCATTTATAACCACTGCTCCATGTTTGGACATTTAATACTTTATTTCAATTAATGAAGAAGTATAAAAAAAAAAACTTTCATTGCAATAGTGTGATAAAAGTATTTTTTAACACATTTGAAAAATTAATTACATTGCGTACTTTACACCGCCATCTACTGTTTTCTTTTGTTTTTGTTCAAAACAATAAAAAAAAAAAAAAAAAAAAAAAAAAAAACATTTTAAGAACCTTTAATTTTAGTTTTTTTTTTTAATAAATTTGTTGAAAAAAAAAATCCGGAAATTGTTAATTGTCTACTAGCTTCGGAATTATAATGTAATTACATTTTTTCGGAGTTATTAAATCAAACAAAAAATATTAACTTGAGTAAATCATGAGGTTTGTTTGTACTCAAGTACTTACGTAAATGTTTGTAAGAAAAAAAAAAAAAAAAAAAAAAAAATTAGTAAAGTCCAACAGTGCACACCTCAAACGCTTATGTAATATTTTGAATAGTTAATTTACATTTACTAATTACTGAACGCCGTATTTTTTTTGAGCTAACAAAAGTTTTATTTGTTTAAGTAACACGAAATATTTTTTGATAGTACGATACTGGCGATTCTGATTGACCTACTGAAAAAGATATTAAATAATATACCCTAATAGCACAGTTTGCTTTAGCAAAAGTTCACTTACAAAAGTTTCGTTGAATTTTTTGTCAAATATCCGGCAACTTCAGACTTTTTCATTTTTTACGACAATTTGTATGCAACTTGCTATTAAATTTGACGTAAATTTACTGCCCGAATCAGAATGCAAATTCACTTCAAAAGTTGATTAGAAAAAAGTTGTCGTTAATTTTCAGGCGAATTTTATGTCAATTTGTTGTTAATTTGATTTGAAACACTGTTAAGTATTTTTCTATCGTCAAATTGTAGACAATTTTATGTATAAACTTGCTTATCTTCTGAAATAGTGAGAATGAACATTATATTTTAAATTGTAGAAAAATTAACCGAAAATTTTTATTTTCAACTTTTGCTGTCAAATTGACCGCAAATTCGGGCAGCAAACTTTAGGTAATTTCAACATCAAATTATCGTCAATTTCAAGCTGAAGAGTCACTTCAGCTTGAAATTATTTCTATTAGGAAAAGCAGATATTTCGCGTCTACGTGAGATCAAAAATTAGGGCAGCAAAAATTGATTTCGATGAGAACTCTTTAGGTGATCAACATTTTAACTCAAAAATTAATATGAAACATTTGACATCTCGATGAAATCTGGTACACGTAAAAAATTTTGTTCAATTTTTTCCTCTCTCTCACACGTAAAATTACATATATACTTGATGTAAATAACAGCTTTAATTTTACGTCAAATTTACATGTTATTTTACCTGTATGAGAGCTAAAAAGTTGAACTGAAATGGGCATCCGATTTTGTCAAACTAGGTCCAGGGGGCAGCATCATAGCTTTTTCGATGTCGCGCAAAAATTTAACGTTCAAAATAATTCCTCAACTTATCTAACAATATGGATACAAATAATAATAAATATTTTACTTGGAATGTTGTACAGTTAAAACAAGAACTCAAAAAGCGTGGATCTCGCACCAATTTTTTTCAACAAGAACATCCTTCGCGAAATGGTTAGAACATAACCTCGACGATTTCGAAGACCGAAAATTTCTATTTAGTATATTTATTATGGTCCGACATTTAAATTATTTATGGAAAATATTATATAATTGATTATAAATATGAAAATTTCTTGTGTTTTTTTTCCTAAATTACTCTAGAACAAATTTTTTATGTCTTTTTAAATTTGACATTTAAAAATGTGTTTAAAAATGTGCTCTCGACAAAATTTGCTATTATGCTGCTCTCAAGTAGAGGAGTTTGGCAAAACGAATCCCCATTTTTTTATATACTATCCGTTCCCAGGCGGCACAAAAAAAAAAAATTTTTAACTGTTGAGTATTTACATTTAAATATGATGGGTGTTTTTCGAAAACTGTCCGCTAGGCGGAGGCACCTTTTCTTTTTTTTGTTTTCTATGCATGATGCAGGCCAGTACCTTTTTGGTGTTTGCCCGTGTCACACACAATATATTTTCAATAAAACTTTTGTATTTCTATTTTTGCTTTATACTTAAAATAAAAAACTCGCTTACTGTGAAACGAAACGTTTTCTCCTTAACCTTTACATAAAAACAACAGGTTATGGGCCCAGACAATAAGGCATAAAGATAGTGAAGTAAATACATGAACGTTTTTGTGAATGAGAGCAAGATTGAAGACTCAGATTTTGGTGACACGACGGCCATTGACACATCATCTGAAAGTGTAGTTTTAAACGACACAGTTATTGAGCAAGTGCAAAGAAGTGTCGGGACTCAAGTCAGCATGGCGGAAACCAAGTCATATCACATACATCGCTTTGACGGAAGGAACTACCAATTATGGCGCAGACAGATGGAAATATACATGGCAGAAAATAAGTTGAAAGCCCATATCATGGGTACATCAGTTCGTCCAGATGCCAATACGCAAAACTGGGACCACAAGGACGCTGAAGCGCAAGCTTTTTTAATGCGTGAATTAGAATTGGAGCAATTAAAATATCTAAAAGAGTGTAAGACAGCAGCTCAAATGTGGTCGAAGTTAGAAACTGTGCATGCACAAAAAAGCGATCAATCAGCCCAGCTACTGCTAGAACAGTTTATAAATTACAAGATGGAAGAAGGCAAAAAAATGGCTGACCACGTGGCAGATATTGTGGCGCTCGCACAACGGCTAAAAGATTTGGATCTGGAACAAAAGGATCCTGTCATCATAGCAAAAATCATTGGAAGTCTCCCTGCGAAATACGACAATGTAAGAACAGCCTGGTATGCGGTCCCCACCGCCGAACGCACAATTGAGAAACTCACAGATCATCTAATCAATAAACAAGCATTATTGGAAACAAGAGAGCACGAGTATGAGGATGGCGTCTCTGAGGCGGCGTACAATGCCAGAGGAAATCGACAGAGGCATGGCAACTACAGTGCCAGAAGCGGAAGAGGCCACACCAAAAATGAAAAATATGAAAATTCAAGGTACGATGACGGTAATGGTCCGAGTCAAGGATCAAGCAACATACAAACGCACATTAGGAGACCAGGGAGATGCAGTCACTGTGGTAAGCCTGGACATTGGGCGCGTGAGTGTTTCCACAAGCAACATCAAGGTCGATGGAACAACTAATCGTATTTGGTACAATCATCGAGTGAAGGTAATAATAATTCCATACACAATTTAACATACACAGATAAAGAATGTCTCCTTACTGTCGATAATCTAGATGGTGACAGTGGAGGAAAAGAAAATGTTTGGTATGCTGACTCAGGGGCTACACAACACATGTCACACAGAAAAGACTGGTTTAAAAACTTCAACTCCTACGAAAATAATACATACACTGTTAGAGTAGGAGATGGAAATTTGATCTACGCTGCTGGAAAAGGTGACATTGAGTTCTACGCAAATACAGATCAAAATCCAAAGATAAAACATACCATCACAAATGTCCTATACGTCCCTGATATCGACAAAAATTTACTCTCAGTTTTAAGAATAACTGAAAAAGGAATCAAAGTAATCTTTGAAGAAGGAGGTAATAGGGTACTACTCCTAAAGGAAAATAAATTCATACTAGATGGAAAACGAGACAATAATCTATATAAATTAAATATAAGCACTGTACGTCGAAGAGAAGAATCAAATGTTGCAGTTGCTGAAGACATGAAGACCTGGCATGAGAGGTTAGGTCACGTAAATTTCACTACGTTAAAGGATATGTGGCAAAAAAATACTGTTGACGATTTAAAAATAAGTGATATTACGAACAGTGACCCGTTCTGTGAAGGATGCGTTTTTGGAAAACAGCATCGTCAAAAATTTCCTAAGGAAATGGCAAGAAGATCCTCTGAGGCGGGTGAATTGTTTCATGTAGATCTGTGCGGGAAAATGCCTCACCAGTCCATTGGTGGAGCAAACTATTTCATGCTATTGAAAGACGATTACTCCAGATATTGTTTTATATATTTTTTAAAAACAAAAACACAGGTACTGTAAAACCTTATGCAATTTTTCGCAGACGTAAATGCAGATGGTCATAAAATAAAACGACTAAGGTCCGATGGAGGACTAGAATTCTGCAACAAGCCAGTTAAAGATTTTCTACTATCAAGAGGAATCAAACATGAAACCACAACACCGCGAGCTCCTGAACAAAATGGCTTTATAGAACGACAAAACCGAACAGTGTTGGAATCAGCCAAATCAATGCTTCACTCAAAAGGTTTACCCGAATATCTGTGGGCAGAGGCTGCGAATGCTGCAGTATATATCAAAAATCGAACGGCTTCAAGGACATTAGGAGGGACAACGCCGTTTGAAAAATGGTTTGGAGAGAGACCGTCGGTGGCACATCTAAAAGTTTTTGGATGCTACTGCTATGTACATGTACCTAAGGAACAACGAACCAAGTGGGATATGAATTCAACCAAATGCCTGATGGTCGGTTACAGTGAAGGAAACAAGGCATACCGTATCTATGATCCAGCTGGTAAAAGAATTTTCATTCGACGAGATGTAATCTTTGCTGAAAATAATGATGAAAAAAAAATACATACAGTAACTGAAACAAAAAATGACGAAAACGTCAATGCTGAAAGACGATCTTCAAGTGATAGTTTGGAACGAGAGGGAGCTCTGAAGACAAACATAAAGTCACCAGCAGATGACGGAAATTTGCAGAAAAATAAGTCGAAAAATCCTAGAATGCCCCTGCCAAGAGATCCGTATCCAAAACGTACATTGTCAAGATCAAAGAGTACAGACGATGAAATGACGGTAGCTGAGGCGCTCGTGGCACAAGTTGAACCAGCGACACTTGAAGAAGCTCTGGAGTCTAACGAGGCAGATATGTGGAGAGCTGCAATCAACGATGAATTAAATTCATTGAAGGAAAACAACACTTGGGTGTTAGTTCCCAGACCCACTGATCAACACGTAATTTCAAACCGATGGGTTCTCAAGCGGAAATATAAAGCAGACGGAAGAATTGACAAATACAAAGCCAGATTAGTTGTGAGAGGGTGTCATCAGAAATATGGCATTGATTATCAAGAGACTTTTGCACCTGTGGTAAAACACGCGTCAGTTAGGATAATTCTTGCCATCGCAGCAGCATACGACCTGCAAATTTATCAATTCGATGTAAAAACCGCTTTCCTGCATGGAAAGCTAAATGAACGCATCTTTATGGAACAACCGCACGGTTTTGAGGTCGACAACAGGGTGTGCCTTCTCTTGAAGAGTTTATATGGTCTGAAACAAGCACTGAGAGAGTGGAACGCAACTATTGTGGAGTCACTTATTGATTTTGGCTTTAATCAATCTATGTCAGATTCGTGTATATTTTACAAGACAAACATTGAAGAAGGTGTTAGGATTTATATTGCTCTTTATGTAGATGATGGGCTTATATGCGGTAATAATCAAACAAAAATCGAATCACTACTGAAATATTTACACAGTAAGTTCAAAATAACATACTCAAAAGGCGAGTACTTTGTAGGCCTTCAAATCAACAATAATTCTCAAAATGGGATGCTACAACTGCACCAAAACACTTATTGCAATAAAGTACTAGAGAATTTCAGTTATGATAATTGTGCCCCAGCGTCTACCCCCGCGGAACCGGGTATAAAGTTCTCGAACAGATTTGATGACTCTAAAGAACAAGGAAAAACATTTCCTTATCGCGAGGCAATCGGCTCTCTAATGTATCCAGTGCTGCCAGAACGTGCGATATTTTTACCTCCTCCTGCCATTACAGTCAATGCTATTTCACCTCAAGAGGGGGTAAAAATATCGCACGTTCTGGCAGCACTGAATGTATCTTATGATATGCACGCGTCCAGACTTAGCATATATTGTCGGTGTACTAAGTCGATTCATGGAAAAACCGTCTAAAGAACATTGTGATGGAATCTGCAGAATTTTCAAATACTTGAGAGGTACCAGCGCACAAGGAATCAATTTCAAAATTTTGAGTCAAGATCTAACCTTATCCGCCTATTGTGATGCTGATTGGGCTGGAGATCTAGACACTAGACGTAGTACATCCGGGTGGATCTGTATGCTAAATGGTGGGCCGGTATCTTGGTCCTCACGAAAACAAACTATAACAGCGACGTCGACTACTGAAGCAGAGTTTGTCGCCCTATGCTCGGTTACGAAAGAAATTGTATGGATCAGGCGGTTACTAAATGAATTGGACTGTACGCAATCGAACGCAACTACTATATGGTGTGATAATCAACGTGCAATAAATATTGTGAAGAATCCTGAATCGGTCCAACGAACAAAACATATTGAAACCCAATTTTTCTATACCAATAATCAGTACGAACTAAAAGAAATTGATGTAAAATTTATATCTACTAATGATCAATTAGCAGATCCCTTTACCAAGCCATTAACTTGAGAAAAATTCCACAAATTTAAATTTGAATATGGAGTCATGTAATCATTATGTGTGGTTAACGATATGCTTACATTTAAATGAGAGGGAGTGTTGAGTATTTACATTTAAATATGATGGGTGTTTTTCGAAAACTGTCCGCTAGGCGGAGGCACCTTTTCTTTTTTTTGTTTTCTATGCATGATGCAGGCCAGTACCTTTTTGGTGTTTGCCCGTGTCACACACAATATATTTTCAATAAAACTTTTGTATTTCTATTTTTGCTTTATACTTAAAATAAAAAACTCGCTTACTGTGAAACGAAACGTTTTCTCCTTAACCTTTACATAAAAACAACATTAACTTTATGTTAACAATTAGTTACATTATAACAAATTGTTGCCTTAAATTTAACAAAAAGTCAACAATTTTTTTTTGTGCCGCCTGGATTATCGCGATATCAAAAGTATCATTTTAATTTATTATCAAAAAGGGCACTTGTCACTCTGTCGGATGATAGAGAAGCAGTTGGGCCCGAGTAGTTCTTAAGTTGGGAATATATCAGTTTGAAATATATTCATTGTCAGGGACACCACAAAAGGCTGGATGCGATCTAGTGGCGAGCCCTAACTACTCCCGCCAGTGTTTCTTTGAGTTCGGTGCTCGCCACAAGATCGCATCCAGTTTTTTGTCGTGTTCCTGACAATGAATATATTTCGAACCTATATTCCGAATATGACAACTACTCGGACACGGTTATTTCTCTGTCATCCGGCCGAGTGACAAGTGCCTCTTTTGATGGTAATATAGTATATCCTATATATATTACATTGTGACAACAATGTTTAATATTTTTGTTTCCTTGGATAACGTTCTTTATAATCCAGAAACTTCCCGAGTCGAAATCTGAAGTGTTTTTCCAACGTCTCGAGCGTCTCAAGTGTAACTCCAACGTCTCGGACGTTGCAAATGTATGATCTATGACTTAAAAGCATTACAACCATGAACTGGTTCAGGCTGGAGTACCAAGGGCACTAGCTGTCAGGTTGTAAGATGATAAAAAGGCTTAGATTTTTTGGTAAGGGTAGGGGGGGGGGAGAAAAATAATGATTGAAAATTCCAACCGTTTTAGGCCGGAGTATCAAGGGTACTAGCTCTCAGATTGTTTGATGGTGGAGAGACTCAGATTTTTGAAAAGGGGGGGGGGCGGAAAAATACTGAGTAAAAAATCCAACTAGTCCAGGCTGGAGTACCGAGGGATTTAGATGTCAGATTGTCCTATGACGGAAGCGCTTAGATATCTTTCTGCTCTACCCCCCCCCCCACCAGTTCATGTTTGTGATGCTTTTAAAATATAGATCTTACATTTGCAACATCCGAGACGTTGGAGTTACATTTCCAATGATCCAATGCTCAAGACGTTGGATTAACACTTGAGACACGCTCTAGACGTTGGAAAAACACTTCAGATTTCGACTCGGGTTGAAGTACGTTCTAGGTAATAAAAAAAAGTGATTTTTGTATTCAAGAAATGCTCTTGAATAATCTAAAAATAATAACTTTCAGTAATTTTTTTTTTTTCAATATTCACTTACTCTAGATCCAATCTATTTTACCAAGTATTATTTTGATGCTATATCGATCATTAATGACTCAACAACTTGAATAAATTACAATAACGTTTTATGAATTTTGTACAATTGACGGTGTTTTAGCAGAAAGGTATAAAGCTATCGAGTTGAAAAAAAATTATATTCTTACAACTAGACGCAAGTTTACTTAAATTTAAAAAAAATAGATAGAATATCATCATTTTTCGCATCAAATTTAACCCTTCGTTGGTCGCGTCGCGGGGAATCGCCGTAATGTTAAATTTCTCGCAGCGTTGCCAAATCTATTGCTTGGCTACCGCGCGTAATTGAAAAAAACCTTGAGGTCTACAAAGTACACAAAGTAAGAATTAAGGATTTAAGCAGACAAGTAATTAAATTTTAGAAAAATTTTATTGATGACATTTTTTTTATAAAATTATGAAATTATAGTTCTTTATTAATGGTTTTACCATTGATGTATCATATATCATTTTTACATTGCACAGAAATAAAACTAAATTTTCAATCACAGTAATCAAACAATTTTTGTCTGCTTCAGCCCAAAACTTGTCCACATGCCGATATGTCATTATTTTATTTTTTAAATTAATTTCCTGAAATTAAATTTAATACATTATATTTATTTATACATAAAATATTTAACGAAGTATAAATTGAATAATTTATTAGGTTAAGAATAACACAATTGTGATTATCGACGTTAAAACTTTTATTATAATAATTCATAAATAATTTTAATTCTGTCTAGTAAGAAATACATACCAATAATAATTTAGATGATCACAGTTTCATTTTTTAATTTTAATTATAAAATAACTTAACTTTACTTGCATAATAACATTGCACTTGTCATATATTTGGTTTTATTATGGGTCATGCGCACTACAGCATTCAATCAGTTAGGAGTCGCCATATTTGTTTCATCTGTCTTAGTCACGTATGATGGCAACGCCGCAAATGAAATTTCACTGTCTCGGTTGGTCGCGCACACGGGGAATCGCCGCAATTTCTCGTTCTTTTCATATTTATTATTTGATATTTAATTAATAAAAATAGGCAGAACACTGAAAACCTTTTTAATTGATACCAAAAAGATAGGAGAAAGAATAGCTGGATTATTGTAGCTTGAAAAAAATTATTTTTTTTGTAAATTGAAAAATAAATTAAAAACCGGGGAATCGCTCATAGCGCGGCCAACGAAGGGTTAAGTATTGTAGAAACAAAAGCAAAAGTAGGCAAGATAAAGTCTCTAGTATGTTGAATCAATTACATATATATTTTAATTGAGTGCGTAAAATTCATCGCAAATGCATATGATATGTTCACAAGTATGCCATGTATTTGAGTAGATGATTTCCTTCAAATACGTGTGGCCTTTCAGGCAAAGTCGTAGGCGAAAGCGCTGAGGGTGCTTTATGGTCGCTCTAAATTTTTTGACTCACTCACTCACATTAAATTTTCTCTATACTCTTTTGATGATAATGGAATGGGTCAGATTGTATACCAACACGAAGACAATTTATTAAAGAATAATTTCGACCCAATCTTAAGTCGATTGATTTTTTTTTAATATATGTTTACCATATATGATATTTCCATGCGGGGATATTTTGTTATAAAACCGATAATTATGGAAGAATGGTGCTTCATTCTTTTTTATGAAATTTATTTTGTTTTGGCTTCAGAGATTTGATTTTCTCTATTGCTTAATTGAGTTAACAGATTAAATATTAAAAAATAATAATGCCAAATCTTAATTTTTGAGTAAGAATTAAAAGCAAAAATAAAGAATCCTATTTTCAAGTCCGCAGAATTAATTTGAAGATTAGTAGCGATTAAAAAAAAGCTCCAAAAAAGTATTGTTACAGGTGAAAAAAGGTGGAACTTTAGGCTTACATAATTACCTTCACTTTATATATTTTATTATTACACTTGATGAGTAAAGAAATTGATAAATATTCTTATTTTTCAGCAGTGAAAAAGTATCCTTATGAGATATTGATATTAATATCATTCAGACAAATGTGGTACATCCTAATATCAAGACAACAGAGTCTACTAAAAATAGTTTGATTTACTGTCACCAGATGTCATTTCCTAAGTGGTCAGTTTTCAATAGTATTTACTAAGTATTCAATTGAATTGTCAATTTTTTAATTTAACTATATAAATTTGTGTTTTAATATATATTAATCAATATCCAAAAATACTTAATAACTAATTTTCAAATAGATAAATAGAATGGATCTCAGAGTATTGAATATGTTTCGTCAACAAAGATTGATAGCTGAAGAAATATATAAGGACATTCGCAAGAAAGTTATACTCGGAACTGAGAGTGTCAATACTAGAGTACCATCGCAATTGGAGGGTGATCAAAGACCAACAATTTTACATTGTGCTATTGATTATAATGATGATGATTTTATTGACTATCTATTAAATAAAGAAAACATTCAAGTCAACCTTAGCATCAGACACTACGGTACAGCTCTTCACCATGCTATTGATAAAGGTAGATATGGTATTGTTTATAAATTAGTCGATGCTGGCGCGGATGTTAATATAAAATCTATACACCGATTCGACGATAGTTATCCTTTGCAATTGGCTGTCAGAAGAAATCATTATCGTATTGCTCAGTTTCTTGTGAGTCGTGGTGCAGATGTTCAAGTTGTACTCAAACCTACAAACGGCTTCACTCGATTGCGTATTGCTGTAAGAGAGGGTAAAGAAGATATGGTAAAATTCTTAATTGAAAATGGTGCTAATGTCCATGAAAAAAGTACAGATTGTGAATCATTGCTTATTGATGCTGTGCGTCATAAAAACGATAGTGTTTTAAAGTATCTTTTGGAAAGCGGTATTGATCCTAATTCTCCGAGTAATGGTGGCTGTAATGTAACACCTTTGCATATTGCGGTTGATATTAATAATGCAGAAGCTGTTCAATTATTATTAAATCATGATGATATCGATATTAACCGACTAACATCTAATGGTAATTCTGTACTTGATTATGCCATTTTCACAGATAATGTTATTATTGTTAGGAGTTTACTGCTTGCTGGTATTGATTTTAATAAAGTAGCAGCTAATTATTTCGATGATTCGCGTAGTTTTTGTGATGTTATTCCATTAATAAGACGGCATATTGTTAAGTTGAGTGCAGCTAATTTGTACGTTATGGACAAAAAATTACATGATGTTATTAGTAGTAACAAATATGCAAACAATTATCGTCAAAAATGTTATGAAGAAGTTGGTCAGTTAAAAAAATGTAAAATTTCCGAAACTAATTTCAGTTTTTATGATGTTTTACATAGAAGTGTGCATAAAATTGCTCAGTTTTTAAGTTACGTTGATATTGATGATGATAATGGGATTTTTGATGATCAAGTATTAAAAGCGGAATTCCCCCTATATGGTGGAATCATTTTTTTTAAATTACACAAAGCAAGACAGCGAAAAAGTTTATTAGGAAATGTTGATGATTTATTTTTTGATATTTTTACGAATAAACTTCCTGATACTTTTGTCAGAAATATTTCTCGATACTTTAGTAATCGAGATTTAAAACAATTAAACGAAAATATGAACATCGATTCGACTAAATAAAAACCTTAAAACTTGAAAAGGTGAAAAATTTTTTTGTCTTATATGTCCACGAAAATAATTATGGAATAATTTATGACAAAATTACTGGTTATGTGATAGCTATTTTTTGTACAGTTACAATTTTTTGGTATTAACATTTAAATTTTCATTTGTAACTTATTTTTTATTTAATAAAAAAATCGAATTATAAATAATTATAGTACTGAAAAGCAAACTTTTTATCCAGTAAAAATTCCTAAAGTGTAATGTTCAGGGAGATATTCCCTTTTCGTCGATAAAAAACTTTTAATTTTTTAAAGTTTCTTTTTAGATAGATAAAACAACAACATTGGTCTACTTATAATCACTACTTATAAAGGAAAGTGTATGTTTGTATGTCCAGCCTTTTCTCTATAACCACCTACTACCACCCACTCATGATTGCATTAGTAGATAGCTGTTGGCCTGCGCTTGCAAGTAAGGGAATTGGGTTACGGTGGGTGGAATTGGGTGGTAAAAATTTGTGATGAGATTGTCCCGAATGGCATTAAGTGCTTTTGTTTAGTGACAAGCTCGAAGAGCTTGAAAATGTATTCACAACAATGTTTTCGAGCTCAAGAAGCTCGAAAATAGCGAGAAGTTTTGGGGCTGTCCCGCAGGGTCACCCAACAAACAGTTTTTTTTTATACAGCTCCATTTGTAACTAATGTTAATAACTGGACAACCATGAGATGCTGATAAGCTACAGTTATGTTTTTATGTAGTGCCGTCTGTAAATATTTACGATGAGATAACCATGAAAGAGCAGCCGCATTCGAACCCAGCAGACGCCCAGGATTGTTTCATCATTTAATGTTATCCAATTTTGTTTCTAAATTTGTGATGCATTCGCGCTGTAATAATCAAATCAAAAATTCGGTATTTTATTTTATTTTTTTTTTTTTTTTCAGAAATATTTCTTTCGGATTGATAATTTTGACATCACCTATATGTCATATTGACTTCATAGAATGGTACATAGACATCACATTTACGTCATGTTTACGTCATTAGTTTTACATTTGACTCATTCATGACTCATATCTTACGTAAGTAATGACATAGCCTGAAGTCACTCTGACGTCAACTTTACATCAATGTGTTTACTGGGTAAGGTCCCGGGTTTGAATCCTACTAGAACGGGCGCGGTTATCACGGCTGCTACATTCAAAAATTTTATTTTTTAATGTTTCCTAAATAATTACATATTAAGACCTTTTTTACGTTGACCTTTTTATATATTACGCCGACTTATTGACGCCAGTAGTCGTACCGGACAAATATACCTACCTGAGCGATGTCAACGCTTTATAATTAAGTCGTATTGTGCTAATGGACGACGTGTATTATAGATTTCTCTTTTCTTGAAATTTCATCATTTTTACTTAACGTATTTTTAAAATTTATGTATCCGTTTCCAAGAATCTAAGCATAAGCGCTGTAGTCTTTTCTTTAATTTTTAATTTTAAAATTATAGACCACCTAACTCATGTGCACCTGCATGTGGTTCTTGGAAATTAGAGAAAGCTAATGGAAACTTCCAAATTTATGGCTTCCTGCACGAGAATGCTCGGTGACACAGTGGCGCCAGGTCATCAGCCTATTTAATAGTCAAAATCTATTTCCCAGGGATCACACGTCTGCATGGGCCTAGAACTTTCGGGCGAGTCCGAGTCTTCTCGTATGGGAAACAAGTTACCACCACTTTTCATATGTGAATACCATATAAAAAGACTATGGACTTTAGTTCATCAGTTCTTTCGGGAATCAAACTCGAAACTTTACTGAACTCCGCACACTCGACGGTGTTCGTGGCTAGAGGATTGATATCCCGATTGAGTATTCGGTCACGTGAGCTCAGATCATTGAATCGGTCCTTGATCGTCGTAAGCACTCGTATAATCGGCATATTATTTTCTACTAGCTTCAGAAGCATAATCAACGCGATATTAGCGTATAGCATCCGATCACGTGAGCCCAGCGTACGATTGGTCTTTGATCATTGTAAGTCGTGAATTAATATCAACCGTTTAGCGCCGGTACAGCATTGATTATCTTCATCTTATTTTAAGAGATCCCGGAAAAAATAGACTTGGAAAAAATAGATCCGGAAAAAATACACCCGGAAAAAATAAACCTGGAAAGAGTATATCCGGAAAAAATACACCCGGAATAAATAGACTCCAAGAAAATAAATCAGCAAAAATAGACAAAAAAAAAACGGATGCAAACATCTAAAGTTTTTCATTAGGCAACTAATTTTATTCTATTTTGTATAAGGCTTTGCCCCTGGACCCTACCGGGACTTTGCACCTGGATCCCTTAGAGGTGTCCTTTTTTAACGAAAGAAATTATCAACTGAATTGATGGCTACGTAACTTTTGACCCGAAGACAAATTACCCGCGACAAAATACTCGCAAGCCAGTTATCTATAATTAATATACTATCAGGTAATACACTAACAACAATTATTGTTATTAAATCCAAATTTTGTGTGTCTAATTAAAAAAATCTGGGCATCGGTTGACCCTGCGGGCCAGCCCCAAAACTTCCCGCTGTTTTCGAGCTCAAGGAGCTCAAAAACATCGTTGTAAATAAATTTTCGAGCTCTTCGAGCTTAAAAATACTTTTGTATGCCATTATTTTCGAAAAAAAAAGTTTTTAGCATTTATTTCTCCCGCAATAACTCTCAAACGAATTATCCGATTTTTAAGTTTGAGGTGGCAATCGACGCGTTTTAATAGATTCTAAAGCTCATTAGATTTTTAGATTTTTTGGTTGAGTCGTTTCAAAGATATTCGCAAAAAACTGTTTTTTCCTATTTCTTTCTCCAACGATAACTCTCGAACGAATTATGCGATTTTGGTGTTTGAGGTGGCAATCGACGCGTTTTATTAAGTTCTAGAGCTGATTAGATTTTGAAGTCGATCGTATAAGTCGTTTCTGAGAAATCAATAAAAAACTAAAAAAAAAAAATTTTTTTTTTTCGTAAATGGCCAATATCTTCGAGTCTACTTGGTCAAATGATCTGAAATTTTCAGAAAAGTTGATGGCCAAAAAGCTCTTTCGATTGCCGCTTTAACCATCCAAATCGGTTTATTAGTTAAAAAGTTATAAAGAGTTTACATACACACACACACACACACATACAGACACTCGGACATCATTCTAAAAATAGTCAGAATAGCTTCCTAGGACCTCAAAACGTCGACATCTGATGAAAACTCGATTTTCGGAAATCGGGGTGAAAACAATAACTTCCCGAAATTTTTGAAAATCATCGATTTTCTAAGCGGGAAGTTAAAAATATGCCCACACATAAGAAGGTGTGAAAAATAGCGTCTTTTTTTTACGAAGTTTGTGTGTGTACAATTAAAATAATATACCGACAAGTAAAAAAATGTCAAAAGTTTCGCTAGCGGGTATTTTGTCGCGAGTGATTTGTCTTCGGGTCAAAGGTCGTGTCACCGAGTTTCGAATTGATAGACATTGTAAGACATGATACTATCAAATTGTAAGGCCGAGTATGTTCCTCATGAAATCGGTAGTCAGTTGATAAGTTGATTTGCCGGGTCTATTTTTCCAGTCTATTTTTTTCCGATTACCTATTTTAATCCATTTAATTTCATTTTTATTAATCTTACTATTGAATTATACCACGAAAAACGTGAAGAATAAAATAATACATTAACACGAAGACGCGAAGAATTTGACTATTTTGAAACTATTTTACCGTGAAAGGACGCGAATTTTTTATAAACAAATTTATATTTATATTTTATATTACCGCGTTAAATGCGATGAATTTGAATACATTGGAATTATTTTACCGCGAGAAGCGCGAATACTTGCATTTTATTTTTTTAATCTACAAAGATTTAGAAACGCATAAATATTTAAATCAATGCAACAAAGCATACTAAATGAATAAATAAATAAATCGATAAGTTAGAATCACATTAATTTGGCGCGAGAACGCGTTGTGAATAAGTGTCCTGTGTTACTGCTGACAGTCCTGACACCTCACCTAAACCTGTTTAGCCTAAGTTTTAAACATTGTAACCATTATCTGGTATTTTCTAAATTTACCCCGAAATATTTGTAAACCATATACATGAAACATTTACTTTCATATTTACTATTTTAAGTATTACCATTTGTAATCATTATGTCACGCAGGAAATTTAAAGTTTTAATGAAATAGCTTAGCGGAAAAGTCAAATAAGTAAAAGAAAGTGTTATAAAATTTTTACTATTTACTATAAAACATAACATAAATATTTACGTAGTTAAAAATAACGACTTTTTCCATTACTCATTTTCTTTTTATTATTCAAAAATTTTGCAATGAACTAACACTCGGTCTGAATAGCATTACTTGTAAACATAAGACACACGTACACACATCATTAACACGAATGGAGCAGTCGACGCATGCGCAACGACGGTAAAATTTGCGGCGTTGCCCAACTTTTTGAAAAATATTTAAAATTAAATAACTTATTATTTTATTTAAATTTAAAATAAATTATCAGTTATTTTATAATAATTTAGTTATTTAATGCATAAAAGATTATTTCGGTAAGCTAAATGTCATTAAATCACTAGTAAAAACTTGTTACATTTTTTGAAGGTACAGTCTCGAGCTAAATAAATCCTTGTCAAGTCACGTACTATGGTATATCTATATACATGTATAGTCAGATGAAACGAAGTGAACAGACTGTACGTCCAAAACTTTCTTAACAGTGAGATACTAGCTTCACAAGGCTTTTCGGCAGCCCACCTTCTTTTATCCCTTATTTTCTACCTGTTTAGCCGTTCAGACAGTTCACAGTAGGGGTACACAATCTTACGTTTACCGCTCGACGTTCGATTGTGAAATTAAATCAGTCACATCATGAATTGGAAATCGTTTTGGGTCATTATCAATATTGTCTCCAACAATATTGTGTAGGCGCGAATTAAATATAAAATAGAATAAGCTGAGCATTCGGTCACGTGAGCCCAGGTCATAGGGTCGGTCCTTGATCAATGTGAGTACCGTTTTATTCACTACATTTTGTACGAATTTCGTACCTACGTCCATCACGATCTTCAATCGTGACCTGGTCATTAATAAGTCTAGTGTTGTTTCTCTGAATTAAAAATTTCTAGTTCGATTAGGAATTCAATTATTCGAATATCTGATAATCTCTGATTCACCAAAATCATAAAAAAAAGTTATAGGAGTATCCATTTGGTCGTTTGAAATAGTATATTACAACCCAAGGCCAGAAAGTTGGATTCGTTTCGACCTCTATATCTCATGCGTCAGGATATTCAACATTCTGTTCGTGAGTTGTATACTATTTTTCTTGATCTCCAACCGGAAGTACGGAAATACGGACAAAGATGGAGGGAGGGGGTGGCCGGCCGACTTTTGCAAAGCCGAGATTTTGCTGGTTGGGGCGGGCTAAAAAAAATAATCTGAAAAATGGTTAACCCTGTAAGCCATCTCTGCCCGGGTCAAAAATAAAACTTGATTTAGACTTGGTTATCTTAAATCGTGACTAAGTAAGACCAGTTAAGTCGAAACCAAGGTGAACTCACGCAAATTCACCTTGGTTTCTACTTAACTGTCCTTACTTAGTCATGATTTAAGACAGCTAAGTCTAAATCATGTTTTATTTTTGACCATGATGAAGCTTACCGGTAAGTACGAGCTCAACACGCTTGAGAAATGATCTATTAGAAATTATCTAAATAAAAATTTTATCAAGTAGTTCTAGAAATATTAACGTACATTATAAGTTACTTCAATATCACTCAGTAGTATGAACTCTTAAAAATTATAGTAATTATCGCGATTTAAAATGATTTGTGTTGGTTATGTTATTGGTTATGTTGAACTGTCAGTACGCTGGCAATGTATACTATACACTTTTTTATTTAACCTTCTCAGCTATCGTCTCTATTGGGCAACGTGCCACTATACTATATACTTCATAGTGTGAGTATACTCATATAAGCGCGTTTGTGAATATAGCTACGCTTCCGAGCCAGAAAAAAAACGTAATTCACTAGAGCGCGCTGTAATTCGTGTAAGCCACAAAAGTTGTTCTTCATCAGAGCCTGGAGTAAAATTTGAAAAGATATTTTGGTCCGAAATTGAGTTCTCTAGTTGCTGGTTTACTGATGGCTCAAAAATTCCAGGAAAAAGTTTTGTTGGTTTTGCGAGTCTAGGAGGTGAAAACCAGAGTGTGTGAGAAACAAAGAACGGCCGAATATGCCTCAATTTTTACAGCAGAGATAATGGCAATAATAGTTACTCTAAGAAAATTTTTTGAGAGGACAGATGAGAATTTTTGTATTTTTAGTGATTCCAAAAGTGTGTTGATGGCACTCAATAATAGGGTGGGCTGCGAAAAACAAGATGCTTTAGTTTTAGAAATTAAAGATCTCGTATATCGATTAAGGATGATAGGTAAGAAAGTAAAATTCTTTTGGATCCCAGTCCACGTAGGAGTTGTTTATAACGAGCAGGTAGACTTAGCAGCAAAGGGTAGCATTAAGGAAGGTATTGACTCTTAGATCTCGATATCAGCTTTGGACTTCGAAGCACTTTGGAGGGAAAGAATTCAGCACCAATTTATAGAGTGGTGTAGAGAAACTGGAAAGACGAAGGGTAAAAAGTATTTTGAGAGGTACTGGTTAGAAGGTAGAACTCCATGGTTCTCTAATTTTAAGTTTCGTAGGAAAACTATTGTGACTATTAACAGGCTGCGTAGCGGTCATACGTCACTGGCACACAGTTTAGTTGGGTGTAAAATAGTAAACTCAGATCAGTGCACATGTGGGGTGACTGAAGCTGCAGAGGAATCTAATCATATCTTTTTTCAATGCACGCTATTTGAAAGAGAAAGCAAATTTCTAGTCGTTGAGCTTATAAAAGATAAAGAGTATCCTCCCTATCAGATCAAATCCTTTTTAAGTGATATAAAGTTTAAGGTAATAGTCGCGTTGGTTAGATTTATAAACTCTGTTAGTTTTGAAAAAAAAAAATGAAGTAAATAGAGAATAAAGTTTATATTTTGAATATTGTGAAAGGAAAAGGAGTATAATTATATATGTTAAAAAAAAGTGATTAAGTAATCTTTACTTAAATAAGAGGAAAATAAAATGAGAGATCTTAAGGACAGGTTTAAAAACAAGTTAAAAAATTTGAAACCCAAAAAGAAACGTGTTATTTTATGTTTTAGTAGATATCGTGTATGTCTATGATTCGTAGAAAGATGTGTAGTTACGACTAGGGGTAGATGTCACTGGTGTACACCAGAGCGATTGAAATGTGCGGGTTTTGAAAAAAAAAAAATAGTCGATTTTTTTGAACTGGTCTAATGTAAATATCTATAACTTTTTAACGGATGAACCGATTTTAACCGTCAAGGTGGCATTCAACGAGGCTTTTTAATTTCTAATAGCTGTGAAAATTTGAGCTAGATCGGTAGGGTGCTCGAAGAGCTCGAAAATGTATTTACAACAATGTTTTCTAGCTCGAAGAGTTCGGAAACAGCGGGAAGTTTTGAGGCTGGCCCGCATGGCCATCCGATAGACCGATTTTTTAAAAATAATATTACTATTAATAATAATAACAATAAAAATAATAATTATTTATTATAAAAAAATAAAGAAACTAAAAACAGGTCAACACGTTAGAAGCAAAACCACTATTTTAATTGTGAAATCATAATCATTATCAAATTATAAGTACATAATAAAATAAATGAATTTGACTTAAATACAAAACAAATTTTAACGTAGAAATTTTTTCATTCTGAAGTTCGAGAGACATCTGGAGGTAGTGTCTGAAAGAGGCAGAATATCTATTAGATTCTATGACTTACTACACTTATGCTATTAACCAAATTAAGATTACCGTAGAAAGAAATAATCGACGAATAATCGCAATCCCTGAGATTCGAACCTATCATCTAACACTCGCCAGTTATGCGCTAACCGCAACGCTACGCAACCAATATGCAATCTCTCTTCCTAATACTTCCTCCTGATTTTATCTCTCAACTCTTAATTGAATAAAAATAAAATAAAAGTAATAATTCAAAATAAAATGACCGATTGAGGTGTGCACTTTTGGATTTTCCAACTTTTTTATTTTTAGTATTGAGTATATTATCCATGATTATTATCATAATTATTTAATTGAGAAGAATTTTATAAAATAATAATATTATTATTATTATTAGTAATAATTATAATTACAATTGTTTTATTATTATTTTAATATATTATAAAATAATGATTTAGAGGAAAGGGGGAAGGGGGCAAAATGAAGCTCCTAAAATTTTAATGGTGGTTAAAAAATAAAATTATTTTTTATAAATTTTTTGGGGTACCCAGATTTGCCCCCTTCCCCTCCCTTCCCCTACTTTGAAGGACTTTTACTACAACATAAATAGCCTAAAGAATATTTTCCAATATGACAGAAGCCGATTATTTTTTTTACTATATAATGATTATTTTTCTAAACGTAATTGATGAAATTCAAAAATAATTCATAATGATAGACAGACATATGTGTAAGTGTGAGTAAATAATATGATAGATTCTGATGTAGATTAAATAAAATGGAATTAGTCAAAATTGAAGTGATATTGAATAATGATAAAGAGAAATTTTTTTATAGTTCAAAACTTGATGTCAACTTGAAAAAACTTATTTAGCTTCAGCAAATAAATTTTTATGTGGCAGTGAATGGTTGCATAAGATTAAAATAATCTTTATTTTATCATAATGTTGTTTCTGAGATTGGTTTCGCTATGCATATTTATTGAGAGGATTCAGATTCAATGTTTTGCTTCTAACGTTGCTATTTTCCATCCTAATAGAGGATCTCTACTAACTGAAGTAATTGTAAGTTTTTTTTTTTTCACATAGTGACTGCCCAATTATCACTACCAAAGTTATGGAATATGATTCAAATTTAATTGTTTAATATAAATCTTTACTAATGAACTTATTATATATTTATAAATATATATAATATATACTGGACTAAAACATAGCTATCTTTTTTTAAGGTTGAAATTCTCAAATCTTGTAACACAGCTTACAAGTCTATTATTATACATGATGATGATTCAAATGAACATTTTATTCAAACACTAGCCAAATTACAGTCATTATCAGTATTATTAAAGTTTGGAAGCTTTGTAAAAAAAAGCAAAAATTCAAGGATTCGCGCATTAAGTAATGAAAGGATTGATTCATTCATCATGACAATAACAACATTCAATCAATTTGAAAAAATATTATCAAGTTATAAACAGTCTAAATATTGGAATATCAGGAATACACTTTTCGTAATGAGTCACTCAAATAATAGTTGTATTGATGCTATAAATATTTTTAAAATAACATCATCAGAAGATTTAATAAATTCATACCTTTTGTGCTTTGATTCAAAATTAACGCCAATAATTTATACTTGTAATCCCTTTACTAATCGAGCACCTGATTTATGGAAGGATGTCAAATTAATGTCCGGAGAACATACTCAATGGACACTTTATTTTCGGCCGTATTTAAAAGGTACAATTTGAAATACAGGATCATGGTTAAAAAATTAAGATAATAGACTGCCCTATGGATCAGCTTGCTAAGCTTTAATACATGTTAGCTCAGTTCTTTAGACGTAACTCATACTCAAGTAACAAATTCCATCACAAGTTGCTAGTCAAAATTCATTTGAGCAAAATAACAATAATAGTATATTGAAGCTCAAGGAAAGAAACTAAGCCATGTTAATCCGCGTGTTTAAAAGATAGTAAAAAATTGCAGAAATTGTACAATTAGAGCATTCTCATAATAAATAGTATTCGGATATAACAGATTAAACGACGTAGTATGTTCTTTTTTTTTTTTTTTATTTAAATATATAAATTTCAAAAAAAAATTAATAAGTATTTCTATATAGCGTAGTGTGGTAAAATTAAGTACCATATTATATTTTTCATAAGAGTTAGGCGAAGTGGGACACCATTTTTTAACCAAAAAACAAAAAATTTTTTCTCATTCAATTTTATTGTAACCTAAGAAAATATATTTTGCAACTATTAGATATGACTCGAATAATGATATTCAATTGGTTTCATACAAAATAGTTTTTAATTTAAAATTAGGATTAAAAAGTTTTTTTTTTTTTTCCTCCTTTTTGGCTATCGTCCCGATCGGGCCACTAGATTAAAAAGTTATTTCTATTCTGTAAACAATACCATTATACTATTTTCACTTTTGTTGTAAACACGAAAAAATTATTTTTTGGTCTAAAGGTAGAGTATCATTTTGCCTAACCCGCTTACAAAAAATATGACGTCTCATTTTTCTCTATTCTTCTTTGTATACAAGTATCAAGACTGAATATGTTTTCAATTATACAAATATTCACTATAGATTTTGGAATTAAAACTAAGTCATTAGAATAAATATCGAATCATGCATCTCAGAACTAGATTCTTATAAGCGAGTTAATTTTTACTTATAAAACCAATCCTAGAAATATCTTAGATATAAATATTTAAATTTACAATAATTTTTGTTCAATTTGATTATTAATTTCAATTGTACTACGTGCTTTCTCCTCAAGATCACCAGATATAGTACCTACTCTTATACTGAGAATATCACAAAACTTACTGTAACAAGCTAAAAATTTGTTTATTAATTCGTTGCTTACTTAACTATACCCATATACAAATTTTTTTCAATTTTTGAGCAAGTCTGCTCTCAAAATTGATAGGTGCTAGTATCTTTTTCTACGTATGTGTCTTGCTGTAGATATTTGTAACCAGATTTGAATTGCAAGCGTAGTGAAAGCTTTATACAAGAAATTCGTACCAGATTATAATAACTCAATTCTGTAGAAAGACTATAGTTGAAAATAACTGCGCATGGCTTGCTCAAAATCTATTCAAGGCTAAAATTGACCTTGAGCCTCGAGCAGATCTTGAGCAAGCCATGCGTAAGTACCTACTGTAAGTTACTGGTGCAAGAAATGCGTCAGACACTTTTTCATCGCATGGTGTTCAAGATATCATCAAAATTTTTCGTATGATACCATGAGCAAAACATACACAAATCTTGGCCTAGGTTTCTTGATCGGTGATTTTGAGAATGCTAGTGTCTTTCTCGACACATACGTAGAAAAAGATTCTAGCCCCTAGCGTTCTTGCTCAAGATACTTACCCCAGAATCTTGCTCAAACACGTGTTATTAGGGTATGTATAAGTCTTAATTTTTTATTATTTTTATTTCAGAAATGATTTGCGAAGATTTTTTTTTTGATCGCACTAAATTTCTCGATGGTAAACCAATTGTGATTTATGATCATGAAATTTTTTATAGACCTTCAAACTTTATATTTATTTCTGATTTCAAATATATATTAAGAAAACTCTTCAATACATCACTCATCGTCTACAATAAACCTAAATTAAGATATGCTCATCAAATGATCAGATTATTGGTTAAGAAATCAATAGATATAAATATGTACCCTGTTCTGTCATCTAGAGATTCACAATATATAATTACATATCCGATTACATATTCACAATATTATATTGCTACTTATAATTTAGAAAATTTGTCACCATTAACCTTATTAAGTGACTTTAATGGCTCCATTGACATTATTATTATTATTATTATAACAACTCTAATTATAATTGGAGCAATAGTTTTGATTTTAATAGGTATTAAACAATTTAATTATGACCAATTAACAACGATAATGAATCAAAAGTCAATATTTTTCCGCTTAATATATATAAAAAATTTACGTATCCATGGGATATTTTCATTAATATTTTTATATTTTTTGTTATTACGTATCATTTATCAGAATCATTTAACAAAATTGTTAACAAATCAATATCATGCAAGAGAGATTGATTCACTGCATGATCTTGTAAATAATAATGACATAAAAATAATCTACGGTGAATATCATATGAATCCTTTTCATCAATTCATACCAGCTTCAAAAAGAGTATCAGGTAGTCGGAATTGTACGCATAAAAATAAAAATGAGAATTTATGGGAAACATCGTGTTTTAGTTCCTATGAAAATATATTACGCTACGCCATTAAAAATGATTTACGGTTATCAAAATATCCAGTTGGACAGCAAAATTATTTTTTTCAAATACGCCGTGATTGGCCGTTAAAACAGCGAGTTAATATTTTATCAATGTGGATTGATCAAGCGGGCTTGACAATAAAATGGTACAAAGAACAACATCGTAATAAGAATATTTATCATAAAATGATTACTGATCGAGTAAAATTACATTTTAAAGCGATTGATTTTCCAGAAATTGAATATGCATTTATTATTTTAGCATTTGGATTAATTACAGCAACTCTTCTTATTGTTGGTGAAATAATAATTGAACGACGAAAATTGTTGAAAAGATATAATCGACGTCCGTTATTGATAATTGTACCGATTCCATTACGGCTTATATAAGTGGTTTTAATTATTTTTAATACTTCTGTAAAATTAATTGATGCTACGTATAGTTTTGTTTTCTGTTCATTAATTATGAATTATGGTTACACTGAGAGAAAAAAATGTATATTTTCAAGAAAAAATGCTTTCTCTGAGTATTTTAGTGACTTGAATAATGCCAAGCAATTTTTTCTTTCATTTGAAGTTGCTTTTTAACTGCTAGGGTCATGAGCGACTACAAACTGTTGGGAGTGGTACAATAGAACTTAGGGGATTTTCCAAAGGTTGGCAACGGACTGAATCTTAGAGAACCGATTTTTTCGGCTAACACTGGGATTTGAACCCACGCTCGGCTAGTTACCAAGTTTGAGGGGTAAGCTTACTTACTTTTTTCCGTCCTTTCTAATTCTTAAGGCATCAAATTTTGCGTGAAATTTTCTATTAATCTGCAGTTTGGCTGGACTAATTCCTGTAGTGCAGAACAGTGTCGATCTGCTACTAAATGGATATTCATCAAGCGCCTCAGAAAATGTTTTCTAATAAGATGCTTGAATTTACTTTTCCAAGAATTAACCACACTCACGGCCAAACCGTGAAAGACTGGGTGGTACGAAGCAATGAGTGAATGTAATGCCCCGTAGCTATTTCGAAATTCACGAACTTTGCAAAAAGTGAATGTTGGACCGTTATCTGGTAATCCCTAGGTCACAAATTAATTCCTAAATATGATGAAGGTAAATAACTAAGTAAGTGTTGCACTTAGAAAACTCTAAGAAGTCTGTACGGAGTCGTAAATTGGGACCGTCTAGTTAAGGCCAAACGTGTTATACCGACTTATTAGGATTCGCCGGTTTGAACAAACAATTCTCACAGAATGTGGTGATATTCTCGATGCCTTGATCGATACCAGGCCACCACACCTACGATTTCATGATTGCCTTCATGCGTATGGTGCTCAAGTGAGTTTCATGTAACATTTTTAATATAATCTGTTTAAGTACTAGTGGTATAATAATTCAATGGCCTCACATTAAGCAATCCTTTTCAACTGACATCTCTAATTGTCTATTTTTATGACAATTCATGTGAAACATCGAACGGCCATCCCTCCAGAATACATTTAAAAACCTGTGACAGAATACTATCGTGCTTTTTTCTATTTCTAATTACGTTACCATCAACTGCTAAAATTTAATTATTTATATAGTTAAAGTATGAATACCTGAGTCAAAATCTGAAGTGTTATTCCAACGTCTTGAGCGTTAGAAACGTAACTCCAACTTCTCGGACGTTGCAAATGTAAAATTCATGTTTTAAAAGCATTACGAAAATGAACTGGTTCAGGATAGAGTACCAAGGGCACTCGCTGTCAGGTTGTAAGATGATGAAAGTGTTCAGATTTTTTTGTAAGAGTGGGGATGGGGGTGGAGCAGAAAAATAATGATTAAAAATTCCAACTGGTTCAGGCTGGAGTACCGAGGGATCTAGCTGACAGATTGTTCGATGACGGAAGAGCTCAGATTTTGGTGGGTAGGGGGGGGGAGGACAGAGCGGAAAGATATTTAAGTACTTCCGTCATACAACAATCTGACAGCTAGGTTCCTCAGTACTCCAGCCTGAACAAGTTGGATATTGTACTCAGTATTTTTCTGCCCCCCCCCCCTGCCCTCACAAAAAAATCTAAAACCTTTCATTATCTTACAACCTGACAGCTAGTGCCCTTGGTACTCCAGCATGAACCAGTTCATGGTTGTAATGCTTTTAAAACATGGATTTTACTTTTGCAACGTCCGAAACGGTGGAGTTACGTTTATAACGCTCTAGACGTTGAATCACACTTGAAACGCTCAAGACGTTGGGAAAACGTTTCAGATTTAAAATCGGGTCGGGTTGAAGATAAGGGAGAGTCAAAGTTCACCGAATTTGTGACGAAAGACCGCAATTATGACTTTAGTCTTTTTTATGGAACTTCGACTCACGGGTTATAAATAAGTGAAGAGTAAAAATTTTGAGAAGACGATACACATAAGCGCAATTTTTATAATAGTCTCTTTTACAGAACTGTGATCCACGGGCAGAAAATAAGTGAACAGTCAGAATTTACCAAATTCGTGACGAAAAAGCATAATTATGACTTCAGTTTTTTTTTACAGAACTTTGACCCATAGGTTGAAAATAAGTGGAGAGTAAAAATTTTAAGAAGACGAAACAAAAAAGCGCAATTTTTATTTTAGTCTATTTGACAGAACTGTGACCCTTAGGTAGAATAAATGTGGAAAGTCGAAATTTACTGAATTCGTGACAGAAGTGCGCAATTTTCATTTTAGTCATTTATACAGAATGTTGACCCACGAGCGGGTTATAATTGGAAAGTCGAAATTTACTGGAGCGTAAAGACAGAGCATAATTTTGATTTTAGTCTTTTTTACAGAACTGTTACCACGGGTGGAAAATAAGTGGAAAGTCAGAATTTGCCAAATCCGTGACGAAAGACTGCACTTATGACTTTAGCCTTTTTTACAGAACTGTGACCCACGAGTTAAAAATAAGTGTAGAGTCAAAATTGACCAAAGCGTGGAGACAGAGCACAATTATGATTTTAGTCGTTTTTACAGAACTGTGACCCACGGGTGGAAAATAAGTAGAAAGTCAAAATTTACCAAATTCCTGAAGAAAGACTGCAATAATGACAAGTCTTTTTTACAGAATTGTGACCCACGGGTGGAAAATAAGTAGAAAGTCAAAATTTACCAAATTCGTGACAAAAGACTGCAATTATGACTTTAGTCTTTTTCACAGAACTGTAACCTACGAGTTTAAAATAAGTGTAGAGTCAAAATTCACCAAAGCGTGGAGACAGAGCACAATTATGATTTAAGTCGTTTTTACAGGACTGTGACCCACGGGTGGAAAATAAGTAGAAATTCAAAATCTACCAAATTCCTGACGAAAGTCAACATTTACCGCTTTTACCGTTCTTTGAGCTCGAACACAGCGGGAATTTTCGGGGCTGGCCCGCAGGGCCAGCCGACGCCCTGATTTTTGTAATAAGGATATCCTGATGAGGTTCTGATAAGGAACTCGTTAGGTTGACCTGATGGCAAACAACTTTTTTTTGAATAAGGATACTCGGATGAGATCCTCATAAGGAACTCGTCAGGTCTGCCCCAATAAGGCAAACCTTATATTAACCTAACAAAGCACTTTATGGTACTTTAGGTGAATCAGGAAAAAATTTTAGTCGGGAGTGTACCATACTTGAATTTAATTATTTTTTCTCTCAGTGTAAATTACTTTTACCTAAACATCTATAAATTTTTGATATGAAATTATTCCAAATCGTAAATATATTGATTTTCAGAGGGTTGTTTTTAATATTATTATTATTATTTTTTTTTTTTTTTTGCTTCAAATCGAAATTTTGTGTTGAACTACTGCCAACTATGTTATATCAATTAACTCTCCGCAAGTCTCCCTAGTGGATCCGAATTACGGTAAATTACCGTAGATTACGGTATTTTACTGTAATCTACGGCATATTTGCCGCGATTTACCGTAAATTACGGCAGATTACCGTATTTTACGGTAGATTACCACAATTTGCCGTAAATTATCGTAATTTACGGCAAACTGGCGGTAATTCTTCTGAACGCCGTAAATTTACGGCAAGTTTGCAGTAAAATATCGTAAAATACGGTAATTTACCGTAATTTGGATCCACTGGGGCTAAGAGTATCTTGTTGATAGGTTAGTGAGTGTATATTCTATGCCGTATGAATGTACTTAAGTAATACTGTATTATTATTAATTTATGTAGAAAGATATACTGTTTATATATTTGTATTGTATGTATTATTTTCAATCGGCTTAGACCTTAGAATAAATAAATGATCTATCAATCATAATTCCAAGTTACGATTTCATTTATTCCTTACCTTCATGAAAAACTCTGAAGACCGGTTGACTCTGCGGGCCAGCCTCTAAATTTCTCGCTGTTTTCGAACTCCTTGAGCTGGTTGAAGCGGCAACCGGCCCATTTTGAAAATTTTTTAAAAATTTAAAAAGAATATGTTTTTTTGTTTGTAATTCTTCTATATCTCAAAGTCTATTAGATCGATCATTCTGAAATTATAAGGAAAGTTGACGCCCAACAAACTCTTTTGATTGCCGCAAGAACCATCTTGTAGTGTCCCTGGTAAGTAACTTATTTCAGAATTATTATATTCCAACTCAAAGCTTTCACCAGATGGGTTATACGTTAAAATTAGCAGAGTGACGATAACCCTTTATTGATAGTAATATAGGAGTATCCTGTATTACACTATGACATTAATGGTTTCTTGAAAAAGTTTAGTCATAGTACAAAAAAAGAACGTGTCAAGGAAATAAATTATTTTTCTAAATCTGCATTTATTTAATTGTTAAATAAATATTCTGATATTTAAAAATAATATTTAATTATTATTAATAACTTATTCTTTAAGGCTCACTCATATATTTCATTATGACTACTTTATAAACTCTGCAATTAATTTGATTTTATGCTTGCTACTTAACGCGTAATTATCTTTACTTAATATTTTTTGGTTCCCAATAATTTGTTTTGTTGGTGGATTATAAAACATTTCGTTATAACAACCAAACATATGATTGGCAATGGGCAATTATATCATTTTGATGTCATAAATAAAATTTAGTTGTCAGAGAAAAATTTATTTCATTGAACATAATTGTAAATAAAAAATAAAAAAACACTTGTTCATTAATTATTTTCAATTCAAAATTTTCAAACTTTAACCTAAAACGTAACTTGTTTGAGCTAAAAAAAGCCTACGAAAAAATACTGGTGCAATAGTATATTAACGCATTGAGTGGAAGGTGCTTTCGACAACGAATGTGATTGGTTCACGAGCCGTTAGGCGAGTGTTGCCAACACACGAGTGTCGAAAGCCCTTCTCACTCAATCCGTTACAATAGTTTTTGCATCGAATCGTAAGAAAGAATGTCTCTGATTGGTAAAAAAGGACACTACATTAAATTTAATCTTTTAATTAACCTAAAATAATATTCAATCTTATTAATATAAAATTAATTCCTGTCTAATTTCTGATGCAAAAGATTGTTAAATAATAATAGTAACAATTAAACACGATTTAATTAACTTTTATAATAATTTAAGATTATTTTTATTGTTTTCAAAATATTGATATTCAGCAAAAAATAACTAGAGTTTCAAGTCAAAGTTGATATAGTGAATTGTACATTATAATTAAATACAGTAAGATGATTTTCTATAGTCTGGGACTTTCCGTTGTCCTAACTCGAGTCGGCTGTTGATTGGGTTTTCTGGTGGATCGTTTAATGACTAATAAATAGTATATCTGTATATATGTAAAAAGTGTACGTTTGTCATATTTTTCACGAACAATGTGGACATTCTTCGCGATATTTATTCTTTGTAGTGTCATTTTTAACCAATCAGAGACGTGCTTTCTTACCATGAGTTGCAAAAAAGCATTTTCGAGCTCCTAGAACTCGAAAACAGCTGAAAGTTTTGGAGCTGGCTTACAGGGCCAACCGTTGCCCTATCTTTTATTTCAAATGAACCTACTTTGACTTACCCACTATCAGAACTTGTGAGATGACTTTTTGCTCTTCATCAATTTGGGGTATCGTGACTCCACATGGAAAAAAATAATATGTGAAAATGATAGAAATAGGAATGTCAAAATGACACGGCCAGAAATAATATGTGAAAATATTTTGATTATTGATTATTAATCATGCTATGTCAGATTTACAGATAAAAGCTGTAAAATTTACAATAATAATACACTATAAAAAATCAACGGAGTAAGTCCAAGCGGTGTAGTTGTTAAAATCGGCGGTGCTAAATTTCAACATCGAAAGCGGTGTGAAAATAACACCGCCACTGGTGAGAATATTCCGTACTGGTGTTAAAATAACGCCGCCGCTGCTGTAAATATTCTAGACCGATGTTAAAAGAACGCCGCCACCGGTGCACAGAAAAAAAAAATTCTTGCCCAGCAATTGGAATCGCATTGGAAGGCAATGCGATTCGATGCAATTCAATACTATTTTTGAAACTCAGTGTATCGCGTTGGAAAGTATTAAATCGTATAGGATTTTTAAAGCCCTGTAGATCATGCAGCTTAGAGGTCAACTAAATAACCAACTAAGATTCTTGTGTACCATGAGTCGTTAAAGTAGTAATAATTAAAATGAAATATCAAATCGAACTACTATTTAATTATCGCGGTCATTTATATAAAGGAAAAGCTTCTCATAAAATGAAAAATAATAACTGTTATCATTTAAATTTTATAAAAAAATTAAATTATATCGTCAATCCAACGATTATTTTGCGGTAAATTAAAAAAAAATATATTACATTACAAGTAAAAAATAAATTTTTTACAATAATTTGATTAAAATAAATATTCATTTATCGCTTGGTAATTTTTTAATAACACTTAACCGCGTAATTTTAGAGAAGACAATTTTAAAAATATTAAAATTTGTTAAAAGCATTAGACATATTATTGTAAATTTGTTACATTTGTAATTATGATTTTTTATAATTGTAAAAAAAAAATATATAATACACTAGTCCGAAAAATTAAAGGATAGAAAAAAAATTGGTAATTTTTGGGTGATTTTCAACATGCTGTAAGTCGGTAAAAAATGATCGTAGAGTAAAAACGAAAAAAGCAAATTGTAGCCTCATGTTTCTAGTTTTCAGATCTGGACCTCAAATTTTTTTTATCATGCACGGTACTGGAGTAATCTCAAGAAATCCGACGAAAAAAAAATTTTCAAAATTTTTGCTCGTCTTTCAACAAGTCTATGGGCTTCAATAAATTTTTTTGAATAATCTGACCTTACGACTCTTAGGAAATTTCATGCCCTTTAATTTGGCGGCCTCAAAAAGTCTCTACGACAATTTAGCGCCAAGTTATCATTGATCAAAGCAAAAAGTCCATTTGGGCTTCGATAATCAATAACTCCGGACGTATTGGTCGTACAGAGAATGAAAGTAGGGTTTAGAGAATTGGAAAACATTCTCTATGAGACGATATTAGTGGCTTTTGATTAGGGGTGTGCGAATATCGTTCGAATCGAATCGAATAATACTATTCGATTCGAAAGTCGAATGGAATAATTCGAATTTACAAATTATTCGAAAAGTTCGAAAATCGCAGCGCCTCGAAATTTTTACGGTTTTTTCAGGATACTTGGAGGTTGAAAAAAAAACAACAATATCCTTTGTTCATCCGTTATGTCCAAAGTTATAGCAAGATTTCCGAATATCCTTAAATATTGGAATTTTGACTTGTTTTTTAGAAAACATTATCGCTTAAAAAAAAATTTTTTTCTATCAAAAGCCACTAATTTCGTCTCATAGAGAATGTTTTCCAATTTTCAAAACCCTACTTTCATTCTCTGTACGACCAATACCTCTGGAGTTATTGATTATCGAAGCCCAAATGGACTTGTTCACTTTGATCAATGATAACTCGGTACTAAATCGTCGTAGAGACTTTTTGAGACCGCTAAATTAAAGGGCATAACATTTCCTAAAAGGATCAGAAAGTCAGATTATCCAAAAAAATTTATTGAAGCCCATTGACTTGTCGAAAGACGAGGAAAAATTTTGAAAATATTTTTGTCGTCGGTTTTCTTAATATTACTTCAGAACCCTGCATGATAAAAAAATTTAAGGTCCAGATCTGAAAACTAGAAACTTGAGGCTACAATGTGCTTTTTTTCTACGACCATTTTTCACCGAGCTACAGCATATTGAAAATCACCCAAAAATTTCCAACTTTTTTTCTATCACTTAATTTTTGGGACCAGTGTATTATACATTTGCTAGTATTTACTCCAAAAAATAATAATTTTACTTGAAATACTTTTTTATATAATTTTATGCTAACGAAATTCGTTTCAAATTAGTTTGCTTTGTCTATCTGACATTTATAATGTTAATATTTTAACAAAGTTTAATAGTTTGTATTTCTTGAATAAATAAATGCATGCCTTTAAAATTAATTACTTTCACAGTGATTCAATTTTCGTTTTTAGTGGATTATTTTACGAAAAAAATTCAATATCATTAAAATGATTGCAAAAGCTATAATTTTACTAGATGTTTTCTATTTACACTGTGTATTAAATAATTTTTTTTCTCTTAACTATTTTCAAGTCATAGATAATCGTATTGAAATTTTTAATTTTCGGCTATCGGTAATCAAGAATTTCGGGTTGATTGGTAAAAAAATTTTCCTATGTACCCTATATCAACATGTCGCATTGAATCGCATTGATACGGATTGACAAGACAGCCATTCCAAAAATAGGATTGAATCCTATTGAATCGGACAGAAAATTGAATGCGATTCAATGCGATCCCGATTGCTGGGTGGTTGAAGGTAAATATTCTTAATTCAAGAAAATTTTTTTGGAGACCTAAACTTTCTCAGATAAAGTAGTAATTTTATCTGACCAAGATAAATTCACTTAGCTCAAGAAAATCTTGACGTGGTTCCCGAAAACGCTGGTCTTCAAAAATATTTTCTTGACTTAAGATAACTTTTTTTTCTGTGTGTAAATATTCTTAACCGGTGTTAAAATATTTTACTTTGTGAATATTTTTACTTGCTCGATCACTATCCTTGTTAATAAATGATATTTTTTATTACTTTTCATAAAGAACTGATATTTTTTGTACTTTATAATCTTCAAAGTTAAGACTCCAAGCGGGCGCAGTTTACCCCGTTTTAAGACTGGTACTTTTCCGCTTTTACATCGGTTATCCCGCTTTTACACCAGTTTAAAACCAGTATTTTAACACCGCCAAACTACGCCTCCTACACCAGTGTAATTTCATTTCAACTCTAGGTAGAGTTAAAATGAGTCCATTTTTAATATCGCTCTTTTTACAGTGTACGTAAAAAATTGATTATCAAGTTATATAAAATTTACAAACCAAATTCCATTCTTAAATGAGAGAATCTGTTGATCAATTGAGATTTAAGCTTTTTTACATCGATTACAAATAGATATATATAGCTAGAAATAATTTAATTAATATTTTATGCTTTTTATTGCACTGTAAAAAGAGCAGTGTTAAAAATAGACTAATTTTAACTCCGCTCGGTGTTAAAATGAAATTACACCGGTGTAGGAGTCGTAATTCGGCGGTGTTAAAATACTGGTGTAAAAGCGGGATAACCAGTGTAAAAGCGGAGTAATGTCGGTGTAGAAGCAGGGTAAACTGCGTCCTTTTGGAGTATCAACTTTAAAAATTATAAATCACAAAAAATGTTATTTTTTTATGAAAAGTATCAATTTTTTACGTACACTGTAAAAAAAGCGATATTAAAAATGGACTCATTTTAACTCTACACGGAAAGAAAATTATGGGAATGGTTCCTATAATTTTATGAAATTTCATCCTATACCAGTATAGGAATGACGACCACCAATAATAGGAACACGTCCTATAATTATAGGAATATTACCCATAATTATAGGAATAATTCATATAATTATAGGAATGATACCTATACCATTATGGGAATGGTTCCTATAATTATAGGAATGGTTCCTATAATTTATGGGAATGGTTCCTATAATATTATAGGAATGGTTACTATAATATATAGTAACCATTCCTATAAATTATAGGAATAGTTCCTATAAATTATAGGAACCATTCCTATAATATTATAGGAATGGTTACTATACTATTATAGGAATGGTTACTATACTATTATAGTAACCATTACTATAATAGTATAGTAACCACTCCTATAATATTATAGTAACCATTCCTATAATAGTATAGTAACCATTCCTATAATAGTATAGTAACCATTCCTATAATAGTATAGTAACCATTCCTATAATATTATGAAAATATCAATTTTCAAAAAAGTCTGGAAATCACTTTTACAATACACAAAAGTATTATTAAACATAAAAACAACTATTCAGACATTGAAAAAAAAAAAAAAATTTTAATATCGCAAATAAATTAGAGGGTCTTTTTGGCGGCCATATTGGATTGAAGCTTTTTTGACTTGTGTGGGGTTTAAAAAAAACACTCTACACGAAAGTCCAGATTGTTTTAATTTGAATTGCAATTTTTAAAAATATATAAGTGATAGGGGTAGGTCGTAGAGGGGTGTTCCGGCGGCTATATTGGATTGAAACTTTTTTGACTAGCGTGGGGTCTCAAAAAAACACTCCACACAAAAATCCACATTTTTCTAATCATAAAAGTATCTTTAAAAAAAAAATATATTTTTAGTTGCACGAACGTTCGTAACTTCAGGGACATAAAAAAAATTCGTATTTGGCAAAAATCATCAAAATTTTTCAACTGAAATTTTTTCAGCATAAAACATTCAGCAAAATTCAAATTTTGAAAATAAAAATTTATATTTCGATAAAATCTCAAATTTGGGTAAAATCTCGAAAAGTTAATATAAGTTTTAATTTAACATGATACTGAAGTAAGCCTATGTCTTATAATTTTTTGATTTTTTTTAACATTAAATATCTACACTATTTTGCAAAAAAAAAATTTTATTATATTATAGGAACCATTCCTATACTATTATAGTAACCATTCCTATAATAGTATAGTAACCATTCCTATAATGGTATAGTAATCATTCCTATAATATTATAGTAACCATTCCTATAATAGTATAGTAACCATTCCTATAAATTATAGGAACCATTCCTATAATATTATAGGAACCATTCCTATAATATTATAGGAATGGTTACTATACCATTATAGGAATGGTTACTATAATATTATAGGAATGGTTCCCATAATGGTATAGGGGTGGTTCCTATAATATATAGGAACCATTCCTATAATAGTATAGGTACAATTCCTATACCATTATAGAAACCATTCCTATAATGCATAGGAATACTCCCTATAATTTTCTTTCCGTGTACCTAGTGTTGAAATGAAATTACACCGGTGTAGGAGGCGTAGTTTGGCGGTGTTAAAATACTGGTTTTAAACTGGTGTAAAAGCGGGATAACCGATGTAAAAGCGGAAAAGTACCAGTCTTAAAACGGGGTAAACTGCGCCCGCTTGGAGTCTTAACTTTGAAGATTATAAAGTACAAAAAATATCAGTTCTTTATGAAAAGTAATAAAAAATATCATTTATTAACAAGGATAGTGATCGAGCAAGTAAAAATATTCACAAAGTAAAATATTTTAACACCGGTAAAGAATATCTATACCGGTGGTGGCGTTATTTACACACCGCTTTCGGTGTTGAAATTTAGCACCGCTAAATTTTAACACCTACACCACTTGGACACCCTGGGGATTTTTTACAGTGTATTTTTGACCATGATTAATTATGAAAATTTACAAAAGGATTTTTTTTAGTAACCCATGCAGGAGCTGCCAGAGTTGAACAACGGGGCCCTCCTTGGCCCAGCACTGGGGAACCTAGCTTTGGCTTACCTCTATTGGCCCATGCTTGGGCCAGGACTGGGTAACCCAGCCTTGGCCATCCAATGGCAAGCCAGACTTGGGCCAAGACTGGGTGACCGAGCATTGGCCATTACAATGATTACCCGGGCTTGGGCCAGGACTGGGTAACCTAGCCTTGGCCGACCCAATGATTACCCGGGCTTGGGCCAAGACTGGGCAACCTAGCCTTGGGCGTTTAATAAGTAGATCATATAAATGTATCAGTTCAACATTGGTAGGTTCGTCCAGTAGCTACCGTTCGGGCCTAGCAATCAGAAGGATGGCAGTTCGCGCCCAGAGCCCAGCAGAATTTTCACCGAGTTTTTTTCACATCATTTACCTCCCTTAGATAATTTAAACATTAATGATCATGAACTCTACGAGGTTAATAATAATAAAATTTTTTTAAATTAAATTTATTCGTTTCCTCGAAGCCTGGGCCAAGCCTGGCAAGAAGCCTGGGCCAGGCCTGGCAACCAAGCATGGGCCAGACCTGGCAACCAGGCTTGGCCCGAGATTATCATCCCAGACTTTTACCAAAACTGGGCCAAGACTGGCTTACAAGCCTGGGCCCGTGGTACTTTCCTCTCTGGGAAAGAAAAAATTTACGTCTATCAACGGTTTTAAAATGAATTGATCTCGCGGCAATTCTTAAGTTTTTTTTTTCTTCAAGTATATACTTATATTATAAAGCCTCGGGCGATCCCATATCCGGCCAACTTAGTCAAATTAGATTCTAATCACCAAGTCGAATTCAATTTCAATCCGATCAAATTCATGGATCGGCGATGGGACGAACCTCAGGGCCGAAAGATCTCACACTCTTTGTGTGAAAAATTCTTTCGGCAACCGCTGGGATTTGAACCCACGCCTGGCCGGTGATCAAGATCGAGAGGCCTAGGTCTTACGCCTTAGGCCGCTCGGCCATGATCACCGGTTACCCGGGAAAAAAAATTTAGATCTGTTCTGATCAAATTAGATCAGCTCAGATCAAATTTGATCACAATTTATACTGAACCCAGATCAAAGTAGATCTGATTTAATCTGTTCAGATTAAACTAGATCTGATCAGATATGACATTTTTCATTGGGGAAAAATAGTCCAGATCTACCTTGATCAAATCTAATCAGGTTAGATCAACCTAGATCTAGTCAGTTTAAAATAGATCAACATTGATTAAACGATCAATTTATGAAGTAAGTATAAATAGATCTGATTGGACCTGTACGGATCAAACCAGATCTGAGCTGATATAAATTTTTTTCGGGAAAAAAAGTTCAGATCTGCTCTGCCCGATAAAAAAAGATTTTATCTGATTATAAATAAGTACCCGGGAAAAAAAAATTTAGATCTATTCAGATCAAATTAGATCTGGTGCTTCAGATCTGAACAGATCTGCATTTAGGCTAGATCTATTTAGATTAAATTAGACCTACTCTGATCAGAATAGATCTGCTTGGATGTGAACAGATCAAGGTAAATAAAAAAAAATCTTAGATCTGCTCAGTTAAAATTTGATTTAATTCGCTAGATCTAAATAGATCTGTTTTTTTATCTCTATCCTTATAGACATTGATATGTCTGATAAAAAATATATTAAATATATCACAATAATATAAAATATATATTGAACCCATTAAAATTAAAAGTAAACGTTTCATATTCCATATGAGATCAGCTTTATCTTCTCCTTTAAATGATACAATTGAAATTTAACTTAATAAAGATTCATAATGAAGATCACTCTCCTCCAAACAATATAAATTAACATATAATGAAGAAGATACTCATTTAAAAAAACAAAACATCCATTAGTTATTGATTTCGACGGTAACATAAACTGAGTATAAGTAATGAAATATTGTCATAAATTAGACCGATTTTTTGTTAATTAAAAACGATTATAATCAATACGAAACATTTTGCATAAATATAAAGGATCACTTTTTTATAAACAATAATGAAAGTAATCTCATTTTAAGATACATAAAGAATTTTTCCTTAAAGTATTTTATACTTATTGACCCAAGAAAGTCATGTAGCGATGTATATGAAGTACCTATATAAATATTAGATAATACCGATAGTAGATTATTATCATGTTTATATTTTCTATAATAAAATAATTATTAGCTGAATAAACAAGAAAATATATTTATTTTCATGACGATAGACTTTTTACAATTATCAACATTTAGGTAAATGTGTCAAAATTCAGCTAGTGAATCTTATAATTATAATATAATGTGAAGAAATATTTCTTTATAATCTGTACATATCTAATCTGATCAGAGCAGATCTGAACTTTTTTTCCCGAGATCAAGTTATATCAGCTCCGATCTGGTTTGATCCGTACAGGTCCAATTAGATCTATTTATATTCACTTCATAAATTGATCATTTAATCAATGTTGATCTATTTTGATCTGACTAGATCTAGGTTTATCTAACTTGATCTAGGTTGATCTGACTTGATTAGATGTGATCAGGGTAGATCTGGACTATTTTTCCCCATAGAAAAATGTCATATCTGATCAGATCCTGTTTGATCTGAACAGATCAAATCAGATCTACTCTGATCTGGGTTCAGTATAAATTATCATCAAATTTGATCTGAGCTGATCTAATTTGATCAGAACAGATCTAATTTTTTTTTTTCCGGGATACTGCGAAAACTACTGAACCGATCGGAATAATACTTATACCATAAGATGCAGCGTGTTTCGGAGAAGGTTTTAATATATGATATGTTGGTGATTACTTATCCGGAGCTTATATTTTTTTGACTTAGAAATAATGAATTTTTATTGTAACTGAATTTATTCTATTCGATTGTCATTTGTTTAAAATAAATTTTTTAATTCTGTTGGTTATGTTTATTTATTGATTTGACATTTGGTAAATCGAGGACTGTCAAGAATTATTTATAGTAATGCATTTACGAGATATCATTACTATTCGTCATCGGTACATCAGGGCTAATCAATTATATGAGTATGTAATTTTTGTTAGTTTGAAAATTAATGGTACAATAAAAGTTAAAAAAATTATCATTCTAAACAGTTTCAAAGAATTTATAGTGAAGACGTATGAGTTTCAATCTAATAGTGACGTTGAGTATTTTGTATTTACGTTTTCTGAAGGAGTAGTTATTAGGAGTTCAACTTTTATGATTCTTTGGTTGCTATAAGTCGGATACATTCGCTAAAATTTCACGATAATCACGTAACTAATATTATTTAATTTCCTAAACCTTATATATTCGTAAATATATTCTAATAATTTTTGAAGATTATAAGTCTTCCAGCTTATTTATTTATGCACCAGAAGATGGGATGACCCATAATTTAGTGTACAAAGAAGCATTGTCATAACTTTTTCTCGCCTCCGGGCGGAAAGCGTCAACTTTCGTCCCGCTGTGCAAAACGAAGTTGCCGCTTTCCGCCTCCGTCGACGAGAAAAATAGTATACACTCCTCGGGAAGTAAATAAGAAAGCCTCAGATCGCATGTTTATTGACCTCGGCTTCGCCTCGGCCAACAATTACATGTGATCTAAGATATTTCTTACTTTCCTTCCCTAGGTGAATAATATACTATTTATTTTTTTTTTTGTTTCCTTTTTGGCTATGGTCCTGATTGGGCCACGTGCCACTAACTTTTTAATTTAGTAATGTAGTTACGTAAATTAATTATAATTTGGTTGGACTTTAAAATTGTAATTAAATTTTATGAATAGGTGTATATTGAAAAAAAAGTACATTTAAAAAAAAATAATTAATAATATATATAAAATTTTTCAAGAAGAGTTTATTAATAACTAAACATAAATTTCAGCCCAACGAAGCGGGTGAGGGACAGCTAGTCTTATATATAATTATCGGTAGATTCACAATTGATTCTTATGCAATTGTTATAATAATAATCGGAATTTTGTTACTTTTGTGAGATACAATCAGAATTTTTAAATGAGGCAAATATAATGGTTGCTTTTTTTTTGTTGATAAAACATTTCGATAATTCAAATGATATTGAAAAAGAATATAAAATTAGTTGAAAGAAAGATTACATATAGATAAAAACGTATTTTCTCATCGATTTGTTTACAGTCCGATTAATTTATGTTTGATAATTCTCGATTAGTAGTACTAAAGTGTAACGTAGATATTATTTTTTTTCTGCTTTACTTACTAAGAACTGTAAGATACTGAAGTAGATGTTATCAAACCATTTAATTTTATTATTATTTTTTTTTATGATTAAGTATAGATGTGAGATTATAATATATATATATATATATATATATATATATATATATAAATTACTTAACGATATGAAATCAACATGATGAAGATGCACAGAAATAATAAATCCAGAATCTTATCATCCACGAATTATCTAATAATGTAGATAGTTTAGCGAGACGAGAGAATATAAATGATTGATTATGTGAGATATAAAATCATTAGCTAAGATGAATATGTTTTATTTCATATTAATAATTTTTATTATTGCTGCTGGTAGCAATGGAGAATACCATCCACCACTTAAAGGGTGAGTTATTTCAATATAAATAATAACACAAAATTTATATAACATTTGTTAACAGAGAAAATGTGTATATTTATGTCAGTGACGAAATTAAACGAAACAGAATTTTTCCACCGTTAAAACTCTATACAAAGACTAAGTTGTGCACGTTAGTTTTTCGAAAAAATCATCATCAGTCCACACGGAAAAAATGGTTATTTTTTTCATTTTCGCATAAGTAATTTTCCAATGGTGACATAGGTATTTTTACTACGTCAACACAAGAATTTTTTTCTATTATAACGTAAACCGTTTTTATTTACGCGACGGAGACTCGAATAAAACCCAGAATCCGTATGTAGTCACCCACGTGTAATAAAAATTATAGATAATTATAAATGAAATAATGGTGTGCCGGGACCAGCTCCTTAGGCTTAGTGCACGAGGGCGCCAGCTCGTTTTACTAAAATGGTCGAAAATTATAAATTATCAGGGGAGAGATCACGGGACAAAATCTTGAGCGAGAATGTATGCACCAAGCGAAAAGACAACCAAATAAATATAAAGAATCAAATAATAAGGAATAATTATTACTAAAATATATCCAGGCGATAAATAAACAAATATTGGCTATCACAGGATTCCTTTATATTATATTATTCAATTCAAATATATTTTTAAACTCAAATATTATTTACTATTATTAATTTCTTATAATAATTTTGTATTAACTAATAATATGCTTATATTAGCCAAATAATAATGGTAAACATCAAATTAAATTAAATTATCCACTGGGGAATTCGAATCACCAATTACAAATTTACTTTCAAAGAAATAATATAAACTGTTATAACAGGGCTATGCTGTTACTCTGGTCGTCCTTAATTTACCTTTTATTAAGGGCGCCACTGGAAGTGATAACGGCCTCCCAGAGCCGGATCTTAGATCGTCAGGGTCGGTGTAAAATTAATTTGTAAGAGAAGGATGAGGAAGGATAATTTATAATTAATTTCTTTAATTCACTTTTAACAATTTTACCTTTATTTATTTAACCTTATAAACCTCTTTTCCTTTATAAACCTTATAACCTGTATAACCTTATAACTTTATTAAATCCTTATAACTTTTAATTTACCCGCGATATTTTCCTTAAACCTAATTTATTTATAACCCGCAATAATTATTCCTTATTAAAATCAGCCAACTACCTTTGGCATTTACCACACTCACACACACACAATGAGTCCCCTGGACTATTATACACACACACTCCACGCGGTCAACTAGACCCTCTACGTGGCTAAAACCTTATTTTGCTCTCGCGCGGTCCCCTGGACCCTCTACGCGACTTTTACAAAATTTCACGCGGTCACCTTGACCCTCTACGTGATTTTAACCCTTATCAATTAACTCACTAACTTATAACAATTATTTACAACTACTTGATTATTACAATTTCCATAATTATAATTCTCACTGACTCACAATTTTACCGATATAAAATTTCATTACATCTATTTCCTTAATTAAAATTTCTATTCAATTAATTAATTATCATTTTAAAATCACTAATAAATTCCAACAACTAATCTCTTATAAACGTTATCCTTTCCTTATCAACGAATTTTGTTAAGCCGGTTTATTAGTTAAATTATATGACCGCTCAACAATTCACCACGACTTCGATATCACAATACTCAAAACTCAACCTTTATTTTCCACGTTTACTTCACGACACTTATAACGTTTATAAATTTATTAATTGATTTTAATTGATTTATTAATGTAATTTACTTATAATTAATTTGATCTTAAATTTAGTGACTAGATAATTTTGACTAGGACGCAATTGATTTTCCGGCGAATGCTTAACACGACCTGCCTGGAATATTCCAGAAGAATTTTCCGGCGAGTGACTTAAACAACCTGCCTGGAAATATCAAAGCTAATTATGGCTGAGTCCGGCTTTCTAATTATTTTATTACACGTTAAATTGACACGACAATACTTTGCAAACACGACGTTAAATTATATGTTTTAATTAACAACTATTCCGGCTCCCTGCCTGGAATATTCTACAGAATACCTATGACGATTTGCGTTGATTCTTTTTCGTCGCTTGTTCTGTATTCGTTGTCCTTGTCCGTGTCTTAAGTTCTCAACCGTGTATGCCAGGGTTACCGGGTTGTCTCAAATTCTCGACCTTGTTTAACCTTCTTGGATCCAATTCTCGTTTCGCCAAAACGCTCGAACTCTCCTTCAACCTGCTATTCAGACGCAATCAGTTCTTAATAATTAAAAGGTACCGGCTACCTGCCTGGTATCTTGTAACAATTGAATTTGTTTTATCGCTTGGTTCCACAATCAAAAACTCAAGCTCTCAATTAAATAATTTACCTGATATAATTAGCAGCGTCTAAACGTCAGCGTCTATGGGGTTGGCTTCTCTCCTAGGTTGGATCGCTCCGGTCACAAGTCTTGTCTTGATGGATGCCCAGTCCTAATGGCTCTCGGTCTTCGTGTGTGTCTGGGTGGTTACCCGGTCCTGCCGACTCTGCTCTTTCTTCGCTTCCGTCTTGCACTTTTATTAATTACACTCGATAATTTTCGGCCGTCATCGGAAAATTCCCCCTCTGCCTAATTATGATCGGGCCTCGTGTATTAGCATTTTCATTTAGCGCGCCCGGCGACAAGTCGAAAAACTTAATTAATGCTCTTTTGGGGTTTCAGGTAGGGTAATTGACCAACCGTGAAAAATCACGATTTTGGTTGATAATAAAACTCAATTTACCCCGTTACACTGTATAAAAATAAAAACATTAATTTTTTTCTCAATTTTAAATTATTTACTCTGGGGAGAGAATGACACGGGTACTCAGTATAAATTTAGCAACACTGGGTTGCATACCATAAAATTATAAAATAAATTTTACCTACAGAGAAATAATATTTTGAATACTGCTGTAAGACAAGGAGCCAAATACGCTATCCTTGACTAATCTTATAAGGAATTTATTCGACGCGTCTGCACCAAACTCTAGGACATACGCCGAAGACATTCAATTTATTATTAGAATAATAACTCAAGTTCAATTATTGATCAATTATTTATCGCAATCGACTCAATTGAGGGTCCAGCGATAGTCGATACAAGAAATGAAAATGCAATTGACTTACCGGCGTTGACAATAATTTACTTCTGGAACATTTCAAATATAAATAATACATAAACTACACTTTCAATTTATATAACAAAATATTAATTAACCAAATTAACTTTCTCTACTATTTGATTCCTTATTACTGGCAACTGGGCCAGAACGAATTTTACCAAAAGATATTACGGTCAACAACACGTCCTATTTTTACAATAGCCCGGTCCTCTTTGACTATTTCTGCGTCGGTTTTCCGGGAGATGGGTATCACTCACGTGTTATCCACTCTAATGGCCTCGGACCCAAAATTGTTAATTAAAATAAAATATTTAAATTTATTACGTGACCTGAGATATCATAATAATGAACTAAACAATATTTTCCATCATTAATCATAAACATAATAAGTATTAACCCTTTAAACAATAAAATAATTATTATTTCAGTGCACCACGTGGCGGGAAGGAGATATTGATTTTTATCCCCACTATATCGACTTACTCTCCCTTCGGTCGATATTTTTATATATGCTCTACACACACGTGTGCTACTGACTGAAATTAAAATATCGATACATAAAATTCAAAATATTCATCAAAACATAAATATCATAAGCAATAATATTAATAATTCATAAATAAATCATAATTAAATAATTAATCAAAACAATATAAATACATGTATAATAAAATATTATAATAATTAAATGCGCTTTAAATTAGCTAGCAGGAAAGCACGCGCAGTGATTCACGTTTGAATCGCTACGTGACACTATGTTACATAGTAAATGTACCTATTCACATAGGAACAGTACCAATGTTAGTATAGTGATTTATCTTATGCTAACACAGTGCAAATAACTATGCAACATAGGAAAAATTCCTATGTTATTATAGGTATTTGTCATATGTTAGCATATGAATATTCCTATGCCGACATAGTAAAGATCCCTATGTGAACATTGGAAAAATTCCAAGGGGTTCAACGAGGTACCTAAAAAATTTGGTGAACAATTTTTTTCACCAAAATTTTTCTAAATTGGACATAATGACCCTTTACATCATTGGAGACCATTTGGAACTTCAAACAATTTTCTTTTTTTATCAAATCAAAAAAAAAGTTTTTTACCATAAGTTATCATTATCATTATTATTACTATTAATATCATGCGAAATTTGAATTGCTAAAAACTTATTCTCAACAATTTTTTAATTTTTTTGTTATTTCATTTTTCCCAAATTTTTCTATTCATATTAAAATTTTTTGTTCTTCTTTTTGATGTCTGTATTCCATACCCGGAAAAAATTGGTATGCATGATCATTTGCTTATCTTCTGCATGATCAGGCCTGAATATTGGCCAGCAATGAGCATGTACGATCTAACTTGAGCATACATGACTTTAACTGAGTTTGAAAATATTTCAGAAATTTTTATGTTTGAAAATTCTCATTTAGATCAGATATGGACATAAAGAATCATTCATAGATCATGCATGATCAGATTTATCCTCTTATTAAAAAGAATTGAAAATCGGTTACAGTTACTCTTAATAAGAACAATTCTGTCCACTTACTAGCCTATAATATTAGTACCTTTGTGACCTATATCGACCCTATATAGTCTCCGTCCAACTTACGGTATTGAATAACTATCAATAATTTGTATATCGTTTTACAGCATGCAGTATTTTTCCATTACCTGTAAGACACCAGAGCAATTATCATTGTTAAGGTCATTAACTAATAATCCTAATGTGCTTACTCTAAAACTGTCACAAATTCTTGGTGAATCCGCTGACATATTGGTAACTGCTGATGAATTATCACAATTTAAAAATATTTTATTGTTATATAAAATTGATCATACAATAATTACCGATGATGTTGAACATGTTGTCCATGAAGAAGCTCTTCAAAATAATATTGCTCGCATGCAATCTTCTCGTACTACGTTAAATAAACTATCAGCGGAACCGTTTAATTATTATCCCCGTTATCATGAGGCAAGTATGACAAATAAAAATGGTGGGAGCATTTAAAAAAAATCTTTCATGATTTGGATTCATTAATTATTTGGTCAACTGACATAAAAACTTTTTTCACTATACCTGCAATAAACGTTTGAATTCTTGCCATTTTCAGTAGTAAAGAAGTCGTTCTTTTCATTTAAGAGAAAACAAATGATAAAAATTAGCTCGTGCATCATTTTTTCGTAAACAGAAGCAAGAATTTAAACTTTAACGGATAGATTTAATGAAAAATAGTATACACACCACAGAGGACGATAGGATGTTTCAAATAGTGGATTTGTCACCTTTGCCTTCGGCTTGGGTAGATAATTACACAAGCGAGTTAGCATTTCCTACTTTCCCTCCTTGTGTAATATACTATTTTTATTATATAAAAATTAATCATATATTTTGGTTGCAGATGGAAGAATACATTAAATTTCTCGCAAAAAACTATAGTGAAATTGTAAGCGTTGATAGCATAGGTACTTCTTTTCAAAATCGAACATTGTACGTTATAAAAATTTCTTCTGGTGGGAATAATAAGCCGCAGATTCTTATTGACGCGGGAATCCATGCCCGAGAATGGATAGCGCCGTCTACTGCACTATATGCAGTACATCAACTAGTAACAAATCAAAGCAATACTTACCTTTATAAAAATGTTGACTGGCTTATTATACCGAGTTTAAATCCTGATGGTTATGAGTATACTCATTCGAATGTATGTTAAAAAAACAATGAGTATAGACTTGATCAGATTATATTTAAATAAATTGTTACTAGATCCGATTACGTCAGTGTTTAATTCAAACGTATTAGTCTAGTTTGATTTTATTAAATTTTCATTCATCTTAAGAAATCTTAAGCAAAATACGAAGGAGTTTCTTTAATTTACCAGTATGAAAATGCAAGCTATTAGTCTAGGATCCGGCATTAAAAAGACCTACCCTCATCTGTTAATTGAATTAAACAATGTTGTGAGAGCTTATTCCGATATAAAGAACTTAAGAATGAATTAGTTGTCAGGAAATTCCTGCTGCCGTTAAGTTTAATAAATTTATTTGTAATTAAATTTTATAAGACAGTTGCCTTCACGTGTTAATTAAATTTTCCAAGTGCCAGATCATTGTGTAGTATACCATAAAGTAATAAATAACAGGCTGCCACCTTTATAACTACTACAAGTTATCCGTAGCCACACGGAAAAAAATTGTAGTTGCTACAACAGCAGCTGTAGTTGATGTTACTACAAGTTGGAGTAAAGAAATGCCAACTCCAACTTGGAATAATCTCAACCACACGTGTAGTAAAATCAGTACTATTTATGTAGTACCCTTCACTACATATAGAGTACTCGCTATTAAACATCTTTTACTACAATATTGTGGTTAGAAGAACCACAATTTTTTTCCGTGCAGGCGTAAATAAGTAAGGTAAAATTACGTAATTCTCCTCATCTGTTAATTAAATAATGTTGATATTTATAAAAAGATTGGAAAAATCTGAACATTTCAGTAATTAGCTTCATTGGAAGTGGCTGCAGCCCATAAAAAAAAATTCTTTAATATTTTAAGCAGAGAGTAACACGATCATACTTTCTTGCGCAATAAACAAGGACCCTATATGATATTATAGTGCGCTTCGTCGACAGAGACAAGAGTAGCCCGAAACAGAGCAAGCAGTTTTGCTTGACGTGTTTTGAGTATCTTCTGTTGACCTAAGTTGCGCGCGCATCAACTATGCGGTTTCCTTGTTCATTGAACGAGCAAGTACCAGTCTGTCTTTCTCTTCATGGTCAACTCTCGTAGTCATAGATAATTTTTAATTAATATTACACGACTCTTAATGCGAAGCATTAGAGTGTGCTTTACGATCGAAATTATTTATTGCGGCTGTAGCAACATTTAAGTTTGCAGCTAAATGTTAACGTGTTCAGAATTTAGCGCGATTTAATCTTGAACTTGATTTTTTAATTAACAGATGAGAGAAACTGTGGTATTAAATATAATTACTAATTAATTCAATTAACAGACGAAGGTAGGTTTTTTTAATGCCGGATCCTAGACTATATGGTAATACCAGTCCGTATGTATTGGGAACCTTAGAATGGGCGTGGCTTAGATATTAGTCATCTGGTGGCCGAAAAATAAACTAATCAAAGTAGGCTACTCTGAATGTTTACTATACAAAATCAACTGGCTTATTTATGTTTTGATAATTTATTTAAATCATTATAAGTGTTAAAGATTATTACAATAAATAATGCAGGTGTCAATTCAAGACACTTATCAATTTATTAGTGGAACACTTCAAAATTAAAATTTTACCGGTGATGGAAATTTAATAAATCACGGACACTTGTTGAACTTTGGTAAAGTTAGTGAAGACAATAAGTGTTTAAAAATTATTACTTTTTACAAGTGTAAATGTAGCAGACATTAGACAAATTAAAAATCATAAATAAATGGAGTAACTAATTTAAAAATTAATATTTGTAAAAATGCACTTATTAATTTCAAAATGTTCTAAATGCGTGTTTTAAAAAGATTTATTTTATTAATTATTTATTCTATTTATTAATAATTTTAAATTTTTCTGATGTCTACTTTATTTACACTCATTACTTTTTGTCTTCAATGATCAAGTATTCGAGATGATCCGGATAAAATAAATGTTCAAGTTCTCAAAAGTGGAAGGATCGTGGGTATGAGTTTTTCTTGTTAAGTTGGTTTGATGGTTCATACAAGCACGTGGTAGCAAAACTGTTTTATTTATGTCAGCAATTATCAAAACGGTCGAATTTATCTTCTTGATCCATTTTATTTTTCGAAGTAACCACGTTTGCAATTTTTTGACGAACTTTGAAAAATGTACACTGTCATTTTTAGAATCACGACTTTTACAACCATACAAACAATATATGTTACATTTACTTATTTTTGATGGAAATTCCATGTTTATAAATTCGAAATTTTTTTTTAATTGAACGAAAACAATTTTTTAATTCATAGGAACACAATAATTATAAAGACAATTAAGTATTTATTATTTATATTAGCTGATAGACGTATAGACACATGTAAACATTCATGATTTAGCCTACTTTGAGTAGTTATAGCTTTAGCCACCAGTTGGCGTATCAGAATTCTAAGTTTCCCAATACCAACTTAACATTACGTGTTAGCCTAAACATCAAATTTGGTATTACTGTAAAATTAATACCATTATTCTTATAGAAAGAATACTTATTCTCACTACAGAAAAACTTGCTTCGTAATACTCCACTAAGAAAATGATAAATTTTCATTAGATGTCGACGTTTTGAGGTCCTAGGAAGCTATTCTGACTATTTTCATAGTGATGCCCGAGTATCTGTGTGCGCGCGCGCGTGTGTGTGTGTGTGTGTGTGTGTAAGTGTGGTGGAGTGGGGATTCAACTAGAAAGACCACGGGTCTTTCGGGCTCCCCACGTCGTTCCCACGTCATATTTACGATATTGTGTTCAGTTTTCATTTCTTTATTTTATTTTATTTTAATGTAATTAATCGGCTTCTTCCACAAAATAAGAATTGTGACCCTCTCTCCACAACCTAGCATACTGAGCGCACTAGGATATGCCGCTACCGCCGTTCATGTCTTCCATCTCCAAAGGATTTAGATTTTAGGATTTAATTTACGTGTACGTTTAGAACGGCTGCCGATACCGGGGAAGTAAAAGTCAGCCGGCGCCCGTCAGGATCTGGAGGAAATGAGAGGGGTGACCGGTGGGAGAAGTGTAATGTAGCCCGATTTTGTTTAATTTGAGTACTGAGTAATTGAGTAAAAATTGATGTATAAATTTTGGCGAGTCTAATCGAGTATAAAAAAAAACAATGAATGTAACGGGATCGTTAAGTCCACCTCCATTTGACGGGAGGCCGATACAACGCCCATTCGGGTATACTCGCGCTGCGTAAACCCTATTTGTATATTCTGACTCCACCATATATTATAAAACCGAAATATGAGCACAAGCTCATATTAGCTTACCTTATCGCCATGCATAGCATATGGGTGTCTTACCAACAGCCACTACGAGTCCGACCTCACTTGGACCCAAATACTCCTCCCATCTCGGGAAATAGAGAGACTCTGGTCGAAGTGGTGCTTGGAACGGGTCCCCCATGGTACCAATTTCCTGTATTGGTCTTCAGATTGCATAGGTTAGTGGTGGGACGCAATTTCTCCCCATACCCATAAGGGTTTCCTTCACTTATAATCACTAAGATTTCAGACAAGCCATTATACACTTGCCCTCATCCATCACTTAGTGTTCTCTTATCTCCGAGTTTTTTTGAGGACGCCATGATGTTTTGAGACACAAAAATGGCGGCGATAGATCCACTCGGGATAATCGAGTATAAATAAATATTACGTTACAGTATATAGGTTCATAATACATATATATATATATATATATATATATATATATATATATATATATATATATATATATATATATATATATATATATATATATATATATATATATTTCATTAATTAATGTAACGGGTCCTAAGTCTACCTCTGCCGACCAGAGACCAAGACGTTACCCTTTTGAGTATACTCGCCCTGCGAAATCTTTTCTTTTCTACCATAACATTATAAAGCGAAACACTGAGCGAGCTCAATATTGGCGGATGTTATAACCCTTAGGATCAGAGATTCTTAGCGTGTGGGTGCCAAACCAACAGCCACTACGAGTCAATACCCAGAGTATCCTAACATTCGGTTTCTCTCATGCCGGCTTGGAAGGATACGTCCACAGCACCAATTGCATGTATCGGTCGACATACCACTTGATCGAGAGGGGACGTGGTTTCTTCCCCTGCCTTCCTAAGAAGACACCCAGTTTTTTTTACATTCATTCGTCCATACTTCAACTCATTCTCACACACACCTAACTTTGGACTGACACCCGGGATGCACAGAGTCCTCTCAAATCGTGAGTTCTGCACACCCATGTCCAGATGCTCCAACAACAACTGGGTGGATGCCAGTTGAACCCCGATCTAGTCTTCTCGTCCTTTCTCTCGGTGTTGGAATTGGCTGGTACGCTTGTGGTGGAGACAATCTTTGCTGAAACCATTAAAAATTTTAAAGGAGTTTGGGGATGAGGCAAGAACCGGACCGATTTGAGCCTACTCTGTGACCCACCCTTCTATGCTCTAGAGCACCTCACGCTGAGGCTCGAACTCGGTGTATTTTAGCAGTAAGTACTGAACGGTATCCCACCCTTTGTTACATTGGGGGCGTTTGCGATCTTTTGAAAGTTCGTACTTAAAGAGTCTATTCTCAAAACAGCTGTGTTGGCTGGTGTGTTTGCTCGCTAGACGATCAGTAACGTCGGGAAAGAAGTTGAATGTCATTAGTCCTTTGTCGATTGTGGACTACTGTTCTTGCGAATGGTTTCTTTTCTTAGAAAGACAAGGCCTTCTTCGTCATTTGGCTGCACGGTCGCGGTTCTAAGGATTGCCTGTTTACCAGTGCAAAGATTGTAACGGGTGCAACGTTCGTCAATCACAAGCTGAACGGGTACTTCCCCTGCAACTACACAAAGTCCCTCATACGATGCTGTCTTGTATGAAGACGTCATCGTAATCAGGGCTCGCCGTTGCAGGGCCCTAAGAGCCTTCTAATCCTCTACTCCACTTAGGTCACTCTAACCTGCCGCCACATAAGTGATAACAGGCAGGAAGTAGCCTCTGTAGATAGCGGACATTCAGTCCGTGCAAGACGGCGTAGACGACCAAAAGTTTTATCTAATTTTGTGTGCCTTGTCTATATGTGTGTTGTTGGTTTGAGGTCCTGGTCGAAGTATACCCCTAAGTATCTAACGCTCTTTTTTAATGCTATTTTTGTTTTACGTATTGAGATTTTCGGTGGATTTAAATCATACTTGGGCTTTTTCTGTCTTTTCGCTTCATAGGGGTACGGACCTCTGTCCTTGCGTGGACCACGTCGGGTGTAATCTCTCTTGAGGAATATTGCCTCGATCTTGGAATCCGACAAGTTTCGCGAAACGACACCATTCCAGTATCGAATCTACCGTCCCTTGTGCTTTTCTCTCAATGTCGGCACGTGAGGTGCCTTCTATGACGACGAGGAGCTCGTCAGCATAGGCTACAAATTAACTCCCGTGTTCTATTGTTTCTAATTCTAAGTAGGTCATCAAACATAATGTTCCAAAATAAAGGTCCCAGAACTGATCTCTGTGGACTTCTCCTTGTAGGCTTTTTATTTTCTTTCCTGAATCCCCATGACAGTGAGATAGTCCTATCCTCAAAGTAACTCTGAACCACCCTGTAAACATTTTTGGGGCATTTCCGTTTTTTAAACCCTCGAGTATTCGCCGCCACCACACGTTGTTAAAGGCGCCAGAAATATCAAAGAGAAGTCCGACTGCCAGATTCTCTGTTGTCGAATCTAGCAAGCGACGCATCTCAACGATTGCATCTTCAGTCAACCTTTTGGCCATGAAACCAAATTGTTGACTGAAAATCTTATCCCCAGCTAAGACTGTAGTGGTGAGTCTCGACTTAATTAATCTTTCAAATACCTTCCTAATTATCGAGAGTAAACATATTGGCCTATAAGATTTGGAATCACCCGCATCCTTGTCACTGCTCTTAAGGAGCATAATAATCCCACCCTCTTTCTATGCGGTTGGGAAAACTCCTAATTCTAGACATCTGTTATATAATTCTAAAATTTCCCTGATAAAATAATTGCCGCTCTTTTGATTACTTCGTTCTCAACTAAGTCCAGCCCGGGTGCTTTTTTGTTCTTAAGGGTCTTTAAAATTTTGTATAGCTCGCGCGGGGTAAATAAATCGGCATCCACGGTGTCTGGTGGCGTCTCTGAATTTGCCCTGATCGCTTTTTGCTCCTCCGTTTCTTCGTCTGGTTTATCGTCTACAATGTGTGTGTTTAGAAAGCGACTAACTGTGTCCTTAAAGCTTTCTGTGGATCGCCCGTCACGCCGGAGTGTGCACGGAAAATAAAAAATAGTAGTGGCAACTCTCTGAGATAGTACTGAGTACTTTCTGTAAAAAAATAAATTTCAGAAAGTACTGTATGCTATCTAGACTGTATCCACTACTCTCTGGACAGTGCTGGTTACTATCCCAGACAGCAACCACCAATATCTCATATAGTACACTCTTAGATAGTAGTCAGTGGCATCTGTAAAGTAACGAGTACTCTGCTGGAAAGTATAGGCACGTTTCATTGATTCAAGGAATGAAGTCGTAATAGCTAAAAATAACCTATAAATAATTAAAAACTAATTGTGTCGAACAAATTTTTTTTAACATTCAATTTTATAAAACGGTATTAATAATTATTAATACCGTTTTATAATATCTTATATATTAATAATTATTAATACCGTTTTATACCGTATTAATAATTATTAATATATAAGATATTATAAAACGGTATTAATAATTATTAATACCGTTTTATAAAATTGAATGTTAAAAAAAATTTGTTCGACACAATTAGTTTTTAATTATTTATAGGTTATTTTTAGCTATTACGACTTCATTCCTTGAATTAATGTTAATTGATTTCGATTCGGCTTAATTCGATGAAATAATAAATTAAAAATCGTAATTTCCTTTTACTGTCTTGGATATTTCTGAAAACTATTTGAGAAAGTACTGGTTACTATCTCAGAAAGTATACAGTCCTGTCTTGCGCAGTAACCACTGTCATCTACAGATCGACACACGTGCTATCTGCAGATAGTATCTTGTAATATCTTAGAAACGTGCCTATACTTTCCAGCAGAGTACTCGTTACTTTACAGATGCCACTGACTACTATCTAAGAGTGTACTATATGAGATATTAGTGGTTACTGTCTGGGATAGTAACCAGCACTGTCCAGAGAGTAGTGGATACAGTCTTGATAGCATACAGTACTTTCTGAAATTTATTTTTTTACAGAAAGTACTCAATACTATCTCAGAGAGTTGCCACTACTATTTTTTATTTTCCGTGTGGCGAGCACTCTATTAACTCGGTGTTTGTCTGCCTGGAGCTTGCAAACGATGCCCCAGTGCTCCTTGTTGCCGTTCGACGGGACAAACTCTTGCCAGTTGATTTCTCTCTGTCTTTTAATACGTTTGGAGTATGTCTTGTAAAGTGTTATGTCTTTTTAAGTTCTGTCCTTTTACCTTCTTCCGTCTCCCTCTAGTATCTCCTACTAGCTTTGTAAACTACACTCTTTTCTTTAGTTAGCTCTCTGGTCCACCAAGGGTATGATTTTGTGTGTGACTTTTTCCGCAAGATAGCAAATTCGCATCACTCTATTATGACTTTAGTGAGTACATCAGCATACCGTTTCATTACCGATATACTCACTTAAATTTGAAATAATAAAAATAGGTACTAATCACTGTTTCCTAGTAAAAAGTATATCACTATTTCAAATAGTGGTATACTTTTCACCAACAATAATAACTATTCACTGCCAAATAGTGATTGTCACGTGATTTTCACTAATTCGTTTTTAGAGCGTACTAAAGAGCTCAAAACTTTGGTGTTATTTGGCTGAAGTATTATTTCTTGAATGTAATTTACAATGCTACATTGTAAAAATTAGGATTTTAAAAGTATAGTCCACTACTATAATAATCAATATAGGAAAAATTATGATGTTAGCATCATAAATTTAACTGGAATTTTTTTTCCGTGTAATTTCCGAATTAATTATGTCTATTGTAATAAAAAAATCCATTTTAATTAAATTCAATCTTATCAGGTCTACTCATTTTTTTTTTTACGTAACTTCGAATCATAGTGAATAAACATTAATGGATAAAATTTCAGTATCGATTCTGGCGAAAAACACGTTCCATCAATAAGGGATCGACTTGCATCGGTACCGATGCCAATAGAAATTTCGATTTAAAATGGATGAGTTAATGAATTTTTTGTTCTTTATTTGGGACGACTAATATTTTTATCGGTTCTAAATTTTACTTTAAATATTTGAACAGCTGTAGGAGCATCAAGTAATCCTTGTTCAGAAACATATGGCGGACCTAAACCATTTTCCGAAGTTGAAACACTGGCATTGAAGAATTATGTTATGACAAACAATAAAACAATTAAAGCTTACTTAACACTGCATTCATATGGTCAGGTTTGGATATTCTTTTGAAATTTACACATAATTTCACACCTCAAGCGCGGAAACGCTAAATGCGTTTTACAGACGTTTCAAAATTTTCCGCTATTTCACTGATTTAAATTTTTTCCTCACTTTTTATAATAGTAAAAATTTAAGTTGATTTATAATAACGTTGATTTTTTAATAATTAATTCAGTCTAAAATATTCATTACGTTAATAACCTCGTTTAGGAATTAAACAACACAGTTTCTTACAAAAAATACAACAAATCTATTTATTATAAAATATTATTATTATTTTTTTTGTACATATTTCTACTACATCTTGAGCAATTGAGGTGTAAACGATTCGATTTCCTAACAATTTTTGTATTTATTAAGAAAGAAATAACTAGATTTGAGTTGTATAAAATTATTTAGGAATTAATGTATAAAATCAGTTATAAAAAATATTAATAAAAAATTCAATTTTCAGTATTTATTACATCCGTGGGGATATACTTCAGACTTACCTGAAAATGAACCGGAACTTGTAAGTAATAATTAGATTCAAAGAAACACGGATAAATATGGTCCTTAGGATAATATTTATACCATCAAAAAAATGCGGAATTCCTCCAGGCGAGCCCCAATACGTCCCGCTTTTTTCGAGCTTTAAGGAGCTCAAAAACATTATTAATAATGTTTCACAATTGAGAATTCATCTTCGAGCTAGAGAATAGTTTTGAGTACACTTGTTTTTTTGAGCTCCAAGAACTCAAAAAAAGTTATGACCTGCCTAGACTTACGATAATTCAAAAAATCATTAAAACGGATGTAAGTTTAAATTTTTCTGTACGATTATTCTTAAGAAAACGCATCGATTTAAACAGAACTAAATGTAAATAATAAAGGTAGAGTCAAAGAAGATTTTAGTTAGATCATAATCTCAAAATATGATATATTCAGAAAACAGTAATTTAAAATTTTTTTTTTTTTGACGTTATTTTTCAAATTAACAAATGGATTATAACGAATTATGATCTGATTAACAGAGACCGTGAAGATGAGGATCTGGTGCGTATCGTTTGTAGAGCATTTAAAACATTATATTATGAGGTATAAATAGTGATTGAAAAGAATTGAGAAGCGTTCAGTCTATGCAAACTGTATATCTATACATACAAACAAAAATTGAAATTAATGAAAAGAATTGGAATTTCATCATTTTTAATTCTTTTCAATCAATATTTTCAAACAGGGTTACCTTCTTTGACGCGGGTTTATTCATTGTTCAAACATACTATTGTTCAAACAATAAAAATCAATGAAAATCCGAATAAAATTTATTATTTATTTTTTTGCGTGTAAAATTTAATCAAATTCGATGAATTTTTTTTTAAATTTCAGAAAGTTTTATAAAATTGTATAAAATTATATTGAATCGTTCAATATCTTGATACAAGAAATATATAAAATTCAGCCGAATTTCCTAAGGTTCAATGAAATTTCTTGAAATTCTGTTAAATTCTTATAGAAACTAAAAAGTTTGAATCCAATATTGAAGAATATGATTTCATGAAAATTTATTTAGTTTTGTAAGCTTACTAAATTTGACTAAGTATAGATATACAAATGCATGGAGTGATCGGGTACTAGTTCCTTGATCAGGTACTGTCCTTTATCTTATATACGAAAGGATTCAGGTTCGAGTTCAGCAATCACCGAGATTTTTTCGTCAGTATTAACATATTTAATAAAATTTCATGATATTTTTTACGACAATTTTTCACAGGATGTTACTTGTCATGAGTTCTCTTCTCAAGTGAAAATACTTGACATTATATTTTCTTATTGGTTCAGTTTTTAATTATATTCATTTTTTTTAATCATTGTTAAAGAAAGTTGATTGATAATTTTTAAAGTTAAAGTTAAATTAATTTATTTTAATATTAAAACCAGTTATTGGGTCATTTTCCGCTTAAGATCATGCTATAAGATAATGTATGAGTTTAGAGCTAACAACACCGAACAGTGAAAATGTTATCATTCACACTACGTAAAATTACACGGCTCGATATTTCACACCGAGAAAATTTCACACTAAAGCCACCGTGTACAGATCTCAGGGACCATTTTCACACCACAAATTTTTTACAGTGTATATGAATCGATCAAACCAGTAACATTTCAAGAATTTGACTTAATATTATTTGATTTAGATGCTTTTCAATCGCGTTTTTAAATTGAGAACGTAGATCCGTTTTCTTTGCTTTCCATAAATTATTTTAAGTATAGTATAGCTACCATAGCAACATCCGGGAAAAAATGATCAGATCTGCTCAGATATGAACAGGCATGAGTCTTCAGGTCTGATCAGATATGAAAAATGACCAGACCTGACCAGGCCTGACCAGGCATGTTCAGGTCTGATCAGGTATGTTCATGTCTGTTCATGCCAATCCGGGTAAAAAAATTATAGGAAAAAAATGGCCCTGTATAATTATGTATTGCTATATACAATTATATATAATTATTTCTATAAAAAAATAAAAAATAAAATTTGGGCTTGTGCAGGATTTGAACCATGGACCTTGCACTTGAAAGTTTAACCCGCTACCCGTTGACCTAAGAGATTGACTTAAAAAGTATGTTTCGTATGAACTTCAAGTAATAAAAATCTTATACGTGATAGATTCTCGGTCAACAAAATTTAATATCTAATTTATTAATTATTGCTTTATAGTTATATGAAATTATGCATAAGTTATATATAATTATAACTACGTTAGCTATATATAATTATAACTAAGTTAGTTATATTTAATCCCATATATCAGGCTGGATCTGAAGATATGAACAGACATGAACAGGCATGGGCAGGTATGACCAGGCCTGGTCATACATGAACAGGCATGATCATACATGAATAGGCGTGATCAGGTCTGATAATTTTTTCTCGGGCACTAATACTCATTATATATTTTAAATAAAATAATTAAAATCATTTCAATATATAGAGAAGCGTAGCTGAAAAAGCTGCTGCTGCCCTTGCTGCACCATTTGGTACTCGTTATACTATTGGAAGCTCAACAAATGTTCTATGTAAGTCATAGTTATCATAAAAACAATTGTTTTTGAAACACATCGAGAGTTCAATTAAATACTTTTTTTTTCTTTTACATTATAAAAACAGTTATAATTTATTTGTCTAGACGCTGCTGCTGGAGGCAGTGATGATTGGCTGATGGGAGTCGCAGGAGCGAATTTATCATACACAGTAGAATTGCCAGGTGGCAGATTTGACCCGCCTCCTTCTCGTATTGAATCCGTCGGAATTGAAACATTCGAAGCTTTCAAAGTATTTCAGGCGTACATTGAAAAAAAATTTGTAAATTAATTTTGAAATACAATTAAGTTAACAAGATTTGTTAACTGAGATTAATAACGGAATTGTTATAATATGATAATATACACAATATATAATGTATCTTATAACTACGATAATTGCTGTATTTTTTAATAAATTTAAATATAATTATAAGTTTACATTTCATAAAAAATCACTTCAATTATAAATGATTATATGTGATGTATATATAAATCATATACGTTTCGCGTATGATCATATTTAATATTATATATGAAAATTTTCCCATCCATGGGTAAGTTTCTAATAAAAGCAGATCATTGACTGGTTCTAGTACATTTAGACGTCATACTATTTAATATTGTTGAGCAATACTCAAACAATCTATGAATTTGTTTATTAATACAAGTTATTCTCTTTGGTGTACAGAATCAATACAATATTTAAAAAGGCCGTACTACAAATTAAAAAAAAGTCATTTTTAATTTAATAATATTTTATAAACTGCTGGGAAATGATCAGAGCTGATTTTTATAACAATAAAAATTTTTAAAAATTGATGGATTATAACATCTTAGAACTAAGGATGTATATACGTTAGTTCAATACGTTTTGTTCGGTAGGAAAGTTTTTATTTATAATTTCTGAAATAGATGAAACAAGTAATTGAAAATATGATGTATAATATTTTCACTCTATCATTATGCGTAATACTGATAAATACGAAGCAGCTGTCTTGATAACATCCATGTATGATCGACGTGTCATATAAAAAAATTTACCACATGTCAAAAATGGTGGTAAATTGATACGCATCATTACAAAAATGAGGTTTTTAGTAATACTGTGTGGCATTTTATACCAATAACTACTGTATATAGCTCGAAGCATTAATTCTGCACGATTCGCTAAATTATCAGCTGGGTAAGTGTACAAATAGCTTTCAAATAGCATAAAATTCATCACACCCGCAGATTTTATGATGTTCACCATATTATTGTCGTTTATACTTAGGATTAAACTGACACCTGTAATAAAGAAGAGAAAAATTGTCTTTTAATAATTTTTGATTATAGTAATTAACTTCAACGTTCTGAATAGTGATTAGATATAATTTGATCTGAATAAAGAATAATATAGAATATTTTATAGATTTTAATAATAAAGTCCTTAACTAAACACTCCATTCGAAATTGTTCAAATCTGAAATAGAGACTTTAATGGATTTCAATCGGAAAAAAATAAAATATTATTTCGTGATTAAATCCGAAGGACATATTTAAATCAGATTTTATCGTGGATTCAATAATAAATGGAGTGTCTACATGATCGTTTGGTTTGGGGTTTAATATACGCAGTTGTAAATTTCACAGCAGATGATAGTTACTTCTTTATGCAAATTGTTCATCGTCATGAAAATAGGCACAACCCCGTAAACACATTTTCTTCAGAGTGACGTCACGCTATGTCATCATTTACATAAGATATAAGTCATGAATGTCAGGTTTGATTCATTATTTCGCACTTTTTTACGTAAGTTTATGATGTAAAACTAATTACGTAGACACGATGTAAATGTGATTTTAGAACGTTCTATTTATTTTTTAATTATAACACCAATGACACATTTTATCATTTTTCACCCCGAAAATGATGCCGTTGGTCCTATTCGATTACTTAAACTTCAAGTATGCGAAACATACAAAACATCCCTTTGGAGCCTGAACTTTGACGGGTGATTTCACCCCCTAGATATGTTTTTCCCCCGATAAAAAAATACGTATTTCTTAGACTTCAAGAGAGAGTAATATATCTCAGTTGTATAGAAATCGGAGGGGGCACCTGGGAATGTTCCCTTGCGAGTAAAGTTTGGCAGTTTCGAACAGGAGATCTTAGTATATATGTGATCGTGCTTTTCCTTGATCGTGATGTTATACTCAGCAGGTGCTGAGAATGACATGACATAAATGTCACGAAGATGGCATAGTTTTATCGAAAAGTACGCTATCATGTTTGTTGTGGTCAATCTTCCAAGTTGTTGCGAATGCCACGTACCAATAAATACGGCAACGGTCATTCTCAACAATATGCGGAATATCTCTTGGCAGATTAGGCAGCATTAGAGTCTTATCACTACAGGGCGTGTGTTGAAGGTGGAAATAAAGTACTTGCAGAGCAGCATTATGACGCTGAATATATGCACTTTGGCCCGAGCTCGGGTAATCATTGTAACGGCCAAGGCTAGGATGCCCAGTCCTGGCCCACCATCTAATGGTCAAGGTTAGGTTACCCAGTCATGGCCCAAGTCTGGCTTGCCATTGGATGGCCAAGATAAGAGAACCCAGTCTTGACCCAAGCCTAAATAATCATTGTAACGGCCAAGGCGAGGTTATCCAGTCCTGGCTCAGACTCGGATAATGATTGGGATCGCCAGAACTGAGTACCCAATCTTGAGCTAAGCATTGGCCAATATAGGTGTGCCAAAGCTAGGTTCTCCGGCGCTGGGCCAAGTAGAGCCCTATCGTTCAACTCTCCCTGGTTAAAAAAGAGAATTAAAGAGGATTAAAAATTTTTTTCATCCTTTTTAATTCTCTTCAGAGAATTGAATAGAATTGAGGAGAATTCATATTTAGAAATTTTTAATACTTTTTAATTCTCTTTAGAGAATTAAATAGAATTGAGGAGAATTCATATTTAGAAAATTTTAATATTCTTTAATTCTTTTCAGAGAATTAAATAGAATTGAGGAGGATTCATATTTAGAAAATTTTAATACTCTTTAATTCTTTTCAGAGAATTAAATAGAATTGAGGAGAATTCATATTTAGAAAATTTTAATACTCTTTAATTCTTTTCTTAGAATTAAATAGAATTGAGGAGGATTCATATTTAGAAATTTTTAATACTTTGTAATTCTCTTCAGAGAATTGAATAGAATTGAGGAGAATTCATATTTAGAAAATTTTAATACTTTTTAATTCTTTTCAGAGAATTAAATAGAATTATGGAGAATTCATGTTTAGAAATTTACAATACTTTTTAATTCTCTTCAGAGAATTGAATAGAATTAAGGAGGATTCATTTTCAAAAATTTCCAATACTTTTTATTTCTCTTCAGAGAATTCGAATAGAATAATAGCTATTCCCAAGGAATATATATATATATATATATATATATATATATATATATATATTATAACACAAAATCCAGACATATTAGCATACGTTAATACGCTAAATTCTGCGCTACAACTTCGTTCTCTGCCTTTAGTTTTCAGTCTCAATACGAATACGGGCGCCAGGTAATTTTTATCACTGGAATTACCAAACCAGTCAATCTTAATAATTCGATGAATTTTTGATCTGTGGAACTATCTCAAAACCACGCATAAATAAAAACTGAATAATCTTTGATCTGTGGAATTATCACCAAAACCACGCAAACTAAATACAAAAAAAAACTACTATAACTAAAACTTAACAAAATGCTTAGAACTTATAAGCAAAACCAAAAACAGAGACTAGAGAACCAAAAACAGAGTTACGGTATGCCATGGTGTCGCTCAGTGTGTAGGTTTATGGAGAGAGGGAGTGGTCCGGGTTACATCATTCCAAATTCATGTAGATTATTAGCGAATTTGCAATTTTTATTAAACAACAATAAACTCAAATCTCTATTTAACAATAAACAAAATACTGTAGCATCGTACAAATAATCCTTCTTTATAACAAAATGCTGAAGTTACTGATAATAAGATTTTAATCTTAACAAAAAGGTGAATTGACATCCAAATGATGCGCAGCAATACATTCTAAATAAATTAATTAATTACTAGAGCTAAATAACGATCAACTAATTCTCAGTAAGCTAGAACAATAAATTATAAAACTGATACTCTAGAACATTTTCTTTAACAAAACTAGTAAAACTAACGTACATGGGTCTAATATTGACGTTAATTAGACGACAATTGGTTTAATAATCAAACATATCTCTTATAATTATTTTACAAAATAATATTAACAATAAATCGTGAACATGACTCTAACTGTAACAATATTCTCATAATTCTTTCAGATCTTACATATTTTCTTTATTTAAAACAGTATTATGATATCTCAAAATTTTGACTCGAACTCTATTAATTATTAATAATTACAATAATTATTTCATACCTGATTACTGATGAATAAAATATCAAGTAACGTCTTACACTGTTTTAAGAATACTTCTGTAGCAATACTCTAAATCTGTAGCTTACCGCAATGCCATGATACTGTAGCCATTACTGGACACGTCTGCTCGCCTCAAGCGACCCGAGCTCAATGCTCACGTCCGTACTCTTCGAAGGTCTTCCTTCGACTTACCAATTCTCAATCATCAAATCCAAAACCTCAACTAAATCTTATCATTAGCTATAACTGACCTCTGTATTCTAAATCGATAAATCAATTTCAAACTCTACTATGTCGGTAACTGGAGGCTATACCTCACCAAACGTATTCTCTAAACCTGATTTTGAGTATGGATATCCTTGGTAGTTGCTCTCCTGGAACAGACTTCAGCTGGGATCGTAAAACTTAAAACTAAGTGACCTATGACTTCCTCAGCGGTACAAGTGGTCATAGCCTGTCCTCTGAGGCCTGTCAGACAAAATCAATTAAAAATGACCAAACGGCTTCCACAACAGCAACGGTCACAAAATTACTGTTGAGGCCTGCCAAACCAAAACTCAAAAACTGATCCCAATCTGCATCCATCAAATTCCTTATACACTGGAGCGCTAGCATTTCAGCTAGACCTCTGCAATCTACCAAGAAGTCTCATAGGGATAGAACTAGGTTCTATCATCAGATGATAGCGGGTGACTAATTCAAGTCCCGCTCCACGGTAACACTGACTTCTCCACATACTCGAAATTCCAAAACTGTAAGCCAAAACTCAAACTTTATCATTATCTCAAACAAAAATCTCAAACAATATTCCATATTTAATTTCTATAATTCTGATTCTGAATCTTTACTTTCATTTTTCTTATCAGATACCCATAACTGTAGCTAGACGTTACTCCATATTAAATTCTTAAACTTTAACTAAAACAAAAATCTGTATCAAAAATCGTTACTACCTGTAAGCTAAATGCTAAGTCTTGAGTTACCATGCTCATAAATACGATAAAATCAGTTGGTGCTTGTGACGTTCACTTTGATTTGACCCCCATACGAAAAATAACGTTACAATATATATATATATATATTTAGTACGTGGTGCAGGGTATACTGCGCCACTACCAGTAGGTACTTCGCACTCTGCTACGTAAAGTTCACTTGGTAGCAGTGGAGTGCCGACTGACAATAACGTTCACTGCATGCGCTTTTAACACTTCTACTGTAAGTGTCCATATCCAAGAAGCCCACACGCTCTAGCGGTAAGCGCAGAAGTATCTTTCGCTCACTTACTCTCTCCCGCCGGATTGTCAGTCCGGCGAGAGTCCCACGATCACTCTTACATTTTTTTCCCGTTGCCTTTTTTTCTTTTAAATACTTTTTTTTCCATAAATTTCTCCATAAAAGGGAATAAAATTACACGTATAAAATTATTATTTTTTTCCCAAAATAAAATTTTTCTATATATAAAATTACAATTTATTATTATTTTATTTTTTTAAAGTTAAAAAGAAAAGTAATTTTTTTTTGTTATGGATACAACTCTCTCGAATTTTCAGCAGGAACAGAAATTGCAACATTAGTTTGAAATAAAAATAAATATGTTAGAATTAAACTTTTTCCAATCCTCTTTTATCCTCTTCAATCCTCCGCGAGATCCGAAATTGGATATTATTTTAGAATTAAAGAGGATTAGTTAGAATTAAACTTTTTTCAATCCTTTTTTATCCTCCTGAATTCTCCGCGAGATCGAAAATTGCAATATTATTTTAGAATTAAAAAAGATTAGTTAGAATTAAACTTTTTTTTATCCTCTTCTATCCTCTTGAATTCTCCGCGAGATCAGAAATGGAATATTATTTTAGAATTAAAAAGGATTAGTTAGAATTAAACTTTTTCCAATCCTCTTTTATCCTCTTGAATTCTCCGCGAGATCTGAAATTGGATATTACTTTAGAATTGAAAGGATTCGTTAGAATTAAACTTTTTTCAATCCTCTTTTATCTTCTTGAATTCTCTGCGAGATCCGTAACTAAACAGTATTTTAAAATTAAAAAGGATTAGTTAGAATTAAACTTTTTTCAATCCTCTTTTATCCTCCTGAATTCTCCGCGAGATCAGAAATTGAATATTATTTTAGAATTAAAAAGGATTCGTTAGAATTAAACTTTTTTCAATCCTCTTTTATTTTCTTCAATTCTCCGCGAGATCCGAAATTGAATATTATTTTAGAATTAAAAAGGATTAGTTAGAATTAAACTTTTTTCAATCCTCTTTTATCCTCCTGAATTCTCCGCGAGATCAGAAATTGCAATATTATTTTAGAATTAAAAAAGATTAGTTAGAATTAAACTTTTTTTTATCCTCTTCTATCCTCTTAAATTCTCCGCGAGATCCGAAATTGAACAGTATTTTATAATTAAAAAGGATTAGTTAGAATTAAACTTTTTCCAATCCTCTTTTATCCTCCTGAATTCTCCGCGAGATCCAAAACTGCAATATTATTTTAGAATTGAAAAGGATTAGTTAGAATTAAACTTTCTTTTATCCTCTTGAATTCTCCGCGAGATCTGAAATTGGATATTACTTTAGAATTGAAAGGATTCGTTAGAATTAAACTTTTTTCAATCCTCTTTTATCTTCTTGAATTCTCTGCGAGATCCGTAACTAAACAGTATTTTAAAATTAAAAAGGATTAGTTAGAATTAAACTTTTTTCAATCCTCTTTTATCCTCCTGAATTCTCCGCGAGATCAGAAATTGAATATTATTTTAGAATTAAAAAGGATTCGTTAGAATTAAACTTTTTTCAATCCTCTTTTATTTTCTTCAATTCTCCGCGAGATCCGAAATTGAATATTATTTTAGAATTAAAAAGGATTAGTTAGAATTAAACTTTTTTCAATCCTCTTTTATCCTCCTGAATTCTCCGCGAGATCAGAAATTGCAATATTATTTTAGAATTAAAAAAGATTAGTTAGAATTAAACTTTTTTTCATCCTCTTTTATCCTCTTAAATTCTCCGCGAGATCCGAAATTGAACAGTATTTTATAATTAAAAAGGATTAGTTAGAATTAAACTTTTTCCAATCCTCTTTTATCCTCCTGAATTCTCCGCGAGATCCAAAACTGCAATATTATTTTAGAATTGAAAAGGATTAGTTAGAATTAAACTTTCTTTTATCCTCTTGAATTCTCCGCGAGATCTGAAATTGGATATTACTTTAGAATTGAAAGGATTCGTTAGAATTAAACTTTTTTCAATCCTCTTTTATCTTCTTGAATTCTCTGCGAGATCCGTAACTAAACAGTATTTTAAAATTAAAAAGGATTAGTTAGAATTAAACTTTTTTCAATCCTCTTTTATCCTCCTGAATTCTCCGCGAGATCAGAAATTGAATATTATTTTAGAATTAAAAAGGATTCGTTAGAATTAAACTTTTTTCAATCCTCTTTTATTTTCTTCAATTCTCCGCGAGATCCGAAATTGAATATTATTTTAGAATTAAAAAGGATTAGTTAGAATTAAACTTTTTTCAATCCTCTTTTATCCTCCTGAATTCTCCGCGAGATCAGAAATTGCAATATTATTTTAGAATTAAAAAAGATTAGTTAGAATTAAACTTTTTTTCATCCTCTTTTATCCTCTTAAATTCTCCGCGAGATCCGAAATTGAACAGTATTTTATAATTAAAAAGGATTAGTTAGAATTAAACTTTTTCCAATCCTCTTTTATCCTCCTGAATTCTCCGCGAGATCCAAAACTGCAATATTATTTTAGAATTGAAAAGGATTAGTTAGAATTAAACTTTCTTTTATCCTCTTGAATTCTCCGCGAGATCTGAAATTGGATATTACTTTAGAATTGAAAGGATTCGTTAGAATTAAACTTTTTTCAATCCTCTTTTATCTTCTTGAATTCTCTGCGAGATCCGTAACTAAACAGTATTTTAAAATTAAAAAGGATTAGTTAGAATTAAACTTTTTTCAATCCTCTTTTATCCTCCTGAATTCTCCGCGAGATCAGAAATTGAATATTATTTTAGAATTAAAAAGGATTCGTTAGAATTAAACTTTTTTCAATCCTCTTTTATTTTCTTCAATTCTCCGCGAGATCCGAAATTGAATATTATTTTAGAATTAAAAAGGATTAGTTAGAATTAAACTTTTTTCAATCCTCTTTTATCCTCCTGAATTCTCCGCGAGATCAGAAATTGCAATATTATTTTAGAATTAAAAAAGATTAGTTAGAATTAAACTTTTTTTCATCCTCTTTTATCCTCTTAAATTCTCCGCGAGATCCGAAATTGAACAGTATTTTATAATTAAAAAGGATTAGTTAGAATTAAACTTTTTCCAATCCTCTTTTATCCTCCTGAATTCTCCGCGAGATCCAAAACTGCAATATTATTTTAGAATTGAAAAGGATTAGTTAGAATTAAACTTTCTTTTATCCTCTTGAATTCTCCGCGAGATCAGAAATTGAATATTACTTTAGAATTGAAAGGATTCGTTAGAATTAAATTTTTTTCAATCCTCTTTTATCTTCTTGAATTCTCCGCGAGATCAGAAATTGCAATATTATTTTAGAATTCAAAAGGATTAGTTAGAATTAAACCTTTTTTTATCCTCTTTTATCCTCTTGAATTCTCCGCGAGATCAGAAATTGAACAGTATTTTAGAATTAAAAAGGATTAGTGAGAATTAAACTTTTTTTTATCCTCTTGAATTCTCCGCGAGATCAGAAATGGAATATTATTTTAGAATCAAAAAGGATTAGTTAGAATTAAACTTTGTCCAATCCTCTTTTATCTTCCTGAATTCTCCGCGAGATCAGAAATTGCAATATTATTCTAGAATTAAGAAGGATTAGTTAGAATTAAACTTTTTTTAATCCTCTTTTATCCTCTTGAATTCTCCGCGAGATCAGAAATTGCAATATTATTTTAGAATTAAAAAGAATTAGTTAGTACTAAAAATATTCAATCCTTTTTTATCCTTTTTAATCCTAAAATGATAAAAATTTGGAGGAGAATTAAAAAGGATTCATTTCAGTTTCGATTTGAATTCTCCGGAGAATTAAGAGTATTAGAGAGTATTAAGTAGTATTAAAAATGTGTGCTTTTTTAATCTTTTTTAATTCTTTTTTTTAACCAGGGCTGACAGCTCCTGCATGGACAGCACCAAGTCAGTCGATCGCGAGATCTAAGAGAGCCAAGAACTCTGATCAAAATTACGTTGACTTGGTCTCGCCTCTTCATTTGTTTTTAAGCTATAAAGCTGTCGCTACTTCACATATCCATACGTGTAGTTATCATTAAAAACCACCTTTACCTTGAGGTACGCTGACACCAGCAATCCTTACCTCCTGCCTCGCTATTGGGAACGCTGTCACCGGCGACCTAGTAATCTACCTGAGCACTGTTACCGGCTGTATAGGTAATGCCTAAGCCTCATCTCGAGCTTATGTTAAAAAAGAAACGAGGGAGCAAACAGGCCCAATAACGCCGCATTATCCGAACGATCAACGAGGATATCGATCGCTCAGTTCACCAACATCCCCGCCTAGAGATCGTTGCCGAGGAAATCCTCCTTGATCTGGTGATCTTGTGACGTTAACCAATTGGTCATTCGAAATGTGGTTAACGAGTTACCATATTCATGAGCCGTCAAACTCGTGTATTGTTGGACCATTAGGCTCTGGTGGTGTGATCCAAGAGTTGGAATCGCTTGCCCTTTCGGAGGAACCGGGCTTGCAAAGCTCGTCCTGTTCAGAGGAGGCATCCAGGAAAAATTCGGTCTTCTGGACCGGCATCAGTTAAGGTTAGCAGCTGGTTCCTGTGGACGTTCCATCCATCCATACACCCAGCGGAAGCATTCCGTTCCACAACCCATGCTACTGGTACTACTCCGAGGCCTACTTCAGGGCAGCTGGCAGAGATGAGTACGCACCAGCGAAGGTGGAGAAGTTACGTAGGAAAGGGATTATTTGTACCAAATTATAGGGCCCATAATCTCCATCACGGTAAGTCGATTAAATTTATTGCATGAAAGAAACAACAATCAACAGCTACCGCAAGTGGGATCTATAAATACCCTAACGACGTCAACCTGGCAATCTAAAAATTATTTTGTCTCGTAAATGCAGAAGCCAGAATGTAACACTTTCGACAAAAAAATCTTATTGTAAAAGTTTAACAAAAGCTGCAGACCGGGACAAATAGTTATTCAAAAATAGATTTCCTTTTCTATAAAATTGTTGGGGGCAAGAATTTTCGTACTTTTAAAAGTTTCATAAATATAAGTAATAGAAACATGAGAAATTAAATCAGGAGACACGGTAGTGTCTCGCGCCAAGTACACGTTTAAACACATGTATATGTGTGAAGTGTCATGGCGCGAGCCTACCGTGTCTCTATACCGTAGACAGAACGGTATTTAGCTCCAATTTTTAAAAACTTTTTAAAAAAAAAAAATTTCTAAGAAATTATTTTTTTAGTTGAAAGATGATTGATTGTTCGTCATAAAATTATGAAACTTTACCCATTTTTGTTATGGGAACTAATTTAAATAATTAAATTAGGACAGCATATACTATAGCACCCCCATTTTTAATAATTTTACAAATTTTTTCATGTAGTCTAAGAGCCGGTGGGAGATCGACCTTCACCCATCGGATAACCAGATGAGACATATTTTTTATCAAATATAATTTATTAAAAAACATGCCTATGATGGCTTGGCTATCAAAAAGTGTTCATGGCTATTTTTAATTAAATTAATTTTAATCAATTTTTTTTCATCACCTTCACACTTTTGATAACCGAATGAATTTCATTTCAACTGATAGTTTTTAATACACAGAATATGCCTTCGTAGGCTTGTCTATTTATTTCTGTGCATGGCTACCTGCCAAGCAGATGTAAACAGGTAAGTCAATATAGGAAACTGTAGTTTTCTGATAACCAATCGCAATTGGTATCATAAGTAAGATATTTTAATTACAAAACTAATCGTATAGGCTTGTCTGCAAAAAATCGTTCATGAAATATTATTGTCAGGCTATAAAATTTTAAAATTGGAGCTATTTGATAGGTGCGAGAGAGAAAGTAGAGCGGCCGAGGTCCGTGTAATAGAACAAGACACAACATAGCAACTGCACGCTACCTGACCGTTGAATGTATCCGAGTGCGCATGCTCGCATACATGTGAGTGACAGAGACAGCATTTATTTATCACAGTCGACAGTAATTTTAAACTCTAATTTATTATAACCCTAATTTAATTATATTAGGAATACTTACGGCTGTAAAATAATGAAAAATAAATTATTAAATATATTAATAATAAAAAAAAAATTAATTCAACTAAATTTTTTTTCATTTTGCAGTTAAATTATAAAATTTTAAAATTATAAAAAAATTTATATTCATTATTTAAAATATATTATAAAGAATAATCTATATTATTAAGAGAATAAGGAAGATTTTGGTCCCGCCGTATTTACATGCTAAAATTAGTTAATGTTATTAAATTTTCTATCGTTAAAAAGATCTTGACTTGAATTTGTGTCTTTTCATAGTTTAAATTCTTTTTTATTGACAAATATTAAGATAAAGCGATTTATCTATATCATTCGAATTACATTAAAATTACGCGGGTAAAAAAGACGGTCGTATTTATTTTCTTTATTTAAATTAATATTTTAATTTTCCGGCAAGGAATCTTTTTTTTCTGTGTACTTTATAAATTTCGTACCGATATTTGAACAGTCACGTACTTGCTGCAGGTTGCTCGTTTATTTATTGTTTAAAATTAAATAAATGCCGTAAAGCGGAAAATAATAAGTGTTACTTATAATATTTTATTATAATACATGTCGACTGTGATAAATAAATGCTGTCTCTGTCACTCACATGTACGCGAGCATGCGCACTTGGATATATTCAACGGTCAGGTAGCGTGCAGTTGCTATGTTGTGTCTTGTTCTATTACACGGACCTCGGCCGCTCTACTTTCTCTCTCGCACCTATCAAATAGCTCCAATTTTAAAATTTTATAGCCTGACAATAATATTTCATGAACGATTTTTTGCAGACAAGCCTATACGATTAGTTTTGTAATTAAAATATCTTACTTATGATACCAATTGCGATTGGTTATCAGAACACTACAGTTTCCTATATTGACTTACCTGTTTACATCTGCTTGGCAGGTAGCCATGCACAGAAATAAATAGACAAGCCTACAAAGGCATATTCTGTGTATTAAAAACTATCAGTTGAAATGAAATTCATTCGGTTATCAAAAGTGTGAAGGTGATGAAAAAAAATTGATTAAAATTAATTTAATTAATAATAGCCATGAACACTTTTTGATAGCCAAGCCATCATAGGCATGTTTGTTAATAAATTATATTTGATAAAAAATATGTCTCATCTGGTTATCCGATGGGTGAAGGTCGATCTCCCACGGTCTCCTCTACTAATGCGTAAAGGGCACTGCCAGAGAATAAAAAGTTGTAAGAAATGCCATGATTCAGTAAATAATATAGTTTTTTTATTGCAATGATTAAGTTTTTCGCCACCAGCAGAGCTTCAATCTATATTTTTTACTATAGTTTCGTATGATATGAAATTTACCCTGATAGCCACCTCAACCGCAAGTTAACCTAAAGCTACAGTCGTATTTTGAAGCCAACTTAAAGGAAAGTGTTGGAGAGCAAACCGTCACGGTTAAGTTAACAGTAATTTTTCTGTAACTTGAAAATTCAATTTGACTACAAGTGTTTCTGTCAGATAATGATGCTAAGTTTACTGAAAGTTTCACTTGAAATTAAGGCTCGGCCGTACTAAATGAGTTTTTGAATTTTACTTTTCTTTTAATTTATTAATCAATTGTTATTTCAGAAATTTTTATAGCTTCCGAAAAAATGTATAAGACAAACTTTTTCGGAAAGTTTTCATCATTCGGGTGACATAATTATTCAAAATGTAATTAGAAAAGTAAAATTCGAAAATTCGGTTAGTACTGCCCACCCTTAACGGCAAGTTTTTCTGCCAAATTACATTCAGATAACGGCAATTGATATTTGCATCAACTTGCACGCAAGTATTATCCAGCCAAGGCTTGCCAGAGACTTGTTTGATGTTGAAATTAACTGAAATTCGCTACCGGAATTTGCCGACAATTTGACAGCAAAAGTTGAAAATAACAATTTGCGGTCAATTTTTCTTCAAGTTTAAGGCAATTTTTTACGAAAAAAAAAAAAATGAGTGTGAATGTAGCAGGCAGCAGAGAAATTTAAATTTATAAATAGAGTAAATAATAAAAAAAAAAATATTCTCAAAAAATGCATTTACCGATTTCAAAAGTTTTTAACTTTGTATTTTTTAAAAATTTTATTTTACTAATTACTTATTGTATTTATTAACCAGTATAAATTTTAATGATGTCTATTACATTCACACTCATAAAAAAAAGTCAGTAATGTTTATTCTGACCATTTCAGAAGGTAAACAAATTAATACATAAAATTGTCTATAATTTCACGGTTAAAAAATACTAAACAATTTTTCAAGTGAAGTAAGAATAAATTAAAATAAAATTTGCCAAAGAACTGACAACTTTTTTCGAGTTAACTTTTAAAGCGAACATGCATTCTAATTCGGGTACTAAATTTACATCAAATTCAATAGCAAGTTGCATACAATCTGTCGTAAAAACTGGAAAAGTCCAAATTTGACGGAAATTTGACGAAAAATTTAAGGGAACTTTTGTAAAGTAAACTTTTACTAAAGCAAACTGTGCTATTACCCTAATATAGCACCGTTTGCTTGAGCAAAATTCTACTGTACAAAAGTTTCATTAAATTTTTCATCAAATTTCCGTCAACTTTGGACTTTTCCATTTTTTACGACATTTGTATGTAACTTGCAATCGAATTTGACGTAAATTTACTGCTCGAATTAGAATGCAAATTCACTTCAAAAGTTGACTAGAAAAATGTTGTCTTTAATTTTCAGGCAAACTTTATGTCAATTTAACGTTAATTTGACTTCAAAAATTTTTAAGTATACTTTTACCCTCAAATTGTAGACAATTTCATGTATAAGTTTGCTGACTTTCTGAAATGGTCAGAATCAACATTACCAACTGTTTTTTTTCATAAAAGTTAACTTTTAAATTGAATAAAGATTAACTGCAAATTTTTATTTTCAACTTTTCCTAAGAAATTGTCTGCAAATTCGGGCAGCAGATTTCAGGTAATTTCAACATCAAATTACCGTCAATTTCAAGCTAAAGTGGCTATTAAGGTAAGGTATGTCAGATAGTAGTCAGTGCCATCTGTAGAAAAAAAAATAGAGAAAGCAGTGAGTCCTATCTACGGAGTACTGGCTACTCTCTATATTGTATTCAGCGCCATGTCAGATGTTACTCACTACTATCTTACATATTACAATCTTACATGTTACTCCTGTTTCTAAACCAACTCAATATAAACCGATCTGATTTATTCTAATTGCAATCATTTATTGGTCATTTGTCGATCAATGTTGGTCTATCAAAGCTGTTTTTGGGTTGAATGCTTAATTATGAAAAAGTAAATAAAAATTAGTCTTTAATTTTTTGCCACTTAACTCCTCTACTTCGAATTTTTTTTATTTAAATCGCTAGACAATCGTTTGTCGGTGATTGCCGGGTGAAACAAAAATGTAATTAAGAAACTAGAATTGCTATTAGTAGTCTTCAATCAAAATAATATTGTTTTTTTTGTAAAATGATAATAAATCTTCCGTTTAAGAATTAACTTAAAAAATAATTATTTGTTTCAATTGATTAAAAACCCGTTTTCAAATTTCGTCAATAAGGTATTGACAGGTAGTGCCATAATGTTGTTAGATGTACGAAATAACTCTAAATGCCACTTGAGCTTAAAATTGACTGTAATTCGATGACTGGAATGATCGAAATTTGCTGCTCGAATTGACCGACAATTTGATACCAAAATTTGAAAAAAAAAATTAGCGGTTCATTTTCCCTCAATTTGGAACCCAGTAAACACATTTACGTAAATGTGACGTCAAAGTGACGTTACGCTATGTCATGATTTACGTAAGATATAAGTCATGAATGAGTCAGGTGTGACTCATTATTTCACACTTTTTTACGTAAGATTATGACGTAAAACTAATGACGTATACATGACGTAAATGTGATGTCTGTGTGACATTCCATGACGTCAGTATAACATATGGGTGATGTCAAAATGATCAATCCGGAAAAAATTTTTTTGAAAAAAAAAAAAAAAAGAAAAAAATTAAATTCCGACTTTTTGATTTGATTATTACCGCGCGAGCGCATTACGAATTCAGAAACAAGATTTGATAGCAGTAAATTATGAAAAAATCCTGGGCGTCTGCTGGATTCGAACACGGCTCCTCTTGGCTGGCAGTCCTGTATGTTGCTCACTGGTCACATCACGAGAGTTCAAGACTTGTGCTTAATTGATGTATTTAAAGTGAAATGCCGGTAAAGACAGAGTTCATAAGTTTTCGTGATGGATTTTTACAAAATTTAAAAAAACTCCATGAACATAAATGACAATTATAAAAAATTATTTAAAATTTTATTAAGTTTCTTCAAATTTTTTAGTTTTCTGTTGTGATGTGAAGTTTAAAAAATCTTATATAAAATTTTGCGAAACATTAAATAATTCCACAAAATTGTATGAAATTTAATCGATTGAAAAATTGCAATACTAAACTTCACAATCTTCATATCAAAAGTGTTCAAACTGTCGTTACATTTTCTTTGTCATCCTCAATAGTATTTTCGGTATATTATTTAAAAAAATAAAGTTAATTTTTTTATGCTTACGCTAATGTTTTAGTCTAAAACTTCTGAAATATATTATAGAGTTTACCGATTACTTTGGCGCCAAGAATATGCGACATTTAGTTGTTATTTTTACACATTTACACATTTTTGAAAATTCATTCTATGATTGTTTTATTTTAATAAATTGATGATAAAAAACTATGACTCAGAAATTACATCAGCATTGCGTAAAATACTAACTTGTCACTGATGTATAGATATGATTTAAAAGTGACATCCATATTACGTATAACCGTGACTTTGCTACTGACATCAATGTATGATTTTAAAATTACATCATTATGATATACAATAATGACTTTATTACTACGTAACAATGTGATGTAGATTTTATGTCACGCGTACGTAACACATAAGTAATATCTGTGACGTCATACAAGAGTCATGCTTACATCAATATGATGTTAAGCGTACGTAACACATAAGTCATAACTGTGACGTCATACAAGAGTCATGCTTACATCAATATGATGTCAAGTTTTTACATCATATTAAAGTCATGTAGAACGTCAGATTGACATCAAATTTACACAAGATGCCGTGACATTTCTATGATCTACGTATGACGTCAAAATAAGGTCATGTGTTCACTGGGAAGTAAGTTTTTAGAGGCAATCGTGAATAATCTAGAAGAAATCATGAATAAATGGTTTCCCTGTGATTGAAATAAAAAAAATATTGAAGTAGCAGAGTTCAATGGAGAAAATTATAGTCTGACATTTATTCATTTTTTTTAAAAAAAAAACAATTAGCCAGCAAAATACTTTAGTAGACCAACATTGACCAGTAAGCGATCAACAATCGATTGCAAGTAGAATAAATCAGAACAATTTATAATAAGGGACTAAGTAAGTGGAGCTGACTTCAATTGGGTAGAGTTTTATTTTTGGTAGCGTAGCTTATGGCTGAGTCGTATACTTGCCTCAGCCATAAGCGATTTCTGATAATCAAATTGAAAGCAAGCTAGTGGCAACCAATTGCAGCAACTTGCTATCAAGTTAGCCGCAATGATTGTTGGCATTTCTATAAGTTGACAGCAGCTAGTGGCCTACTTTTTGAGAAAATGTATGCCAACAGCTGGCATTCCGTCAGTTGATAGGGTTGACGGAAAATTGCCTTCAATTTTCTCAGAACATTGGCAATAGGTTGCGGCAATAGATTAATGTCAACTTTTTAGGAACGTTGGTAACAACTTGTAGTCAATAATTCCTGCAAAACTTTAAACTTTGTTTTGTTGTGTATATAATAGTTATATCTGCTAGACTGTGCCAAAATCAGGCAATTATATTGAGCAGCTTATGAGCAATTACACTTTGAGTGAAAAAGTAACTTTTTACATGTTAATTAGATGAGAAATTAAAATGAAAATAGCAACCTCTTAGAGTTGAGCTAGAGAGCTCATCTTTGGGGAGGATTTTTTTCTTGAGAACCACTAACGTTTCAGGGGGTAAGAGCGAAAAAAAAAATTAATTTTTTTTTCGAAGCACCTTAATATATATAGTATAGTGCTATCTACAGATCAATTACAGTATCATTTTAACTAAATAATTGCATTGAAAATACGTACAGATCTCTAATTAATACTTTATTACTGATAAACAATAAATTAGGCGTCAAATAATACCAAAAATTGAAAAATATAATAACACTACAAAAAAGAAATAAATCCTACCAAAAACAGATTCTCTGTATACAGTCGCGCCAAGCACACGTTTAAAATTTTATAAAAGTAAAAAAAAATTATTTTTTACAAAAAAAAAAGAGTCAAATCGAAAAAATACCAAGTACCTAATATGATTCGAAGTCATGGTAAACATTTTCATCAAATTAAAAAAAAAAAATTGTATAACAAAATTTCAATGTATTTGGTGTGCTTACAAAATAGTAAAAAAAGAATATGTTTTGAATTTATTAGAAATTAATTTTGCTGGAGTTCATGTAGCAAAGCACACCAAGTACATTGAAATTTCGTTATACAATTTTTTTTTTAATTTGATGAAAATGTTTACCATGACTTTGAATCATATTAGGTACTTGGTATTTTTTCGATTTGACTCTTTTTTTTTTTGTAAAAAATAATTTTTTTTACTTTTATAAAATTTTAAACGTGTACTTGGCGCGACTGTATACAGAGAATCTGTTTTTGGTAGGATTAAATATTACATAGCTCCGAAACTTCCCGCTGTTTTCGAGGTCAGGGAGCTCGGAAACATTATTATTGTGGCCATCATTAAAAACCTACTGTAGAGTAAATTCATCTATAATTATAGCTACTTAAGTTTTTTAAATTTAGTCCAACATATCAGGCTTGGTTCAGCTTAAACAGGCTTAGTCAGGCATAAACCAACATATCAAGCCTGATCAAAGCTGGAGGTTTTAAACTTTCCAGGCTGGATCAAACACGTAAGGCACGGTCATGTATGGAAATTTTTTCCATGAGTTTTCAAATGAAAATCACTATCTACTCTACACTGATGTTTATAGTTTATCTACTAAATTTTATAGAATAGATAAAAATATAAATGAGTTTATTAGTAATTTATTTTAAATAACTCGTAACATCCAAGTTTTATTGCCACAAATGTTGTCAACTCAAAATTGTAATTCCAGTAAAAAATCATCAGAGCTGATCATGCGTTAATCTCATGCATGATCATGCCTGAATATTTGCCAGCCATGAGCATGCGTGATCATGCTCGGTCAGGCATGATTATGCTTTCTCATGCAGGATCACGCATGCTCATGGCTGGCAAATATTAAGACATGACCATGCTTGAGCAGGCATAATCATGTTTGACCAAGCATTATCAGTCTTGATCAAGCACAATCCCTAGAATTATTAAAAAGAAAAAAGAAAAATAATAATAATTCAATTTTAAATTAACTTATTTTGTTAGTATTGATGCCTAGTTAATGTTTACTGGCTGAAAATTACTATTGAAATTTTACCCGTGACGGGTCTCGAACCCACGACCGTCGTGTTATGAAGCACGCCCACTGTCCACTAGGCTGACTTGTCTCATTCAGTTTACGACGATTCTTAACATCTTTTGAGAACTCAGGGTTGTAAAAAATAAATTATTGCTTGAATTCAATCTTGATTTGGTTATTAGGTATTTTTTTGATAATAAATGAAAAGAATTCTAGTTATAAATTACAAGCAAATTATAAATTAAAATAATTTTTATTATTAAATGAAAAAAAAAAATATATGTACTTGTATTGACTATCATCATCAATTTCGCCGGAATTTATTGATTCAATTCTTCAATCAATGAAAAAAAAATTTGTAATCAATTCTATTTTACTCATTCTGTGAAAAGAAGAAGATCAATTTTAATTATTAATTAAACCAGAAATTATAAATTAAATGTATTTTAATCATCGATAGAATAAAAAATAATAACTTTAACTACTAACGTCAAAATAAAAATGAATGTTTAATTAAGGAAAATTTTTAATAAAAATATTTGATTTTTCTTAGTTAAAATCTTCGATTAAATCCGATTGAAGCTTGATTGGATTTCGATTGTATTTTTTTGCATGATCAGGCATGAAATGTATGAGTTATGCTTAACCGCGCATGACCCGTGCATGACCATGCCTGAATCAAGCATGATCATGCATGCTGATTTTGTCCCGGGGTTTCAAAAAAATCCATATGGGAATCCAGCCTAGATTTCTATGTAAGTTTCATAAGGCGTTTTCAGATGGATTCCCATATGGTTTCCTGTACAGTAATCCAGCATAGATACCGATATAAACTCCCACATGGACTCCTATGGGAATCCGCACGATGCTAAAGTCATATGAAAACCGTATGGAATCTCATGTGGATTTTCGCGTCAATTTTTTATGGGAATGTTCACCATGTCAAAATGGAAATCTAAGTACCTACAGTTCCCTATGTGGATTTCCTATGTAAGAGTCCGGATACTGTGACGGGGTAATTTGGAAATTTAAACTACGCGCTCGAGGAGACTGGTGTCACTTGTGCGAGTTTATCTCCGGATGGTTAAGAAGAAAATTAAGTCTGGGTTCCTACGGTTGGTTGGAGAGTTGTTCCAGGCGCAGGCGCAGAAAACAGAGGCAAGAATATATGAGCCCCAGCTAGAGGCTCCTCGTTCTCTTTCGTCGTCGCACACTCAACGGTCACAGTTCGACCAGTTCTTTATACAAGTGCATTTTTGGCCGTAAGGTTTGTCTAACGAAAGCTAAGCGGAGGAGAATTCAATCAATTAATTAATTTGGACGATGGAAGTTGCTGGAGAACTACTATTAATTAACTACACCTGGACCTAGACTAATTGAGGCTACGGGACAACATCAGGAGAAATCAACAGGCTGGAGCTTCCTGGGTATGGAGGAATATGCCAAAAACGTAGGTGTTCAACATTAATTTGTAATTGAAAGATAAATTTGTACTATTCAGCATAAATTTCATCATACGTTTTGTTCACGAGTGGTCCTCAACAAAACCTGTGTGTTTGCAAGTTCTACACTAAGAGTGAGACTCACTAAATAATTAAATTCGTCATTATTGTTTTATAAATAGACTCAAAATCAAATTACATTAATTTAAATTGTTAAAGCTAAGAAAACGTGGTTGAGCCACGTCAGCGTCCGCCATTTTGGGTAACGTCTGTACTAAACAGTTGTTGAAGCTTAATTTAATATTCTAGTAAAGTAATTCATAAAAATTTTAGTATTATGTAGAGTCACAATAAAAAGTTTTATCATCAATGTTCCATGACTAAAGTCGTCTCGTTGCTTGTCGGGTAAATAAATAAAATTTGTTAAAATTTTTCTTACAACTAAACTAATTGCAAACAGTTGCTTTCTTAATACCTTACTCTCAATCACCAAAACTCTCCTTGTGACCAGGAAGCGGGTTATCCCAGCCAGAGACCTGAGCTAGAAAAATCATACTTGGTACCAAGAAGCCATGTAACCAAGATCTATATTTTAAATCTCTTGGTGGTGCCTGTAAATAAATCTTTGCAGCCGTCAATTGTAACTTGTGGCTTGGACGTGTAGGTCACACAGACACGGAAAAGTCCCGGTTATAATACTCATAGTTTTCTACATGAATTCTTATATAAAACCATACTCTTCTATATTAATTCCTAAGGATTCTTGAATAAATCCATACTTTTTTATATCATGCCTATGGGTTTCCATACAATTCTTCACAGATTTTTTGATTAGGGTAGTGATGCATGACGAATCATGACTTTACATGAGTTATACACAGTCATGAATGTTCATGCTAAGTTACTCTCAATTGTGCATAACCATTGTCTCCGTATCATACATTCTCATTCATGATCATACACGATAAAACCCGATTTTATATGATATGTATGACATTGCATAATTCGTGCAGTGTCATGAATGATCATTCATGATTGAGCTTGGTCATGTATGACATTGCCCGGATCATGTGTGACTAGTTTTTCCTCGACTTGCATGATCATGCACGATTGAACATGATTTTACATGGTCATACGCGACGATGCATAATTCGTGTAGTGTCATGAATGATCATTCACGACTGAGCTTAGTCATGCATGACTATTCTTGCCTCGTCATACATAATCATGCATGCCTTTGCATGAATCGTGCAAAGCCATGCCTGGACCATGCACGATCATGCCTGAATCATGAATGATCGTGCATGACGATTTTTTCCCGGGATATTATCAAAGAGATTTTTGAATATTGTTTTTTACAGAATGAACTTTGTAAAACAATTATTAATTTTTCAATTTCTATTTAATTACTACTAATCTGCATTGATAGCAATAATCAACAAAGCAAGGGCACTTTTTATTAATAATAGTAATTTTTGGTTTGGATTGTAAATTTTTTTTCTGAAAGTATATATTAATTAAAGACTGTAATTATTAATTAATTTTGAGCTACGTTTTTATCCGTATACTGGGATAATTAGTAATTAAGTTAATATAACAATTTAAATTGATTGTTCTGAAGCTTCACTCCTCAAATACCAATAAAAATTTTTAATCGCTTTATCTGCAAAGCATTCTCAAATTTAAGTAAAATAAGTCAGTTACAATCAGTCAGACATGTGTTATTAACTTTAGACTGTTCGTTAATGTTGAATGATTGGAACACAATTTACTTATTCATGATAATCATTAGTATTTACCTCCAACACTAAGTACTGATACAGTTATTAACATCTGTACAAAAATAATTCTATTATAAACTTTTTCCAAATTCTCCGTCAGTGATATCAAATGTTGATGTCTTTTCACGATTTTCCCTAATTCGTGGGAATTTATACTTATATCATCTTCAACTTTACCAAATTTTTTCATACGTTTTATTAAAATATCAAATTGTACACAAATATGACCAGTAATTGCGGCATACATTGTATCATTTCCTAAATTTGTAAAACACATAATAGTCATCTGCACACACTGGTTAATCAATAAAAAATAATACAAATACTGATTGACACCATCATAAACACAACCCCCAGGAAGTATGAAACTATGACTATATTTATAAGTTATATTTAACGAATTTGTAACGATTATCTTTCGTGGATCATCGAAAATCATTGTTTTCAAAACGTAAGATATTAATGATATCATTCCTGAAACATAGAACATAGCTGCCATGTTATTACATGTTCGTGAAGAATTTATCATTATTGTCATTTCATCTTTTTCTTTGATACACTTCCAGTCTCTAAATGCTGAATCCAAAATATATCTAAGCTGATGTCGATAAGTGTAAGCATAATAAATCTTACTGAGTACCAAGACACCAAATACAACCATTAAATAACAATCGAGATATTCTTCGGTATCACCGCAGCCAATTAAAAATCCAGCTACTGTAGCTAGAATAGCTATAATCTGAAAAAAATAAAATATTAAATATTAATGTTTGGTTAACGCACATGGAGAAAACGAGTCTCGAAAATATTATAATATTCAATATATTTCAGTAAAAAGTACTAATCACATCAATAAATGCATTACTTTTACTGTTTATTACTAAATGTGTAGTAAGAATCACAAAATGGTAATTATTACTGTATTTTTATCTGAAAAATCAAGGGCGCCACTGGAAGGAATAACGGCCTCCCAGAGCCGGGTCTTAGATTTTCAGGTTCGGTGTAAAATTAATTTGTAAGAGAAGGATGAGGAAGGATAATTTAAAATTAATTTATTTATTTCACTTTTAACAATTTTACCTTTATTAAATTAACCTTATAAACCTTCTATCAATAAACCTTATGACCTTATAAACCTTATTAAACCTTATAAACTTTTTATCTTATAAACTTTATTACCTAACACCAACTACCTTTAGCTATATCACACACACTCTTCCACTGAGTCCCCTGTACTTTATTTCTCACACACTGAACTTAAACTCAACTCCACGCGGTCGAAACGACCCTCTACGTGGTTAAAGCCCTTAATTTTAATACTCACGCGGTCCCCTGGACCCTCTACGTGATTTTTCCACTACTCACTAGTTTATGACAATTTTTACAACGATTTAATTACCACAATTTCCGTAATTATGATTTTCCTGACTCGCACTTTTACCAATATAAAATTCCATTAAACATATTTCTTAATTAAATTACTTTCCACATAATTATTTATCATTTTAAAATCACTAATAAAATTAACAACACAACTAATTCCTTATAAACGTAAACCTTTCCTTATCAACAATTTTGTTAAGTCGGTTTTATGGTTTATGTTATGTGACCGCTTAACAATTTATGACAACTTCGATATCATAATACTCAGAACTCGAACATTAATTTTCCACGTTTTAATTCACGGCACATTTAACGTTTATAATTTTATTTAATTTATTAATGTAATTTACTTATAATTAATTTTATCTTAATATTAATGACTAGATAACTGTGACTAGAACGCAATTGATTTTCTGGCGAATGCTTTACACGACCTGCCTGGAAAATTCCAGAAGAATTTTCCGGCGAATGACTTAAACAAACTGCCTGGAAATATCAAAGCTATTATTGTTGAGTCCGGTTTTCTAATTATTTTATTACACGTTAAATTTACACGACAATACTTCGCAAACACGACGTTAAATTATATTTTGTAATTAACAAATATTCCGGCTCCCCGCCTGGAATATTCTACAGAAACCTATTACAATTCACGTTGATTCTTTTCCGTCGCTTGTTCTGTATTCGTTGTCCTTGTCCGTGTCTTGTTCTTTCTAGCCCGTGTATTGTTCTCGACCGTGTATGCCTGGGTTGTTTCAAATTTTCTCCTTGTGTTCACTCTCTCGGATCCAATTCTCGTTTTCACCAAAACACTCGAGCTCTCCTTCAACCTGCTATTCAGACGCAATAAGTTTTTAATAATAAGAGGTACCGACTACCTGTCTGGTATCTTGTAGCGATTGTATTTTCTTTTATCGCTTGGTTCCACAATATGAAAACCAAGTCCCAATTAAATAATTTACCTGATATATTCTTAGCGTCGGATAATGGCGTCTATGGTGTTGGCTTCTCTTCTAGGTTGGATCGCTCCAGTCACAAGTCTTGCATTGATGGTTGCCCAGTCCTATTGGCTCGGTCTCCGTGTGCGTCTAGGTGGTTACCCGGTCCTGCCGACTCTGTCTCTTCTTCGCTTCTGTCTTGCACTTTTATTAATTTCACTCGATAATTTTCGGCCGTGATCGGGAAATTCCCCCTCTGCCTAATTATGATTGGGCCTCGCGTATTAGCATTTTCATTTAGCGCGCCCGGCGACAAATCGAAAAACTTAATCAAATGCTCCTTTCGGGTTGCAGGTAGGGTAATTGACCAACCGTGAAAAATCACGATTTTGATTGATAATAAAATTCAACTTACCCCGTTACACAAGTGTAAATTTACAAGTTATTCCCAGAACTACGCGAGCGCTCTGAATTGCTCAACACGCCTCACTAGTGAAGCTAGATGTTCAATGGCTAAAATAAACAGAATGACTGTCTAAAATCATAAGAATACTACATAAAAGCTAAATAAGCACCTATACTTATTGAAAATAAATTTAAAAAAAAGGCCATTCGGCAGCTGAAATGGAAGGTAGATTTTTCAATTAATCGATACCAAAAGTTAGTTTCATACATACATATCTTGTGATATACGTTAGTGTATAGTCATGGCATGAAATTACCCGTGAAAAATGAATCATACATGGCCATGCATGAATGCTCCATACATGGCCATGTTTGTAAATTGGCCAGACATGGCCATGTATGGCCATATATGACCATGTATGACCATGCATGGCCATGTATGACCATGCATGGCCATGTATAACTATACATAGCTTGATACGGCCATACATGAATTGATATGACTAGGTATAGAAATTTTAACTAAATAAAAAAAAATTTTTTTAATTTTTTTTTTTTTTTTTTTAATTATTTTGGCGACGCAGAGATTATCAGATATGCGAATAATTGAATTCCTAATCGAATTGGAAATTTTTAATTCAGAGAAAAAACGCTAGACTTATTAATGACACCACCCGCTTTAGTAGGATTCGAACCCGGGACCTTCCGTACGAGAGACCGACGCTTTGTCGACTAAGCTATGCGACCGACAGTTACAACGAAGTTTACTTGTGCTACGTAAGATTGAAAGGATATAATCACTTTCGAAAAAGCAAAATATAATCATCAATATGTTGTTAGTGATATCAAAAAAATTTTCTATTTTTTTTCACTACAACTTCCTGTTTATAAGTAATTGTAATGGTCAGCTCAAATTTTTTATATCCGTGAAAAATGAATCATACATGGCCATGCATGGCCATATATGAATCATACAAGGCCATGTATGGTCATGCATGGTCATGTATGGCTATATATGTCAGTGATTAGTTGGACATATATGGCCATGCATGGCCGTATATGGTTCATACATGGTCATACATGGAGCATATATGGCCATACATACACTGATAGAAAAAATATCTCGATTCAAGAACAATTTTTTCTTCAAAATGTGGTTCTTGTTTTAAAATTTTTAATTGCTTTAATTTAAGAAATAAGTTTTTGAACCAAAAAATTGAATTTCTCGAATAGAGAAAAAAAAATTCTTCATTTGAGAATTTTATTCTTCGATGAAGCCTTTATTGTTTTGAAACAAAATCTGACATATTTGGCTTAAGAATTTCTTGCTCTTGGATTGAGATAGGCAAAATGTAGGTTTAAGACATTACCGACTTGTTACGAGAATGGCGCGATTTTTAAATCAAGATCTCAATTTACTCAGCTTGAAAAACAACTTTTTTTTTTATTTTAAAAATAAAAAATTTCAAAGTGATTTTTTAGGACTACATTTATTTACTTTAGATATGTTAAAATAGAAATTTATTTTAAAAAAAGTTTTTTTTTTCATTACTTTGAAAACATCTTCCATCAAGAAATTATTACTTGAACCAAAAATTTAAAGTTCTTAAAATAACAATACGACATTTTTAGTTGAAGAGACAAGTGGTCTTGCTTAAAGAATTCAATAGTATCGATTGAAGACAATTTAGTTTTGGGTCAAGACACGAGAGTTATCCATCAAAGATACAAAATCTTTAGAGCCAAGAAAATCTAAATCAAGACAAGAATTTCTTGAAGCAAAACAATTGCTTTTCTTCAGAAATAAATTCTTGGCTCAAGAAAATATTTCTTGAGCCAAGATAAAATTTCTATCAGTGTAGGCATACGAACTTTTTTAATTTTTTTTCTTTCATTATCTCATAAACAACAAGACCTACAAAAAAAATGTAAATGACAATTTTATAGGAAATTTAATTTCCTACAAAAAAGGTCCTTAGCACCGAATCACTCAGATCGATATTTTCTGAGATATTAGTCAAATAAAAAATCAGTATTTTCTAAGATTTGATTCGACATTTTATGGGAATTCAATGCTACGTAAACTTCAATAATTAATATCTCAGAAAATATCGATCGTAGTGATTTAGTGCTAAGGACCTTTTTTGTAGAAAATTGAATTTTCTATAGAATTGTTACTCATATTTTTTCTGTAGGTCTTGTTGTTTATGAGATAATGAGAGAAGAAACAAGAATTCTATGAAAAAATTTAGTTTAGCGGTCCGTACTACCCCACTCGTATGAGTTACGACTTCGTGATAATGGGTACTTTTGAAGAGCATTCAAAACTGAGAAAATCCCGACTTTAGGCGAGATGATGTCATAAAATGCCACGGAGTTACAGAAGTTTAAAACATAAAAACCCAAGTTTACGTGTATTTTGAATGGGAAATCTTCGCCTGCTCTGGGAAAGTACTTTATATTAATATCAAGGGCTTAAACTCTCAGGGAATTTTTTGGAGGGTATTTCCAACAAAATTTTGGGATGGGGGCGAAAAAAAAAATAGTCGCTAAAAAAAGCAGTCTAATATATAGTCATCCATGACTATGTATGATCATGCATGGCCATACATGGCCTTGTATGATTCATATATGGCCATGCATGACTGTATTCAAAAAGTTCGTGTGCCCATGTATGGCCATACATGCTCCATGTATGGCCATGTATGAACCATATACGGCCATGCATGGCCATATATGTTCAATTAATCACTGACATATATAGTCATACATGTCCATGCATGGCCATACATGGCCTTGTATGGTTCATGTATGACCATGTATGCTCCATGCATGAACCATATACGGCCATGCATGGCCATGTATGTTCAATTAATCACTGCCATATATAGTCATACATGTCCATGCATGGCCATACATGGCCTTGCATGATTCATGTATGACCATGTATGCTCCATGTATGCTCCATGCATGGCCATGTATGCTCCATGCATGAACCATATATGGCCATGCATGGCCATGTATGATTCATTTTTCACGGGTAAACTCGTTTTCTAAGAGTGAGGATAAAAAATTGATTTCGATAGAAAACTTCAGATAGTTGATTTAACATAACATTATATGACAATGTACCAAACTAACCTTCACATAAATAAAGTATTGAAAATTTAATTATTATTAGATCATAATTGTAATCGCTTTTATAATGGCAAGATTAGTTATAATTATAGGACGTACAGGTAAAATTAAAAAAGTTTGGAAAATCCAAATGAGCATGCCTTAAGCGCAATAAAACTATAAAAATGCGTACGACAAGACCAGTGATAATCATCGGGATTAGAGGTACACTTGATACATCATAAGTAATAAAAGAAATACTTTTAAAATATAAAATAGCAGTGAAATTTACAGGTTATCTTGTGCACAATAAAATATAACTAACGGAACTGGATTATAATGGGACATGCATAAGTTACGTGGAATGAAAACCATATTTCCATCTTTTTTTGATTCCATAAAAATTTCAAGGCTATCAAATTATTGGAAAAAATGGTCTAAATATAAAGTTTAAGGTCATAAATTAAAGCTTATCAAGCTTTAGAATACTGTTACATTCTGGCTTATTTATTGTTCAGACAGAATATTTTTTAATTGACCAGGTTGACGTCATTAGGGTGTCAATAGACCCCAGGTGCGTCAGCTGTTGACCTTCTTATATTTTATGCGAAAATGTTTTAATGACTTACCATGGTGACGATTATCCCCATAACTCGGCCCAAATACCCTTTGATGCCTCCTCTGAGTGCGAACAAGTCGAGCCTTGAAGGCCTGGTTCCTCCATAAGGGAAGCGATTCCAATTAGCCGATCAAACAACCAGAGCTTGAAGGCTCAACAACACAAGAGCTCGAAGGCTCAACAACACAAGAGCTCGACGGCTCAGCAACACATGAGCTCAATAGCTCAACAATACACGAGCTCGAAAGCTCAACAACACATGAGCTCGAAAGCTCAACGACACATGAGCTCGAAGGCTCAACAACAACTTCCTCGAATTTTAACTCTCGGACGACCTTTGGTGAGGTCCGCGATGACACCTCGAATCCCGCGACCGAGCTGCACTGCACATCCTGACCTGCTTCATCGGCCTCGAAGCATGAATTTTGGATTCGGGAAGGAAGCGCTTAGGCTGCCGGTATCAGCGCCCAGAGCAGGTGAGAGTATTAGGCTGCCGGTAGCAGCGCCCAATACGAGGTATGTGATTTTTGGACTGCCGGTAGCAGCGCCCAAAGTTAAATAAGGAGTGCGTATTTTAATAAAATACGGATATATATATTCTGCCTCAAAGTCCGAGTGACAGGATCAAGACAGCAGGTTTGTGTAGAGTTCTTGGCTCTACTAGATCTTCTGATCGACTCACTTGATTCTGTCACTCCTTGGTATTATACATTATCAAAAGTGTTAACGTTGCATCTCAGGTTTCCTATGAGAGAATCGTCGTGGCCCGGGTCTCATGCGTCGTCATCTGTTTAGACTATCCGCGAGCCACGGCGACTCTCTTATCGCAAGAGATTTCCGTTACATTGTTGGTGATGGATAAAATAATATCGCCAACAAAGTAACGATTTATTAATTTATTATTTATTTATGATTCTAAGAAGTGTCGAACCGTTTATTCGCCCACCGTGGCGAATAAATAATTCGAGACTTCAAAAAAAAAAATTTCCAAAATTTTTATTTAAATTTAATTAGAGCCAGAACGTAACAATACTTTTCACAGAAATTATCTATGATTTTTAGTTTTAAAGTTATATGGACTTAAAACATGATTAAAAGCTGATTTTTTCGAAAAATCGTTAAAATTTCAAACAGCTACAAATTCTAAACTAATCGACCGATTCAGCCCATCTTCGAACTTAAGGGGGTATTCTAGTGTAGAAATTTGAAAAAATCGATTTTTTTTTTTATATTTTCAAAGCTTAACTTTTCAAGAATGTGTCCTTGAAAGGATTATTCAAAATTTTAATTAATTCCAGAGATGTAGCTATTTTAATGACACGCTTCAATACTGGCTCGGCCGAAACGAATCGAACAAAAGGTGTTAGGGATCATCTGTCTAACTGCGGTCCCCTTGGGTCGTACACATAATAGAAATTGCAACTTTTATTGCAGTTTCCATATTTAATGAAGGCTTCATTCCTATTTTGAAAATGATGTCTCGTATGGGGATGGACATTGGTCCAGAAGCTCATGCGTTCGCCACCAAACGAGATGGTGCCTGAATTCATCGTTTAGAAATCCGAACTTCTAACACCTCAAAGGAAGCCCGAACTGCTCATTTAGAAGAGAGAAATGCGGAAAATGCTTTTTTTGAAGAAAAGAAAGGCCCCATGTATGGAGCAGGAATCGCAGATTGAAGAAATCTATATCTATAAAATGACAGGTCTTTTTTTTGAACGCGCATCACGTAAAAACTACTGAATTTTTTAACATGAAATTTACACCACAAAATTCTGCGTGTTTTAAAGAAGGTTTTAAACTATATATTATTATGATTTTGATGATAAAAACTATATTTTTATAAATTTTGTTTTAATAAATTTTATCGATTATCGATTGTTTTTTTTTTTCAAATAAAACAAAAGAACATAATATACATGAATCTGTCCTTTTTTGACATGAAATAATTTTATTTGATTTTCTAATTAAAGTAAAAGTCCCTATATACGCTTAGTATCATTAGTCGCTCACTTTAACTGTTTAATGCGTTCTTTATAATTTTTATAAAAAAAAATTTCAACTGGAAAAATTAGTATTGATGAATAATTATTTGTGAATTTAAGTACGTTAAAATATCATGTATCAAATTATTTTATAATAGAATATAAATTCAAATTAAGTGACTGTTTTCAAAATCACGCTCTGCCGGGCATTTTTCTCTTTAACGTTCATTCGTTAGATTGAATTTAGGATTCGTCAAATTTTTTAAGAATTGTTCAAACTATATATTATTATATATATTTTTGAAATTCATGAAATTTTGTATTATGGAAAAATAAAGTTTCATAATTTATAAATTATTTTTCAAATCAATAAACTTATCATAGTTTAATCGATATTGACTTTGAGCGAGTATAAAGCCATGTGTTGATCGAGTAATGGTACATGACAACTTTAAGTGAGCGACTACGAATACACTCAAGAACCTTGCTTGAAAAATTAATAATAATTAATTATCAACATTATTTTTCAAACTAAAATTTTATTTTGATACTTAAAACTAGAAAAAACTAACAATTTGATTTTTCATTTTATTTATCAATTTATATTGAGTGATTTAATCTCACTCCAATGAAAAGTGAGCGGATATAGATGAGGCTTTTACCTTAATATTTTAAAAAGTACTGAAAATACTTATAATAATTATAATGATCATCATCAAATTCAATTTTTGTTTTAAAATACAAAAATTTTATTTTAAATGTCTGATAGTGATTTTAATGTTGAGAAATTTTATTGCTATGCAGATAATAGTTTTGATAAAAATTTTTTATTATATATATATATATATATATATATATATATATATATATATATATATATATATATATATATATATATATACTAGCTGTGAACGCCCGCTCCGCTGGGTTTTTTTTTTTGGTGTTGTTTTTATTTATATGTTAAATTTTTTGCTCTGAAATTTCGAAAATGATTTGATAAGTTCTAAAATATTTGAACGTCGAACATCCTTTCAAATTAATTCCGATCGTTCTAAACTATTTTTCGATCGGGCTATTCCGATTATTTTCGTATAACTTACGACTTTAAGATATATATTTCAATTTTTATGACCTTTTCCAAACTTTTAATACAATCAGAAGCATCCAACATTAATGAAATCATTTTTGAGTAATTTAATCTAATGAACTTTAATGTAATTCAATTAAATGTATTTACATTTACATTAATGTAAATACATACCTATTAGGGTGCTCCATTTAAAACGAACATTTTTAACTTCCCGCTAAGAAAATTGCAAATTTTCAAAAATTCGGGAAGTTATTGGTTTTAGTCCGATTTGTGAAAATCGAAATTCCAACAGATGTCGACGTTTTGAGGTTCTAGGAAGCTATTCTGACTAATTTCACAATGATGTCCGAGTGTATGTATGTATGTACGTACGTACGTACGTATGTAAATATTCTGTAACTTTTGAACGGATGAACCGATTTTGAACTTTAAGGTGTCATTCGACGCGGCTTGTTATTTACTACGAACACTGGAAATTTGAACCCAGGACCAACATTTTACAATAAAAAAAATTGTTAGCTTACTATGGTACTAATCTTTTTATTGTAAAATGTTAAAATTCATGTATCTCATGAACAGTGGACTTTAGCAATATAAGTGTCAGGACCAATTTTGTAGAGCATAAAATTTCCTAAAAGATTGGTCCTATGTATATTTGTTGTGAGATGAACCATTTATTCACTATTAACAAAAATAAACGGAAAAAGTGAAAATTTGTCTTTCGGAGCTGATAAAATCGACGTGGATCGAGTTAGACCAAAACCGTCGTATACACTTTTGAAAAGCAACAAATACTCTACAAATAAAAACTGGTTTCAAAACTATAGCTCAAAATTGGGCTAAGTTATAGTAATTTTAAAGAAAAGTTATTCGATTTACATGCTTTTTAAATGGGAAAACTTTGATGCTCGATAGGAAGTACTTAAAATTAAAATTAAGAGCTGAAATTTTCAGGGAATTTTTCTTTTAACATAAATAACAAAATTTTCTTGTGTCCGCTAAAAAAAAAAAATGTTCGTTTTAAATGGAGCACCCTAATACCTATATATATATATATATATATATATATATTCGAATTTTCTAGAATGTTATTTTCGGAACCTTGCAAAACATTCTAGACCAATTAGAATCATTTTTATGAGATTTGAATCAACTAATTATAATTTGGAGCTTTCCGAATGATTATCCAAATATTCGCAACAATCTAGAACATTCTAGACTATTTAGAATGAATGTTGAGTTATTTAAATCAACTAAGTGCGGTTTGGAGCATTCTAGATGTGTCTCGAAATTTTTAGAACAGTCTAGAACATTCTTGCACTGAGAGAAAAAATCGGTTTTCTGAACTAAGAAATCGTAGTTCACAGACGACTCAGCTAAACTAAATCAGTTTCAGTAACTAATACACCATAGTAAAGTGATCTACGACTATATAGTCATTCTTACTATTTTTAGTTACATATACTAAGATAAAGTTATTCACATAACTATAATTTATATTGTAATAAATAATTTATTCTTAGTCTAATAAACAATAAGATTAATGTGTTGTTAATAATCTACACTTAGTTCTTCAGATTATTTATAATGGTAGGAATAAGTATTTGTGTCTAGATGTACACACTAGAAAATCGAACTTTCTGAGAATGTACTGATTTGACTTATTGTAACTAAACATTTATAGTTACCATTTCCATGATTTAGTATTGCAAGAAACAAAATTATTTACTGATCAGTATTGCAGATTTTGATTCATTGTTACTGAATTCTTTTTTCTTTACTAGCCAACATTTACTTGATAATTTTAGAAATTTTTTTTTCTATCACATTTAATGTAGTTCATGTTTTTTTATTACAACAAAAATTATTTTAGAAAACATTAATGTTAACCATTAATGTATTAATGTAATTTAGTATATACTATATTACAATCAAAAATGATACTTGTCACTCTGTCGAATAACAGAGAAATATTTGTGCCAGAATTGTTCTCAAGCTTTGAATATAATACTTCTGAAATAAGATTCTTACCAGGGACACTATACAAAAAGTGGGCGCGATCTAGTGGTGATCACCAAACTACTCCCGCTGCTGTTGCTTTGTTCTGGTGACTTTTATCTCTTAGTTAAAGCAACTTTTTTGTTTTGGTTGGAGCATAAAAAATTCTTGCGTTAAATAATAGTACTCTTTCCGATAAATTTTATATTCTTCAAACAAAAAAGTGCCCGAGTCGAAATTAAAATAATATTTTGAGCCTCAAAAGCCTCACTTCCATTGTTGTTGTACTGACCGCTGAATGTAAAACTATATTTTAACCCTCAATGTCCTAAAAATAGGGTATAGAGTCATAAATTAGTGTTTTAGAACAGTATTTTGAGCCTCCAGAGCCTACCGTTGCTCACGAAACAATTTTTTTTGGTTCTACAGCCTACTATGAGAATAATTAGGTCAATTTTACAGTTTTACTTAACAGAACATAGATATATCACAGTCGAAAAAATTTTCTAAGACCATTCTTAGACTTTGAAAAATTTTGACAGAGTTGAATATTTCTGAAGTCTAAAAATGGACTTAAAAAATTTTTCCAACCGTGACAAATTATAATTTTTTATGTTTAATCAAGTAAAATTATAAAATAGATCTACTTGATTTCTAGAAAATTTTTTAAAGCGGTATAAGTTGGGAAATTGTAAGTTTTTAAATAGAGTTTAAATTTAGACATCTAATGTTACAAAAATTGATTAATGAATCATAAAATATTACATGTAAGTAGCAATAAGCATGTGATTTTTTATTAACGTTAGCATATTAAATTGATTCAATATCAAAAGTTATAATTTTCAATAATTTGGCATAGAGCAAAAATACAGCTTGCACAATAACAAATTTTGCGTCTTTTTATCAAAAAATTTGTGTTAAAAATTTTTGTGTCAAATATTTGACACTTTTATGTGTCAATTTAACATTTTTGTATATTAATTCTTTTAAAATTATACAAAAAAGTGTTCAATCATTGACACGAAAAAGAACTTTATGATTTTTTTAAAACTCATTTTAGCAAATGATAAATAAACATTACGTAAAAAATATGAGTCCATTATAAATGATTTTTAATAAAAAATACGTAATTGAATAAATATTTGAACCATTAAATTTTATAGAATTTTTTATTTACTATTATCTCCAATAATTAGAATTCTCAGAAATTTGAATAAAAATTAATGAGAGTAATAAACAAAAAATTACTCTAGTGAATTAATGATTTGAGTAACTTTCTGTTCTAATTCCTGAAAATTTTAATAAATTATTAAAAAGAATGATTTTTTTATTTTTTATTTTTCCCGCTCCCGGCAGCCATTTTGATTTGAATTTCTTCCCCTTTCTCTTCTTTCTCCTTACCTATTTCGCATCAACCAATAAAAATCGTTCTGACGGTACAAATTTAGGCTCTAGAGGCTAATTTTATGGTTTTAGAACAATAATTTCAACCTAAACATGGTAAAAGCGGACAAAAGTACCAAGTTTAGGCCGAAATTATGGTTCTGATGTATAGGTCATCATAGTCTAAAACAATAATTTTAGCCTCCTTGCCTTCCAGTAGGACTTAGAGGCTCAAACTATTTTTTTAATTTCGACTCGGGTGCAGATTGCTACAAAAACTCATATATCTTGCTTCAAAAAATATCTAATATTGGGAAATAAAAACTTTTGTAGCAAGTAAAAATTCTTCGCTTCAAGCATAAGAATATTTTAACTTGAGAAAAAATATTTGAATTAAAAATAAAAATTTTAAGATAATTATTTATTTAGGACAAGAAAATTTTGATTTCCCGAATCGGTCAAAAACAATTTCTGGATTCAAATTATCTGTTTTTTCTGTGTATTTATAATTTTCGAAAACAGCAGATAATTCAAAAATATATGTAGGATTAATATTAATAGCTGGAATTATTTTATAATATGAAAATTGTAAAACTGCTTCGATTTAAACATCTTGTCTGATTATTTTGCTATAAAGGGTTTCTCTTTAACTCATAACGTTATTTATTTGCATGTTATGAAGACTTATAAACACGGCTTTCAAATTCGAGTTGCTTTACACAGGAAAAACAGTTAACTTAAGTCAAAAAAATATTCTAGATTTTAGATCATTTTTTTGATCAATGCGGAAAATCAAAATTTTTTTACAGTAAAAAATTATCTTGAATTTTTATTATCTTGAATCAAAATATTTTTTTCGTCAACATATCCTTACGCTTAAATCAAACAATTTTTACTTGTTTAAAGAGTTTTATTTTGTTAATATAGGAGATATTTTTTGTAGCAAGATATATATGTTAGTTTTTAGTAACAATAAAATTTTTTAGTTTGAAGAAAATAAACTTTCTTGAAATAACTACTATTTTTTTAACGTGAAAATTTTTGTACGCTTCAACAAAAAAATAAAAAAAAAAGTTGTTTAAGCTAAAAAGAAAATTTATTGGGAGAAAAGATATATATTATCTCGATTGGTTTTCACTTTAATAAATAATCCCGAATTGATTGGCAACAAAAAATTTCTACGCGCCTTTTTAGTATAAAAAAATTTTTTTTTTCACTTTTTTAATCGATCTTCACATTTTTAACGATTCGGAATTGATAAGCAAAAAAAAAAATGTTTGATATGCTTCTTTGGCTTATATTTTGCAATACGCACTTTTGGCATTAGGAATGCAATTTATAGCCAGGGAAACTAAATATTAATGGTAATTATAACTATATTCTCTTTTGAATTTTTTTTTTACATTTGATTATTAGTCAGCAGAAATATTCTATAATTATTAAATGAACTTGAAATCGATTGTTTAGAGAACTAAGATGAAATAGTACGGTTGATACTTTTGTCAGTAGTAAAAGGAACTAAATAAATGATATTGCATGAGACGACAACTAAATTCTTAGTTGTGTCAACTATTAAAATTATTTCTACCAACTATCTACCAGTCACTAAGATTACATAGTTAATGTATCTATTTTTTTTTAATTGAGTCAATAGTAAAAGTAATATTGTGTTCACTACTAAGCCTTGATTTAAGTAGATTCAAATTTTGTAGTGACCATAATGGGGCAAAAATAGTTTCATAAGCTTAGTTAATGTAACTATTTTTTCGTGCTGATTCACACTAGTGCATAGTTCCAGTAACAATAAAAATTGGTTAGAGACACTATATTTTCATATCTGACGCTGATTAGTTAAGGCTACTAAGCACTTTTCTCTCAGTGTGACTAATTGAAATTAATCTTAAGTAATTTAAATTAACCAAATTCATTTTGAAGCATTCCAGATTGATTAGAATTAATTTTCGAATAATTTGGAAAATTAATTATATGTTAGAACTGAGATTTCAAGATTATTCCCGAAATGTCTAGATTATTCTTGAAATTCCTAGAACAATCTAGAATATTCACAATCAATCATAGATACATTTTTAGAGTTCATATTATTTTAACCCCCATATCTTTCACATCCTCATAGTTATCAATTCACAACCACCTCCTTTCACCATGGGAGACATGACTACTACCACATACAAACACTATTAGTTCGCAATAGTTAGTTTCTACTTTAAATCGTACTATAGGCACAAACACCTCCTCTTTTATAATATATATATATACTATAGGGTGATTCATTTCCGCAAAAGTTTTTTTTTTTTGAAGTGCTCAAGCAAAATCTCAATCTACATCGAAAAACGAAAATTCTCACCAAATATGAGCTCTTAAGTCCAATGCTAAGTACTTACTATTTGATTTCAAAGATTTCCCATTTAAAATACACGTAAATTAAATTACTTTTTTTTTAACTTTCTAATACTCAGCTGCGTTTTATGATATCAACACGGGTTTGGTCGTAAATTGTGGGGCATTTGGTGTTCTTCAAAAGTGCCCATAGTTACTTAGCTGTTATTCCAGCTGTTTCACTTGTGTCCGCTGCGGAACTCATTTTTCCTATGAAATTGACCTTTATTGGCTTGCAGAACGTAAACCAATGTACACTAAAAATGCTAATGAAAATGTTATAGGAAATTTTATTCCCTTCAAAAAAAGTCCTATGAGTCAAACCGCTAAAGTCCATAGTTTCCGAGTTATAGTCATTTTAATAATTTGAAGAATAAAATATCAATTGTAATTTTTTTTTTTATATTATATTTTTCAAATTATTAAAATGACTATAACTCAGAAACTATGGACTTTAGCGGCTTGACTCGTAGGACTTTTTTTGAAGGGAATAAAATTTCCTATAACATTCCTATTAGCATTTTTAGTGCACTTTCATTGGTTTACGTTTTGCAAGCCAAAAAAGGTCAATTTCATAGGAAAAATGAGTTCTGCAGCGGACACAAGTGAAACAGCTGGAATAACAGCTAAGTTACTATGGGCATTTTTGAAAAACACCAAATGCCCTACAATTTGCGACCAAACCCGTGTTGATATCATGAAACGCAGCTGAGTATTAGAAAGTTAAAAAAAAAGTAATTAAATTTACGTGTATTTTAAATGGGAAATCTTTGAAATCAAATAGTAAGTACTTAGCATTGGACTTAAGAGCTCATATTTGGTGAGAATTTTCGTTTTTCGATGTAGATTGAGATTTTGCTTGAGCACTTCAAAAAAAAAAAACTTTTGCGGAAATGAATCACCCTAATATACTATATATAATATAATATATACATATGATAATTTATATTAGTAATACAATTTTTATTGTCCGCGAAGAGGGCGGGATCTGCTAGTGTAAGTATAAAATGTCATTTTATAGTTGACACCGAGCGTGATTTTACCCGAAACTTTAAACGCGTTTTTCTCGAAACTATATTTTTTAAAACGTTTGGCCGATCTAACGTTCTACTGAACCGATTTACTTGAAATTTGGTGTGAGTCTTCTCAATACATGTCTCTATCGCACTAATTATTATTAAAATAAAATAAAAATTTTTACTATTTTTAAAAAATTCCAAAAAGTCCAAAAAAATGTATCATTTTTTCAGGCAGCCGTAATTTCGCGAAAAAAATTTTTTTTCCACTTTTTCTTAGTTAGTACGATAGCAGCATTTATCTAATTTAATAATCTTTTTTATTTTTTTGTTTCAGATCATTAGAAAGCTTGTAATCGTGACAAGATTGGCGCGCCATTTTTTTCGTACTCCCCCCCCCCACACACACACACTTCAACACTATATAACTTTATCAGTTTTATATTTTTTGACTTTTTTTTTGTATTCTTAAAACATTAATAAACGCCTGTTAAAAAAATGGATAGTAATAATATTTTTTGTTTTTTATTTATAGCACCCGAAAAAACACCTCAAATTCATGCGTCTACACTAGAATACCCCCTTAACCGTGGTAATTATACATAAAATAAGGGTAAAAAGTTTCATTAAGATCGGATAAGAATTCTAGACGCAATCATGTCCTCAAAAGTCCGATCTGTTACATAAATATATATATATATATATATATATATATATATATATATATATATTGTAACGGGGTTTTCACCACCGGGGATCTACCGGAGTGAAGTCCGAATACACTTACGATTTTTGGCAATCTTGTCCAATTATTAATTAGTTGGGCGCCAGGTGATTTTATAATCACCAAATAAACAATTATCAAAAATCTTGGCTCAGGGTGGTGGATCGGGAAAAATTCAGGCACTTAAGATTACGATAAATAATTGATCAGGATTGAACAAAATATTAGTCGTATATTCCACAAACAAAATAATTGATCGGTTTCACACAAATTATTGGTTACAAAAAAAATAATAAATGCCGTTGTCGTCTTGACTCGATATAAACAAAATGATAAAAAAAAAATCGTAGTTGATAGAACAACAAAGTCAGTCCATTGCTCGGAAACAAAAATAACAGTCGGTTGACAAAATTAGAATACACTTCTTTTATTTCACGAACACACATACGACGTAGTTCTTAACGAAATACTCGGCCGGTGACGTCAGAGTATTTTAAATGGCAAGACTCGGCTGCCGCAACGAATGAGAAAGAGATAATCCGCAATTCTCCGAAACTCGATGAAATAAAATAAAATAAAATAATATTTTATCTTGGTAACGTGTAATTTCACTATCAGATAATTATTATACGTAATTAATTATTAAATTAATTATTAATTACACACAACGCGTCTCACTTGTTCATTAAACACAATCAGTCGGTCGTACACTGTATTCAGTTCTCATGCCGAGGCTTCGGCTTGTTCACTTGTTCGCAAAACTCGGATTTTTGTTCACAAAATAGTCGGATTACTACACCCGTAATAATTATTACTTGCGATTTAATTGTTCTCCCATAAATTAAAATTGTTCTTTTTCGTCGTCAATCGAATTGATAAAAATAACGTGGCCGTTCAGTTCGGCGTCTATCCCGGATTTCTCCCTCTTTGATCGATCCCTCGATCAAAGTTCAAATTCCCGTCATAGATGTCACCCAATCTATATATATATATGACGTAGACAGATCGAGAAAGTAGATAGTTCATGAACTAGTCATTTTATGAACTGCAGCTAGATCGTGTAATAGTCGTTCAGTTACACGAAGTGTCTAAAATTTTTAGACAGTTCATGAAATGCAAATAGGCCTTAGACAGATATTGTAATATTCCAGAATGACATGAAATGTCTAAATTTTCCAGACAGTTCATGAAATGTCTGAAAGCTGTTTTGCCGATCGTGTAATATTTTTAAAGCAAATAAATCTCTTAAAACAAGTCAAATTTCGCGCTTAAAAACACACAGTTTCATGCGGGTTCACTGTAAAGAGTTGCGCATAGTGATGACATAGACCTAGAAAAACTGCTTTTTCTGAGAGAAGCTGTGAATAATTGCAGTGGAGGGCAAGAATTTTTTCAATGCTCGTGCAGAGCTTCTGACGTGTAATGCACTACAAAAAGGTGTGCGTGCAAGAAACCTGACGTTTTGTGCAACAGTAGATGTCACTCGAGTTTACCATGTGTAAATAAATAAAAATAGTCGAATAATTTTATATTCTAAGTTTTGTAAATAAATAAAAAATGAAATTTTATCTATAAATAAATAACATTAGCTGCTCCAACTAATATCATATTTTTTTTTTAGTTATCTCCTTTTCAGGAATCCGTTATTCCTAGATAGTACACGATCGGCAAAACAGCTATTAGACTTTTCATTAACTGTCGAAAAATTGTAGACGCTTCACGTAACTGATCGACCATTTCACGATCTGTCTACGACATATATACATATGTAAATTTTTTAAAGAATGGTATTTTTGAACTCTCCTCAATTAATTATGATCGTTTATGACGAAATTCCTTGAAAAATCGATCATGAAGACAAATACAATAGTTAGATTTTTAAAAAAATCTAACTAAAAAAATATTAGTAAACATGTGGATGATGGTAACATATAGAAATAAATTTGTACACAGAGAAATCGGGTAGATCAATGAAACTAATATTTTTGCATTTGCTGGGTCTCGAATCAGGTCCTCCATGGCTGCTAGGCAAGTGTCCTATCCACTAGGCTGTTACGCTATAAATAGAAGCCAGAGGTTTTTAGATACCGTTTGTTATTTAGACTGGTAACCCAGAGCTTGTTACTTGAGTATTGGTTGAATCTTGGCCCAAGACTGACAATGCAAGGCTTGTCAATTAAATGTCTGTTAAACCTTGGCCCAAGACTGGCAAACCGAGGTTTATCACTTAAAAGTTGGTCGGATCTTGGACCAACCTTTAGAGGTCGAGGCTGGGTAGATCAGTTTTGTATCAAGACCGATTCTGTTGTCAATATTTTTTTTCTTACAAGGGAATTTACTAAAAAATTTCATAAATTTAAAAGATAACATTTGAAGTTTAATTATTAATATCTGAATAAATGATTTATTGAAACAATTATGTTTCTAATTAACAGTTGTTTCTATTGAATATAAATTTATGGACAACAATAATTTTATAACTTTTTCTTTCGTTTGGTTGAGAAACCTCATAAGCCAATCAACTTTAAATAATTTTTTTAAGTAGTTTTAATTAAAAAATGGAAATTTTCTTGTTTGAATCTTTTTTAGAGACGCTAACATTATTGTCTTCGATTATTTATTTATTATTTTAATAGCAAGTTTTTCCAGGAATATTTTTTTTTGTGTTTGCTGAAAAATTTTGTTGTTTTGACTTATGGGGTTTCTCAAATAAACGATTCAGTTATAACCTGGCACGAATTTCTTGTGTACCCGTGAAAAATGAATCATACATGGCCATGCGTAGCCATATATGGTTCATGCATGGAGCATACATGGAGCATACATGGCCATGCACGGAGCATACATGGTCATACATGGACCATGTATGGCCATATATGAATCATACGAGGCCATGTATGGCCATGCATGGACATGTATGTCCATATATGTCAGTGATTAATTGAACATATATGGCAATGCATGGCCGTATATGGTTCATACATGGCCATACATGAAGCATACGAACTTTTTGAATACAGTCATGCATGGCCATATATGAATCATACAAGGCCATGTATGGCCATGCATGGTCATACATAGTCATGGATGACTATATATTAGACTGCTTTTTTTAGCGACTATTTTTTTTTTCGCTCCCATCCCGAAATTTTGTTGGAAATACCCCCCAAAAAATTCCCTGAGAGTTTAAGCCCTTGATATTAATATAAAGTACTTTCCCAGAGCAGGCGAAGATTTCCCATTCAAAATACACGTAAACTTAGGTTTTTATGTTTTAAACTTCTGTAACTCCGTGGCATTTTATGACATCATCTCGCCCAAAGTCGGGATTTTCTCAGAATTGAATGCTCTTCAAAAGTACCCATTGTCGCGAAGTCGTAACTCATACGAGTGGGGTAATACGGACCGCTAAACTAAATTTTTTCATAGAATTCTTGTTTTTTCTCTCATTATCTCATAAACAACAAGACCTACAGAAAAAATAGAAATAACAATTCTATAGGAAATTCAATTTCCTATAAAATTGTCATTTACATTTTTTTTATAGGTCTTGTTGTTTATGAGATAATGAAAGAAAAAAAATTAAAAAAGTTCGTATGCTCCATGTATGGCCATATATGCTCCATGTATGAACCATATACGGCCATGCATGGCCATATATGTCCAATTAATCACTGACATATATAGACATACATGACCATACATGGCCTTATATGATTCATATATGGCCATACATAGCCTTGTATAATTCATATATGGCCATACATAGCCTTGTATGATTCATATATGGCCATACATAGCCTTGTATGATTCATATATGGCCATGCATGGCCATGTATGATTCATTTTTCAAGGATATAAAAAATTTGAGCTGACTACTACAATTACTTATAAACAGGATGTTGTAGTGAAAAAAAATAGAATATTTTTTTGATATCACTAACAGCATATTGATGATTATATTTTGCTTTTTCGAAAGTGATTATATCCTTTCAATCTTACGTAGCACAAGTAAACTTCGTTGTAACTGTCGGTCGCATAGCTTAGTCGACAAAGCGTCGGTCTCTCGTACGGAAGGTTCCGGGTTCGAATCCTACTAAAGCGGGTGGTGTCATTAATAAGTCTAGCGTTTTTTCTCTGAATTAAAAATTTCCAATTCGATTAGGAATTCAATTATTCGCATATCTGATAATCTCTGTGTCGCCAAAATAAGTAAAAAAAAAAAAAAAAATTAAAAAATTTTTTTTTTTATTTAGTTAAAATTTCTATACCTAGTCATTTCAAGTCATGTATGGCCGTATCAAGCTATGTATAGTCATACATGGCCATGCATGGAGCATTCATGCATGGCCATGTATGATTCATTTTTCACGGGTAAGGCTTGCATTAGGCTTGCAATTTAAATGTGGTCACAAGTATCTGCAGTAAGACACATATCCGTAGAAAAAGATACTAGCACCTACCGATTTTGGGAGCAGACTTGCTCAAGAATTGAAAAAGATTGTTATAGGGGAATACGTACTGCACACCCGAGTCCAAATATTGAACTTGCACTTAACTTACGTTCACTTATAGAACTTAAATTGAACTTACATAAGCTTACCCGGGAAAAAATGATTTTGTCTAATTATATATAATTATGTATAATTATATATAATTATACATAAATTTATGTATGATTAAATGATTATATATAATCATATCTACCTCTATATATATAATTATGCATGACGTTATATATAATTTGATCTGATCATGTCTGATCAATATATTATGTCTCGAACTATGTATAAAGCTATATATATAATTAGATCTGATCAGACCTGAATTATATCTGCCTAGGTATGATCTAGGCGTATATATGATCCTACATAGACAGATATAATTCAGGTCTAATCAGATCTAATTATATACATCCATACAAAGTTGCCGTTAATGGAAAAAATGCCGTAGATCGGCCGATGTCTGACTGCCGTCACTCGGCCAAGGATTGGCAATTAATAATGGCCCAATCATGGTTAATTACCAACAGCCGTTTAATATTTTAAACGACGCTGCCGATGGCTGGCCAATGAATGGCTACTTATGACTGGCCGATTATCGTTTCGCAACGTTGGGCCACTGTTAGTGAATCAGTGGGCCGTGACTTTGTCAAATAAAAAAATCTACTAATCAATTATTAATTATACGAATAACTTATTATTATAGTTTTCTTTAATTAATAACTTTTTATTTTGTGATTTAAACTAATTTTTAATTAATAATATATTTTAATTTTCTGATTAAAGTTATTTACAACTAAGAATTAAAATATTTTTTAGTTCGTTATTATTTGCAACCAACAACCGCAATTTCAATACTTTATTTATAAAAATTATTTTAATAGAAAAATAATACATACATCTTTATAATAAATATCATTTTAAATAATGGTGGTAGAGCAAAATAATTCCACTGGGTTCCTAATAAATAATCAATTAAATTTAATAAACTTTATTTTAAAAAATTATGTAATTATAATAAAAATAGTACGAAATTATTTTTTTTTCTAAATAATCGATAATATTAATTAAATTGCTCTTTAGGTTTCATAAAACCGAGTGGTTGTAGTAAAATGAATAAGTAGATCATTTAAAAGTATCAGCCCAACATTAGCAGGTTCGTCCAGTAGCCAGCGTTCAGACCCAACAATCAAAGGACGGCAGTTCGCGCCTAGAACCGAGCAGAATTTTCACCAAATTTTTTCACATCATTTACCCCAATTAAATAGTTTAGACGTTAATGATCTTGAATTGTATTAGAAAATTAAAAAAAGAAAATTTTTTTTAATTTAATTTATTTGTTTGCATGGCTGATTGCTGGCAGCCATTAATTGGCCGATAGTCGAGCGCCATTAATGGGCAGAGGTTATCATCCTGGCTATAAGCCGTTTATCGGCCAATAAAAATGAACCATTGATCGACATTCTTGACCCAGTAATGGCCCGATACAGGGCCGATTTCCAAACTTTGTTTGGGTCGACCTATATACAATCAGATAAAGGTATATACATAATTAGGTCTGATCAGACGTGACTGATACAAATTCATATATTATGAGATATAGGCCTATAATATTCCCAATAATCCTACGAACCCCCACTGTCGGTATTTTTTCCGATAACTAACTCCGAGGAGGATTTCAGTCGAGTCAAAAATAAAAATAATCACGTAAAAGCCGAAGGTAATTAATTTTGTCCATCTTTTTTAACATTGAACTTTATAACGATTTCAACGTCCGACTTACGATTCAAATTTCGACTCGGAAGTAGGGGGGAGTGGGGTTAATTGAACCAAAAATACTTTGACATTTTTTTTTATATGAATAAAAGCAAAATGATAACTTTTTTTTTTATGAGATTATAATTTATTATATAGACTATCATTTCTCATAAGCACATAACTTAACAAATGATGAAAATTTTCAATGAATACGAAATTGTACAACAGCATCAAATGGTTCGATCGTCCCCTTTATGGGGGCGATTGAACCACTAGTCGGGGACAATTGAACCAAGAGTATTAGAACCATAAACGAATGATTTTAATGAATAATTTACTATTTATTACAACTTAAAACTAAAGTTACAACACTTCTAATAATATTTATTATTTTTTATAATATTATATGTTATAACAATCACTTTTAAAACTTCTACCAATATAATTATTTTTTTTCTTGGTTAGTTTAGCTTCTTTTGACATTTATTAAAGATGCGCGCGCATGTCTGATGCTCACAGTGTGATTCATGTGGTTCAACCGTCCCTGAGAGTACTGGTTCAATTGACACCATATGATTTTATTGAAATAATTAGCTTTAAAAAAATATTCAAGAACTATTTTACTAGAAATAAGTTAGAAATTTATGACTAATATATGTATGAAGGTATTACAAAAAAAATTTTAAGATTACATTTGAAAAATAAAAAATTATTAAATAATTTGTCAAGAGCTGAACAAAAAGTTCAGACGCCTTAAAACACAAAAACTTGAATTTTTTAAAATTAAATCATTATATAGCTCTGGGAACCTGGCAATTGGCACTTGAATTTTTGACCAAAAATTCTTGGGATCGATTGTACTACATAGGTACCAAATCGTACCACCCATATTTCCGTTTGTACCATAATGACTATTGAGATATAGTGAGCCCTTAAAAGGGCTAAAAAAAAAAAACCATTTTTTTTGAAAAACGATCGTTTACAATCATTGATTAGTATTTGTACTCGATTGTACCGCTCTCAATATTATCATAAAATTACAATTATTGAGAAAGTCTAAGGGCTGCTGAAGGGGTTTTCTCGCATTCCATCTAGGTGACTAAAAATTTGCAACAATCCATTATACTTTGTTAGTACTCAATTGTACCAGTCGTAAATGCTAACGGGATCCCGTTTTGAAAAGCAAATAACACAAGGGTAACTATAACTATTCTATTGCGATTCGACTGAAACTTTGTACTCGACACCAATCAATTGTACTCTGTTAGAACTCAACTGTACCACTTATAATTGCCCTTTAAAGCACGTTGTAATAGGTGAATGACATAAGTGCCATAGTGAAAATTCTACTGCTATCCGTCTGGAACTTTGTACTCGGTATCAATTGATTATACTCCGTAAAAACTCAATTGTACCACTCTTAATTGCAAATGTAAACACTTTTTAATGTGTTTAGGATATAATGGTCCTAGCAAAAATTATATTGCTATTTGTCTGGAAATTTGTTCTCGTTCTCAATCAGTTTTAAGTCATGAGAACTGAATTCTGCCACTCTTTATTGCAAATAAAAGCGCAGCCATTCGATGCGACTAGATAATACCTACCTCCCGTGAAGAATTGAGCTTAATTGGTGCAGTGTGTTCGAAGTTATTCGAAATCTAAAATTTTTGAAAAATTTTTGTGTTTCGAATATTTTTGAACTTATCTATTGGATCGATTCTGAAGTCTAATCTGGTTCCAAACTTTATAAGTTACGTTGAATACCACCTTGATCTCTACAATTGAACAATTTTTTCAAGAGATATCGTTAATGAAAAAAATTCCAGCGTTTCTTTGCGAAAAATATCGAACACTTTTAATGATTATTCATAACAATCTCTCCGGGATAGTGATTAGAAACGGGCGTCTTATGTGACCCCAACTGTCAAAATTGTTTCTTTAGTGAAGAAGATATCGCTGATGGCGGTATATGTAAAAATCAATTATCGTCCTCATTTTTCCGTGGGCAACTCGCTATATTTTATTATATGTATCTAAAATTAAACCGAGTTGACCATTTTATAGTCTCTTGATCACTACGGAAGTGATTGCGCTTGTTTCGTTAATTTAAGTATTGTTATCGAAATAATATAATGAATATATCTGTTTATTATGAACCTGGAAATTGGAACGTGGATCGCTGTATTCTAAATCGATAAATCAATTTCAAACTCTACTATGTCGGTAACTGGAGGCTATACCTCACCAAACGTATTCTCTAAACCTGATTTTGAGTATGGATATCCTTGGTAGTTGCTCTCCTGGAACAGACTTCAGCTGGGATCGTAAAACTTAAAACTAAGTGACCTATGACTTCCTCAGCCGTACAAGTGGTCATAGCTTGTCCTCTGAGGCCTGTCAGACAAAATCAATTAAAAATGACCAAACGGCTTCCACAACAGCAACGGTCACAAAATTACTGTTGAGGTCTGCCAAACCAAAACTCAAAACTGATCCCAATCTGCATCCATCAAATTCCTTATATATTGGAGCGCTAGCATTTCAGCTAGACCTCTGCAATCTACCAAGAAGTCTCATAGGGATAGAACTAGGTTCCACCATCAGATGATACCGGGTGACTAATTTAAGTCCCGCTCCACGGTAACACTGACTTCTCCATAATTCAAAATTCCCAAAACTGTAAACCAAAACTCAAACTTTATCATTATCTCAAACAAAAATCTCAAACAATATTCCATATTAAATTCCCATTATTCTGATTCTAAATCTTTACTTTAATTTTCTTTTAACAAAACCCATAACTGTAGCTAGACGTTACTTCATTTTTAATTCTTAAACTTTACCTTAATCAAAAATCTGTATCAAAAATCGTTAATCCCCGTATGCTAAATTCTAAGTCTTGAGTTACCATGCTCATAAATACAATAAAATCAGTTGGTGCTTGTGACGTTCACTTTGATTTATAGATAGATAGATTTATAGATATTTATATATACATATAATTTCTAACCATCAAAATGGAGAAAATTTTTTTTTTATCTTAGTCCTTTTTTTTTCTTTAGTCTAATTTTGTATTTTATAACAATCATTCTCATCGGGGATGATAATACTTGCCATACAAAGTTGTAATGATTACGATCACGAGATAGCAGCTACTACCATCACTCTATTGTGAACAATATCATCGAGTGATTGTAATATTTGTCATGGGATATGTTAATAACTACTATTTTTGTGATAATGATTATTATACTAATTTAACACCCATGATGGTAACTATTGCCATCGTGTATTTTAATTAATAATATATTATATTGTGAATCTTACAATAATTATGAGATTAACCGATATCACAAGAAAAAAATTAATTTTACCACCATGAGATAGTAATCATTACCATAAAATTCTTAGCGTGTATATACGATTTTCAAATTAATTTACCATTTGCATAGTTGCGTAAAAAATACGGAATTTACGATTCATATTGTTCTTTTGTAATGCCCAAAGGCCGATGTTTGATGTTAAGAATTCATACAAGTAAAATGCTTTTTTCGCTAGACTATTTTTTCTTTCTGAGGTTCGCATATTAATATTCGTATGATGTCACGTATTAAAAAAAGTTTCATATTGATAGTTTTACGGAGAATAATATTCTTAGATACAAAGATAGGTTTTCGTCTACAATCGATGATTTTCTTCGTATTCAAAGACGATCATTAGAAAAACATTATTTATTCATATAAAAATAGGGCTGACTATAATATCCTGGCTTATCAATTATTCATGCCCGGAGAACTCTTCCAAGAATATGTAGACCCGATGAACTTATATATGTCTTCAGAAAAAGAACTACTTTTATAAACGCTTATTGGAATTATATTTTAAGAAATCAGTATGTATAATCTTGTCGCAAACGTTTTAATTTATAACATTGCAATTTTTTGTTGAAGATAATTCTCGGTTAAATGTTTATTATCCATCTCATATTATGTCGTATATAAGTGATTAGTTATCACTGATAACTGCTAAAATATAAAATAACAATCATGTTTTAATTGCAAGGTTTAATCTTTTGCAACAATTGCCTTAAGCTATCTGATGATAAGTGGTGCATATTTTATACACGCTAAGAATTTTATGGTAATGATTACTATCTCATGGTGGTAAAATTAATTTTTTTCTTGTGATATCGGTTAATCTCATAATTATTGTAAGATTCACAATATAATATGTTATTAATTAAAATACACGATGGCAATAGTTACCATCATGGGTGTTAAATTAGTATAATAATCATTATCACAAAAATAGTAGCTATTAACATATCCCATGACAAATATTACAATCACTCGATGATATTGTTCACAATAGAGTGATGGTAGTAGCTGCTATCTCGTGATCTTAATCATTACAACTTTGTATGGCAAGTATTATCATCCCCAATGAGAATGATTGTTATAAAATTCAGAATTAGATTAAAGAAAAAAAAAAGACTAAGATAAAAAAAAAATTTTCTCCATTTTGATGGTTAGAACTTATGTGTATATATAAATATCTATATATGTATACATGTATATATATGTATATATATATACATATATACATATATACATATATATATATATATATATATATATATATATATATATATATATATATATATATATATATACATACATATATATTAGACTGTTTCAAAAAAAACAACTATTTTTTTTTTTCTTCATTATATCGAAAATATTGTTGGAAATGACGAAAAAAAAATACTGTGAAAGATTGAGCTCTTAATATTAATATTAATAACTGCCGCATCGCAATTTTCTATTTCCCGTTTAAATAACATGGGAAAATTTATTTTTTAAGCTTTGGAATTTTGTAGCTCATGGTGGGACCAATACTTCGAAATGTTCAAGACATGTCCTTATGGTAAATTTGACGCTCTACAAAAAAGGTCTCTTATAATTTTTCGATATTTTTATTTTTTCAAAAGTTATTCAAAGTTAAAGTTAGATAGATGATAAATTTTTACATTTTTTAACTTTTTTGACACAACCATCAAATTTATGGGAAAATTTTATTGGACATTTTTTATAGAGCATTTCATTTCCTATAACTTATCTATAAGAAAATTTTCAATATTTCTCACAAGTTGTAAGTTATTTGCAATTAACTGAAAATTTAATATAATTAATTTTATGCAACAAAATTTAAATTATTTAAAAAAATTTTCAGTTAATTGCAAATAACTAACGACTTGTGAGAAATATTGAAAATTTTCTTATAGATAAGTTATAGGAAATGAAATGCTCTATAAAAAATGTCCAATAAAATTTTCCCATAAATTTGATGGTTGTGTCAAAAAAGTTAAAAAATGTAAAAATTTATCATCTATCTAACTTTAACTTTGAATAACTTTTGAAAAAATAAAAATATCGAAAAATTATAAGAGACCTTTTTTGTAGAGCGTCAAATTTACCATAAGGACATGTCTTGAACATTTCGAAGTATTGGTCCCACCATGAGCTACAAAATTCCAAAGCTTAAAAAATAAATTTTCCCATGTTATTTAAACGGGATATAGAAAAATGCGATGCGGCAGTTGTTAATATTAATATTAAGAGCTCAATCTTTCACAGTATTTTTTTTTCGTCATTTCCAACAATATTTTCAATATAATGAAGAAAAAAAAAAATAGTTGTTTTTTTTGAAACAGTCTAATATATATATATATATATATATATATATATAATCGCTTATAATAATATATATAATTAAGTGTATAACTAAAAAGCTGATAAGTGACTTTTACATACGCGATAGTAACTATTACCATCGCGGTATAGTAAACATTGTTACCGAAAATTATAAATATTGCTATCTGTGATGTGAGTGATTACTATTATTGGTGAGAGTGATTATTATTCGGGGATATTAATAGTTAGCATCATATGATGGTTTTTATTAGCATTATTGTATAAAATTCTAAAATTACTATACAGTATGGTAACTATTAAAAATCCTCGATGAGAATCATTACCATAAAATTCTTAGCGTGTAATATAAACAATAATCACTTGAGCTTCGTGGAGACAACTTATTTATCAACAGTCTCGCCAGTCTTTTACACTGTAAAAAAAGATTTCGGACGTCAAACCAGGTTCGTTTGGCTCAAGTACTCCGTGCGTTTGAATACAACCAAGCGTGTGAAGCGTTCGAGAATACCACCCTTTACGTTTGACAGTGTCTTTTGCTCCAAGTGAGAGTTTTTTGAGGGAAGGTACCGAGTCGTTTGAACTAACTCTATCGTATTTGATATAACTCAATAGCTTTTTTGTCATTCATGTGATATAAATGCTATCTTAGCGCATGCTCTTTTGTTCGCCAAATAGCTGTTTGCCCATTCAGCTGTTCCCACAACATTTTTGTGCGTTATACGATTATCTGCGTGGGGAATAAAACAGCGAGCACCGAAATAGTACTCGTATCGCATTAATAATAAAAAAAAAGTATGTTTAATTCGTGCGGTGTTGCCGATTACCTACAGGAGCAAATAAGCGCACTCACATCGTTCGTGGGCAATCGAAAACGTACAGCACTAGTTGTACAATATAGTATTTTCATTCAAAAAAAAAAAAATAAACTAGTTTAAGTCATTGATAAAGTTGATACAATAATGATTTCTGTTTTATATAAATTAATTGAAAATTTTACTCAGAATAAATTGTAAGGTGATTGAAGGTATGAATTTTCAGTTGTCAAAATTTTATTATAGCAAATGAATGCTCCGGGGGTTATCCCCGGTAGTCCGACTCTACCGAGGGCCTCACCTGAGCGCCAAATCATTACTGCTGCGATGCATCATCAACAAGATGATTAGCATGCGCAGCAGGCCAAGTTTCGTTGCCTTAGGAGACGGAGGGATCCGACAATTACAGCCTTTTGCATCCGCGAAGCCAAAAACTCAACTTGCGAGAACAAGTTGGGATTTTAGCCAATGCAGATACAAAAGTCTGTTTCATCCCTCCTAGGACGCCAACAATAAGTACGACAAGCTTGACACGGTAGCCTGGGTAAAGTTTGCCAATTTCAAACAGGAGATCCTGATATATCTCGTGTTTGTACTCTTCTTTAACCGTGATGTTATATTTAGCTGGAGCTGAAAACTCGATAACATAAATGTTACGAGCGGTTTTATCGAAGAGCACAATATCAGGTTTATTGTGGTCGATTTTCCGCGTTGTTATGAATGACACGTTCCAATAAATACGGCAACGGTCATTCTCAACAACTTGCGGAATATCTCCTGGCAGATAAGGCAGCACTGGTGTTTTATCGATATTGTGCGTATGTCTAAGGTGGTAATAAAGTACTCGCAGAGCAGCATTGTGACGCTGGACACAAAAGTCTGCTTTATCCCTCCTAGGATTATTATTATTATTATTATTATTATTGTTCAGTTCATCATTCAGTTGTCGATCGAGTGAAGGGCTTCCTTCTCCAATAGCTAGTCTTTAAAAGTAATAGTTTTATAGAAAAAATAACTAAAATACTTTTAGAAGATTAAAGTTTCCTTGTTGAATCCCTGCCTAAAAAGTTCGATAGATTCTTACAGTTGTATGTAAAAAGCCCTATAACTATAGTACTTTCATAGAACTCATTCGTTCTTTTAAAATCACTCTGCGAATTTAAGAGAATATATTGGATTCTATAAGATTTTTCAAACAGGGATATTTTTTCGAATGATCATAAAAAGCTAAATAAATGCCGGCAAAATTGTTTGGAAATTCATGCCTTCATTCTCTTTGCATCAAATCACGTTCTCCAGCAGGATTTTCTTGCCGTTCCCTTATTGAAGTTATTAATTAAATACTTACTTAGTATAGATCGTTCAAATTTCACCTTTTGCAATAACTATGTTTTCTAAATCAAACAATCTTACATTTTCTTTAACTCCATTTTTATCGTTGACATTAACTTCAAAAAAGAAAAGTAGTTTAATAACCGTGAATTTATAAAAAAAAAAAAAAAAAAAAAAAAAACCTTTGTGGTTCAAAAGCCGATAAACCTCAAGTTCGAAAGGCTGTATGAATTGTCGTAAAAATTCCTCGACTATACACCTAAACTGTATTATAAAATCAACAAAAATATTAAAATAAATTGAGATTCGAAAACCTTCTGTTAACCAGGTTTCTCTGGGCTTCATCTATCAATCGATTTCTCAAGCGATTTCGTGGAGTTGCCGGTTTACGTAGTTGGACTTGATTGTTAGACCTCATTAAATCAAGCTCTTGATCTCGAATAAGTTCACTGAAGAGCCCTTCGAAGTCGAGAAGAAACAAAAATGTCATGGTTTATTAAAAAATACTTTTGTTTTATAGATAAAATACCTAAAAATGACCACAAATCTGCCGATCGAACTCCTAATTTTCTTTTAGAATGACGATGGTAAGACTCTACTAAATTGTTTGTACAATTTGCGCAATTGTAAACACTTCCTCATCGATATTTAGAATTATAAAAGACAAGGGAATTAAAATTTTCAAAAAAAAAAAAAAAGTAACGAATAACCATACGCGTTGAGAATTGGGTAGCCATTGACGCCTCATATACGACATAAAGAATAAAATGCTTGGATAATTTAATGCGATTCGATCTGCTTCATTTTGTAGAACATTAAATGCATCAGGAAATAAATTAGATGATATCAAAGGCACAGCAGTTGCCATTGAAAGAAAATATCTTAGCTCCCCCCATGGAAATAGTATATATTCAGAATATAAAAAGAATATATTCTGGAATATATCTAAGACATATGAAGAATACAAAAAAAATATATAAAGAATATAAAATAATATGATTAAGATATATACTTGACGTATTTTAGATACAAACAGAATATATATATTTTAATATGTTTTTTGCCGTGTTAAATATATTCCGAATATAGATAGAATACATATAATATATATCAAGAATATTTGAGAAATTTATATAAGAAATATTCAGAATACAACAATATTAATATAATAAAAATATATATGGAATATATTCAGAATATATCTTGCAAAAAAAATTCTCCCGTAGGTTTATAGTGTCAGACCAAGTGCAATGGGTCTGTCTGACGTGTGTTGGATTTGATTCTAATCCAAATGATAGTTTCAACTCCAGTTTTACCTGGACCTTGAGGCTCCAAGTGTCAAAAAACTTCATGGAAGGTCATACATTAGCAAATTAATTATATTTAATGGGAAAAAAATACACTCGAGTTCCTTGGACCTAGTTCACGTCATGTCAGACACCTAATGGGTCTTTCTCATCATACTAGTAGGATTTTGGAGTCACACCAAGTGCAATGGGTCAGTCTGACGTGTGCTGACTTTGATTCAGATCTCGAGTGTATTTTTTTCCCATTAAATATAATTAATTTGCTAATGTATAACCTTCCATGAAGTTTTTTGACACTTGGAGCCTCAAGGTCCAGGTAAAACTGGAGTTGAAACTATCATTTGGATTAGAATCAAATCCAACACACGTCAGACAGACCCATTGCACTTGGTCTGACACTATAAACCTACGGGAGAATTTTTTTTGCAAGATATATTCTGAATATATTCCATATATATTTTTATTATATTAATATTGTTGTATTCTGAATATTTCTTATATAAATTTCTCAAATATTCTTGATATATATTATATGTATTCTATCTATATTCGGAATATATTTAACACGGCAAAAAACATATTAAAATATATATATTCTGTTTGTATCTAAAATACGTCAAGTATATATCTTAATTATATTATTTTATATTCTTTATATATTTTTTTTGTATTCTTCATATGTCTTAGATATATTCCAGAATATATTCTTTTTATATTCTGAATATATACTATTTCCATGGGGGTCATCCAGTAAATTATGTTTACTCCATCTTCTACACAAAGCCTAATATATTGAAAGATTAATAACTAAATTCATTTAAAACTATATACTGTATAGTATTTTACAGATATGAGAGTTTTATAGTTCATATACGAACTGGGGAAAAGTGAAACCAACATGCAGCTATTTGAGCCTGAGGAAAACAGTCACGAAATGTTTGTATCAGCGTAATTTCATAGTCACTCATAATGAGCCTAAGATTTACTTTAAGATTTAGTGCTAATTCAAGAATTTTCCTAAAAATTGCCCGGTAGATATCCGCAGTCCGTCTGTACATAAGACATTGCACAACTGCTATTTCCTTAATAAATTCAATTATTTAATATTTTAATGAGTATTTCAAAAAGTTTATCTACCGTTCCTGCTTTGCGCACGTGAATGGATAACATCTAAGTGATTCGTGGTTTCCTGGGAATGAACTATTATGATTTAATTAATTAAGTTTCTCATTTTGGTTTTATTCGTAAGAGAACAAATAAAACTCTCTTAACTTACAGCGAAAGTCCTATTAACTAAATTTCATTGGCTTCCAATAGAGCGTTTAAAAAAAGTGGAGTTGAGAAAATTAAAGCAATACCACCATAATCTGACGTGACGGATCTTTTATAAACGTCTTATGTTTGCTCATACGTATTTAACCCTTTAGAGTCAGAGGATCTTGAAACGTCTACGTGTGAGACTAGTGGGGAGAGCGCGAATCGTAGAGTCCCGTGAGCATGTATGAGTGACATGTGATAGTAGTAGTGTGTCTGTGAGTACCCTTCCACTCGTTTGAATCTCGCGCTGCGTTCATCGACAGTGACGTAGTTAGTATTGTAGACGTGAGGAAATAGTCTCCGAAAGTAAGGTTAGAAAAGTTAAAAAAATTTTGTACATTGCTATGTAATTGCAATATTACTTAACTATATTTATAATGTAACCAAATGTTGTTCTTACTTTGAATTTAAGCCCTTTGATATTTATTGTTCAATAAATTAAAAATAAAAAATAAAATTATTTTTTACTCCCCACTCAGGTGAAATTTTTTCTCTTATAATACGACCCTGTAACATTTGCTTCGCGCTCTTTCTAATTCTATCGGGTTCTGCCAGACTGAAGAGTGGGGTTTCAAGGTCAGACTCTAAAGGGTTAATATCACACCAAGATCAGCTAATGTATGAGGGAATGCAGGCAAAGCACCTCTCTTTTATAAGAGTCATTCTCATTTGCTGAAATGATAATAACTCTCTTTTCTGAGGATTTCTGGATTCAATATTATAAAAAAAAAAACAATTAGTTTGATTTGAATATTGTGAAAAAAATATTTAAAAGGCAAGAAAAATAAAAAAAGTTATTATATTTGTAAAATTAATTGTACACTTATGTTCGGCACAAATCATCAAAAACTTGTTTGATAGGAACTCTAGTTTCTCGACATTATCTTTTTATTTCTTCAATCAAACGGCGCTTAGCAAGTAAATTAAAATCGGGAAGATGGTCAACATGATTACCATCAACAATAATACCACGATCATCAGTACCATAAAGGACATACTATAGTTAGGTCGTCTGCGAACAGGTATGCCTTTACTGGTGGTAGGGTTGTTTCAAGGACACTATTTATTGCTATTAGAAATAGTACAACGCCAAGTATAGATCTTTGAGGGGCTCGGTTTACTGTTCCCACTGGATCAGAAAGAATGTTGTTGAATTTGACCCTGATTACCCGAAGACGAAGGAAGTTTTTACAATATTCGAGCACGTTTCTCGGTATATCACTGTTAGCAAGGGCCAGAATTACTTTTTCCTCGCAAACCATTTTGAAAGTTTTCTCCAAATCAAGTGTGACAGTAAACAAGTGAAAGTTGTTGGGGAAGTCGTCACAGATGTCTCCTTCTAGATTGGCGAGTTAGTCAGTAGTAGATTAGTGTGCCAGAAACTATACTGATGTTTGTTTATCCAATTTGCATTATCCATTTTCCATCGTAATCTTTTCATCACCACTTTCTCCAGAATTTTGCACATGTTACATGTGATTGAAATTGGCCTGTAACTGGAAGCTTTGTCAGAGCCTTTGTTGGGTTAAGAAATCAGGAACACGATGGATTCTCTCCATAATTCGGGAAATACTTGTCAGTTCGATGTGGTTGTACAGCTGAAGAAGATGTTCCTTTCCTATGGGTGGCAACTGTTTTATTAAAGTGTTGGGTATGTTTTTGAGAACTGCGATTAGTTCTTTGAGGGTAAATGGTTTGTTGATAGGATCCATGTGCTGGCCATGGTGTTCAGTGATGTGCTGATTGAGTTTGTTCTTGGTGATTAAGAATGATTGATTATAGTTTTTGGATCATTAGCTTTCCTTTATGTAGATAAAGCAGGAGAGAGAATCTGTTGAAAGATATATATGTATAACGTAAACCGTTTTCATTTACGTGACGGAGACGCGAAACAAAACCCGGAACCGTATGTGGTCACCTACGTGTAATAAAGAATATAAATAATAATAATAAATATGACTCAAAATAATAAATAAAATAAAAGTATGCCTAGACCAGACCGTTTTCACAAAACGGACATAAATAATCACAAATTAAGGGAGAGATCGTGGGACAAAATCTTGAGCGAGAATGTCAACCAAATAAATATAATGAATAACAATAATAAGAAATAATTATTACCCAAATATATCCACCCGAGTCGAAAAATCCACCCTCATTTCAACCGCCTAAACCTCACAACTAGTGAGGTTTAGGCGGTTGAAATGAAGCTTAAATCTGAACTCATAAAATGTAATTTTCAACCTCATTTCAACCTCCATGCTACATTTTTTTCCCTTTCTGCAGGTAGGAGGTTGAATTGAGGTTGAAATATAATCTCAATTCAAAATCTTTAACCTTAAAGTCGAGATGGCTGTGAGGTTGAAATGAGGTTATTTCAACCTCATTTCGACTTTATAAACCTCTATCACAAATATTAAATGACCTTTAGCTTGCCCTTCATAATGGGTACGATTAATGAATTTATTGATAATGATAAATTTTGCTGTTTTTTATAGATGAATCAGAAATATCAGTTTATACTTTAACGAAAATTTATTAAACTAACATAACTTGTAAAAAAATAAGCTGATATTTTTTATTTCTCTGTGAAAAACAGTACAGTTTATCAATATCAATAAATTAATTAATCGTACCTATTATGAAGGGCAAGCTGAAGGTCATTTAATATTTGTGATAGATATTAAAAAATCCAATCTTACCATAATATCAAGGTATGAGATATAAAAATAATAGGAAATAATCGAATAATTAAAAATGACACTCAAAAAAAATCTTCACTTGTTTATTTTTATTAATTTAATGTTATCTAATACTGAAACATAAAAATTAGTACAATAAAAAATTACATCAAGTATAGTTAAAAAAAACAAGTCTGCATACGTACACATAAATAATAATAATAATTATGATTTAAAGTAAGATCAATTGTTATTACTATTACTATTATAATTATTATTACTACTATAATTATTATTATTTTCAATATTATAAATTTTGTTATTATCCAAATTTGTCGATCGGCTCAAAGACCCGAATATTAAAGATGATTCTGCAATCACTAGGACAACTGACTAAGCTGAATTTTTCAATGATATTTTATTTCCTTTTTCTTTGTTGCATTAATTTTCTGCTTTCCGATAATATCACTTGTAAAATTTTGTGATCCAAAATCTCTAATATTTCCATTGGTGACAATCGACATTCAAAAGCTCAAGATTTTTTTGATCACCTAAAGAATTAAAAATACTATTCATGAACGTGAAAGTAGATGAGTATGGAATTAGCAGACAACTCATTTTTAAAACTTTTTAGATATTTGTTAATCAAATAGTTTAGAAAAAAATCTAAAAAATTGCGTAGGGAAAGTTTTTGAAATTTTACAGGTGCAAAATAAAAAAAAAATTTTTATATTATTATGTTTGTAATATATAAATTATTTATAGATTATGAGAATAAATTTTTGCTTATAAATATTTTTTGCAATAAAATTTAAATATCTCATATTTGGTGCCTATCTAAGAAATAAATTATTGTTAATTATAGCAAAAATATTCATTCATCAATCATCACAATAATCAAAACAAATGTATTATCTTCATCGAAAAATTAAAATATACCTTAAGGCCATATTTAGACAGTACCCTCCACTTTTTAAAAATTTTCAATGACTTTCGATTGTCATAAGCGTATCGAAATTTAATTAATTAATTAAAAAAAATTTTAAACTTCAATTTAAAAAAGGGCAACGTAGAAGTAATTTCGACGAGATATAAAATTAAAAAAAAAATTAATTATAGTTGATATCGATTGGAAGTTAAACATAATTTGTTAAATAAATTTTAGTCTAAAATATTCAAAAATTCGACATATAACATTAAAATGAAGATTTTACTGGTTTATTTAACAAATTTTGATTAACTTCCAATTGATATCAACTGTAAGTACTTTTTTTAAAATTCTATATCTTGGTAGAATTACTTCTACGTTGTCCTTTTTTCAATTAAAGTTTTAATTTTTTTTTAATTAATTAATTTAATTTTGATACGGTTATGACAGTTTGAAGTCATGAAATGTTTGTAAAAAGTGGGAGTACTGTCTGAGAATACCCGTGAGTAAAAATAATAGAATTGACTTTGCAAAAAATCATTTGCTATATACATATGTATAAAATATTAACGGTAAATTTTAAATGCTTTTTTCAATTTAAAAACATACTCTGATTAGCTATTGGTCACTTCAAATCAAAAGATCGAGAATATTCGAGAATACAATACTTGATTCTAACCTCAAAAATTTAATTGTATTGCAAATATATTTTGTTTTTTATTTATTTGATAATGCTAATTTCTTATACAGTATATATATTGTGAAATTAATAAATTACTTACAGTTTACGGCTAAAACTCGGATTTTCCTTTTAATACTGATATATTTTTCTTTATCTTCCCATTTTTAAATTGTAAACAGCGTCCACTTTTTGTTTTGCTTTAGGTAACTTCAAGGTGAAAAAAATTTCTGTTGATAATCAATTCACCAATTAACGCAAAGAGAGGAGTTGTTTTGGATATTCAGCACAATTTTATTTTGATTAATTACGCATCAGTAGCAATTAAAAAATATTTATTAGGCATCACTTTCAACCATATTTTATTTTACGTCTTTATCTTGAAAAAACCAGAAACCAGTGCGCCGTACGTGGCGACTCGGGGTACTAATTTCTTTGCTTTTACCTATATATACTATCTTTTGAAACCTACTAGTTTCAATAATAATAATATTAATAATAATAATAATACGAATTGTTGAAGTGAAGTTATTGAGGTTGAAATGGTGTTGAGATGTATACAAAATAAAAGAAGAATAAGATATGATGAGGTTATAGAGGTTTATTTGAGGTTGAAAGCAGTTACAGCGGATCTATGAAGTTCGAGAGGTTGGAAAGCGGGTGAGATTCTGAACTCGGAATTTATAAAAAATAAAACAAGATTAAAATGATAAGGTTATAGAAGTTCAGTTGAGGTTCTATGAGGTTATTGAGGTTGAAATTAAGTTCAATATTCGACTCAGGCAAGTTATACAGGTTCATTTGAAGTTCAAAATCGGTTATGGAGGTTCAGTTGATGTTCTGTGAAGTTTTTGAGGTTGAAATAAGGGTGAATTTTTCGACTCGGGCAGGAAATAAATTAACAAATATTGGCTATCACTGGATTCTTTTTACTAAATTATTCAATTCAAATATATTTAAGAAACTCAACAAATTATTACAATACCAAAAAAGGTTTACTATACATTAATTCTTTATCATAATTTTCATTAAGTAATAATATGCGCATATTAGCCAAATAATAATAATGATAATCAATTAAATTATTGTATCCACTGGGGAACTCAAATTACAAATTACAAATTTACCTTCATAAATTAATATAAATTGTATACAAATAAAAACACTAATCTTTTTCTTTATTTTAAATTATTTACTCTGGGGAGAGATAGACTTGGGAACTCAAAATATATTTGGCAACATCGGGTTGCATACCATTAAATTATAAAATAAATTTTACCCAAAGAAATAATATTTTAAATAGTATTGTAATACAAGGAGCCAAATACGCTATCCTTGTTTAATCTACTAAGGAATTTCTTCGACGCGTCTACGGACGTATGCACCAAACTCTGGGACGTATGCCGAATATATTGAACTTATAATTACAATATTAACTCAGTTTCAATTATTAATCAATCAAATATCGCGATCAACTCTACTGAGGGACCAGCGATAGCCGATGCAACAAATGATAATGCAAATGACTTATTGACATCGACAATAATTTACTTCTAGAAGTTTTTAATAATAAACAATATGCAAACTATACTATTGATTTAATATAACAAAATACTAATTATCCAAATTAAATAAACTTTAACTATTTAATTATTTTGCTACGGCAACTGGGCCAGAATAATTTTACTTATAATAATCGGTCAACAACACGTCCTATCTTTACAATAGACCGGTCCTCTCTGACTATTTCCGCGTCGGTTTCCCGAGGGATGGGTATCGTTCACGTGTTATCCCCTCTTATGACCTCGGACCAGAAATTATTAATTAAAATAAAATATTTAAATTTATTGCGCGACCTGAATTATATCATAATAATAAACTAAATGATATTTTCCATCATTAATCATAAACATAATGAGTATTAAAACTTTAAACGAATAAAATAATACCCACTATATCGACTTACTTTCCCTATGGTCAATATTTTTATGTATACTATACGCGCACGTGTGCTCCCTGCTTAGAAAATCTCATACACTAACGCAAAAAATTAAAGGAACAGAAAAATTTTATAAATTTTTTAGTAATTTTTGGAAGGCTGTAACTTTGTGAAAAATAATCGTATCGAGATTTTAAAAAAAGCATTTTATAGCTTGAAATCTCTAGTTTCGGTGCATTTTTATCAAAATTTTTTAAAAGGTCTGGTTATTACGCTAACATGAGAAATACCGCAAGAAAAAAAATTTAGAAAAATTTTTTTTTTCCGAAGAGGCCACGGACCGCGAAAAAATTCTTTCAACTAAGCCAATGCATAGGTCATTTAGCAAATTTATTCAGCTTCAATTTGGCTTTTTTTTTGAACCTCGTAGGACAATTTGTCGCAGAGATATCAGCCTTCAAACAAAAAATGATCCTTTTGGCTTTGATCATCGATATTTCACGTACCAATGATCGCACAGTAAATTTGAGGGCAGCGTTAAAAACTTGAATAAATTCTCTACAAGACCCATTCATCATTTTTTGAAAAAAAAAAAAAATTTTTTTTATTTTTAACATCCTTTAGAAGTAAGTACAAAAAACGACTTTTTTTGGTTTTTTAGTAAACCAACCGCTACTCTGCAAATATCGACAAAAAAAATAATGTTGCCAGGGACTTTTTTAGCTTAATGTACCCCCAATAACCCTGTAAATTTTCGAATTGATCTATCGAGCCGTTTTTTGGGGGTAATTGATTAAAGTTTTGTTAAACAATTAAAGGAACAAGTTTTGTTCCTTTAATTGTGTAATCATAATCCAGATGAAAAAATAATTTTCTTTTTACTTTTCTTCCATTTTTGCATTGGTAACTCAGTAAATGTGAGGGAAAGAGAAAAAAAACAAAAAATTTCCAAAAAATGTCAAAAAAACATTTTCGACCCCAAAAAACAAGTTTCAATTTTTTTGATTTCTTTGATTTTTTTTGACATTTTTTCAAAAAATGATGAATGGGTCTTGTAGAGAATTTATTCAAGTTTTAAACACCGCCCTCAAATTTACTGTGCGATCATTGGTACCTGAAATATCGATGATCAAAGCCAAAAGGATCATTTTTTGTTTGAAGGCTGATATCTCTGCGACAAATTGTCCTACGAGATTAAAAAAAAAAGCCAAATTGAAGCTGAATAAATTTGCTAAATGACCTATGCATTGACTTAGTTGAAAGAATTTTTCCGCGGTCCGTGGCATCTTCGGAAAAAAAAAAAAATTTTCTAAATTTTTTTTCTTGCGGTATTTCTCATGTTAGCGTAATAACCAGACCTTTTAAAAAATTTTGATAAAAATGCACCGAAACTAGAGATTTTAAGCTATAAAATGCTTTTTTTTAAAACTCGATACGATTATTTGTCACAAAGTTACAGCCTTCCAAAAATTACTAAAAATTTATAAAATTTTTCTGTTCCTTTAATTTTTTGCGTTAGTGTAGATTCCAGTAGATTCTCATAAATTCCCATAGAGATTTTAGAAGAATGAATGAGTTCTATGAGAAGTGCTATAGTTAAATATAGGGCCTTATACATACAGCTATAAGAATCTATCGGATTTTTTAAGCAGGGCTACTAACTGAAATGAAAATATCAATTTAACGCAGAAAATTCAAAATAATTATCAGACATAAATATAGAAAAACCATAATATCTAGAGATTCATAATTACATTATCATAATTAAATAATTAATCAAAATAATATAAATATTTAAATAATAATAAATTATTACAAATAAATGCGCTATATTAGCTAGGAGGTGTTATTAAATTCACGGCGAGATGGGAAAACGCGCACACCGATTCACGTTTGAATCGCTACGTGACATATAGTAGGTTGTATCCTCGCTTATGATCGGAATAGAATCCGGAAGTTTTAATTTGTCCTGTGGATCGATATATGCCTGTCTTCAAAAGCTCAAGATATGATTAAAGGCTGGGTTTCGGAGCCCCACACGTAGAAAAGTGATAGATGAGTAATTTAATGCCTTGTTTAGTAAGCTCATTCTCAATGACTGTGAGTGGGATTATTGGGCATACATTTGACATAGCGACACGGACACTTATCGTTATTAACGTTCCTATTTGTACTATACTGTTGTTTCCATTATTTATGGGTGTTTCATGACTATTTCTTCTAGGAGTTGTTTGTTCACAAGGTACATACTCTATTGTTGGAGATACGAAAGGCGAACTTCATTACTCTCTAAAAACGAATTAGTGAAAATCACTATTTGGTAGTGAATAGTCACTTATTGCTAGTGCAAAGTATACCACTATTTGAATTAGTGATATACTATTCACTAGCAAATAGTGAATAGTCACTATTTTCACTATTTCAGATTTAAGAGAGTTATAATTCTGGCTTGACGGAAACTGCAATGCTAAGAATGAAATTCTGGATTTGTGCATCTGTAGTAAAGTCAATAATGATAGCTTGTTTTTTTGTAGGGAACTGGAAACTTTTTGTAGCGTTAACGTGAGTGAAACTTTGGGTATTTGTTAAATTTATTTTTTTTTAATTTTTTTACCAAAGGGGGACCACAATTTTTTGAGTTTTACTAGCACAGAACGCTAGATTTATAACAGTTAACAGATGGATATTTGACTAATTGCACTTTCGCACACTGGATAATTAGACTCGTTGATTCGACTAAGGTGTGTATATCTCGAAGGCTCGAGTAGAACTGAACGGTGTTTCCTAAATTTTTTTATCGATAATATTAATTAAACTAAAGGCTGAGTTCCATTAAACAGTGTGGTAATTAAAAGAGACCATAAAGGTAAAGTATAAGAATGATTTTGAACACATTTTAGTACATTATATGATTATTTATCCGAGGTGGATGACATAAAATCTTATTTTTTAAACTTTTCGTCGTCGATATCTTTTAAACTAATACTTTGATTCTAATATTTAATGTGCCAATCGGCGCGTTTTATTGAGTTCTAGAGCTGATAAAATTTTGTAAGTAATTGGTTAAGTCGTTTCGAAGATATTTACGAAAGACCGTTTTTTACCATTTTTTTCGTCAACGATATCCGTCAAACGGATTACCGATTGAGACGTTTTCGGTGGCAATCAAAAGCTTTCATCGAGTTTTCGAGCCGATTAGATTTTGGAATTGATAGATTCAACAATTTTCAAAATATCTAAAAAAAAACGAAAAAAAAAACAAATTTTTTTTCTAATTTCTTCAATATCTCAGAGACTATTTGATATAATGATCTAAAATTTTGTGGAGATTTACGTTTAGAAGAAATCTTCCAAATGCCTCAAGAACCATCTGAATCGGTTTATTCATTAAAAAGAAATGAGAGGTTTATACACACACACACACACGCACGCGCGCACACACACATACACACGCACACACACACACACACACACACACACACACATTTCTGTGAAAATGCCAGAATAGCATCCCGGCACCTTTAATTTTTGAAAATCGGGATGAAACCAGTATCTTCTCGAATTTTTCGAAAATCGTGATTTTCTTAGCGGGAAGTTAAAAGTAGTTGGTTAAACATTTTGTATTAATTATTTAACACAGTGTAGTTTAAATTTAGCGGATGTTTATTGTGCTATCTGATCTCAGGTATTAAAATGTACTATAATACTATAGTAAAGGCTTACATAAAAATATTTCGAACGTTTTTTTTTTTTTTTTATGATCGCTCAAATTCTTAGAATACAGTTTACCGTTATTTTGTGTTAAATTTTAAGTGACTAACTAAGAATGTGTTGTTTCTATTACTTTTTCATCTTTTAACACTAAACATGCGTTGTTATCAGATAACACAATAAACTTTGGTATAGCTTACACTCCACTGAATTAAGTAATGAACACAAAATATTCAACCAAATATTTTTTATACACAATTACATAAAATTTCCAACAAAAAAAAAATGAATTTTTGAAAATTTAAAAAAATTTTAAAGTAATTTAAAAATTAATTTTCACGCAACCAGTTAGTATAATTAATTTCAACGTTAAACCCGTATATATACTTCCTGTATTTATCTTTATGGCAACATTGTATTAATAAATACAATGAAAATAAATACAATACATCTATAATTACCTTGTTTTTACTATATATTTATGTTGACCGTGAAAAGAGAAAGGCTTTAGTACGTGTGATTCATCCAATTGCTTTATATATTGAAGCTGACAAGACTATAGAAACTAGTTTTATCCAAACGTTACGACGTGATACACGCTTCCATAACTTTTTCGTCGGCTCTCTACTGCAATTTAAATTTTAGATTTAAAGAAGTTTGTTTTATTATTGAATTTCAACTAGTTATTTTAAAAATTAGTTATTGATTACAATCATGAAATTGAATATATTAACTGGATTTTTGTATATTTTACTTTTAATATCTTGTGAGTAAAAACTTTGTGATTTTTAGCAATAATTATCAGAACTTCTTGAGTGAGTTCAATTTAACAAATTCCTATATATTTTTTAGAATCATAATTAGCTTCTGAAAAGCTAATTTTTTTTTCCTTTTTGAATTTTCCATTATCAAAACGTTTAACAATTGATAAAAATTCAATGATGAACTATCCCTTGTTAAGGATTCCGATTAAGTCCGATTGAAATCCGATTGAGATCCGATTGAGTTTAATCGGAATGAATCGGTTTCAATCGGAAAATAATATTTTTATTTCGGTATTATTTTCCGACTGAAACCGATTCATTCCGATTAAAAATTTTAAGTGATTGCTTTAAAAATTGAAGGAATATTGATTTCTATGAAAATGAAACAATTTTAAAATTAAATTTAAGGCTCTAAATAGAAACCAATTTGGAATTACTAATTTGCTTTAATTTTATTAGGGCACTCTATCAAGAATCGCAGTATTGATTATGCTAATGAATTATAACTAATTATAAGCATTTTATATATGATGCTGTGATAATACCATAACAATTTTTATTAAAATTTTGAATGGTATTAAATATACGTGTGGAACTTCTCATTCTTAATATATCATTATGTACGCATAAGATAATGGTAAACTAGTGTATTAAAACAATAACTTCAACAATAGAAATATGTCAAAACTTCATTATTATAACGTGCAAAGTTAAGATTGAAAAATTTATCATTGTTGAGTGAATTAATCTAGTAAAAATTAAAAATAACACCTTTTTATATGTATATAATGGTGCTTCGTTTGAAATGACTATTTTTAACTTCCCGCTAAGAAAATTGCAAATTTTCAAAAATTCGGGAAGTTATTGGTTTCAGTCCGATTTGTGAAAATCGAAATTCCAACAGATGACGACGTTTTGAGGTCCTAGGAAGCTATTCTGACTAATTCCACGATGATGTCCGAGTGTATGTATGTACGTACGTACGTACGTATGTAAATTTTCTGTAACTTTTGAACGGATGAACCGATTTTGAACTTTAAGGTGTCATTCGACGCGGCTTGTTATTTACTACGAACACTGAAAATTTGAGCTTAATCGGTCGGGTACGCTCGGAGATATTTCAAAAATAAAATTTTTTCAAAAATGTTTTTTTTTAATAACTTTTAATTCGCTGAATGGATTGATCCCAAAATCTAATCAGCTCTTAAGCTTTGTAAGCCGCGTCGAATGCCGCCTCAAAAATCAAAATCGGTTTATTTGTTCGAGAGAAACCGTTAACGTAAGAATTAAAAAAAAAAAATTTTTTTAGTATTTTGGAAATTTCTCAAAAACGAGTCGATAAATCAATTTCAAAACTTGATCAGTTGTAGAACTCAATAAAACGCGTTGATTGCCACCTTAAACGTCTTAATCGGTTTATTCGTTCGAGAGATATCGTTGTAGAAAAAATGGTAAAAAACGTTATTTTTCGAAAATAAACGCATACAAAAGTATTTTCGAGCTCGAAGAGCTCGAAAATGTATCTACAACAATTTTTCGAGCTCAAGGAGCTCGAAATGGGCGGGAAGTTTCGGGGCTGGCCCACAGGGTCAACCGACAGACCGATTTTTTTTTCCGCTCCCGTCCGGAAATTTTGTTGGAAATACTCCCAAAAAAATTCTCTGAGCGTTCAAGCCCTTAAAATTAATATTGAGTACTCGACCATTGCGTGTGAAGATTTCCCATTTAAAATACACGTAAGCTTAGGTTTTTAGTTTTTAAACTTTTATAACTCCGCGGCATTTTATGATATCATCTCGCCCAAAGTCGGAATTTTCTCAGAATTAAATGTACTACAAAAGTGCCCGTTGTTGCAAAGTCGTAACTCATTCAAGTTTGAAGTACGGTTCGCTCAAACGAATTTATTCATAGATTTCTTTTTTTTTCTCTCATTATCTCATAAACAACAAGACCTACAGAAAAAATACGATTGACAATTTTATTGGAAAATTAATTTCCTACGAAAAAGGTCCTGAGCACCAAATCACTCAGATTGATATTTTCTGAGATATTGATTATTGAATTTGATATTATCGAAGTATGATATCATAAAATGCCGCAGAGTTATAGAAGTTTAAAAAATAAAAATCCAAGTTTACGTGTATTTTAAATAGGAAATCTTCACACTTTGTGGTCAAGTACTTAATATTAATTTTAAGGGCTCAAACTCTCAAAGAATTTTTTTACGAGTATTTCCAACAAAATTTCCGGATGGGAGCAAAAAAAAAAATTGGTCTATCGGTTGACCCTGCGGGCTAGCCCCAAAACTTCCCGCTCTTTTCGAGCTCATGGAGCTCGAAAACATCGTTGTAAATACATTTTCGAGCTCTTCGAGCTCGAAAATACTTTGGTGTACCTTTAGTTTCGAAAAAAAACCGTTTTTAGCATTTCTTTCTTCCGCGATAACTCTTGAACGAATTATCCGATTTTGATGTTTGAGGTGGCAATCGACGCGTTTTAATAGATTCTGAAACTTATCGGATTATGGAATTTTTTGGTTGAGTTGTTTCAAAGATATTTGCAAAAAACTGTTTATTACGATTGCTTTCTCCCGCGATAACTCTCGAACGAATTATCCGATTTTGATGTTTGAGGTGGCAATCGACGCGTTTCATTAAGTTCTAGAGCTGATTAGATTTTGAAGTCGATCGTATAAGTCGTTTCTGAGAAATCAATAAAAAACTAAAAAAAAAAAAATTTTTTTTTTCGTAATTGGCCAATATCTTCGAGTCTACCGGGTCAAATTATCTAAAATTTTCAGGAAAGTTGATGGCCAACAAGCTCTTTCGATTGCCGCCTCAATCATCCGAATCGATTCATTAGTTGAAAAGTTACAAAGAGTTTACACACACACACACACACACACACACACACACACACACACGGACACACACACTGACGGACATCATTCTGAAAATAGTCGGAATAGCTTCCTAGGACCTCAAAACGTCGACATCTGATGAAAACTCGATTTTCGAAAATCGGGGTGAAACCAATAACTTCCCGAATTTTTGAAAATTTACAATTTTCTTAGCGGGAAGTTAAAAAATAGTCGTTTCAAACGAAGCACCCTAATGTATATATATATATATATATATATATATATATATATATATATATATATATATATATATATATATATATATATATATATATATATATATATATATACACTGTTAAAAAAATTGTTTGAATTTTCAAAACATTGTATATAACGCAATAAACACATACATTTGTGCTTGAAATTTCATTACTAATTTCATATAGAATTTAAAATACATGCTTTTGAATTTTCAAATCAACACTTTGGATTTTCAAATACTTCGTTTTGAATTTTCAAATACAATTTTTTTAATATTCAAATATCTTTCATTTAATTTTCAAATACTCTCTTTTTAATTTCCATATAGATGTATATGAAAATCTGAAGCGTTTATTTGAAAATTCAAAAGCGAGTATTTTAAATTCTACACGGAAAGAAATTTCCTTTAAAAATTACCGTTAAATTCACTGTAATCGTGGGACGAATGGCACGACCTAATCATTTGTCGGTAAGTCAGATAATTTTTAACCTTTTTTCAACAAATTTTACCGTAGTCTACTGTAAATTTTATTCGGTTTTCGGTAAATTTTATGAAGTTTACCACAAAATAAATGAATTTTTTCCTAATTTTTATTTCGAAAATGGTAATAAATAAAAGCACTGCATTATGTCCCACGATTACAGTGAATTTAACGGTAATTTTTAAAGAAAATTTCTTTCCGTGTATACGATCGTTACAATGAAATTTCAAACACAATTGTATGTGTTTATTGCGTTATATACAATGTTTTGAAAATTCAAACAATTTTTTTAACAGTGTATGGTTACATGGAAATTAAAGACTATTAGGTATGTTAAGTAACAAAATGTTTATTGATAAAACTTCAAAATTTTGTAAGCTGTCATCAATTTCTTATAAACAACATTATAAATTTTTTTTTTTTTTTATTAACCATTGTTATAATATAATTTAATATAGCGGGTAATTATATTTTTTTTCTTAAACATTTAAAAAAGTAGAAGTTAAATAAATATTTTAGAGTTAAATCACATTTTAATATTTAGATCACTATAAAACTATATTATGTTTATTAGCATTATGCTATATCACATTTAATACTGTATACAGTACATATACTGTCAATGATGTTCAGTTCAGTCACAAGTTTTATTTACTTTATATTATCGAGGAAATAAAAACTTTACAACAATAAAGTCTGATGTACACCGCTCACATTACTCAAATTTATTATATATTTAACTAATTAGTATTAAAACACAATCCTTGATCACTGAACGCGCAGCACGTCACGCGCAGAAATTTCATATACAAGTATTTCAATTTTCAAATAAATATTATGAAATTTCAAATGGAATTATTAAAATTCAATGTGTCTTAGAATTTTCAATGCTTGCTTTGAAAATTTAAAGAATAAGTATAAATTTTAAGTACGTTTATTAAAATTCATATTTTTTTTCTTAATTTTAAATACCAGCTTGATTTTTAAATTACGTACATTAAATTTGAAGCTTTTTTTATTGAAAATACAATTCAAATATCTACTTATGAAAATTCAATATCTTTTGTATTGTAATTTTCAAATTATTTTTTACAGTGTATGTCGATTTAACAGTTGAAATATTATTAAACTCGTGTTTGTGTTTTCATCTTGACCACTCATTTTATTTATTTAACAAATTACCGAATACAACACGGGTAATTGCTATTCACAAATATCGTGTACACTAAACAATAAAATTACAAGCAATAATGTAAATATCAAAATACACAATCTCAAAGTATTCGATTAATATTAAATATTAAAACTATACTGAATATCACATAAAATTAAATATTACACAATAGAAGTACACAAATTGTTAGAAACGATGAGTTTACTCGAGGATAACAATTAATAAACATTATTCGAGTTACTGCTGTAGGGGAGAGGTGCTGCAGTTGTAACAAAAAATTTTATTTTTTCGATTCCATTTGTTTTTTTAAGATAGTAAACTTAAAAACTGTCAGAAAGTTAGCTGATAGTATCTTTTATAGGACTGAATTGGCTAAATAGTAAAAAGTCAATGTTAACTTATTAAAAAATCAATTTATTTAACTAAAGTCAGGGACCAAGATGGCGGCACGCGTAGGCTGCTGTTGTAACACAGTGCAGGGGCAGTTGTAACACGGAACGAAATAGATATTTTTCACCAAATTGCTTTTATTATTCAGTCTTAATACATACTATTATACTTAATTAACTCTTAAAGTCAAGTATTTAAACTTAAAGTAGCACATATATTTGTATCTTTAATATAAATTATTAAACATTTATAAATATTAAAACTACACTATTCCAGAGTAAATTTGTGGCGCATCCAGTTTGCGCAGATCCCATACACGACTTTGAGTGTTACAATTGCTACTCGTTCAAGTGTTACAACCGACCCTCACGCAGAATTGTTAATAAAAATCTAATTACAATAACAAAAATCAGTAAATTGATATAAAATTCGATTATACAATATTCTTGATATGTCCCTTAAAGTATGAATGCAAGCCCGCATGGAAAAATATATATGTGAAAATTATATGCAACATATATGTCACATATATAACATATATGTGCGCAAAAAAAAAATATGTCAACTAAATTTTCAGATAAATGTATGCATAGATGAAAGCATAAATGCTTACATAAAATTTAAAATATATAATACATATATTATAAATAGATGCTATATATAAATGGAGACATATATGTGGCTATACAAGTAAAAATATACGTAGACATATATGTAGACATTTATGCCAACATAGATCGAGAATTATATGTCGACATATATGCAGACATATATATAGACACATATTTCTCGGTATATGTGCACATATATGCAGACATATATGTCTGCATGTATGTCAACATATATGAAAACATATATACGAATCTATATACTGGCATATAAACAAATATATATGGTGATGTATATGTAAATATATATGTAAACATATATGTGAAATATATGTGAAATGTATGTCAGATATATATTTTAAATTTAATTATGAATTGAGAAAAAATTTTTTAAAATATTCTACTACACGTATACAAATATATGACAGAAGTATGTCTGATGAAAAGCATATATATAAATCATTTCACAAATGCCGCTGGGTAATAGATGGCGTGACTTAATTGATATAAACAAATTGAACTCTGTTTCGGCACAAGGCTTGGTAGCTCAACTGCAGAGTACTCGCCTGAGAACGAACTGGTCTGGGTTCGATTCCAAGCTCGGGCAAACCAAATTATTTTTCTTTAATGATTTATAAGCCCTACACTGAGAAATCCTTTTCTGATTCAAATTCCCAAACCGTTTCCTGTACCAATTTCCATAAACAAAATAAAAATTCCGATTCTTATCGACTAAAAAATTATTTTTGATAATATTTATTTTATATAGACCTATATATATGCGTACATATATGCATATCTATATGTAAAAATATATGTATTCCTATATGTAGACATATATGTATTCCTATATGTAGACATATATGTAGACATTTATGTAGACATATACGTAGGCATATATGTCTGCATATATGTAAACATATATGGCTGTATATACGTCGACATATATGTCTACATATATGCCGACATATATGTAAGCATCTATCTCTGCATATATATGTACTTATATGTATGCATATATGTCTTTTATATTCTTATATAAATGTCTAAATATACGTATGCATATACGTAGGTATATATTTGACAAATATCAAAATATATATTTTTTTATATAACTTAAAATATATTTTGGCGCAAAAAAAAAATATGTCGGAATATATATTTTATATAAGTAACATATATTTTTATATATGTGACATATATAATACATATATGTTTGCATATATTTTGCGCATATATATATTTTCATGCGGGAGTCTCGCATCATAACATTAGAAAACAAATTTGTTATTAAAAAAATTGTGAAGCGTACAAAAAAAAGTTTTCACGCGTATTTTCAACAATTCTCAATATTTTAATATCGGAACAAGATTAATAACTGAAACTTTGATCTAATCAATAATTTACTATTTTGAACAAGTTAAAAAAAGAATAATAATAATTTTTAATTTTTTTAATAGTTTTTCATTGAGTGTTACAACTGCCCCTTGTTACAACTGCAGCACCTCTCCCCTATAATGTGCACGGCGGTAAAATTAAATCGAAAACGAATACACGATCGGTAGGATAGCAATGTTGCCTGTTCCTTGGCTCAATTAGAACTAACTCTCCGTACTCAATATTCTTGAGTCCTCAAGTCCCAAAACTATTTTTCAGGTAATTTTTACAAAAACGTACAAACTACGTCCTTAAGTTTAAAAACTCATTATGCCCAAAATATTGCTATCCCTCGATCGTGGCTACGTTGGATGCCCAGATGTGCTCCTCCGACCCAAGTTTACCGTCATAAACGTAAATATAAAAACTAATAAAAATATTAAGAAGATTAAGTTGTAAAATATTTTTACTAAATTTTATTGTCTAAAAAAAACAAACTCAATATAACTGGGACTTTCCCAGGTCTCAGGAAAAACCCAAGTATTATTTTATCTCCGACATATATATATATATATATATATTAGACTGTTTCAAATTAGGAGACTATTTTATTTTTTTAATGAACATTGAAAAATCGAAAGGGTATTTTAAAATATGGTGACAGTTAAAATTCGGAGCTTGAACTCAAGTTTAAGTAAATTTCGATATTTTTTTACATTTCCGGTGAAACTATCGGACTAATCATATATGATTTTATAAAATGTCATAGAATCTTTTTTGTAGACAATTTTAATTCCAACAAATTATTATCGATAAATTTCTTTCAAATTCTGCATTGTTTTCTACTTTGACGTCGGATATCTTGTGAACAGTAGAATTTATGCAAAATTCACAAAAGACCTTTTCTCAAATCAGTAAAATTGCTACAAAATAGTTAGAGAGAGATTTTTTGTATCTTGATTTTTTCAGAAGTTATGTATTCTTTTCCATGTTACTAAATGAAAAGTCCAAAATTATCAACAGTCACCTCTAAATCTCAATATTAAGAGCTCGAATTTTAAGTGTCACCATATTTTAAGATACCTTTGCGATTTTTCAATGTTCATCAAAAAGAAAAAAAATAGTCCCCTAATTTAAAACAGTCTAATATATATATATTAGATTGGGCCAAAAAAATCGACTATTTTTAACTTCCCGCTAAGAAAATCGATGATTTTCAAAAATTTCGGGAAGTTATTGTTTTCACCCCGATTTGCGAAAATCGAAATTTCATCAGATGTCGACGTTTTGAGGTCTTAGGAAGCTATTCTGACTGTTTTTAGAATGATGTCCGAGTGTCTGTATGTATGTATGTATGTGTGTGTGTATGTGTGTGTGTGTGTGTGTGTGTGTGTGTGTGTGTGTGTATGTGACTGGGCTATAACTTTTTAACTAATGAATCGATTTGGATGGTTGAGGCGGCAATCGAAAAGGCTTGATGGCCATCAACTTTTCTGAAAATTTTAGATCATTTCATTACGTAGACTCGAAAATATTGACGAATTACGAAAAAAAAATTTTTTTTTTTTTTAGTTTTTTATTGATTTCTCAGAAACGAGTCTAACGATTGACTCCAAAATCTAATCAGCTCTCGGGCTTAATAAGACGCGTCGATTTCGTTCTTAGCCATCTCAATCGGATAATTCGTTCTAGAGTTATCGTGGGAAATAGAAATGGTGAAAAATGGTTTTTTGCGAATATATTTGAAACAACTGAACTGAACAATTTCGAAATTTGATCAGCTTTAGAGTTTATTAAAACGCGTCGATTGCCACCTCAACCATCGAAATCGGATCATTTGTCTCAGAGTTATCGTGGGAGAAAGAAACGATAAAAAACAGTTTTTTCCGAATATCTTTGAAACACTTGAAGGAAACAATTCTAAAATCTGATCAGCTTCAGAATTTAGTAAAAGGCGTCGATTGCTAGCTCAACCATCAAAATCGGGTTATTTTTCTAAGTATCGTGGAAAAAAGAAACGGTGAAAAACGGTTTTTTGCAAATATCTTTAAAATAACTAAACTAAACGATTTCAAAATCTGAACAGTTTTAAACTTTATCAAAACGGGTCGATTGCTGCTTCAAACATGAAAATCAAATCATTTGTCAATGAAATCTTGTGAGAGAAAGAAATGGTAAAAAACATTTTTTTCAAAAACAACGGCATGCAAAAGTTTTTTCGAGCTCTTTGAGCTCGAAGCTGTATTTCTGACAATATTTTCGAGCTCAAGGAGCTCGAAATGGGCGGGAAGTTTTGGGGCTGGCCCGCAGGGTCAACCGACAGACCGATTTTTTTTTCTTTTGATACTATGAAAATATTATTCCTGATGACCAAAAAAAATTATTGTGCAAGTTTGAGCCCTTAATATTTATATTGAGAGGTGTATCGTTACGACTTTTCGTTTTTTGAAAGAATTTTCATTTTTTACCCAAAACTCGTAAATCATCTGTCTGAAAAATTTGCGCAATAGATAATCTTAAAGGAAATTGAATTCCCTACAAAAAATCTCTCGTAGTAAATTGACGTAAAACGAGCCGTTTCCTTGCAACCGTGGGTTAAATATCAATTTGTTTTTTAAATTCTTTGCGTTGATTTTGAATTTTTGTAACTACTAGAAATATTAAAGTTTTTTCTAGTCAAGATACATATTTTTGAAGGAAATTTAATACTGTACAAAAAAGGTCTCTTAACATTTTTCGCTAAATTTACTCCTTCAAAAGTTATTTAGGTGATTATAGTCGTTATGACTCAATTTCAACCTTGAATATTGTTTATATATATAATATAAAGACAATATTAATAAATTATCCTATCCTAATATTAACTATACATATATGGGTCATTTGCGACAGCAATATTTTTTTATTACTAGCATTTTTCCTATCGATAAATCTTTTATTACTATTATTTTAAATAAACGTATCTCTAGTGTCCGAAATCAGCCAAACATGTTTTGTAATTTGATTTCTAATTAACAAAAAGAGAAAAAAAATTTGTTCGAAAAAGTTATACGACGTGGTATCTGCGAGGCCGTTTTATAAAGTCTAGTCCTTAATTTGTTGCCTGTGCAAGATTAAGACATAAAAAACAAGATTTTGTTTTAATTTCTAAAATTACGTAGTTTTTGAAAAAGTTATGAGTTTTCTTTAAAATTTCAAGAGTTTGAATTAATTAGTAATTGAAATTAATTTCCATAACCAATATAGGATTCTGATTTTAAAAATATATATGTCAGTTGCATTTATGATAAATTTAATAGTTCAATAGATGCAAATTTTTATGAAATTAATCAAGCAGGGCAAAAATTTGGGTCGACTCAAATTACTGCTTTATTTCAATTAGATTTAATTCAAAATTTCCAATACATTTCAATAGGTTTCAGTCAAAAATTTCCGATTCATCTCAATCGGAATTAATCGGAAATTTCCGATTCATTTCAATCGGATTTAATCGGAAATTTCCGATTCAATCCGATTGAAATGAATCGGATTTCTTAACCAGGGATATTAAAACTTACTAGAAACATAACTAGATTATTCAAAATTTTCAAATTTTAATAGATTTCAGTGAAATCTAACTATTGTATTTGTCCTTATAACGCAACTTTCAAAAAATTTTATCATTTTCTGTCTCAGCTAGTCGAGTAAGATCAAAAAATACCATTGGTTCAAAAGTGTATATATTTATAAATATCAATATAAATACATAATATTGTGTATATATATGTATATATATTAGGGTGGCGCAAAAAAACCGACTATTTTTTTTTTCGAGTCTCTTATGAAAATTTGTTGGTTTACGATGTTTTAAGATGCCTCTCCAAAAATCAGCTTGATAAAAAATTTTCAAGAGGTCGCTCACGAATTTTGAAAATATAAAAAATAATTGAAATTCGAATTTTTTATATCAAACTTTTTTCTTTCTCGTGGCAGCAATAGTTTATATTTGTGAAATCATGGCTACGCTGATACTTTAAGCCCAAAATTTAAATATTTAAACCTCGCTCAAGAATTTTGAATGTTTCCAAGAGCTGTCTTTTGAATGTTTTCGAGCGACCCTTGAATATTGATAATGAAGCTCCTCGATTTTTTCACCATCAATTTGCATCACACTGAATGAAAATATAACCCGAGAAATAAAAATAATAAGTTATTTACATACTTTTTTATTTTTTAATTTAATTTGTAGGTTTTTTCGCTTATTCAAAACTTAACAAATTTTATTGTATAAGACTGTCCTGTATATTTTTGGTTATGCAAAAGTTATATTTTACTGAAATGACAATAATTGAATTACAAAAAAATACAACAACTAATTCAAACTATTAGACACATATTATCAGTTAATATTCAAAATTCTTGAGCGCCGTTTAAGTATTTAAATTTTGGGTTGAAATTTTCAGCATAGTCATGACTTTACAAGTATAAACTATTGCTGCCACGAGAAAGAAAAAATTTAGAAATCAAAAATCCGAATTTCAATCATTTTTGATATTTTCAAAATTCGTGAGCGACCTCTTGAAAATTTTTTATCGAGCTAATTTTTGGAGAGACTTCTTAAAACATCGTAAGCCAACAAATTTTCATGCGAGATCGAAAAAAAAAAAAAATAGTCGATTTTTTTGCGCTACCCTAATATATATGGGGCATTCCATGCCAAATCGTCCTACCAATGGATGTTGCATCTCTGATTTGGCTGAAATTAGGTCACTTTTTTGTACCCCTAGAAAAAGGTTTTTATGAATTTTTTCAAATTTTTTCATCCAGCCAATCGTGAGATTGTTAGCGGGAAGTTAAAAAAAAATGATAACCCATCATTATCCCATTACGAGACTAGGCTCAAAATTCGTGTTTTGGAGAGCAATATTTTTGAAAATTTTTTCAAAAAAATCGAAGGATACAAACAATCTTCAAACAAAAAAGTGACCCAATTTCAGCTAAATTAGAGATGCAAAATCCATTGGTAGGACGATTTGGCATGGAATGCCCCATATATTGGGTGATTCAAAAAATAACAAATTTTTTTTTTTTCTCGGAAACAGGTTCAAAAGTTTCATTGAGATATAAAAAGACGCCTATGAAAATTAGAGCTCTTAATAATAATATTAAGAGGTTCCGCATTGCACTTTTCTATTTTCCATACAAGAATAACATGGAAACATTTCTTTTTGCGTCTTCTGACTTTTATAACTAGCTAACGATGCATTATAGAAAAAATCAGCAGGCGTATTTTTGTAGGGGATTGAATGCTCTACAAAACAAGTCTCATTTTTTGATAAATCCATTTGTTCAAAAGTTATTTGAGGTTGAAGGTAAATTGATATTAAATTTTGAGATCTTTTTACTTTTCCGGCGAAACTATCAGACTTATCACAAAAGATCATAGGACCTTTTTTGTAGACATTTTTAATTTCTACAAATCATTACCTACAAAGTTTTTTCGAATTACGCATTGTTTTCTAGTTATTTTCATTTTAATCTCAAGCTCTTAAAATCGATCAGAAGATTATTTTTTTTAATAGCTTGACATTAAAATGAAAAAAAAAAAATTGCAATTTGTTCTTTTGTGTTCGAAATTTTTTTTTCGCCATTTTTAGGACATTTTTTTTTTGTTTTTTTTTTGTCTTTTTCTTGCATATGATGAATAACGAATGCAAAAATATGAGAAGAGTCGAAAAAAAATATTTTTTCATTTTGCTTATGATTACACAATTAAAGGAACAAAACTTGTTGTTGAACTTGATCAATCCACCCCGAAAAACGGCTCGATGGATCAATTTAAAAATTTGCAGGGTTATTTGGGGTACATTAAGCTAAAAAAGTCCCCGGCAACATTATTTTTTTTATCGATATTTGCAGAGTAGCGGTTGATTTACTAAAAAACCAAAAAAAGTCATTTTTTTGTACTTTCTTCTAATGAATGTTAAAAATATAAAAAATTTTTTTTTTTCAAAAAATGATGAGGGGCTCTTGTAGAGAATTTGTTCAAGTTTTTAATGCCGCCCTTTAACTTACTGTGCGCTCAGTAGTACCTGAAATATCGATGACCAAACCCAAAAGGATCATTTTTCGTTTGAAGGCTGATATCTCAACGACAAGTTACCGTACGAATCTCAAAAAAAATGCAAATTAAAACTGATTAAATTTGCTAACCGATCCATGTATTGGTTTAGCGGAAAAAAAATTTTGCAGCCCGTGGACTCTCTCAAAAAAAAGAAAACATTTAGAAAATTTTGGTCTCGCGGTATTTCTTATGTTTACGCAATGGCTGAAGGTATAAAAAAAATTTGGTAAAAATGCGTCAAAACTAGAGATTTCAAGCTACGAAATTCCTTTTTTTTATTTTTCGATACGATTATTTTTCACGAAGTTACAGCCTTATAAAAATCACTGGAAAATTTCTAAAATTTTTCTGTTCCTTTAATTTATGGCATAAGTGTATATAGGACCTATATACATAATTAAATATTTATAGGTTTCATATCAATGAAGCCTGATCAGATCTAATCATACATAGACATATATAACTACATATTATAAGTATATATCAGTCATGTCTGATCAGATCCAATCATATATAAACTTATGCACGACTATAAATGAATTTATATTAGCGATGCCTGGTCAGATCTAATTGTATATAGTCCTATATATCGCTTGATACATAGTTCGAGACATAATGTATTGGTCAGACATGATCAGATCAAATTATATATAACGTCATACATAATTATACATGGAGGTAGATATGATTGTATATAATCATACGTAATTATATATTCTTTATTAATACAGTTATATTATTAAATAAAGCAACATGTTTTTTTAGTAAAGAAGCATTTGAAGCCAATACCTTGTATAATAGATGTTTGCGCAATAGACTTTTGCTATCCCAACTAGAAAAAAGTTGTAAGACCTATTGGTATCCAATTTGAATCCGTTGGGATGTAACCCATAGCCCAAGATAATCCCAATCGTGTCGTCCCTATTGGGTCCCAACTGTTTCCCAATCAGTTATACCCTATAGGGTTTTAATTGGGTCCACCCTACAGAAACTTTAGGCTTACTCAATAAAATCCCACTAAAATCCCAATATAAAAAAAATTTGCTTAAATAAATTTTTATTTAAATCCTCTCATTTCAGTACAATTTTTTTTTATTTATTCACTTTTCGTTGTTACTGTTAATTTATATTAGGATTAATTATTAGAAAAAAATTAATTATTCCACGAATTCTCACTTTGCACGAGACATAATTTTTATTACATATATTCACTAAGTATAGTGAATATAGGTTATAAAAATACTAGCACTTTATTATTATTTTTATCAATTATATTGCACTGCACTAGCACTTTTTTTATTATTATTTCGATCAATTATATTGCACGGTATTATGTAAAGGATTAAAAAAATTACCCCTTGATGAGTTACTTAGAACGTTTTCCAATGCAAGAGTCACATGTATATGGGTTTTCGTCCACTAGTTATTTGTTTTATGCGTAGACCTGTCTGAACTTGTCTACGCTTGTATTGTAGTCACAAGATTTCGTCACCACGTGCAACACTGGTGTCAATATACACAACTATTCGATTTTTATCTGGAAGGTATACGACTCTGCCATAAGCGACCCTACCAAAAATAAAACTCTACCCAATTGAAGTCAGCCGAATCATACCTACCTAGAAAATTCCCGCTCCTATAAAAAAAATCTACCATCTCAAAATCTCTACCAATGAAAATATCTACCATGATATAATCACTACCAGAAAAAAACACCACCAAGTTGCATTTATGAATAAACTCTAACCGCTTGAAATCCCTACCATCAACTTTAGAATGTATATTTTACAGACCATAAATTTATTTCTAATCGATTGGGAATTATTTGGGAAGATTTTAGAATATGACTCTATTACTTAAGACTAATTAATTAATGAGCAATTAGCATTCACGGAAAGAAAATTATAGGGAGTATACCTATGCATTATAGGAATGGTTCCTATAATGGTATAGGAACTGTACCTATACTATTATAGGAATGGTTCCTATATATTATAGGAACCACCCCTATACCATTATGGGAACCATTCCTATACTATTATAGTAACCATTCCTATAATATTATAGGAATGGTTCCTATAATATTATAGGAATGGTTCTTATAATTTATAGGAATGGTTACTATACTATTATAGGAATGGTTACTATAATATTATAGGAATGGTTACTATACCATTATAGGAATGGTTACTATACTATTATAGGAACCATTCCTATAATATTATAGGAATGGTTACTATACTATTATAGGAATGGTTGCTATAATAGTATAGGAATGGTTCCTATAATATAATAAAAATTTTTTTTTTGCAAAATAGTGTAGAAATTTAATGTTAAAAAAAATCCAAAAATTATAAGACATCGGCTTACTTCAGTATCATCTTAAATTAAAACTAATATTAACTTTTCGAGATTTTACCCAAATTTGAGATTTTATCGAAATATAAATTTTTATTTTTAAAATTTGAATTTTCTTGAATGTTCTATGCTGAAAAAATTTCAGTTGAAAAATTTTGATGATTTTTGCCAAATACAAATTTTTTTTATGTCCCTGAAGCTCCGAACGTTCGTGCAACTAAAAATATATTTTTTTTTTAAAGATACTTTTATGATTAGAACAATCTGGACTTTCGTGTAGAGTGTTTTTTTGAAACCCCACACAAGTCAAAAAAGCTTCAATCCAATATGGCCGCCGAAAAGACCCTCTAATTTATTTGCGATATTTAAAATTTTTATTTTTTTTTTCAATGTTTGAATATTTGTTTTTATGTTTAATAATACTTTTGTGTATTGTAAAAGTGATTTCCACACTTTTTTGAAAATTGATATTTTCATAATATTATAGGAATGGTTACTATACTATTATAGGAATGGTTACTATAATATTATAGGAACCATTCCTATAATATTATAGGAACCATTCCTATAATATTATAGGAACCATTCCTATAATAGTATAGTAACCATTCCTATAATAGTATAGTAACCATTCCTATAATATTATAGTAATTGTTCCTATAATATTATAGGAACCATTCCCATAAATTATAGGAACCATTCTTATAATTATAGGAACCATTCCCATAATGGTATAGGTATCATTCCTATAATTATATGAACTATTCCTATAATTATGGATAATATTCCTATAATTATAGGACGCATTCCTATAATTGTTGGTCGTCATTTCTATACTGGTATAGGATGAAATTTAATAAAATTATAGGAACCATTCCCATAATTTTCTTTCCGTGTTTGGGATTTTTAAACTAAAACAATTCATAACTTTCTTCCCAAATAGTTTACTATTAGCTAATGAGAAAGTCGTGTTAATTATATTTTCTGAAATGCACACTAAATGCTCAAACAATATTAAATAATTACACATTAAATAATTAGTGCTGAATAATAAAATTATATTCCTGAATCTTTCGAAATGATTCCCAATTAATTAAAAATAAATTTATTGTCGGTAAAATATACATTCTAAAGTTGATGGTAGGGATTTCAAACGGTTAGAGTTTATTCATAAATGCAACTTGGTAGTGTTTTTTTCTGGTAGTGATTATATCTTGGTAGATATTTTCATTGGTAGAGATTTTGAGATGGTAGATTTTTTTATTGGAGCGGGAATTTTCTAGGTAGGTATGATTCGGTTGACTTCAATTGGGTAGAGTTTTATTTTTGGTAGGGTCGCTTATGGCTGAGCCGTATACTTGCCTAAAAGTAGTAGAAACTTGATATAGATTATTTTCCCCTTAAAGTTTTAGTTTTTTTTTTTTTTAAGTTTATAATTAAATTCATAATCAGAAAGAGATCAAAAATATGTTTTACTATTGTTGAGTTTTTTTGTTCTTTATTTTTAAGGTTTAATCTGTTTTTTTTTTTTTATATGTAAAAATACATAATAAAATGTAAATATTTCGCATTAAAAAATTATTTTTAATTTTTAAAAGTACAAATTATTTTTTTTATAAATTTCATGATTAGTTTTCTCAACATGTTCCTTTCCTTTCCTGCAAATTACCAATATTTGTAGCGGGAAGTGAAAAATTGTAAATCTAATAACATTTTTCTGAGAATTTAATGCATCATTTATCATTATTAAATCAAGCTTTATAAAATTTTATATTTCAACGAGCATTATATCTACAAATATAAAGTGAACAATTGCATTCAATTTGTATTTTATGGTACTTAAATCAACGCTTTAAATAGCAAGTGGTTTACTACTATCTTGTATACGTATTATCCAATTTAAATTAAATGATAAATTACAGAAATATACGCTATATATGCATTCATACATATATGTGACATATTTATATTAATGAAAAGTAATTCAATTTGTTTTTAATTCTATGTAACATTATTCTCGAATAAAACTTATAGTGTTAGAGAATGAAAATTGACTGCTTCAATTATAGCAATGATTTGCTACCCATCTTTAAAAATGTGCTTAATCTTGAAGTGTTATAAATCAATGACCTCAGTAAAAAAACTTCTTGATTACAGTTTTATAATTTTTAAAGAACGCAACCCACTCATAAACTCATTTTTTTTAACCCTAAAAAATATTTTAACATGCATAGTTTACATCCCAGTGAACACATGACTTTGTTTTGACGTCATACGTAGGTCATAGAAATGTCACGGCATCTTATGTAAATTTGATGTCAATCTGACGTTCTACATGACTTTAATATGATGTAAAAACTTGACATCATATTGATGTAAGCATGACTCTTGTATGACGTCACAGTTATGACTTATGTGTTAAGTACGCTTGACATCATATTTATGTAAGCATGACCCTTGTATGACGTCACAGTTATAACTTATGTGTTACGTACGATTGACATAAAATCTACATCACATTGTTACGTAGTAATAAAGTCATTATTGTATATCATAATGACGTAATTTTAAATTCATACATTTACACGGAAAAAAAAGAACTGTTGCTGCAACAGGAACTGGTACTGTAGCAGCTACAGGACTTAGTCCTGTTGCAGCCACAGAAATATTCCTGTTGCGGCCACAGGAATATTCCTGTTGCGGCCACAGGAATATTCCTGTTGCGGCCACAGGAATATTCCTGTTGCGGCCACAGGAATATTCCTGTTGCAACCACAGGAAAATATCTGTTGCAGCCACCCGTGAAAAATGAATCATACATGGCCATGTATGAATGCTCCATGCATGGCCATGTATGAAAATTGGCCAGGCATGGCCATATATGGCCATATATGACCATACATGGCTTGATACGGCCATACATGACTATGTATAGAAATTTTAACTAAATTAAAAAAAAATTTTTAATTTTTTTTTTTTTATTATTTTGGCGACGCAGAGATTATCAGATATGCGATTAATTGAATTCCTAATCGAAATGGAAATTTTTAATTTAGAGAAAAAACGCTAGACTTATTAATAACCACACCCGCTTAGTAGGATTCGAACCCGGGACCTTCCGTACGAGAGACTGACGCTTTGACGACTAGGCTATGCGACCGACAGTTACAACAAAGCTTAGTTGTGCTACGTAACGTTCAAAGAATATAATCACTTTCGAAAAAGCACAATATAATCATCAATATGCTGTTAGTGATATCAATAAAATTTCTTATTTTTTTAACACTGCAACATCCTGTTTATAAGTAATTGTAATAGTCGAAAAATTAATCATACATGGCCATGCATGACCATACATGGAGCATATATGGCCATACATGGACATATATAAATCATACAAGGCCATGTATGACTGTATATGACCATGCATGACTATATTGAAGAAGTGTGTATGCCCAAGTATGATTCATTTATCACAGGACGAGCATTCGAAGCGTGCATTCCGGTGAAAAATGAATCATACATGGCCATACATGGAGCATATATGACCATTCATAGACCTACCAACTTTTTTAATACAGTCATACATGGCCATATATGAACCATACAAGGCCATGTATGACCATACATGGTTTTGTATGACTGCATATGGCCATGCATGACTGTATAGAAAAAGTTTGTATGCCCACGTATGACCATATATGAACCATATACACCTATGCATGGTCGAGTATGATTCATTTATTACAAGACGAGCGTTCATGGCGTGCGTTCTGGTGAAAAATGAATCATACATGGCCATACATGGAGCACATATGGTCATGCATGGCCATACATGGAGCACATATGGTCATGCATGGCCATACATGGAGAATATATGGTCATGCATGGCCATACATGGAGCATATATGACCATTCATGGACCTACCAACTTTTTTAATACAGCCATACAAGGCCATGTATGGCCATACATGGTTTTGTATGACTGCATATGGCCATGCATGACTGTATTAAAAAAGTTTGTATGGCCATACATGCTTCATGTATGGCCATATATGCTTCTTGCATGGCCATATATGCTTCATGCATGGCCATATATGCTCCATGTATGAGCCATATACGGTCATCCATGGCCATGTATGATTCATTTTTCACGGGCACAGGAAAATTCCTGTTGCAGCCACAGGAATAATCTTATCGCAGCTAGAGGATGAATTTTTTATTAGATACCAACAATACCAACTGATCACAACTCTGATGACAACATACGTTAAGTGTTACTATCAACACTAATCAGCTGACTTTACTTCCGGTTCAGTATGTCTCTAATTTGACTTCGTGAAGTAAAACATCTCTATCTTCTGCGTATGCATAATTGAATTAAAAGTAATTGTACACCGGTAATAAGTACACCGGTGTAGGAAGAGTAATTCGGCGGTGTCGACATACCGATGTTAAACTGGCGTAAAAGCGGGATAAACTGCGTCCGCTCACAGTATCAACTTCGAGAAACTTATAAAACGCAAAAACTATCTTGACGCACTCAAACACGCAAGCGCACACACGCGAGTGCACATACGCACACACACACACACGAGCGCAAACATGCATACACGCGCACACATGCACACGCAAACGCAATCAAACACACATGCACACACTCACACACACGTATCCAAACACGCGAGTGCCCACGTGCACACACTCAAAAACACAAGCGCACACCCGCGCACACTCACTCGACACACGCACACACTCAAATACCCCCACACGCACATTCATACACGAGCACACACGCGCACATACTCAAAAATACATGAACACACACGCACGCACACTAATTAAAATATTTTAACACCGGTAAAAAATATTTACACAGGTGGTGGTGTTATTTTATCACAGCTATCGGTGTTGAAATTTAACATCGCAAATTTTAACACCTACACCGCTTGGACTTAACCCGGTCATTTTTTGCAGTGTATTTTTTTATATATATAAATATATTCATTGATATATATATAATTAAATTTATATATTATACTCATTGCTAATTCAAGACTATTCCTGGGGCTGCAACAGGAACATTCCTGTGGCTACAGCGGGAATAATCCTGTGGCTGCAACAGGAATATTCCTGTTGCAGCCACAGGATCATGCTACAGGAACGTTCCTATTGCAGCAACATTTCTTTTTTTTCCGTGTATGTCAGTAGCAAAGTCACGGTTATACGTAATATTGAATGCCACCTCAATCATCGAAATCGGTTCATTCGTTCAAGCGGAACCGTTGTCGAATAAGTTGAAAAAAAAAATTTTTTCGCCCCTCCGGGCGAAAAGCGTCAACTTTTTTCCCGCTGTGTGAAACGAAGTTGACGCTTTCCGCCTCCGTCGAGGCGAAAAATAGTATTTATACCTTGGGCAGTAAACAAGAAAGCCTCAGATCACATGTTTGTTGACCTTGGCTTCGCCTCGGCCAACAATTACATGAGATCTGAGACATTTCTTACTTTCCTGCCCGAGGTGTAAAATATACTATTAACTTCCCGCTAGGAAAATCGATGATTTCAAAAAATTTCGGAAAGTTATTGTTTTTACCCCGATTCGCGAAAATCAAAATTTCATCAGATGTCGACGTTTTGAGGTCCTAGGAAGCTTCTATTTTCAGAATGATGTCCGTGTGTGTCTGTGTAAACACTTTATAACTTTTTAACTAATGAACCGATTTGGATGTTTAAGGCGGCGATTGAAAGAGCTTGTTGGCCATCAACTTTTCTAAAAATTTCATATTATTTAAACAAGTAAACTCGAAAATGTTGGCGAATTACGAAAAAAAAAAAATTTATTTTTAGTTTTTTATTGATTTCTCAGAAACGACTTATACCATCGACTTCAAAATCTAATCAGCTCTAGAACTTATTAAAATGCTTCGATTGCCGCCTTAGCCATCTCAATCGGAAAATTCGAGAATTATCACGGGAGAAAGAAATGGTGAAAAACGGTTTTTTGTGAATATCTTTTAAACAACTGAACTAAACAATTCGAAGATCTTTTCGGCTTTAGAATTTAGTAAAACGCTTCGATTGCCGCCTCAACCATCAAAATCGGTTAATACGTTTGTAAGATATCGTAAGAGAAAGAAATGCTAAAAAACGATTTTTTTCGAAAACAATAACATACAAAAGTATTTTCGAGCTCGAAGAGCTCAAAAATGTATTCACAACAATGTTTTCGAGCTCAAAAAGCTCAAAAACAGCGGGAAGTTTTGGGGCTGGCTTTACTACCTATAATGAGGGACAATAAATGAGCAAATAAACTTTGAGCCTAAATATGTTAACTTTAATGTTTTGATAAGTTTATGTATACATTTATAATTATTTTTTCATGTAGACATTGACGGTCGTAAAAGTAGCAGTAGTAGTAGACGTAGCGGAAGCAGTTCAGGCTCCCGATACTCAACAAGGACAACATCAAGACCGCGTCAACAATCAGGTACTTTTAAAAACTTTATTAGAAGTATTCAAAATATTTTATCTTATTTAATACTCGTTAATCCTAAAATAATATTACAATTTCTGATGAGGCGTGGGGATTCGAAACAATTCATGAGTATAAAGAAAATCTAAACCTCATGAATACTTAATAGTCGTAAAATAAATCAATGATTAAAGATTTTTCAAAACGATTAAAATTCTTAACCGCTTTAAATACTCTTCAGTCGCCAATTTACGATTAATGAATATTTGAAACAGTTAAAAAATTTTGAATCCTCATTAATCGTATTTTTTAATCAAGACCGATCGCCATAAATATCGGAACAATGAGTTAACAAAGTACGAAAGAAACTTTATCAATAATTTACAATATCTTTCAGGTAATTCAAGCCCAGGAACATATGGTTGGAACGTGCCACCAAAACAATCACAACCTATAAACACAAAAGCAACAGCACCATCTGAAACTATCTCCAAAAGTGGCGCTACCAACGTTCAATCCAGCTGGAAACCATCTGGTGGCTATAACTCACAGACAGGAACACCATATGCAAATTCAGGACAATCAAATCGTCAGCATAATTTAAACCAAGGTTATAATCCATCTGTAGGTTCAAATCAACACAATCTCCACCAAAATACCCACTATAATCCCAGTCACAGTCAAAATAATCCTGGAAGCTACAATGGATACAATTCACCCGGTTATCATCCATCACCAGGCATGAACAGTGGTTATCACCCATCACCAGGAATGAACAATGGTTATCACCCATCATACAATCAGCCTCATCAGCCATACAATCCGTACAATCCATCTTATGGGCACTCATATACTCCAGGAACTGGATATAATCCACCAGTTGGTCATGCTCCTCAAACAATATTGGTCCAGTCAGCTGGCCAGTCTTCCAGGCCAGGAATCGGTCAGTTAGCCAAAGAAGCACTTGTTTTTGCTGGTGTAAGTGCTGGTGTCAATGCTGTAGCTAATCGAATTATTCCCGGAGGAATTTATGGTGGCCATGGATATTCTAGCCACTCTGCCACCGCTGGAAATGCAGCTGTTCCACCTGTAACTCACACGCAGATCACCTATAATAATTATTACAACAATGGGAGTGTTCCTGAAAATCCAGTAGCACCAGCAGTAGCTCAAGCTCCTGTAGCAGCAGCTCCAGCTCAAGCTTCGGCAGCACCACCTCCAATAGTACCACTTGAAACTGATTCAAATCCTCAAAACAATTCTGATGTTCCAAACACAGAATCCGCTAATGTACCGCCTAAAAATGAGGATGAAATGTTCCCAAGTCCACTTGGTAGCATAATTACAAAAAATGATATAGAAAAATTAACTGAAGATTTGTTTGAAAAGGATACAAATAATGCATTTAAATTTATCACGATGAATCTTCAAAGACAGAAGATGGATGACAGTACAAAAGATGATGCTAGTGAGCCACTATTGACAGTTAAAGCTGAGGCTTACGAAATACCGACGATTAAAACTATTATTGCACTTCATGATAATTATGATTTAGATATTAAAGTTAAAGAAGTAGTAACTTCAGAAGAACGAAAAGAGGAAAGCGATTTTATCGATGCAATACTTGAAACAGATGTAATGAAGACAACGATGAAATTTTTAGCTGAGAAAGGATATGTACCAAATGATGAGTATGAATTTAAAGATACATTAAAGAGAATTTGGTTTTCACAATTTAAAAGAATTGATGGAGAACCTGGTAGCTCGGGATTTGAAACAGTATTTTTGGCAGAAAAATTCGATGCAGAAATTATTGGAATGCATAATTGGATTTACTATGCAAAACGTGAAGAAGATAAAAAGTTAAATTATCTTGGATATATCAAACAAACTCCACTTGGAGATGTAAGTAAACTTTTCTATTTATTTTTACTGATATTTTTCAATCTCATACATATTGAGAACAATTTCGAACAGATAATTTTGTTTTTATGAATTAAATTTATCACAAATTAATAAACTGAGGTGATACTCCAAACACTTGAAACGTACAGCCTTAAAAGATATATAATGAATGTGGAATTGGAAAAATAGTTTGGAGGCTCATTTATGGGCTTTTCGTATTGGTGCAATTTATGGCAGGATGTTTACGAACAAATGTTTATCAATATTTGTAAGTTTAAGTATTTTTTCTAAAGGTACCCAGATAGCAAAATGACATCTTGATGAGTTCTAAATGAGTTCCTATTTATGATTTGGACGTCTCCTTAAACATCTTAAAGAAATCTTTAAGAAGTTCTCAAAATTTCGAATGAGCCACCCAGCGAATAGTAAGACGTCTTCAAAAAGAGTTCTTTTTTCTGACTTCGCGAATAAGACTTCAGTATGTATTCATATTTCTGACTTCACTAAGTCAACGTTTTTAAGAGCTCTTTTTTCTGACTTATTAAAGTGAGTTCTTGAGGTGCTCCATTTTCTGAAGTCATAAAGGAGACATCACCAGGATATCCTTTCCAAGAACTCATAAATAAGACTTCTTTTCGAGTTTTTATTTGAGATATCGTAAAAGATTTCTTAGGAATTGAAAAAATTAATTAATAAAACGAAGAATTAATTTTAATTAGTAACTAATATATTTTTGAATAAAGAACCCGGGAAAAAAATCTCATGTCTGACCATATATGATCATATATAAGCATTCATATCTCTTTATACCTAACTATATCTGATTTCATAAAAGTTAAACAACTTGTAAGAAATTTTAGGTATTATTATATATCTTTATTGCTGACCATATCTGATCTTACACGAGTTGAACATCATTTGAAAATTTTTATGGTCCTTCATATATGATCATGCATGACCATATATAATCTTATATGGATTGTATATCGGTTAAAATTTTTTTTATATTTTTTCATATCTGTTTATATATGTTCATACATGATCATATATGATCTTATATGGCCTGTATATCGATTAAAAACTTTTAATGTATCTTCATATATGTTCATACACTAACGCGAAAAATTAAAGGAACAAAAAAATTTATAAATTATTTAGTAATTTTTGGAAGGCTGTAACTTTGTGAAAAATAATCGTATCAAAATTAAAAAAAAAGCATCTCATAGCTTGAAATCTCTAGTTTCGGTGCATTTTCATTAAAAGATTTTTAAGAGCGAGACAAAAAATTTCTAAATTTTTTTCATGATACCAGCCTCGAAACTTGAAGTTTCAGTGTCTCTACAGCCCTTCAAAACAAGCTAATTTCAAGCCGATGCTGCAAACAACTGCTAGCTAATTCGTAATTCACAAATCCCTTCACAGCGGGCAAAAACATGCGTGTTTCTTCCCTTGGGAAGAAACACAATTGTTTCTGCCCTATGCTAGTTATATTTAATGTTTATTTGCAGCCTTATTACTCTCATTTGTTTATTCTTCACTTCAGTTCACTCATTTCATTTTTTAAGTGACAGTTTTAATTAACCAAATAAAATTACTAAAAAATAAGTGAAAATACTATTTTTGTATTATTTACTATTTAATAAGTGGCTGTAAATCACATATTCTCTAACAGTTCTCCACATTATCGGCTTGAAATTAACTTGTTTCTTACTGGTTGCTGACACTGAATCTTCAAGTTCCGATGCAGGTAATCATGAAAAATATAGTGTATGACTCAGGATAAAATACGATTTCAGGCTGCGGGTGATGTCAGCCCTCGCCTGTGGCTCAGGCAGACAACCTCACCCTAGTCTGAAATCGTCTTGTTTTATCCCTTGTCACACAATATACTATTTTTTTTCCGAAGAGCCCACGGACCGTGGAAAAATTCTTTTAACTAAACCAATGCATAGCTCGTTTAGCAAATTCATTCAGCTTTAATTTGGTTTTTTTTTAATCTCGTAGGACGATTTGTCGCAGATTTATCAGCTTTCAAACAAAAAATGATCCTTTTGGCTTTGATCATCGATATTTCAGGTACCAACGATCGCACAGTAAATTTAAGGGCGGCGTTAAAAACTTGAATAAATTCCCTACAAGACCCCGACTAGAATTTTTTCCTGATTTGCCTGAAGTACTATAAGGACCTTGTCAGGTTAATAAGGTTAATAAGGTTTGCCTTATTAGGGCAAACCTGACGAGTTCCTGATCAGGACCTGATCAGGATATCCTTATTCAAAAAAAAGTTATCCCATCCCTTCAAGAATTTTATTTACAGGCTAAAAATTAAACAAAGTACAAAAGAATATTATATGAAAATCACGTCAATCATTGCAGCACGAATTTTTTATTTCTTCATCAGTTATTCTTTGACATCATAATGAATATAATATTAGCACTTACAAGATCACATGTGTATGCCAGCGCAGTGGATAGCATCAAGGACTTTGAATTGGAAGGACGCAGGTTCGAGCCCAGCAGTCATCGGGATTTTTTCATCAATAAAAAACATGTTTACTCCCTCTAATTAATGCTCTTAATACAATAGATAACATTCCCGATCGAATTATAATTCTTATATTTTTTTTCTCAATTTAATATTTTTTTTAAATAATTACTAATGAGGCAACCCTGATAAGGATTTGATGAGGATGTCCTCATAAGATAATCCTGACGAGGATTCGATGAGGATATCCTGGTAAGGAACTGATAAGGCAATCCTGATAAGAACCTCGTGGGTCTTAAGCGTTACATCCACATCAGTTCCTCGTCAGGATATCCTGATCAGGACCTTATTTGAAATAAGGTTAACCTGATAAGAACCTCGTCCTGAATTGTTGGCGAGGCTAAGAGTGGCACTTCTACTGGAACGGGAATGCGTAGCTGACGATGAAGAAGAAGCAGACAATGAAGCAGATGAGACGAAGAAGATGAAGAAGACGAAAATGCGGAACATGCTAATGCCCTTGGACTCGGAAATTTAGGCGGACAAAACGACGTACGTCACCTGAACCCTATTATTGGCAACCGTAGAAATAATGACGACGACGGCGATAATAAGCGAGCTCGTAATGGTACACCAGTTATTCGCAGACGTAACGTATCACAACGTATATCACTAACGTCCAAGAATTTTGAGAGCTCACTCGAAAAGTTTAGTGGTCACGCCCACTTTAACGTACAACGATAGTTGGATGATTTTGAGGAAATGGCACTGTTTTGTGGTTGGAGTGACGTTCAGAAAATTGCGTACGCTAAAAGACGATAATACGAATCAGCAAAATTATTCGTTGAATATGAAAGATGTGCGAGAACGTTATTCGGTTTTCGGTAAATTTTTTGAAGTTTACCACAAAATAAATAAATTTTTTTGTAATTTTTATTTCAAAAATGGTAATAAATAAAAGCACCGCATTATGTCCCACGATTACAGTGAATTTAACGGTAATTGTTAAAGAAAACTTCTTTCCGTGAAAGATTCTAGCTGTAGTAGATACGGGTAGCGACCTTGATGAATGCAAATGAGTATGAAAGATTAGAATCGCCTCCACTGTAGAAAGATCAGGTATGTTTTCAAGGCTTAGGATCAGATGTAAATGAAACACTAGGTTTGTTTTCCTCTAGTATGAAAATGGGGTATGATGAGTTTACGGTTAAATTTCGTGTTGTACCAAATATCATATTAAAGCATTCGATTATTCTTGGGACATACTTTTTAGACCGCGTTGAGTTTCGCATTCGACAGGGTGAAATGACTTTTTTTAAGCCAGATGATGATGAAATTCCTGACGGAGACGGAGCTTAACAGCCACACATTTTTAAAATTAATATCATTGACGAAGTTAAAGAGATCGATGTAACACGCACATTAAAGAAGAACATTATAGAAAAAAAATCAAAAAGATTATTACAAATTAAAAGCCAGAAGCAACACGTGATTTCGGGATAAGCAATAAGAGCTAAAATTATTTTGAAATTCGATAAACTGGTAACATCATGGCCGCGTGGACTGGATCCTTCAGAGTGTAAAGAGGTAAATAATTTAATGAATTTGTGGATAGAGGAGGGAGTTATCTGACCATCCAATTCAAAATACGTGAGTCCTATTGTTCTGGTTAAAAAGAAAGATAGCACTATTAGAGTATGCGTAGACGATCGGAAATTTAATCCGCTGATTTTAAGACCTCTCTCTCTTTTACCGTAAATAGAAGACCAAATAGACGTGTTAGCCGAAGGGGTAATTTTCACTGTGCTTGATATAAGAGACGGATTTTTTCACGTGCTGGTCGATGAAGATAGTCGTAAGTACACAGCTTTTGTAACACCTGACACTCAATTTGAATTTCTTAAGTTAGCATTTGGATTATGTATTTCGCCTTCTGTATTTCCGCAATACGTGAATTCAGTTTTTCAAGAGCTATTGCTATCAGAAATTTTAGTTATTTACATGGATGACTTAATCATTATAGCCAAAACGATAGAGGAAGCCTTCGAGAGATTAAAGCGGGTTATTAAAGTCGTGGCCGAACACGGGTTAGTAATAGGGCGAGAGAAATGTCAATTTCTAAAAGACGTCGTCGAATATCTTGGGCATAAATCGAAGGGGACAGTAAGACCGTCAGAGTTGAAAACGTTAGCCGTTTGAAATTTTCCCACTCCGAGTACAGTTAAGGTAGTACAGAGGTTTTTGGGCTTAACGGGATATTTCCGTAAATTATACCTCAGGAACTTTATTATAGCCCGACCTTTGATTGACTTATTGAAAAAGGACAGTAAGTTTTATTTTAGTGCGAAAGAGATAGAAGCATTTGAAAAATTCAAATGATTTTAATAAGTGGACCTGTGTTAAAAATTTATCGGGTGGGAGCGAAAACAGAATTACACACAGATGCGTCATGGCTAGGGTACGGCATAGTTTTGATGTAAAAAGATCCTAATGACGGAAAATTTCACCCAGTATATTATGCTAGCGGTAAGACAACCGAAACCGAGGCAAAATATAGTAGTTACGAGCTGGAGGCGTTAGCCATTATAAAAGCATCAGAGAAATATAGAGTATATTTAATAAGCATTCATTTTAAGATTGTAACTGATTGTCAAGCGTTTGCTGTGACTATAAGAAAAAAAAAGTTGTGTTTGCGAGTTGCCGGATGGGTATTAAAATAACCCATAGGTCTGGAAAGAATGTAGCACACGTGGATGCTTTAAGTAGAAATTCTCTACCATCTGCTTTGTATGTTTGTGAGAATGACGCTGGGTTGATTGCGTGATTGAAAAGTGCGCAAGAAAAAGATAATGATGTAAAGGAATTGATAGACGCCACAACGCGCAACGAAGCCAACGTATTTTTATTGAGGGATAACTTATTGTATAAGTAGTAGAGCGAGCATACGACCGAGGACGCTTTAGGATAAACAAAAGGGAGGCATTGGTCAAGAGGGACTTTTGGCTTGAAGGAATACGCCAAAAGGTAGAGCAAGTAGTTTCGAGCCGCTTCGACTGTATTCTAGCCTAGAAAAAACAAGCTGGAGGGATTATTACATCCGACTTACAAAGGCGACGTGCCACTTGACATCACATAGACTACGTGGGGCCAATGGTTAGTACGTCAAAAGTATATAAATATATTTTGGTAGTTGTGGATGCATTTAGTAAATTCGTATGGTTATATCCAACGAAGACAATGAATACTCTCGAAGTACTCCGTGAACCGCACGCTTTTCCACTTTTAATTAAAACGGCCGCTCCAGCGGTGGAAAACTGGTACAATCATGTAAGTACCGTTCAAAAATATTTAAATTCAACTCCCAGTCGAATTACAGGCAGAGCGCCGTGCCAATTGCTGTTCGGAGTTGACCTTAGGCTGAAAGAAGATGTAAACCTAAGGGTACTGCTTTACCGGAAATGGGCTGCGCAGTTTGAAAAAGATCACGAGGAGCTGCGACTGGTAGCAAAGAAGCAAATTGAGAAAACCCAAGAGGAGAACCGGCGAGGATTCAACAAAAATCGTAAAATGACTCCTGTTTACGAAAAAGGAGATTTAGTGGTCATTCAGCGTACACAGTTTGGTCCTGGGCTGAAGCTAAAGGGTAAATTTCTAGGTCCTTACTGGATTACACGGGTGTTGAGAAATTAACGCTATCTGCACTGATAGAAGGATTTATTTGAGAGCAATAAAATAGATTTATTAAAACTCTTGTGAGAAGTTTCTTTGAAACAAATTAATATTTATTACAATTAAATCAATCGATATTTTATCTTAAATAAATGTTTGTAATATGAACAAAACTTTCTTTGCCTTAAATAAATATTTGTTTCCACCAAATAATATTTATTAATAGTTAACAAATAATTCTTTGGCTAAAATTATTGATTGATAGTTGCATATAATCATATGTAGTTGTATATATTAGCAGGAGACTAACTGGATAGTAGTAAGTGTTGCCACAAATAATACTCAAACGTATAAATATAAAATTAATTCCTCTATTTTTTTTATGCAAAAGATACTTAAATAATAATAGTAACAATTGAATATTATTTGATTGATTTTTATAATAATTTAAAGTTATTTTTATTGTTAACAATATATAGATACTCAGTAAAAATAACTAGAGTTTCGAGTCAAGGTTCATATAGTGAAGTGTACATTTAAGCCCATGTTCCGATATTGCACTGCGAGCACTGCTCAGTGCTCTTAATGCATGTCGGAGGTCTCATCTTACAGTGGTCACAGTGTATATCGGAACATAGCCTAAATACAGTAAGATCATTTTCTTTAGTCTGAGACTTTCCGTTGTTCTAACTCGAGACGGCTGTTCATAGGGTTTTCTGTTGGATCGTTTAGTGACTAATAAATAGTATATCTATATGTAGCGACGACTTATATAATATATATATATATATATAATATATATAATATATTAAGTCAATATCAAGTAGTTTTACCGTATTTATACGGTATATTTGCGAAATTTCATTACAGTATTCCTACAGAGCTCATACTGCGTTTATACGGCATTTCTACCATATTAATTAATATAATTAATTAATACCGTATTAATACGTTATTTCTGCCGTAATAATACGGTATTTCTACTGTATTAATACTGTTACCCATCCTTAGAGGCCATAATTACCCTAGCCACTGTGGTGACTGAGCAAGCTACTCAAAGCACGGAATTGTCTGTCAAGCAGCATTCTTAATACTCGCGTTAATCTGAAAAACACTTCAGTCTCCTACCTAACCATAATCTTTTAGAACTGTCACAGTTTAAGGAATCTATCAGATATATACTTGCTCAAGCAAAACATATTATGTATTTGCAAACTTATGAGGCACCCCCAATTTCTACTCGGACTCAATCGAAGTTTTTAATCAGTGATTATAAAAATGGAAAATTATTTTAAGATGAACTAGTTAACAACAATAACATAATCTGTACTTTTGTATGAAAGTGTTTTAGAGATGTTATTTTGCAATAAAAAATTTAGAATAATTATATGTTAAATGAGAAAAAACGTTATAACAACTAGATTATGATTGGAAATTATTTTCAAAAAATAGAAATGTCTAATTTTAAATTTTATTCTATTACAGAAAGGAGCCATCGTTAAATTACGATCCAGTCTCGAGGACACTGTCCAACCCATTACAACGATATTCGTCGGCACGTCTCCGGAATTAGAAATTGCACTCTATACAATGTGTTTTTACACACGTCCTAATTATGCGTGTCCAATAAAACTAGCTAATCAAAATTTTATAATTATCGCTAATCGAGTTAATTACTTTGGTAAAGATATTTTGATATCCGCATATCCAGAAATTTAAATATAATAATTAATAATTTATATACCGAAGAATTCTCCCTGAAAAATCAATACTTTATATGTCCATGAGTTTTATTTTATTTATAATAAAAAATTATCAGTGAAAACAAAATAGTTACATATATAATTATCGACTTGTATATTATTAAATATTGTTATTAAAATATTTATATTTAAATGTTAATAATGGAATAATCGCTGGTCTCCCATGTGCACAGCGATTAGGTAGATCTGTTTTTATCCAATAGTTTAATAAATCGTTACATTGATTTATGTTTAATGGGTCTCCAAATTTTATCGCACCTAAATACAATTTAAGAAATCATCTATTACTCATTCATTAATCTGTATTCATAATTTTAATAAATAATCATTATGCAGCTTAAGATCAACAAATTTTATGAGGACCGAAGTAAAAACGGTTCCATATAATTTATTTATAATATGACATATGATTGTATGTGAAAAATGGTCTAATATGATTATATATGGGTCATTCCACCAAATAAAGTTATTTTTACGGGGCGAACCTCGTCGATTTGATTTAAGCTTTGTGAAGTTTTTCTATATATTTAAAAAAAAATTCTCTGAAAATTTGAGCCTTTAATATGCAACAGTTTCAAAGTTATTTAAACAGAAAAATTTTTTTTTAACAGAAAAAATTTTTTTAAAAAAATGAGCACATAACAGTTTTTCGTAGGAAAAATTCTCAGCTTTCCAACGAAAATATCCATTATTTATTTTAAGTCACAGAAGACCCTTTAAAATTCGTTTAAAATAGGAAAAACGATTTTTATGACTGTGTGGCGCTTGATACATCGAATTTTATATTTTTTTCTGAAAGCTGAGACTTTCCCACGAAATATGTAATTTTCACGATGTGCATATTTTTTGTTTGAACAAAATCAATAATTATTTAAATACAAGTCATTGATTTCATAGTTTTATCAAACTGTAATAGTTCATTGTGTGGCTTATGATTTGCAATTTGCTCAAATTTTCAGAGATTTTTTTTTTAAATATATAGAAAAACTCCACAAAGTTTAAATCAAATCGACGAGGGTCGCTCCGTAAAAATAACTTTATTTGTTGGAATGACCCATATACTTAACAAAAATAGAAATACATACAAATCACTAGAATTGTGCTAAATAATTGTATTCAATTATGCATAATTTACTCAGTAGTAACCTTATATAATGCTTTAAACTAAAACTTCAATTGTTTTTATTCATAACATCAACTGAAAGATAATAATTTATTTAATAGTCTTTATGAGATAAAGTTGTTTCATATTTTCAAAAAATAAAAAAATTGGAAAACGTTTAGAACTACAGTGTAGCCCAAAAACTTTGCTGTTCTCAAGCTTAAAGATCCTTAATTCATTAATAAATATTAGACTCGGCCAAAAATATTGACTATTTTTTTTTTTTTGTATATTGTTATGCCAGGAGTTTTAAATGAGTAGATGAGTAATACACTTCACTTCTTATTATCTCTGCACAATTGTTTATTGATAATCTTATAATATTTAATATAAAAATGTTATTGTTTAGATTCCATTCGGTTTCAGGATTACAAATTCAGTAATGATACCACATTGAAAATCATATAATTAATTCATAAGTACAGAGTTATCAAGATAATACTATATAACTACAATAGATGTTTCATATCATAAGTTAAGCGAACGTCTGACGATTATTCGTCAGCGAATCTGTAACATTGAACAGTGGTACTGTTACGCCATGAGAAAAAACAAAGATAAAGTCGTGCTACGACTAAGTGCAAGCGTAAGAATATCACTGTCAGCAAAAAATTATAATAATAGAAGTACACATTAAGACTTGGGCATAACACCCCTACCCTTAGACTGAAAAATCTTCTTATAAACTGATTTTTCATAGTGCTTAATTATGAGCTATGTCTTCGAATTCTGATATTCGGAGTTTTGACCTTTGTACCTTGTTTCTTTGTTCATGTAGTTGATGATTCTGTCGAAAATTATCTATATGGTAATTTAATTCTGACGAGATAGAGTTAGCATGATTTATTGCTCCCATGGGAAGCTCGTTATTCGAATGATATTTTTTGTTGTTTCTTTTTCTTTGAATATGTACAACAAAGGTCATAGACTCCATTTCTTAATTCTTTAATCATCTTAAAAATTTTAAATTTATTGATTAAGAATAGTATTACTAGTACAACTAATGCATACAGAACATAAGTACCCCAATTTATAAATTTTTCATAAGTAGTTTGTGTTCTTTCATGGTTACCAATTTCTATCGCTTCTCTACTGATTTCACTCAATTTAGTGCCATATTTAGTTCAATCTTCTATTTTTAAATCGGGGGTTTCTATTGTATGAATTTTTATTAAGCTCAGATTCAAAGATGGATCATCGAATAATTGAAAATGTTCACTAAAATTATAAGTTATGATTGGAATAAATGCTTTATTATTATCATAATTTCTTTCAATGTGTGAATTTAATATAACATCATTAGATACGGCACTACAACCGGATGAAATCCATAAAATTTTTGTTCCGTTTATTATTTTATTCTCTACAGTGTCATCGCATATAATTTTTATGCTTTGTGGCGTTGGTGATGAGTATAACCATCTATTATTACTTTTAAATTGTACCCAAATGGTTTGTCTTGTTGTAATCATTTTAATATCACAATCGTTTTTATTTATTTTCGTCGGTTCATTTACAATTTTGCTTAAGCATGTATCATGTGATTGAATATAGTATTTAGGATATATTGTTCTACAAAAATGATGTGATTTGTGTTTTTTGCAGGTGTTAAGAAAGTGTTCGTCACTGGGTGTGTACAGTAGTTTTTCATTATTTGTAATTATGTAATCATGCGGATTTGATATGTATGCTAACAAGTTACTTTTTATCAATTTTGGAGCTGGGATTGTTCGGTATGCTTTGTAGTCCCCAATCTCTAATATAGGTATTTTAATAATATAAACAAATCTATATTCTATTACACTTATGGTAATTTCACTTACTTCTAAATATTCGAAATAGTTGCCATTTTGAATTACTATTTAATTAAGTATTTAATTAAACTATTTTTATGCAATATATTATTATTTTATCATGCTCTTAAAGTTAAAGAAAAAAAAATTTTCCGTATAGCAATAATTTATTTTATAAATTATAAATTATATTTATTATAAATAAATAAATAAATAAATAAACGTTTCTTGCATAAAAATAGATATTATATAGAAGATTGCAATTTAAAATCAGAAGAAAAAAATATCACCAATTAATAACAAAAAAGTAAAAACAATAATTATACATAAAAAAAAATTATTTTTTTTCGAACTTTGGGGGCTTGTAACTTTTTTTATATTGTAGTTACGAGCATGACTATTTCGGACATTTTTGTAGGGAATTTAATTTCCTATAAGGGTATGAAATTCAAAATTGGAAAAAAAAATTTTTTCTTTGATTTTTCCTTGAAAAACTAAAAAAAAAATTTTTTACATGTATTTTAAATGGGAAAATGAATTTGTAAACCGCCAGCTCAATTTTCGAGATATCGAACTGATATTTTAGGAGAATTTTTTTTAGGTCCTAAAGAAACTTTTGAGACTATGAGACCTAAAAAAAAATAAAATCATTTTTTTTTGACACACCCTAATATACATACATACATACATACATACATACATACATACATACATACATACATATATAAATTTTTGAGCGGATGGTATTTTTTGACTCTACGAAGTAAAATAAGATATATGGTAGCAAAATTTTTTGATAATTCGATCATGAGACCCTCTGCAATAGGCCGATTTCTAAAGAAATCTACCTAAAAAAGTCCGATTAAAATTTTTCGTCAAATGGACCGTTTCCTTATAATAATGCTTCGAACATTGGTATGATTTTACAATTTGATGTTTTAAGTCTGGATTTTTGTAATTCATGTAAAAATCAGTATCCGAAAAGAGCCAATAGAAATTTTTCAAGGAAATTCTTAGTAAATGATTCAAATATCGTACTTGAAAGTAGTAAATTTCTTATTCATTGTTTCAAGTATTACTTTTTTTTTTTTTTTTTCAATAAATTCACTCCTTCAAAAGTTATTCAAGGTTATGGGAGTCGTTTTGACTTAAACTTAATCTTGAGGGTACTAATTTCTTCATCGGGTACTGGGTCTCGTCTTTTACCTTATACTTTAAAAAAAAAAAATAATCGATTTTTTTGGCCCAGTCTAATGAATATAAATCGTTCAGCTTTGTGGAAAATAAAAAAATGTAAATTAAGTTATAAATAAAGTAGGGGTGTGCGAATAGTATTCGAATCGAATAGTGACATTCAACTCGAAATTGGAATCGAATACTCGAACTATTCGAATAATTATCCTTTACTCTTAAACTAATCGATTTTTATGGAAAGGTTATCTTGTTCGAGTTACTTGACTTAATTGGAATCATTTCTTCATAACTCATTACTAAAATGACAAAAATTTGACTGAAAAACCATTGTTGTGAAAAAAAGTGACATCTGAGCTTACCTGGAACGAAACGGTATATTTCTTATTTTGATTCGAACATTCCTTTTTCCATAAATTAAATGAAACATCTTATGGTTAAATTTTCTCAAATTTCTAATATATAACCTTCTGCAATAAGTATTCACCCCGTGAAATTTGTACTAAGTTTTATCTGAATTATACAGATATAGTTCAAACCTTGTACCCGGGTCAAAAATAAAACTCGGTTTAGACTTGGTTTACCAACTCGAAATTTGGAGCCGTTTTTCACAAGACAAATTCGACTTTTTCTTACAGAGATATGAAATACATTAACTTTTCGCCTTGGTTTAAATTTATTCAACTTAAATTATAAGGCGAAAAAGTCAAAACAATGGTGAAATCATTTTTATATATTAAAGCAAAAATAAGGCGAATGAATAACTTTTTTTCGACTTCGTTTAGCAAGTCAAAAGTAAGGTGAAAGACTATCGTACTCGAAGTGAAGACAAATAAGTTCAAACTAAGACCAAAACATACAAATAAGTTGAAACTAAGATGAAAAAATTCCAAAAAGTTGAAAAAAATTTAATTTAAGTCGAAAAAGTCGAGATCTTATCGAAAAATCGTCGGCAAATCGATAACTTCAAAAGAAAATAAGGCGAAGTGAGCCTGAATCAAGTTTTATTTTCGACCCGGGTAGTAAATGAAAGACACACATCATTGAACAATGTTATGGCAGTCAAAATTAAAGCTTATTTAAAAAGGTAAAAGATAAATACGTTAGATTTTACATATACGATTGTTAATTTAAAAGATATCCAGAGTTAGACTCACATTTAACTTCTTGTCGACACTTTTACAATTTATCAGGTTAAAAAATTTAAAAAAAAATTCTGGGCGTCGGTTGGCCCTGCGGGCCAGCCCCCAAACTTCCCGCTGTTTTCGATCTCAAAGAGCTCGAAAACATTAGTGTAGATATATTTTCGAGCTCGAAAATGCTATCACATGCGATTGGTTTTTTACGATCTTCTCAAGCTCTAACGAGTTGCCTGTTATGCTGAAGTTTGAAAATTTATATAAGAATCAAGAATTGTTAATGAAGCGGTTCTTAAAATTTAATCTCTGATTAGGTTCAATAAAATAAGTGTATTCAGGCAGAAATCAATGCCAGGGATTCAAATCAAGATTTAAATGAGTTTTGACTCATGTGAGAAACAATCAAATATAAATATCCGAGAAAAATATTAAAAACTACGTTTTATCGATTTTATTGTTGGTACTATGATTTAAACTAAAAACCAAGTTCGATGACATTATGTATCGAAAGTAACCATATAAAGGATGAGTTGGTATAACTTTAGACACATTTTCGTAGGTTATATTATGATTTATCCGAGAAAAATAACATAAAATGTTATTTTTTTAATTTTTCAACGCCGATATCTTTCGAACTATTTCATCGATTTTGACGTTTGAGGTGGCAATCGGCGCGTTTTATTGAATTCTAGAGCTGATTAAAATTTGGAATCGATCGCGTCGGTCGTTTCGGAAATATTTCGAAAAAACCGTTTTTCACTATTTCTTTCTCCCGCGATAACTCTCGAACGAATTATCCGATTTTGATGTTTAAGGTGGCGATCGACGCGTTTTTTTGAGTACTAGAGCTGATTAGATTTTGATATCGATTGTATAAGTCGTTTCTAAGAAATCAATAAAAAACTAAAAAAAAAAATTTTTTTTTTTTCGTAATTTGCAGATATTTTCGAGTCTATTTGATCAAATGATCTGAAATTTTTAGAAAAGTTGATGGCCAACAAGCTCTTTCAATCGCCGCCTTAAACATCCAAATCGGTTCATTAGTTCAAAAGTTACAAAGAGTTTACATACATACACACACACACACACACACACACACACACACATACATACATACATACACACACTCGGACATCATTCTGAAAATAGTCAGAATAGCTTCCTAGGACCTCAAAACGTCGACATCTGATGAAAACTCGATTTTCGAAAATCGGGGTGAAAACAATAACTTCCCGAAATTTTCGAAAATCGTCGATTTTCTTAGCGGGAAGTTAAAAAAAAAAAGAAAATGATCAAAACCAGAAAATTAATAATGGAAATTGAAGCTTGTTAAATTTATGTCAAAGGGAATTTTCGAACCAAACTAAAAAACATACCTTTATATTCTGAGTATGGCCAAATGGAACTTTTTTGACGACAATGGTTTTTCAATCAAATTTTTATTACTTTTTTTATTTATTTTCAGTCGTAAAGTTTGACCTCTTCCGATCATATACAAAATAATTATTACATGCCCCTGGTGGATCCTAATTACGGTAAATTACCATATTTTACGGCATTCGGAAGAATTGCCGTAATTTACGGTAAAATACGGTAATCTACCGTAAATTACGGTAAAATTCGGTAGATTACCGCAATTCGGATCCACTAGGGTGTAGTGAAAAAGCTTAAATTTATCATTTGTAATTTATAGTTTATAACTCATGACACATAATCAAGACTCAACTCAAAACTCAGACTCAACTTAAATCAGTCCAACAGACTTTTAACAGTTCCAAACTCATAATTATTATTATCTATAGTTCATTTGATTTTTCCAAATCGATTAAATAATTTAAGCATCTTTGGCGAAATAAATTTAGTGATTCTGATAACGTAATCTCAAATGGAAGTGAGTTCCAAAAAGTACAACCTACTATAATAAAAGACTTTTGATAGCAAGCTGCATGGGCAAAAGGGACCTGAAGTGTATTAGTTCGCAATGGATTTCTACGTGAAATTACATTAGATCTAAGTTTTAGCTGATGATTAAATAAACCAAGTCTCCCAAGACACAACACTTTATAAAACTCACACGCAATGAGGTATCATCTTCTATTCCGTAACTTTTAATTAGGAGTTATGAAAAAAAAATTCCAATTAACTCAAATAACTCGAACAGGATAACTTTTTCATCGAAATCGATTAGTTTAAAAGCAAAGAATAATTATTCGAACTATTCGATTCGATTCGTGTCGAATAATTCGTAAATCCGAATATTCGCACATCCCTAAAATAAAGTAAAATGTCAAACACCTTACTAATACATGATAATACTTTGAATAATATTCATGACGATTATACCTATTTACAAATAAGTATATCGGTTGAGATATAAATATTCAATGCTATATCAAATTATATCTTCTCGCAACTCAATTTAAAAATAATCAGTATATTTGTCTCTTCATGATTTTATTTGCAGAATACAATTTAAGTACTTCTTAATATACAAAACTATCGAAAATGAACTGTATACAGTCATAATACACGGAAAAAAATAGTCAGTGGCAGCTAACGATTAGTTCAGTAGCCGATACCGAAATAGTCAGTAGAAGCTACTGATTATTTTTCAGTATTCACTACCGGTTATTATGTTCCGCGTGTAATTCAAATTTAAAGTTGAATTTTATCGTCATGCCTATTAGTTACATATGACTATAGATACACAAATTTATATCACATTATTGATGATAAATTATAATATAAGAAATTAGGACAAAATTAGATCAAAGGCATTCATAGTCAGAGGGGAAAGTATTACAAAAAAAAAAAATAATAAATTACCATGACAAGCTTCTGATGCAATAACGTTATGTATCGTCAATGGTAATGTATTGATACCAATTCGATTTATCATCTTTTCTGCTATTTCTATCAAAAGTTTTTCCGTTAACTCTATTAAACTAATCTCCGTATACAATTTTCTAAATAAAAAACATTTTGGAACAGCCGTTACTATTAATGCAGCATTATTATGACCACCATTGTCACTGTTTTCATTTGAGTTTACGATATTCAATCCAAAAATTTTTATATCATCATGTTTATTTAACAATAAATTGCAATAGTTTTTTGGCAGAGTAATTATTTTTATTGGATGTTTTAAAAGTACCGATATAAATTTATTTTGATATTTATAATCTGAAATAAAAATAGACACAATTTAATGAATATTATAAATAATGACAATGAATGAGATATTTATAAAAACAACAAATTTAAGAAAACAATCGGTCTGTCGGTTGACCCTGCGGGCCAGCCCCAAAACTTCCCGCTATTTTCAAGCTCTTGGCGCTATAAGTCTATATATAATTAGTTCTGATCAAACCTGGCTGATGAAGGCTAGGTATAATCATATATAAGTCTATGCATAATCAGATCTAACTATACTTGAGTCTATATATAGTTAGACCTGATCATATATAGGCTTATATATGATTATACCTATCCTTCATCAGTTAGATCTAATTATATATAGACTAGACTGGGCCAAAAAAATTGACTATTTTTTTTTCTTCTTTCGATACTGTGAAAATATTATTCCTGATGACCAAAAAAAATTATGATGCAACTTTGAGCCCTTAATAATGATATTAAGAGGTGTATCGTTACGACTATTTGTTTTTTGACAGAAATTTCATTTCTCACCCCAAACTCGTAAATCATCTATCTGAAAAATTTGAGCAATAAATATTTTTGAAGGAAATTGAATTCCCTACAAAAAATCTCTCTTAGTAAATTTACGTAAAACAAGCCGATTCCTTGTAACCGTGCTTCAAACATTGATTTGTTTTTTAAATTCTTTGTTTCTATTTCGAATTTTTGTAGCTACTAGAAATATAAAAATTTTTTCTAGTCAAGATACGTATTTTTAGAAGAAATTTAATGCTCTGCAAAAAAAGGTCTCTTAACAGTTTTTGCTAAATTCCCTCTTTAGAAATTTATTCAGGTTATTTAAGTCGTCTTGACTCAACTTCAACCTTGAATAACTTTTGAAGGAGTGAATTTAGCGAAAAATGTTAAGAGGCCTTTTTTGTAAAGCATTAAATTTCCTTAAAAAATATGTATCTCGATCGGAAAAAATTTTAATATTTCTAATAGTTACAATCCAAAATAGAAACAAAGAATTTAAAAAACAAATCAATATTTAAGGCACGTTTACAAGCAAACGGCTCGTTTTACGTCAATTTACTAATAGAGATTTTTTGTCGAGAATTCAATTTACTTTAAGAATATATTTTGCTCAAATTTTTCAAAAAGATGATTTACGAGTTTTGGGTAAGAAATGAGATTTCTGTCAAAAAACGAATAATCATAACGATTCAACTCTTAATATCAATATTAAGAGCTCAAACTTGCACAATCATTTTTTTTGGTCATCGGGAATAATGTTTTCACAGTATCGAAAGAAAAAAAAATAGTCGATTTTTTGGCAGAGTCTAATATAGACTAATATATACTTAGATCTGATCATATATTGGCTTATATATGATTATACCTAGCCTCCATCAGCCAGGTCTGATCAGATCTAATTATATATAGGTTCATATATAATTATATATAAATCCATGTATAGTCATATATAATTCTATGTATGATTATATATATAATTATATATGATCTCATATATACTCATATATAATCAGATCAAATCATTTTTTCTCGGGACGGTTATATTTTTTACTATCTGTATAGTACATCTTACTATAACTGTTTTTAATAAATACAAATTTAAGAAATTATATTTTCTAAACCAATATAGTATTTGTTACTATACAACGATATTAAAAATTATTATGCCTAATGTATTTTATTCAACTCATGCGCGCTATTCACGTTTTATCATGCCTAAAATCCGAACCCTAAATGGCCGTTTACGGACTGGTGAAAAATTATTTGTCAAAATGCCATAAAGATGTCTACCATTCCGGCCATTGTGACGTAATAAAAATAAACGTAACTATCTTTCGGACTTTAACTGAATAATGGGTAATTACATCTCCCTGTTATTACCCATTGAGCAGCCAAGATCGTGATGCCGAATGTTTTTAACGTGGAGTTGAAACTTTAATATTGAATTTGAATTTCCGTTAACTTAAATCAACATCCCTATAATTTTGTCATATTATTAATATTATAAGTTTTTTTTTCACCATGTCTCTAAACAACTATTTAGACTCCGCATTTTAGGCAATTAATAAAACGTAAATAGCACACATGAGTTGAATAAAATTATGGGCGCAACATGTAGGTTAAATCATAATCCGTCATCCGCGATGTGTTAGCACTCGTCTTCGGTGCGCAGTATGCACTCGCTTTGCTCGTGCCTGCGCACCTACGACTCGTGCTAACCACATCGCGCCGACACATTATGAATAACTTACCCTACTAGTTACACCAATAACTATTATTCAACGCAGGCTTGATATGCGTACTTTATGACATCTGCGTTGCGAACCCTAAACGGCTGTTCACCGACCGGTACAAAGAAGTTGAGTAAAATAAAAATAGATGTCTTTGACTTTTACTCAATGTGGATTGAAGGGGTATTTCACAATAAATAAAACACCAAGTGATGACAGTTATACTTGTATATTTAATCAATGGCTTACACAATTAATAAACACTTTATTATTATTAAATAAACTTTTAGTACAAACTTTGGTTGCTACAGCTGTAGGCGTCTCTAGATCAGTGTATATAGGTATATTTTTGTCAGTTGAAGTTCTAGGCGTTTGGTGGCGTCGAGGCGTTTTTGGTTGCGAGTCTGCCATCAGAGGCGTGACCGAGTTGACAGTACCGCCACATCCACTCCCCCCTGAGTTACTTTCGGTGGGAAGTTTGAATGTAACTTTGCGAGTGTATGTGTGTTTCGGCTTGTCTATTGGAGAACTCCCATGATGCTGTTGCATTGGTCCTGCTGCTGCTTCTGTTACCGGTTCTTCTAGATAAGTGTCGTCGTTTTTGCTTATGAAAGCTGGTTTGAGGCGTTTGATTAAAACATTTTTTTCGGTGCCGTCGACATTGATTTTGTAAAGAACATCCGAAATTCGTTGAATGACCGGATATGGGCCGATGTATGGTGCTTCGAGTGGTACTTTTACGTGGTCACAACGTATAAACACATGTGAGCACGTAGTCAAGTCTTTCAAAATGAAGATTCTGGCTGTATTGTGGTGTGCAGTGGGTCTCGGTCGTATGCCTCGCATGTGCTCGCGGAATTTCTCTACGAAGATTTGTGGTTCCGGTAGCATCTCAGTGGTAACGAAAAATTCACCGGGGATTCTGAGACATGTCCCGTATAGCATTTCTGCTGGTGTGACTTGGATGTCCTCTTTAAAGCTAGTTCTTAATCCTAGTAATACTGTTGGCAGTATCTCAGTTCATGGTTTGGGAGAACACATTAGAGCAGCTTTGAGTGTTCTGCGCATTCATTCGACAATTCCGTTCGATTGCGGGTGATACGGAGTCGTTCGTGTTTTGTGTGCTCTGACAAGTTGTGCTAGAACTTGGAATAGGGCTGACTCGAATTGCGTGCCCTGGTCTGTTGTGATTGTTACTGAAGTACCGTAATGACAAATCCAATGTTCGTAAAGCGCGTTGGTGACTGTTTCAGCGGTCATGTCTTGTATCGGCACTGTTACTGTCCACCTGGAAAACCGATCGATTATTGTTAAGCAGTAAGCGTGATTATTTACCTTTGGTAAGAAGATAATGTCCATGTGAATGTGGTTAAATCGGTTGTCAGGGACATCAATTTGGTGTGGTTTGAGTTTATTGTGACGATGAACTCTAGCACGTTGGCATGCAAGACATTCTCGTGACCAGGTGGTTGCGGCTTTGCGTAGTCCGGGCCAGATGAATTTTTCCCGTAGGTTTCTGGGCGTGGTTCTCCTGCTGGGATGGGACAGGTTGTGGACGACGTTTAATGCCGTTTTACGTAGAGTTCGAGGTAGATAAGGTCTCACGATGCCAGAGGTTATGTCACAGAATACGTCGATTCCATCAATTTTAAGTTTTTAAAGTTCGGGCGATGTTGAATTTTGGACTAGGTCTTTTAACTCGTCATCGTCTTGTTGTGCTTGATGTATAACCTGATTAGTAAGTGTTGATGGCATGTCGATTGCATTAATTCGAGAGAGTTCGTCTGCTACGATGTTTTCGTCACATTTGACGTAGACTATGTCAGTTGTCAATTGTGAGATGAAGTCGAGTTGACGAACTTGACGTTCTGACGCTTTGTCGAGTTTTTGTTTGAACGCGTATGTCAGCGGTTTGTGGTCTGTCTTGACGATAACACGCCTGCATTCAAGGAGATGTCGAAAGTATTTCGTGGCTGCGAAGATAGCGAGAAGTTCTCGATCGTAAGTGCTATACCGTTGTTCGATTGCGCTAAGCTTGCGTGAGAAGAACCCGATGGGTTTCCACGTGTTGTCTTCGAGCTGTTCCAATTTTGCACTAATGGCTATTGAAGATGCATCCGTCGTTAGTACTAGTGGGTCTTTGGACGATGGAAATGTTAGCAATGTTGTTGTCGCGAGTTATTCTTTGCATTATCCGAACGCTTCTTCCGCCTCAGTGTTCCAGATGATCTTTGTTTTGTCGTTTTTCTTTGATTCCTTGAGGTAGCTGTTGAGGGGCAGAAGAAGTTGTGATGCGTTTGGAATACTTTAGTGGTAATAATTGACCATGCCAAGGAATCGTCTCAGTTCGACGATAGTTTCCGGCCTCGGGTAGCTACTGATTGCTTCAACTCGGTCTGCTTTAGGTGTATATCCATCGGCAGTGATTGTGTACCCGAGGAATTCGATTTGAAGTTGAGCAAAACTGCATTTTTTAACGTTAATAGTAACGTGATGTTGATTCATTATATCAAGAAGGATTCGTATGTGTTCTTCGTGGTCTTCCTCGTTGTCTGAGAATACCAGGTAGTCGTCGACGTAGAGAAACACGAAGTCGAGATCACGGATTGTTGAGTCCCCATAGCGTTGATATGTTTGGGCAGCGTTTCTGAGACCGTACGGTATACCGAGATATTCGTACAGTCCCCAAGGTGTAATGATTGCCGTCTTTTCGATGTCGTCCGGATGCATGGGTACACCCAGATAGGCTTTTTCGGCGTCGATCTTGGAGAAGACTTTTTTGTGAGCCAGGCGTGGAAATAAGTCTGAGATGAGCGGTGGCGGGTATGAATCAGGTTCGGTGATAGCGTTTGGTTGGCGATAGTCGCCACACATTCTCCATGTTCCATCTTTTTTCTTGACCATGTGGATCGGGCTGGCATATTGACTACTGGATGGTCTGATGATACCGGCGTCGAGTAATTCCTGGATCTGTTTTTTGGCTGCTGTGGCCTTTTCCCCGGCGAGTTTGCGAGGTCTGGCTGATGGTGGTGGATCATGCGTGATTATTCGGTGTGAATATCCTTTTTTATTCATACACGGTCTGCTGAGTGGTTTGGTGATTTCTATATACTGTTTGAGTAGTTCGGCGTATTTGGATGGAATCTGTGAACTGACAGTTGATATATTGTAGTGTTCAGTCGGTCCCATTTCACCTTTTGTTGATATTTGTGTTGTTGAGTCGATGAGTTGACGGTTTGCTAAGTCGATTGGTAGATTGTAGTGTGCTGAAAAGTCAGCGCCAAATATCGGTGTGGGTGCGTCCGCGATGATAAAAGACCACGGGAATTGTCGCCGAAGGTTGAAGTTGACATCGATAGTCTCGATCCCGTATGTTGTGATTTCTGATGAGTTTGCCGCGTACAAGGTGGGTGTGTCTGGATTACGATTTTTGCGGAATTTGCTGGCTGGCAGGATGGATACCACCGAGCCAGAGTCGATAAGAAATTTTAGTTGTGTGGTTATGTCGAAGATATGGAGACGGAGCTCACGAGGTTAAGTTGCAGTACTGCCGCCGACGGCTCCGACCGACGACAGTGACATTAGTTTTCCGGTTGCATTGGAGGTTTTAAGGTCCCAGAGAGCTTGCAGGGCATAGTGCATTTACGAGCTTCTGACCCGAATTTGGCGTGGAAATAGCAAATGCCACTTCGGTTAGGCGTAGTTGACCTTGATCTTGACCGATGTCCTAGTTGGAGTGTTTGCAGAGTCTGTAGTATCTGGGAGAGTTGCTGTTGGATCTGCTGTTGTTGTATAGTTTGGTGCTGCAGTTGCTGCTGCGATTTTTGTTGCTGGATTTTCAGCTCGATGACGCTTTATCAATCGCTTGCTGCATTTTCTGCGATTGGCTATCTACTAGAGGGGGGTAGTGAGTGTAATTTTTACCTGATGTGGTCATTACGTGGGTTTTCGGCAGCATTTCGCAGAAACGGTCGGCGATTTTGGCGATTGCGTCGAGCGGTAATGTGCTCGAAGTTATCAAGTGCGGTTGTATCTGCACTGGAAGCCGCTCCAACCATAATTTTTGCAGAATGGTATCGTCGATTGATCCGTTTGCTAATTCCCGCATTTGTCGAAGAGGTTGGGTTGGTTTTATTCCGTCCAGTTTGACTTCTCTTAATAGTTTGTTGACCTGCTTCTGCCTAGAGTCAGAAAGTCGCGCAATAACGGTTTTTTTAAGAGTTTCATACTTATCTGCCAGTGGCTCTTGTCGAACCAAGTCTGATAACTGCTCGATTGTCTCGGCATCCAGAGCCTTGATGACAGTGAAATATTTGATTCGATCGTCATTGATGTTGCAAGTGATAAATTCTGCTTCCGCCATGACGAACCAGAGATCAGGGCGAGTTTTAGAGAATGCCGGCAGCGTTGGTCGCGCGACGTTGTATCGTTCGTCGGTGTGCAACATATTGTCGTAGAGAATTGGATTAAGTGGGTATGTTTCCGTTTGGTTACCTGGTGGTAGTTGATGTTTTGATATTGCACCCTTCACGGTGTTGATGTTTTGTTTTCCGTCGATATTCAGGCCCTTGAGGATCTCGAGGGAGGCTGCGTTGTCCAAGAGGAGAGAGTTACCGTTGTCGTATATTGGTACACCTTGGGGGTCATATCCCAGTATTTTGCCGTTATCGTTATCTGTTTTCTTCTCCGGGGAGTGAGTTAGTGTCATTTTGATTATTATTGTTTTTTTTTTTTTATAATGAGCAATTTTTTGGTGTCATAATTAACTACGCGTCAGTATAATTCACGGTGATATTTTTGGCGGAATGCCATGTATAACCAATTTTCGATCACTTGGATCACGTCGAGGTCACCAATTGTGGATTCAAGGGGTAATTCACAATAAATAAAACACCAAGTGATGACAGTTATACTTGTGTAACATACTGGATAATTCCCAATATTAATTAAAATATTTTTGAATATTTAATTTTCTATTAATATCCAGGTTTGGCCTCGTTAGAGCGTCTATAGACCCCTGGTGGGCCGTGGTCGTCGATTATTTTATAAATTCTTTCCAAAGACTGATCATTTAGTCGTTATAAAAAAATATACAGTGCTCCCCCCCTAAGATATCCCTCTGTAAGATATCATTTCCCCTCATTTTACTACCATTTCCCCTCAGTTCAGTTTCCCCACTGCACTCAGTGAAATTTACTTGCGCATGCGCCTGAGCCGCCACTATAAGTCAGTTGTTTATATACACATAGACATACTTATAGATGGTAAGACTGCGCATGCTTCTATTTTTAATAGCTCCATCTTTTAAGAGTGGAAGGGGTACCTCTCTAAGATATTTTTCCTGGAACCAGAGCCCCGAATCCGATATTTTAGGGGGGGAGCACTGTACTAGAGGCAACAGAGTTGATAAAATGTTGACGCTGCATCTCAGGTTCCCTGTGAGAGAATCGTCGTGGCCCGGGTCTCATTCATCGTCATCTGTTTTGACTACCCGCGAGCCACGGCGACTCTCTTATCATAACCGATTTCCGTTACATTGTATAAAATTATTTAATTAATAATAATTAATTTAATTTAATCAATAAAATATTACGGGAACGTAACACTTGTATATTTAATTAGCGGTTTACACAATTAATAAACACTTTATTATTATTAAATAAACTTTTAGTGCAAACTTTGGTTACCACAGCTGTAGGCGTCTCTAGATCAGTACATATAGGTATATTTTGGTCGGTTGAAGTTCTAGGCGTTTGATAGCGTCAAGGCGTTTTTGGTTGCGAGTCTGCCATCAGAGGCGTGACCGAGTTGACAGTACCGCCACATTAAATATGGTTACTTCAATTCATCATAAGGGGAGTAGGTTATACCGCGTGGTTGTGTTGTATTTATTTTGATAATAAATATTGAAATTAATAATTAAAACATCCGAGTAAAATTTAAATCAATATCATATGAATTGATCATATCAATTGTAATACGTAACTAATCGTAACTACAAAAAGTTGGAGATACTCAATGCTAGAGTACTTTATTTTTGTGAGAGACTGTATCCCATACATTTAAGTTTTAAATATACAGATACACACTAATACAATCTTTCTGATGAAAATAATAAATGTGGCAACGCTGCAAACATTAATATTAAATAGTCTATAGATTAAACGTATAGGTAGCAATCTTTATATATAGTGGGAGTTTAGTATACATATAATTTGTAATTGTTGTCTATCACAAATTTTGGATAAAATAAATTTTCGTGCATACTTTAATAATTTTTTTTCGACTTATAAATAAATCGCATTTAAAAAGAATAAAATTGTCCGATGTGTACTACTTTCGATATCATAATTGTTTAGAATTCTGAAGCTATTAAAAAGCCATCATTAATATAAGTTATTATTGAAAAATAATTTTGTTGTTTGTTTAATATCATTGAATAAATGTTTCATTAAAATTATTTCAAAAAATTTTCAAATGATTTTTGAACCTGAAATACTTTCATGTTCAAAAATTAACCTAACTAACTGATATTTGAATTTCCGCAGGTTGAGTATGATGACTGCAACGTTGTCGAGTTATGATTACTGTACCCCACCACACGTCAAGAATTTTAAAATTATGTATATCGGGCATTCCATGCCAAATCACCGAGGTTTTGACCCGACCCCCTTCGATTTCGCTGAAACTTTTTTATCATTTTCTATCCTACCAAAGATATTTTTCTGAATTTTTTCAGATTTTTTTACTCAACTCAAAAAAAGTTACGAATTTTTGAAAAAAACCGCTTTTTTTTTTTAAATTGCTATAACTTTCTCACAAATTAACCTTTTGGCACTTTTTTTTTTTCAAAATTTGTGTTTTTAAATGCAGTTTTCAGAAAAAAATACAAAAAATTTTTCAAAAGTCGCGATAGATGAAATATTTCAGTTTTTTCAAAAAAACCGTAATTTTTTCGAAGTCCGACACCTTCGATTCTCAATTTTTTTGTCTCAAAAAAAACTTCAACTAAGACAGTATTTAACCCCGCTATTCCCATTTTGTGCCGACTTTCTTTTATATTTTATTTTTTCGATTGAAAATAAAAAAATTTCTAAATTTGGCTTATTTCTTATGACTTTGCGCTGAAGTTTTTTTGGATTGTTTTTAAAAGTTCAGAAGTTAAATAAAATCGTACAAAAACAATCCTAAAGTGTATTAGGGGCAAGGATTAATTTTTTCGGAGGAAAATTACCAATTTTTAAATATAGTAAAATCTAAACTTACAGTTAACCTTCTCAATAAGACAATTTATATATAAACTGAGAAAAATATAGCCTGAGAAAATATAAATTGAGAAAAAAAGTAGAAAGATAGCCTTATAGACAGTTTTGGATCAAATTGAACGGAATATCCCTGATTAAAAACTCCGATTGAATCTGATTGAATCTAATTGAAACTCAATCAGAATTCTATCAGTTTCAATCAGAAACAAATTTCCAATCTGAAATGTTCGGGAGCGTTCGAGGGTTCTGATTGACTTTCTATCAGTTTCAATCAGATTCTATCAGAAAAAAATATTTAGTATTTTCTGATTGAAACTGATTGGATTTTTCTCTATCAGTTTCAATCAGATTCAATCAGAAAAAAAAATTTTAATTTTCGATTATTTTCCGATTGAATCTGATTGAAACTGATTGGATTTTTCTCTATCAGTTTCAATCAGATTCAATCAGAAAAAAAAATTTTAATTTTCGATTATTTTCCGATTGAATCTGATTGAAACTGATTGGATTTTTCTCTATCAGTTTCTATCAGATTCAATCGGGAAATAAGTTTTCAAAAATTATTTTTTTCTGATTAAATTTGATAGAAACTGATTGGATTTTTCTCTATCAGTTTCTATCAGATTCAATCGGAAAATAAGTTTTCAAAAATTATTTTTTTCTGATTAAATCTGATAGAAACTGATAGCGAAAAATCCAATCAGTTTCAATCAGATTCAATCAGAAAATAATAATTTTTAAAAAATTATTTTCCGATTGAATCTGATTGAAACTGATAGCGAAAAATCCAATCAGTTTCAATCAGATTTAATCGGGAAATAATTTTTTTTAAATTATTATTTTCTTATTGAATCTTATTGAAACTGATTGGATTTTTCTCTATCAGTTTTTATCAGATTTAATCGGAAAATAATTTTTTTAAAATTATTATTTTCTGATTGAATCTGATTGAAACTGATCGAATTTTTCTCTATCAGTTTTAATCGAATACAATGAGTGAATAATATTTTATTTTTAAGATTACTTATCATGTTTTTATTAACTCGCTCTCATGTATGTCTGTCCGGTCGCGCGGAGAAAAATGTTGGCTCGAAACCTAGCAATTTTTATTATGCTGTCAACAACCTTGAGACAGGAAATGAAGCATAAAAAAAATTATTATACTCATACGAAAATTTATTATGCTGTATCACAATACTTACTACGCGCGAGAGACTTATCGATAAACTTTAATAACAATTACTTTCATACGTTATAATAATTCTGATGCGGCGTAACAATTTTTCGTATAGGTAAAATAATTTTTTGGATACTTCACATCCTGTTTTAAGAGCAGCACAATAAAAATGGCTAGGTCTCGAGCCAACATATTTCTCCGTGTAGAATATTCTAATTGATTTTAAACTATCTTCCTGATTAGCTAGATATATTGCTAAAGTTTCTAGTAAAAATGAAACGAGGCACTGGCTAGAACCTCGCTAGCGTCGCTGTGGAAACCTCAAATTTCTCATAATATAAAAAAATTTAGTGCTCCAGATTTAGGCCTCAATTTCTCAAATGACGTACCCTACGCAGATTCCCTCACTTTTTTTCGTTAAAAATAAATACTTTGGACGGGGAATCTCAAAAAAAATGACCCAAAAATAAATAATTAATTACCAATTTGCAGAAAAATTACCGGAAACTCTATGAAGTATAATGAATGAAAATGAATATTTATTTTTATTTATCTCCGTTCAAAAAAAATTTAATGGTTACTATGAGAAAATAGTTAACTGAAAGAAAATTTAGTAGGGGAGCCTGAGGCACAAATGCCCCCTTCCCCAAAAATTATAAAAACAAAAGTTTTTTTTATTTCCCGTCAAGTTATGACCTTTGTAATGTTTTTATCATATTTTAGGCCAATATGTGATATGTGGGGTAAAATGGACCACTCAAAACAAAGAAATAGTAACGAAAAAATTAACTTGACGAAAAATAAAAAAAAAATAATAATTTCGTTACAATTTTTTTTCGAGTGTTCCATTTTGCTCTGCACATCACGTATTGATCTAAAATGTAACAAAATTAGTATAAAGGTCATAACTTGACGGAAAAATTGAAAAAAATAATTTTTTTGAGTGGTCCATTTTACCCCACATATCACATATCGGCCTACAATATGATTAAATCATTATAGAGGTCATAACTTGACGGAAAAAAAAAAAATTTTTACCTAATTTTTGAGGGGGGCCTTTGTGCCCCAGGGGGGCCTTCGTGCCCCAGGCTCCCTTATACATTTCTTCAATTAAAATACAAAAATTCATTGAGGACAAAATGTTTGATTTTGTATTCTATATTATTTCGGAAATTAAAAAAAAAATTTTTTTTGAGACCTACTAAAAGTTTGTCCAGGAATATATAAAAGCGAATAATAATAATAATAATAATAATAATAATAATAATAATAATAATAAATTAATCAATTTATTTTATTTTTACACATAAATTTTTTTAAGTACTCAGATTTTTTTTTAACTCGAAAATTTTCTAAGTCCAGAAAACGGTAATTTTTTTTTTTGAGGATTTTGAGAGCTCCGTTAGAAGTCCAAACCGATGAAGAGTTTGCATTTAGACTTCATAGATTTAGAGTGCCAATATTGTATTATTTTCCGACCGGTAGATAAAAGATCAAAGGAATTGAATTTTTTGAGGTCCAAACTAGAATTTGTTTTTTGACTCGGGCATATTATCTATGAGATAAAAGTAGTTTAACATTGGACAGTTTAAAAATGGTAAGTTTAAAATAGTATAAATCTTTTTTACTTTAGAATGTTCTACTGTTAAGTTATAGCAATTTAAAAAAAAAAGTTATTCAATTTACATACTTTTTAAATGGAAAAATTTGATAGTCGAGAAAAAGTACTTTAAATTCAATTTAAGAGCTAAAATTTTCAGGGAATTTTTTTCTCAATATAAACGGCAAAATTATCTTGTGTTGGCTAGAAAAAAAAAATTTTCGTTTCAAACAAAACGGATTCAATTAGAAAATAATAATTCATTTATCGATTATTTTCCGATTGAATCCAATTAAATCCGACAGAAAATTTTCAATCAGTTTTAATCCGTTTCAATCGGAAAATAACAATTCAGATAATATTAATAATTATTAAAATTTGGGCAGATATGAATTTCATTTGTCATGAATTCAGCAATTTTTGAAGTATCAAAGTATAGAATTCTATCGGTCTTTCCAATTTAATCAATTTTATAAAAAGTTAAAACAAGCATTTTTCAGGATTATATATAAACTTTTTTTGAAGAACTGTATTGATTGAATTAAAACTATCACGAAAATAAAAGAAAACATTAATAAAAAATTATATATACATTAGGTTGATTAAAAAAAAAAATTTTTTTTTTGGTATCCAAAAATTGAAAGTAAACCTAAAAACCAAAACTTCTGTACCAATTCAAGCTCTTAATAATAATACTACGGTTTGCGTCCATCCGTTTTTATTCATATTTACAGAGTATTTAAATAACACGGGAAAAAAACTTTTTATATTTTAGAATTTTCTAACTTACAAGCTAATCAACGAATTATGATGCACGATAGATATTTTTGTAAGAAATTGAATGCTCTACAACAAAAGTCTCATCATTTTTTGATAAATCTAACTGTTCAAAAGTTATTTGAGCTTAAAGTCAAATTTATAGTGAATTTTGAGATTTTCTTACTCTTCCGGCGAAACTATCAGTTTTATCAGAAAATCTCATAGAAACTTTTTTGTAGGTAATTTCATTTCTCAAAAATTATTATGAATTAAGTTTTCCAAAATTTCGCTTTTTTTTTCTAGTTATTTTCATTTCAATATCAACCTCTTAAAAAAATAGTTTTCTGATTTATTTTTTATAAATTCTAAAATATATTTTCTGTATTTTAATTAATATTTTTTAAATAAATTTTTTTCATGGGAGTGTTTAACGCAAGGAATTTCGTATGTAACTAATAGAAAAAAAAGTTGCTTGAACCAAGAGAAAAATTTCTTAAGAGAAAAGATATATATGGAGGAGAGAAAATTCACCAGTCCTATGCAATAGCAGTAGGAGTAGTTCGGTTCTCGCCACTAGATAGCGCCTACCACTTGTGTAGTGTCCCTGGTAAGAAACTTCGTTCAGACGTATTATGTTCCAGACTTGGAAGCAATTCTAACAAGAGCACTCCTCTGTTCTTTGACAGAGTGACAAGTACAATTTTTTGTGGTAATATAGTATATTCTATATTACTTCATGACATGCAATCTCATTGTTAATATAGATTCAACGTAGATTTTGAAACATTCGATCTTTTGATTTTCTACCGTTTAATAATATATACAATTATTTTGTCCCGAGAATCGGTAATTTTTTATTAATTTACAATCGAAACCTTCCGAAAATATCCAATTAAATCTGATTGAAACTGATTGAAATTCAATAATAAATTCTGATTAAATCTGATTGAAGCTGATTGAAAGTCAATAAGAAATTCTGATTAAATCTGATTGAAACTGATTGAAATTCAATAATAAATTCTGATTAAATCTGATTGAAACTGATTGAAATTCAATAAGAAATTCTGATTAAATCTGATTGAAACTGATTGAAATTCAATAATAAACTCTGATTAAATCTGATTGAAAGTCAATCAGAAATTTCTGATTAAATCTGATTGGACGTTTTCAATCAGATTCAATCGGAGTTTTTAATCAGGGATAGTATAGTACCGGATATCTCAACTGGCAGAGCACTCGACGCGATACCGACATGGTCTAGATTCGATTCTGAATTCGGGCTATCTTTATTTTTCTCAATTTATCCATAAATTGTCTTATTGAGAAGGTTAATTGTAAGTTTGGGTTTTACTATATTTAAAAATTGGTAATTTTCCTCCGAAAAAATTAATCCTTGCCCCTAATATACTTTAGGACTGTTTTTGTACGATTTTATTCAACTTCTGAGCTTTTAAAAACAATCCAAAAAAACTTCAGCGCAAAGTCATAAGAAATAAGCCAAATTTAGAAATTTTTTTATTTTCAATCGAAAAAATAAAATATAAAAGAAAGTCGGCACAAAATGGGAATAGCGGGGTTAAATACTGTCTTAGTTGAAGTTTTTTTTGAGACAAAAAAATTGAGAATCGAAGGTGTCGGACTTCGAAAAAATTACGGTTTTTTTGAAAAAACTGAAATATTTCATATATAGCGACTTTCGAAAAATTTTTTGTATTTTTTTCTGAAAACTGCATTTAAAAACACAAATTTTGAAAAAAAAAAAGTGCCAAAAGGTTAATTTGTGAGAAAGTTACAGCAATTTAAAAAAAAGAGCGGTTTTTTTCAAAAATTCGTAACTTTTTTTGAGTTGAGTAAAAAAATCTGAAAAAATTCAGAAAAATGTCTTTGGTAGGATAGAAAATGATAAAAAAGTTTCAGCTAAATCGAAGGGTGTCGGGTCAAAACCTCGGCGATTTGGCATGGAATGCCCCATATTTTAAAAATCAATATTTTTTTAACAAATCGGTCAAGAAATTCAGAGTTTTGTTCAAAAAATTTCTAATTTTTCCGTTTAAGAGTAGATAAGTTTTTTCAAAAAATCGTAAGATCATTTTCAAGATATTCAGGAAAATTTATGTTTTTTTTTATACTTGGTAGATCTCCACCCAGATAGCAAAATGACGTCTTAATGAGTTCTGAATGAGTTCTATTTATGATTTGGACGTCTCATGAACATCTTAAAGAAGTCTTTAAGAAGTTCTCAAGATGTCGAATGAGCCACCTAGCGAACTCAGTAAGACGTCTTTAAAAAGAGTTCTTTTTTCTAACTTCGTAAATAAGACTTCAGTATGAATTTACCATGAGGTCTTTAAAGAACTCCTAATTTTGACTTTATAAAGAAGTTTAAAGAAGAATACATTTAGACATCAAAAAACTGACGTCTTATTTATGGAGTCTTCAAGAACTCTTAATTAAGAGTTCTTAAAAATGACATCTTCAAGAAGCTATCATAAGACTTCTTGATAACTCCTTCAAAAAGACGTCGTTAAGCAGTCATTCCAACTTGAATGCATGTTAATTATGCAGCATGTTAATTATCTGGGCAGCATGTTAATTATGCACTTTTTGATGGTTAGTATCTCGTTTTACAATCGGTGAAAAAATTTCATTTTTTTTCATTAAATATCAGACATTGTTGTTAATCTTATGTTTTAATTCCATCACATTCGTAAAAAAAGTCGTTTTGCGAGTGAACTACCTAAAGTCAATGATTTATTGTACTTTGTCTTCGGCCCGTGTATATAACCCTACGACTCGTGCTGAAAACATTGCCCTCGCCGCATAAAAACTATCTTAAGGCCATTTTTCATATATAATTATACATAATTATATATAATTTTTTTTTTACCCGAGAACCATCAAAATCGGTTCATTCGTTCATGAGAAACCGTTGTCGAAAGAATTTAAAAAAATTTTTTTTAGTATTTTCGAAATTTCTCAAAAATGACTACATAAATTAATTTAAAAATCTGATCAACTGTAGAACTCAATAAAACGCGTCGATTGCCACCTTAACCGTCTTAATCGGTTAATTCGTTCGAGAGATATCGTTGGAGAAAAAATGATAAAAAACGTTTTTGTCAAAAACATAGGCGTACAAAAGTATTTTCGAGCTCAAAGAGCTCGAAAATGTATTCACAACAATTTTTCAAACTCAAGGAGCTTGAAAACAGCGAGAAGTTTTGGGCCTGGCCCGCAGGGTCAACTGATAGACCGATTTTTTTCTTCGTGTAGAACCTCGAAACGCGGACACCTTATGAAAACTCGATTTTCGCAAGTCGGGATGAAAACAATGACTTCCCGAATTTTTCGAAAATCTTTGATTTTTTTAGCGGAAAATTAAAAATTGTGATTACACCGATTCATATATCATACCTTCCAATAGATTCTCATAACGAATACGTTCATCCATAGCATGTTGATCAATTAAAATTAGTAATCTTTCATTATTTTGCTCAACTACGCCAGCAATATACTCAAAATTAACTTGCCTCAACACCTAGAAAATAATTAATATCAGTTTTTCATTTATATTTCAATTTTGTGATATAAAATTTGCAAAAGTTAACTTTTTAAAAACTATGCGAAATACAGTGATAGGACGATTTTATGGTGCTTATTTTGGTATCTTTTGATGAAAAGGGAATTAAGGAAATGCTGTGAAATACGATGTTATACCACAGAAAGCGTGTTTTTTTATATTTCTACTGTACTTTACCTGTAAAAAATACAGTGTCTACAGTAACTTTACTGTAAATAACGTATTTTCCGTTGTTCGGCTTAATTCAAGAATTCTTATTTTTTTATTTTTTCGCTGATTCTTTTCCTTCGGCAAATTTTGCCGATTGCTGATCTTATTTTATCAGCTAATACTTAGTTGACTTTTAGTTAATTATAAATTTAACGTAAAAATATATTTTTATAAATTTAATTACCTTAATTTGTTGTAATGAATGTTTGTCTATAGTTATTTCGGAAAATATCCTTTTATTGTTACAAATCCTTACATTATCGAAATTTTCTCGATGACATGAATGAAAACTGAAGTTATGTTCATTGTCGTATTCATAGCTCAACTGATGATTGAATAAACGTTGGCCACCAGTCCGTAATATTTTATTTAATTTTTGTGGCAAAAAACTATAACATTGTTTTTCTGAATTACAATAATTTTTAAGATATTTTTCATCATTATTTATCGAATATGAATAATCATTGGGAGAATCTAAAATCCAGTCAGACCATTCACCACTAATATTATCTAAATCACATGACACTTCCATCGGAATAGTCATTTTTTTATTATAGTCAATTTGATTGTCAAATTTCAATTGATTATCTTCAGATGACGGTATTGTTTGCTTATCCATATCAATCTCTGTACTCTCAGTTATTTTTTTATGGAACAACACATCAATAATTGCATTTATATTTTTTTTAGGATAAGTGTTATTAAATTTAAAATTAAATAAATTGGCTGTGGAATATTTGGATTTTTTAATAATTTTATATTTCTGCAATTGATCCGAGGATTTTTTTTTTATACCCATAATTATTTTTTGTCTAAAATCATCACGCATGGTGAATGAAACCTATACGGAAAATATCGTTTAAAAGATTAATAGTATATTACACACCTAGCGCAGTAGAGTAAGAAATGTCTCAGATTGTATGTGTATGTAATTGTTGGCCGAAGTGGAGCCGAGGTCAACAAACGTATGATCTGAGGCTTTCTTATTTACTGCTCAAGGTGCGTATACTATTTCTCCTTGACGGAGGCGGAAAGCGGCAACTTATTTTTGCACAGCGGGACGAAAGTTGACGCTTTTCGCCCGGAGGCGAAAAAAAAAATATATTTTAATCACCTGAGGATAATCTAAAGCAAAATTTTCAAGTATTTCTTTAAAATTTTGTCGATTTAAAAATCCACGTTCGTATACATTATTGCCAAAATAAATCGTTGTAGTTGTTCCATTTGTAGGACGATCCAAAATTTTTCTAACTTTCAACGCGCGACCAAATTTAAAAATCTGCAGACAAAAAAACACAAGTGATGGATTTAGAAATCAAAACAATTGTAATCAAGTAACAAATCGTTTCTTTAATTAATATTAGGAATCATTTTTTTTTCATACTTTTGCATATGAGTATTGTGAATTTTCGGACTTTGTCATAAAAATTATTAAAGGTATTTGATGCATTTTAAAAACAATTTCATTAATATTAGCGTCGATATTATGAATTTTTTTATAATTCGTTCCAAAATTTTCTAAATCTTGATAATTAATACCCTTACTATTATCGATTATTTGAATTCTTTTATCATTATCATTAATCCTGACAGCCACAGATGTTGAGAAACAGTTTAATGAAATCCTAACCTAAAAATATAATTGCAAAAATAATTAATCTTATGAACTAAATTAATATGAATGAACAATTGTACATACATAATTACATACCAAATCCATAATAAAAAGCTGAGATTGTGAATAATTACAATTAGTCATGATTGAATTATATTAATGGTAATGACATTAGGTGTGTATATGGCTATATTGGAGTCCGTAAATGAATTATCTTTTCTCCCACCAGTTTTGTACAATCAAGTCATCACTGCGTATGCAAGTTAGTTGTATTGCAAATTCATGAACTTCATCATAGCCAAGTAGTGGGAGAAAAAATCCTATTTTTGGAAATAACTATATACTTAGTCCAGTCAAATAAGAATTTCAGATACATGCTGAGGTGTACAAATTTGAAACGTTTTAAAATATTGTAGTTGTTCAAAATAATATAAATAACGAGGACAACAAATGTTAGTGGAAAAAAAACCCGGTTTGACTATTTTTGATTATTGTCAAAAAGATACAGTAGATCGTTACAGTAACAATCTAGTAGATAAGTAATGAGCATTGTTACTGTAATTATACAGTATACTTCTGAGATATATTTTTTTCTCTGTGAAAAAATTTCAAATTTTTCTTGACCTGAAAAAATGTATTTTCGGGGAGAATACTTCTTCCCACTTACTTTTTTAGTTAATTTTGAATTCTAAGATTCAGTTACTCTCTAAAAATGAATTAGTAAAATTCACTTCGAGTTAGTGATATATATATACCTAAGTATATATACACTGGGAACGAGCTACAAGCATACCACTGGTTGAATTAATGGTATATTTATAGCTGAAGAAATAATGATTATCTGGTGATTCGCAGTGCATTTCGCTAATCAATTTTTAGAGTAACTAATTGGTTCAAATTAGTAACCATTCCAAAATTTATAAATGAAAAAAATTCAGTTTCATTAATTTATCATTAAATAACTTTTGAATAAAAAAAATTCATTATCACAGGATTTAATTACAATGATGTTAAAGCTTATTGTTAAATAAACTTTAATTTATTTTTTCAACTTCCCGCTATGAAAATCGCTAAATTTCAAAAAAAGGAAAGTTATTGGTTTCGGTCCGATTTTCGAAAATCGAGTTTTCATCAGATTTCGACGTTTTGAGGTCCTACACGGAGAGAAATGTATGGTACTTATCGCCATACTCTTATTACAGTATTGCGGCAAGTACCATAAGTATGGCGTTATTCACCATACTGTATAGTACAGAAAATTTTGCGTAGCTTACATGTCTATATAGTAGAATTGACTAGACAAGTATGGGCTTGAGGCCCATACTACATTGAAGAAACGGCAACGTCACTAGGGCATTCCGCAATAGATCTTTGTGCGGTAGTCAACACACTATTGGATTATTACCGATACCACATAGATGTAGCTGCAACTCCGTCGATAAATAGATGAATATTTATTAATGTAAACAAGTGTATGTATCATTGTGTATGTTAGTAAATAATTGTTATTTAAAATATGTGTGCGTGTAAAATATAAAAAAATAGTATATTGTGTGACAAGGGATGAAACAAGACGATTTCAGACTAGGGTGAGGTTGGCTGCCCGAGCCGCAGGCGAGGGCTGACATCACCCGCAGTCTGAAATCGTGTTTTATCCTGAGTCACACACTATATTTTTCATGATTACCTGTATCGGAACTTGAAGATTCAGTGTCAGCAGCCAGTAAGAAACAAGTTAATTTCAAGCCAATGATGCGGAGAACTGTTAGAGAATGAGCACTATGTGATTTACAGTCACTTATTAAATAGTAAATAGTACAAAAATATTATTTTCACTCATATTTTAGTAATTTTATTTGGTTAATTAAAACTGTCACTTAAAAAATGAAATGAGTAAGCTGAAGTGACAAGTAAACAAATGAGAGTAATAGGGCTGCAAATGAACATTAAATATATCTAGCACAGAGCAGAAACAATTGTGTTTCTTCCCAAGGGAAGAAACATGCATGTTTCTGCCCGCTGTGAAGGGATTTGTGAATTACGAATTCGCTAGCAGTTGTTTGCAGCATCGGCTTGAAATTAGCTTGTTTCGACGGGCTGTAGAAACACTGAAACTTCAAGTTTCGATGCTGGTATCATGAAAATATATTTTTCATATAAAAAACATGTGTTAAAAATACATAAAAAATATATAAATATGTGTAAAAATATATTTTATGTAGCTCACTTTTGGCCGATTTTCGTATATATTTTAAATAAATTAAAAATATATCTTGAAGTACATAATAGTATATTACACACCTAGGGAAGGAAAGTAAGAAATGTCTCAGATCGCATGGCGACGCCTCGGCCAACAATTACATGTGATCTGAGACATTTCTTACTTTACTTCCCTTGGCATGTAATATAATATTTTTATATATTTTTTTCTTAGGATATGGATTACAATAAAAATATAATTTTTATATATATTTTTAACATTTTCATAATTTTATTTTTTTATATTTCAAATATATTGTTAATATAGTTTTTTTATATTTTTTATATATGTATTTTTAAGATATTCTCAGATAAATTTTTAACATATTTAAAATATTTAAGAAATATATGAAAATCGCCTAAAGGTTAGCTATTTAATATATATTTTTTATATGTTTATATATTTTTTATACATTTTTTTTGTTTGAAACAAATACTTTTTTTATAAATTTTTTTCATGGGGGATATAACTTATTTTTTTAATTAAATAAACTTTGGTCATACTACTATATAAGCATAAGTGATTTGACAATATTGAATAGCGTTATCTACCAGAAGCATTGTGGATATCGCCAAGCAGTATGGGCTTGACGCCCATACTGACATAGGCTCATCCGCTATAACTATGGTGAATGTTACCATTCCCGTGATGGTCAAATCATCTATACTTACAATTTTTAACCCTTCAGAACCATCGTGTAGAGAGATTCTCTCACACTTTCTTTAAAACTTTTTTTTCTTTCTAAATTGAAATGGAATGACCCCCTGAAATTTTTTTTAGCTTACTAAAATTTAATGCTCTAAATGATACTAAAAAAACAAAATTTTTTAAACTTGAAAAATAAAGAAAAAAAATTATTTTTTCATTAACTGTGAGAGTTTCTCTCATCGCGCGAGTTAAGTCAGGCACAAAAAAAATTGCTATTCGATTCATTTCGGCTGTCTCCGTGGTATCTAGCCGCCAGTTTAAATGTATATAGATATACAAATAAACAGTATTCTAAAAGTTGTTTACAATAAGTGTACCTGTATACCAGTATTTTAATCAAAATGAAAAATGTAATAATTTCTAAATGATTATTTATAAAAAATATTTTATAAAGAATTATTATTTAATTTTTAGTATTCAAACAAATAATATTTTATGTTGTATTTTACTTGATATATAACCTAAAATTATTTAAATATTTTTTAAATTTCGCTCTTGGCGTTTGCGCAATAAGCGTGAGATTTTCTCTCATCACGATAGCAATGACTGTGGTGCGGGAGGCGTATGTTCTGAAGGGTTAATTTTTAGTATTCAAACAAATAATATTTTATGTTGTATTTTACTTGATATATAACCTAAAATTATTTAAATATTTTTTAAATTTCGCTCTTGGCGTTTGCGCAATAGGCGTGAGATTTTCTCTCATCACGATAGCAATGACTGTGGTGCGGGAGGCGTATGTTCTGAAGGGTTAAACGAATGAAAAAATCCTTGGTACCATACAGTATGGTCGGAACGACCATACAACATAGTAGTATCCGCAAGAAATTTCTCTCCGTGTATCGTCGGACAAAAATTATTCTTTTTCAGTGAAGGTTTGTTTTATCGGTCTAACTGATTTTTGAGCTCTTCAAGCTCAAAAATTTACAAATAATAATATTTTCGCTCCCTGAGCTCGAAAACAGCGGGAAGTTTTGGGGCTGGCCCGCAGGATCAGGCGGTTTTTAGATTTTTTTATACGAAAATTTGTACAAACTTTATTAAATTTTTCTTATTTTAAAATAACTGTATTTCTAATGAGGAAAACTCGCTTATAGATGACATTTTTTATAGTTAAATTAAACGACATAAAATCTAACGTTGGACGGATTCAAGTTGTATTTTTTATAGCATATGGCGTTGAGAAATTTATATTTTCTAACAAAAAACTTCTTTTTATCACATAATTTTTATCAAATCAGCAAATAATTCAGTTGACTTAATATTACAATCAATTTCTTCTGTTTTAAATTGATTTCTATGATTATTTGTTGGCTTTGATAACTGTTTAACATCACAAGGAAAAGGAGATACATAAAAATAGTTATGTTTTAATATCTAAAAGAAAAAGAAAATATACACGCATTTAATTAAAAAAAAAAATGAAAAAAGGGTAAGTTCATAATGTTACCTCTTCAGCAGTTAACCGTTTGGATGAATTGTAGATCAGTAGGGAACGTATAATATCTAAGGCTTCAGATGATGCCTCAGGAACAATTTGTTCCCATGGCACACTTGTTTGATACGGAAAAGTAATTTTATTGTAATCAGGTAAGGATGTTAATTCAGGCCATGATTCTGGTGTCGGTGAACCCAACTGTTTTAGAACAATTGCTAATTGTTCAATATCTGTTTCACCCTAAAATTACACGAAAAAAAAATTTAACATGAATGAAGCAATCTTTTTAACTTCCCGCTAAGAAAATTGCAAATTTTCAAAAATTCGGGAAGTTATTGGTTTCAGTCCGATTTGTGAAAATCGAAATTCCAACAGATGTCGACGTTTTGAGGTCCTAGGAAGCTATTTTGACTAATTTCACGATGATGTCCGAGTGTATGTATGTATGTATGTACGTACGTACGTACGTATGTAAATATCTATAACTTCTGAACGGATGAACCGATTTTGATCGTCAAGGTGTCATTCGACTCAGTTTTTCAATATCTTGAAGCTGAAAAAAAATTGAGCTTGATCGGTAGGGCTCGTTCGAAGATATTCCAAAAATAAACTTTTTTCAAAAATGTTTTTTTTGGATAACTTTTAACGGGCTCGATGGATTAATTCCAAAATGGACTGGGCTCTGGAGATTCATAAGCCGCGTCGAATGCCACCTCAAACATCGAAATCGGTTAATTCATTCAAGAGAAACCGTTGTCGAAAGAATTAAAAAAAAAAAAAATTTTCAGTATTTTGATAATTTCTCAAAAACGAGTCGATGAATCAATTTAAAAATTTGATCAGTTATAGAACTCAATGAAACGCGTCGATTGCCACCTTGAACGTCTCAATCGGTTTATTCGTTCGAGAGATATCGTTGTAGAAAAAATGGTAAAAAACGTTATTTTTGTAAAACTGTGATGCGGACCAGTAGTACGGACCAGTTTGTTGCTGTGATTTATATTTTTTTATTATTATTAGTGTGTTTTACTTAAGACTATTGCTTATAAACTATTTTTGTACTTATACTACTTCTTATTACTATGACTTACTCACTAGAGTATTACCATTTTGACTTATAACTAGTATTATTATTTATAATTACGACTAAACCTAAAAACTATGGTGCTATTGTTATGTTTAGTTTACTTAAATACTACCTATCTACTTACAACTATTTGTGATTATAACTATTTTCATTAATAACTATTTTTCTTAATTTCTATTGAATATACTAAAAACTATCACTATAACTATTTGATTTATTATTTACTATGGCTGTGTATTATTATTAATAATTTTTGTGTGATATTACAATTATACGAGTGAATGTAAAAATGACGCGCCGAGTGGAAAATTATTCTAAGTCCCGAGCCAACGGAAGTCAGAGGGAAAGAAATAAAATGTGAAAAATAATTCGATATGAATCGTTTAAAAGATTCAAGAGATTGAAAGAAATACCAAATAAGACGGAATATGTAAAAAAATAATGTGAGAGAGTTTAATTTAACTTAGTATTTTAATCGCGTATTCTTTCATTCTCTTTCCATTCGCTCGCGAGTGTGTAAGCCGCACGGCTAATTTCGCCGTATCAGATGTTTACTCAAAGGCTTAAACACATTCTTTTTCGTTCTAAATCGTTTTTTTATATTTCGTTTAAGTTATATTTGACATTTCTTTTGAGATTGCTGCACAAAAACTTAGAAGAAATTCAATCTTGTGAGATATTATTTTGTAATTTTTATTTCCCATTGATTTTGTTCGGGTTGGACTTAGAATAATTTCTCGATCGCCGTATTTTCACGAGCGACGCTAGAGGGCGACGGAAAGTATCCCTTTCCGTATGTGTGACGGATGGCTCAGGTAATAAGAGCGCTCGGGAGGGCCTGTATTGGCAACTTAGTCTCCCGAGACGTTCTCTAGAGAAGACCATTCCCTGGACAACATCTGGAAACTTCGACTATCCCGAGTCCGACCGGACCAAGGTAAGCGAAATTTTGATTCTCGGGGAGATTTAAGGGTCCCCACTCTGAGGCCTTCAGCCAAGGGGTGGTAGGTGAAACTAGCCGTTTAGGTGGGGGCTAGACGGAGACCATCCGTTTACCCTCGGGGAAGGGAACTCGTACAGGGCTGACGGGGGAGTTGACCAGACACCCCTTTAAGCACCCAGGAGAGGGTAGAACCGCGTTGTAGACCGCGAACTTTTGATGTATGTGTGTGTTATATTGCGTGACCGTGCAAACCGTGTAAACCGTGTAAACCGTGTAAACCGTGTAAACCGTGCAAACCGTGAATAGAATTTCTTGAATAGCAATAAAACCGTGCAAACCGTGTAAACCGTGAATAGATTTTCTTGAATAGCAATAAAACCGTGCAAACCGTGAAAACCGTGGAAACCGTGTAAACCGTGCAAACCGGGAATAGCATTGAACCGTGTAAATTGTATGAATAAGCAATATCAAAACCGCGACTAATTATTAAGTTAAATTATTGTAAAAAAGGTAGTAGAACAAAGCCTATGTAAAGTGTGATTGATTTTGTTTAATAAAATTGAAGTCATTTATTATTAATATTGTCTGTCGTTATTGGAAGACCCCTTTTTTTTTAACCCTGGATTCCGGCGAGCTAAACCGAGCAAAAAGGGGTAGTTTGTGTTGTAATTCAAATTTGGTTTTATTTTATTTGATTTGAAGTATTGTTTATTAAATAATAATGGCTAATAAATAAATTCATTTCTGAGGTATCTTTTCTGGTTCTATCGGGTTCATCATTTTCATCTTATCAACAAATTATTAACCTTTAAATTGTACCTTAAAAATAAACCCCAGTGTTACCCGTTACAAAACAAAAGCATACAAAAGTATTTTCGAGCTCGAAGAGCTCGAAAATGTATCTACTACAATTTTTCGAGCTCAAGGAGCTCGAAATACGCGGGAAGTTTTGGGGCTGGCCCGCAGGGTCAACCGACAGACCGATTTTTTTAAGTAATTCGTGGAAACACAACTTCTTTATATTAAATTTATTGATGAATATAATGCTTTTTAATAAGATCTTATTTATATTAAAGATATATTATTGATAATAAATATATATATAGTCATAATTTAAACAGTGACAAAATTTTTGAGTATTTATTACAAATAGATTATATACTTGAGTAATTTATCCTATTCAATTAAATATCATCTAATATTGAATAGATATTTTGGTTACTTTCAATTAGAACTGCGATTCTACACTGTAAAAAATCACCGGGGTAAGTCCAAGCGGTGCAGGTGTTAAAATCGGCGGTGTTAAATTTCAACACCGAAAGCGGTGTGAAAATAACGCCGCCACCGGCGTGGATACTCTTTACCGATGTTAAAATATTTTACTTTGTGAATATTTTTACTTACTCGATCACTTATACTTGTTAATAAATGATATTTTTGGTAATTGTGTACTTTCGCGGCTCCAGCTGTTTTTATCAAGCAAAAATCCAAAAATGGCCAAATTGCCAAGAGACCTTTTTCATTCTCTAGCATTTGTCAGCGGATTAAAGATATGATTGCTTAATTAGAAGTATATTAAGCGTTGGTATTGTATAAGTGTATACCAAAGGTATAAATTATGCTTGATTTAGCGATTTTGTTTGTTGTTTTTCAGTTCCGTGCTACACTGCACTATTTGACATATTTTTCTTTTCATTCAATGTATTGACTCTTAAGTCAACCACCAAAACTCAAGGTATATGCCTGTTTGCCATAATTTGTGTAGTTTCGTCCTGAGTACGTTAACGGACTCATCAGTAAGGCTATGTTAACGTACTCTTGCCTTAGACTACATCTCTCACTAGTACGGGCCGGCGTAAAACAGTGTTGTAGGCTTCAGCCAGACACTGTTCTAGTAAAGGGAGGCGGATACCGTCCAAACTGCTTGTACCAAAATGTTAGGTGAGCTGTTGTACACCTTAAAAGTATTGAAATAACACAAATATGTTGATTTTCGCTATTACAAGAGTTCAAAAATTATTTGTAACTCTTAGGTAGACCTTTCTATCACCACCGTCCATCTTACGGCTTTAAATAAAATTAATTATTATTATTAGAAAAATTTATTTTTGAAAATCCACATGATTTTGTGTTATTTTTACCAATTTTGTGCACATTAGTTACAAGGTTCGGATAGATATCGAGTGTTAGAGACATAAACTCATACAAAAAATTCTTTCCGCCGTGTAGCAGAACACGTGGAAAAAGTTTAATTATAGATTTTTAAGGTGTAAGCACTTGGAACTTTGAAAAATGAGTGGAGCCGTGATTCTAAACAACCACCATATTTTTTATCAATTTTCATAAAGAACTGACATTTTTTGTGTTTTATAAACTTTAAAGTTAAAACTCAAAGCGGACGCAGTTTACTCCACTTTTACACCGATTCTACTCCGCTTTTACATCGGTTACCCCGCTTTAACACTGGTATTTTTTACACCGGTGAAATACTCCTCCTATACCGGTGTAATTTCATTTTTACACCGGGCGGAGTTGAAATGAGTCCATTTTTAACACCGCTCTTTTTACAGTGTTTAAAAACCAATGTTTTTTAATAATAAAACTACCTAAATTTCCCGCAAATATAATATCTTGATAGTTAACCTTTCGTTACTCGCGCTATGAGCGTGACGTCGCCTTTTTGACTAAAATTGCAATAAAAGTTACTGTATGGGTATTTGTGACTTTATACTTAACCAATTCTCTCTTTGAAATCTATATTTTTGTTATGTATATGTATAATTAATAAATATACATTTTAAATATAAAAAAAATATATTTATGTACAACAAGAATGTGAAAAAGCGGCGCAGTGCTCATTATGCGAGTTAAATCGTCGATTCAATTTTTGTAACCACGTTGCCAAACTTACTGTTGTTAGTGTAAGAAATAATTCATTAATATAGCAGTATGATTTGGCAACGTCGCATTTCATTTAGCATGGGCGGCACAGTGCTCGCCGCGCGATGAAAATCGTCGGGCAAGTGGACGCGAGTAACGAAAGGTTAAAATATCAAACTTATTGTTAAGATATGCCAAAGACGGTCACACGCACCAGCGGGAAATAATGAAATTAAAACAAAAAGATACTGCCCACCCGTCTAAAAGATTGCGTATATCAGCATCCATTTTTATTAATCAGTGTCAGTGCGATAATCATTTATAATTTTATACTATAGTGTTTTCAGTTAAATAAAAAAATACGAAAAGTGAACCTTAATAATATATTGAGACCAATAAAAAAAGCCCACCTTTCGCGAGAAGGATACGCAATGATTTCAAAAAGAGAATCAGAGTGAAATACTAATCTGATATTAAATAATGATTAAAAAACTATGGTTGTTAGTTTTAATTTTACTATATGATTATATTCTTTCCTACAGTTCACGGAAAAAAGAGCCCCTGATTAAAAACTCTGATTGAACCTGATTAGATCTGATTGAAACTCAATCAGAATTCTATCAGTTTCAATCAGAAACGAATTTCCAATCAGAAATGTTCGGGAGCGTTCGAGGGTTCTGATTGACTTTCTATCAGTTTCAATCAGATTCAATCAGAAAAAAATAATTTTAATTTTCGATTATTTTCCGATTGAATCTGATTGAAACTGGTAGAGAAAAATCCAATCAGTTTCAATCAGATTCAATAAGGAAATAATAATTTAAAAAAAATTATTTTCCGATTAAATCTGATTAAAACTGATTCAATCTTTTTCAATCAGTTTCTATCAGATTTAATCAGAAAAAAATAATTTTTGAAAACTTATTTTCCGATTGAATCCGATTAAAACTGATAGAGAAAAATCCAATCAGTTTCAATCAGATTCAATAAGGAAATTATAATTTTTAAGAACTTATTTTTCGATTGAATCTGATTGAAACTGATAGAGAAAAATCCAATCAGTTTCAATCAGATTCAATAAGGAAATAATAATTAAAAAAAAATTATTTTCCGATTAAATCTGATTGAAACTGATTGGATTTTTCTCTATCAGTTTTAATCGAATACAATGAGTGAATAATATTTTATTTTTAAGATTACTTATCATGTTTTTATTAACTCGCTTTCATGTATATCTGTCCAGTCGCGCGGAGAAAAATGTTGGCTCGAAACCTACACTGAACGAAAGGTTATCTTGGTTCAAAGAGAATTATCTTGAGTCAAGAGAATATTTAGGAAAATGGAAAATATCTTGATTGAAAAAAATTTTCTCTTAATTTTGATTATTTTGATTCAAAAAGTTATTTTTTCGACTCAAATGGGTTAAAGTTTTAAGTTAAAAATTTATCATCTCAGTTCAAAAAGGAAAATTATTAAAGAAAGTAAATTATTTTTTGAATTAATATTTCGAATTTCTTCATTTATGTAGAAAATATATTATTCTACGAAATTTAACTTCTCTACGTAAGAAGTCAATTTTCTTAAACCAACTAGTGACTATTGCTTGAAACACAAATAAAAAAAAATTCAAGTCAAGAAAATCAAGCTCTTGGTTTTTGTCCATAGCAGCATTCGGGTAACAACGGCACTCGGGTCTATGCTGCTTCTCTACTTTGGACACTACTTTGTGTATACACGGAGATGCCCGAAGATCGCAAAAAAATGAAACTAGTCTGTTTTGCGCTATCGCCGTATGTGTGCAATTATATATTACACAGCAATATTCTAATGGTATTAGTTTTTCAATTTTACAATTAACAAATTTATATACATAAATTTGTTCGAATCAAAGTGTTCAGTAAAAATGTGAGTTATTGTAGTTATTAGTCATTATATCTGATGTTTTTCCCTGATTCAAGTTAATTTAAATGGTGTCGTTTATATCTCAAAAAAGTAAGTTAATTATTATTTATGGTGTTTTTAATCATATCAGATAGTCAATTTTGTTTTCATTTCTGATCCTAAATTCATATAAAATTGTTTATAGTTGGATTAGCGAGAGTTTGCGTTTCGGATATTTTCGGTTTTTACCCCCACCATCTAAATTTAATACCAAAGACATTGTGTCTTCATGGTGGGGGTAAAAACCCGAAGCGCAAACTCTCGCTAATCCAACTATACTTTTTAGTGTGATATCATGCAGTTGATGGTGTCAATGAAGCCAGGATAAATAACATAACCTTTCATTTATTTTTGTAAACAAAAAAAATTTTGTATTGTAATATAAAATCAAAATATACTTTGATGATTAATTGTATATATACTGAGACTTAAATTTTTAATAAAAACACGTAATTTAAAATTGAACTTATTTATTATATTTAAAATAAAAGTATTTTTTATTTGACATTAATGTATAATTCAATTTTAAAATGAATTTTTTTATTTTTTAAATCTAAAATTAATCGTTTTAAGATAAATCTACATTTATTTTGAACTAAATGTGATTAAATTTTCAAAGAAATTAATCTTTACTTAGAGTAAGTTAAATGTGACTCTGTTTAAGAACTCGATGTATCGAAATGAATCGATATCGACTACATTCAAGAGAACGATGTTTTTAGAATGAGTTGGTATCTTCTAAAACCAAGAGCAAAATTTTCTTGAGCCAATGAGGTTGTTTTCTTGTTAGGAGAAACTAAAAACATTTAAATCAAAAATTTATAGTTTTAAATCAAGATTGAATTTCTTGATTGGAAAGCTTTATGTATTTTAATTAAAAAAAAAAATTTTTTTACCAAGAGAAATTTTTTTCAAACAAGAAAATAGGATATTTTATTTTAAGAATTTATTTTTGGAAACGATTTTTTTCTTGACTCAAGAATTCCTTTTTTTCTGTGTAGCAATTTTTTATTATGCTGTCGACAACCTTGAGACAGGAAATTAAGCATAAAAAAAATTATTATACTCATACGAAAATTTATTATGCTGTATCACAATACTTACTACGCGCGAGAGACTTATCGATAAACTTTAATAACAATTACTTTCATACATTATAATAATTCTGATGCGACGAAACAATTTTTCGTATGAGTATAATAATTTTTTGGATGCTTCACTTTCTGTTTCAAGGCTAATCGACAGCATAATAAAAATGGCTAGGTCTCGAGCCAACATATTTCTCCGTGTAGAATGTACTAATTGACTTTAAACTATCGTCCTGATTAGCTAGATATATTGCTAAAGTCTCTAGTAAAAATGAAACGAGGCACTGGCTAGCGCCTCGGTAGCGTCGCTAGAATCAATGCTCGCGGTATATAATAAACGATGCGGCCCTCGTTTATTTTTAATAGAGGTGTCCCGAGTCAAAAAACAAATTCCAGTTCGAACCTCAAAAGACTACGTGAGGTATTTTAGGGACAAGTTGGACTTCGGAGATTGAGAGCTGTGTGGAAAGTAATTCCAGTTTAGGCCTCAATGTTGTAGTTATGGGTGATTTTTCATAATTGAGAGCTAAACTGGTATAAAAAAAATTTGCGAGGACTTCAAATTTCTCATAATATAAAAAAATTTAGTGCTCCAGATTTAGGCCTCAATTTCTCAAATGACGTAACCTACGCAGATTCCCTCACTTTTTTTCGTAAAAAATAAATACTTTGGACGGAGAATCTCAAAAAAGTTGACCCAAAAATAAATAATTAATTACAAATTTGCAGAAAAATTACCGGAACCTCCATAAAGTATAACAAATGAAAATGAATATTTATTTTTATTTATATCCATTCAAAAATAATTTAATGGTTACTATGAGAAAATAGTTAACTGTAAGAAAATTTAGTATACATTTCTTCAATTAAAATACAAAAGTTTATTGAGGACAAAAGGCTTGATTTTGTATTCTATATTATTTAGGAAGTTTAAAAAAAAATTTTTTTGAGACCTATTAAAGTTTGTCCAGGCATATATAAAAGCGAATAATAATAATAATAATAATAATAATAATAAATAAATTTATTTATTTTATTTTACATATAAATTTTTCTAAGTACTCAGATTTTTTTTTTCAACTAAAAAATTTTTTTAAGTCCAGAAAACGGTAATTTATTTTTTGAGGATTTTGAGAGCTTCGTTAGAATTTAAAACCGATGAAGAGTTTGCATTTAGACCTCATAGATCTCAGAGAGGATTTAGAGTGCCAATATTGTATTATTTTCCGGTAATTGTGTAGATCCATGGCTCCACCTGTTTTTTAGGAGCAAAAATCAAAAAATAGACCAATGGCTTCGAAACCAATTTCAACCGCAAGCCTTTGTCGGCGGATTGAAATTACATTTGCTTAATTAGGTGTTTATTAAGCGTTGGTATTGTATAAGTGTATGCCTATGGTATAAAAATGCTCATATTTTGGATTTTTCTTTGAGATTTTTTAGTTCCGTGCTGCAATGCACTATTTGACATATTTTTCTTTTCATTCAATGTATTGACTCTTAAGTCAACCACCAAAACTTAAGGTATATGCCTGTTTGCCATAATTTGTGTAGTTTCGTCCTGAGTACGTTAACGGACTCATCAGTAAGGCTATGTTAACGTACTCTTGCCTTAGACTACATCTCTCACTAGTACGGGCCGGCGTAAAACAGTGTTGTAGGCTTCAGCCAGACACTGTTCTAGTAAAGGGAGGCGGATACCGTCCAAACTGCTTGTACCAAAATGTTAGGTGAGCTGTTGTACACCTTAAAAGTATTGAAATAACACAAATATGTTGATTTTCGCTATTACAAGAGTTCAAAAATTATTTGTAACTCTTAGGTAGACCTTTCTATCACCACCGTCCATCTTACGGCTTTAAATATAATTAATTATTATTATTAGAAAAATTTATTTTTGAAAATCCACATGATTTTGTGTTATTTTTACCAATTTTGTGCACATTAGTTACAAGGTTCGGATAGATATCGAGTGTTAGAGACACAAACTCATACAGAAAATTCTTTCCGCCGTGTAGGAGAACACGTGGAAAAAGTTTAATTATAGATCTTTAATGTGCAAGCACTTGGAACTTTGAAAAATGTGTGGAGCCATACATCTAAACAACTACCTATTTTCCGACCGGTAGATAAAAGATCAAAGGAATTGAATTTTTTGAGGTCCAAACTAGAATTTGTTTTTTGACTCGGGCATATTATCTATGAAATAAAAGTAGTTTAACATTGGACAGTTTAAAAATGGTAAGTTTAATATAGTATAAATCTTTTTTACTTTAGAATGTTCTACTGTTAAGTTATAGCAATTTAAAAAAAAAAGTTATTCAATTTACATACTTTTTAAATGGAAAAATTTGATAGTCGAGAAAAAGTACTTTAAATTCAATTTAAGAGCTAAAATTTTCAGGGAATTTTTCTGCCCTCCCTGATTAAAAATACTCATTGGGAGGGATTGAAAATTTTTTCAATCCTTTTCAATCCCTACAGAGGTATTGAAAAGTATTGAATGGGATTGAAATTTGGATCATTTGAATACTTTGTAATTCTTAAAATGGAATTGAAAAGTATTGAAAAGAATTCAATCTTTTATTATTCCAATACCTTTCAATTCCAAAGTGGAATTCGAAAGTATTGAAAAGAATTCAATCTTTTATTATTCCAATACCTTTCAATTCCAAAGTGGAATTCGAAAATATTGAAAACAATAATTCTAAAAATGTAACTTCATCTCAAAATAAACTCGTTTTGATAAAATGTAATGTAAACCCAAAAAAATTTGTAAGAATATGATAATAAAATTGAGTTTTTTTATAAGAATCTGTATTTCTTTAACCTAAGATAAGTTACTTGATAAGGTAATTCGTTATTAAGTGAATTTATGAAGATTTCGATTCGATATTGAGAAATTGAAATTTCACACTTCTTACACAACAGGATTCTTACAATCATAATTGGAATAAAATTGATGACGGGCATCATGACAATTATATTTTTCTAATTACTCAGATTTAAATCCGTGCAGAATAATTATAATTTTTTTTTTATAATGGAAAAACTGTAGAACATTGGAAGCGACATTGATTTAAATATTTTTTAATTCTTTGCTGTTTCCTGAATTTAATATTATTGTGTTGGAAGAACTACAGAAAAAATAAAAATTTTCAATTCATTTGAATTCTTTTCAATTCTACACTCGATCCGAAATATCGAATTATTTAGGTATTGAGAAGGATTGGAAAAGATTCAAAAATTTCAATTCATTCGAATTCTTTTCAAACCCACACTCGATCCGAAATGTGATATTATTTTGGTATTGAGAAGAATTGAAAAAGATTCAAAAATTTCAATTCATTTGAGTTCCTTTTAATCCCACACTCGATCCGAAATATCGGATTATTTAGGTATTGAGAAGGATTGGAAAAGATTCAAAAATTTCAATTCATTTAAATTCCTTTTAATCCCACACTTGATCCGAAATATCGGATTATTTAGGTATTGAGAAGAATTGAAAAAAATTCAAAAATTTCAATTCATTTGAATTCCTTTTAATCCCACACTCGATCCGAAATATCGGATTATTTAGGTATTGAGAAGGATTGGAAAAGATTCAAAAATTTCAATTCATTTGAGTTCCTTTTAATCCCACACTCGATCCGAAATGTGATATTATTTAGGTATTGAGAAGAATTGAAAAAGATTCAAAAATTCCAATTCATTTGAATTCCTTTTAATCCCACACTCGATCCGAAATATCGGATTATTTAGGTATTGAGAAGAATTAAAAAAGATTCAAAAATTTCAATTCATTTGAATTCCTTTTAATCCCACACTCGATCCGAAATGTGATATTATTTAGGTATTGAAAAGAATTGAAAAAGATTCAAAAATTTCAATTCATTTGAGTTCCTTTTAATCCCACACTCGATCCGAAATGTGATATTATTTAGGTATTGAGAAGAATTGAAAAGATTCAAAAATTTCAATTCATTTGAATTCCTTTTAATCCCACACTCGATCCGAAATATCGGATTATTTAGGTATTGAGAAGGATTGGAAAAGATTCAAAAATTTCAATTCATTTGAATTCCTTTTAATCCCACACTCAATCCGAAATGTCATATTATTTAGGTATTGAGAAGGATTGGAAAAGATTCAAAAATTTCAATTCATTTGAGTTCCTTTTAATCCCACACTCGATCCAAAATGTGATATTATTTAGGTATTGAGAAGAATTGAAAAAGATTCAAAAATTCCAATTCATTTGAATTCCTTTTAATCCCACACTCGATCCGAAATGTCATATTATTTAGGTATTGAGAAGGATTGGAAAAGATTCAAAAATTTCAATTCATTTGAATTCCTTTTAATCCCACACTCGATCCGAAATGTGATATTATTTAGGTATTGAGAAGAATTGAAAAAGATTCAAAAATTTCAATTCATTTGAATTCCTTTTAATCCCACACTCGATCCGAAATATCGGATTATTTAGGTATTGAGAAGAATTGGAAAAGATTCAAAAATTTCAATTCATTTGAGTTCCTTTTAATCCCACACTCGATCCGAAATATCGGATTATTTAGGTATTGAGAAGGATTGGAAAAGATTCAAAAATTTCAATTCATTTGAGTTCCTTTTAATCCCACACTCGATCCGAAATATCGGATTATTTAGGTATTGAGAAGGATTGGAAAAGATTCAAAAATTTCAATTCATTTGAGTTCCTTTTAATCCCACACTCGATCCGAAATGTGATATTATTTAGGTATTGAGAAGAATTGAAAAAGATTCAAAAATTCCAATTCATTTGAATTCCTTTTAATCCCACACTCGATCCGAAATATCGGATTATTTAGGTATTGAGAAGAATTAAAAAAGATTCAAAAATTTCAATTCATTTGAATTCCTTTTAATCCCACACTCGATCCGAAATGTGATATTATTTAGGTATTGAAAAGAATTGAAAAAGATTCAAAAATTTCAATTCATTTGAGTTCCTTTTAATCCCACACTCGATCCAAAATGTGATATTATTTAGGTATTGAGAAGAATTGAAAAAGATTCAAAAATTCCAATTCATTTGAATTCCTTTTAATCCCACACTCGATCCGAAATGTCATATTATTTAGGTATTGAGAAGGATTGGAAAAGATTCAAAAATTTCAATTCATTGGAATTCCTTTTAATCCCACAGTCGATCCGAAATATCGGATTATTTAGGTATTGAGAAGGATTGGAAAAGATTCAAAAATTTCAATTCATTTGAATTCCTTTTAATCCCACACTCGATCCGAAATGTCATATTATTTAGGTATTGAGAAGGATTGGAAAAGATTCAAAAATTTCAATTCATTTGAGTTCCTTTTAATCCCACACTCGATCCGAAATGTGATATTATTTTGGTATTGAGAAGAATTGAAAAAGATTCAAAAATTTCAATTCATTTGAGTTCCTTTTAATCCCACACTCGATCCGAAATATCGGATTATTTAGGTATTGAGAAGGATTGGAAAAGATTCAAAAATTTCAATTCATTTAAATTCCTTTTAATCCCACACTTGATCCGAAATATCGGATTATTTAGGTATTGAGAAGAATTGAAAAAAATTCAAAAATTTCAATTCATTTGAATTCCTTTTAATCCCACACTCGATCCGAAATATCGGATTATTTAGGTATTGAGAAGGATTGGAAAAGATTCAAAAATTTCAATTCATTTGAGTTCCTTTTAATCCCACACTCGATCCGAAATGTGATATTATTTAGGTATTGAGAAGAATTGAAAAAGATTCAAAAATTCCAATTCATTTGAATTCCTTTTAATCCCACACTCGATCCGAAATATCGGATTATTTAGGTATTGAGAAGAATTAAAAAAGATTCAAAAATTTCAATTCATTTGAATTCCTTTTAATCCCACACTCGATCCGAAATGTGATATTATTTAGGTATTGAAAAGAATTGAAAAAGATTCAAAAATTTCAATTCATTTGAGTTCCTTTTAATCCCACACTCGATCCGAAATGTGATATTATTTAGGTATTGAGAAGAATTGAAAAAAATTCAAAAATTTCAATTCATTTGAATTCCTTTTAATCCCACACTCGATCCGAAATGTCATATTATTTAGGTATTGAGAAGGATTGGAAAAGATTCAAAAATTTCAATTCATTTGAGTTCCTTTTAATCCCACACTCGATCCAAAATGTGATATTATTTAGGTATTGAGAAGAATTGAAAAAGATTCAAAAATTCCAATTCATTTGAATTCCTTTTAATCCCACACTCGATCCGAAATGTCATATTATTTAGGTATTGAGAAGGATTGGAAAAGAGTCAAAAATTTCAATTCATTTGAATTCCTTTTAATCCCACACTCGATCCGAAATGTGATATTATTTAGGTATTGAGAAAAATTGAAAAAGATTCAAAAATTTCAATTCATTTGAATTCCTTTTAATCCCACACTCGATCCGAAATATCGGATTATTTAGGTATTGAGAAAAATTGGAAAAGATTCAAAAATTTCAATTCATTTGAGTTCCTTTTAATCCCACACTCGATCCGAAATATCGGATTATTTAGGTATTGAGAAGGATTGGAAAAGATTCAAAAATTTCAATTCATTTGAGTTCCTTTTAATCCCACACTCGATCCGAAATATCGGATTATTTAGGTATTGAGAAGGATTGGAAAAGATTCAAAAATTTCAATTCATTTGAGTTCCTTTTAATCCCACACTCGATCCGAAATGTGATATTATTTAGGTATTGAGAAGAATTGAAAAAGATTCAAAAATTCCAATTCATTTGAATTCCTTTTAATCCCACACTCGATCCGAAATATCGGATTATTTAGGTATTGAGAAGAATTAAAAAAGATTCAAAAATTTCAATTCATTTGAATTCCTTTTAATCCCACACTCGATCCGAAATGTGATATTATTTAGGTATTGAAAAGAATTGAAAAAGATTCAAAAATTTCAATTCATTTGAGTTCCTTTTAATCCCACACTCGATCCAAAATGTGATATTATTTAGGTATTGAGAAGAATTGAAAAAGATTCAAAAATTCCAATTCATTTGAATTCCTTTTAATCCCACACTCGATCCGAAATGTCATATTATTTAGGTATTGAGAAGGATTGGAAAAGATTCAAAAATTTCAATTCATTGGAATTCCTTTTAATCCCACACTCGATCCGAAATGTGATATTATTTAGGTATTGAGAAGAATTGAAAAAGATTCAAAAATTTCAATTCATTTGAATTCCTTTTAATCCCACAGTCGATCCGAAATATCGGATTATTTAGGTATTGAGAAGGATTGGAAAAGATTCAAAAATTTCAATTCATTTGAATTCCTTTTAATCCCACACTCGATCCGAAATGTCATATTATTTAGGTATTGAGAAGGATTGGAAAAGATTCAAAAATTTCAATTCATTTGAGTTCCTTTTAATCCCACACTCGATCCAAAATGTGATATTATTTAGGTATTGAAAAGAATTGAAAAAGATTCAAAAATTTCAATTCATTTGAATTCCTTTTAATCCCACACTCGATCCGAAATATCGGATTATTTAGGTATTGAGAAGGATTGGAAAAGATTCAAAAATTTCAATTCATTTAAATTCCTTTTAATCCCACACTTGATCCGAAATGTGATATTATTTAGGTATTGAGAAGAATTGAAAAAAATTCGAAAATTTCAATTCATTTGAATTCCTTTTAATCCCACACTCGATCCGAAATATCGGATTATTTAGGTATTGAGAAGGATTGGAAAAGATTCAAAAATTTCAATTCATTTGAATTCCTTTTAATCCCACACTCGATCCGAAATGTGATATTATTTAGGTATTGAGAAGAATTGGAAAAGATTCAAAAATTTAAATTCATTTGAATTCCTTTTAATCCCACAGTCGATCCGAAATATCGGATTATTTAGGTATTGAGAAGAATTGAAAAAGATTCAAAAATTCCAATTCATTTGAATTCCTTTTAATCCCACACTCGATCCGAAATGTCATATTATTTAGGTATTGAGAAGGATTGGAAAAGATTCAAAAATTTCAATTCATTTGAATTCCTTTTAATCCCACACTCGATCCGAAATGTGATATTATTTAGGTATTGAGAAGAATTGAAAAAGATTCAAAAATTTCAATTCATTTGAATTCCTTTTAATCCCACACTCGATCCGAAATATCGGATTATTTAGGTATTGAGAAGAATTGGAAAAGATTCAAAAATTTCAATTCATTTGAGTTCCTTTAAATCCCACACTCGATCCGAAATATCGGATTATTTAGGTATTGAGAAGGATTGGAAAAGATTCAAAAATTTCAATTCATTTAAATTCCTTTTAATCCCACACTTGATCCGAAATGTGATATTATTTAGGTATTGAGAAGAATTAAAAAAGATTCAAAAGTTTCAATTCATTTGAATTCCTTTTAATCCCACACTCGATCCGAAATGTGATATTATTTAGGTATTGAAAAGAATTGAAAAAAATTCAAAAATTTCAATTCATTTGAATTCCTTTTAATCCCACACTCGATCCGAAATATCGGATTATTTAGGTATTGAGAAGAATTAAAAAAGATTCAAAAATTTCAATTCATTTGAATTCCTTTTAATCCCACACTCGATCCGAAATATCGGATTATTTAGGTATTGAGAAGGATTGGAAAAGATTCAAAAATTTCAATTCATTTAAATTCCTTTTAATCCCACACTTGATCCGAAATATCGGATTATTTAGGTATTGAGAAGAATTGAAAAAAATTCAAAAATTTCAATTCATTTGAATTCCTTTTAATCCCACACTCGATCCGAAATATCGGATTATTTAGGTATTGAGAAGGATTGGAAAAGATTCAAAAATTTCAATTCATTTGAGTTCCTTTTAATCCCACACTCGATCCGAAATGTGATATTATTTAGGTATTGAGAAGAATTGAAAAAGATTCAAAAATTCCAATTCATTTGAATTCCTTTTAATCCCACACTCGATCCGAAATATCGGATTATTTAGGTATTGAGAAGAATTAAAAAAGATTCAAAAATTTCAATTCATTTGAATTCCTTTTAATCCCACACTCGATCCGAAATATCGGATTATTTAGGTATTGAGAAGAATTGGAAAAGATTCAAAAATTTCAATTCATTTGAGTTCCTTTAAATCCCACACTCGATCCGAAATATCGGATTATTTAGGTATTGAGAAGGATTGGAAAAGATTCAAAAATTTCAATTCATTTAAATTCCTTTTAATCCCACACTTGATCCGAAATGTGATATTATTTAGGTATTGAGAAGAATTAAAAAAGATTCAAAAGTTTCAATTCATTTGAATTCCTTTTAATCCCACACTCGATCCGAAATGTGATATTATTTAGGTATTGAAAAGAATTGAAAAAAATTCAAAAATTTCAATTCATTTGAATTCCTTTTAATCCCACACTCGATCCGAAATATCGGATTATTTAGGTATTGAGAAGAATTAAAAAAGATTCAAAAATTTCAATTCATTTGAATTCCTTTTAATCCCACACTCGATCCGAAATATCGGATTATTTAGGTATTGAGAAGGATTGGAAAAGATTCAAAAATTTCAATTCATTTAAATTCCTTTTAATCCCACACTTGATCCGAAATATCGGATTATTTAGGTATTGAGAAGAATTGAAAAAAATTCAAAAATTTCAATTCATTTGAATTCCTTTTAATCCCACACTCGATCCGAAATATCGGATTATTTAGGTATTGAGAAGGATTGGAAAAGATTCAAAAATTTCAATTCATTTGAGTTCCTTTTAATCCCACACTCGATCCGAAATGTGATATTATTTAGGTATTGAGAAGAATTGAAAAAGATTCAAAAATTCCAATTCATTTGAATTCCTTTTAATCCCACACTCGATCCGAAATATCGGATTATTTAGGTATTGAGAAGAATTAAAAAAGATTCAAAAATTTCAATTCATTTGAATTCCTTTTAATCCCACACTCGATCCGAAATGTGATATTATTTAGGTATTGAAAAGAATTGAAAAAGATTCAAAAATTTCAATTCATTTGAGTTCCTTTTAATCCCACACTCGATCCGAAATGTGATATTATTTAGGTATTGAGAAGAATTGAAAAAAATTCAAAAATTTCAATTCATTTGAATTCCTTTTAATCCCACACTCGATCCGAAATATCGGATTATTTAGGTATTGAGAAGGATTGGAAAAGATTCAAAAATTTCAATTCATTTGAATTCCTTTTAATCCCACACTCAATCCGAAATGTCATATTATTTAGGTATTGAGAAGGATTGGAAAAGATTCAAAAATTTCAATTCATTTGAGTTCCTTTTAATCCCACACTCGATCCAAAATGTGATATTATTTAGGTATTGAGAAGAATTGAAAAAGATTCAAAAATTCCAATTCATTTGAATTCCTTTTAATCCCACACTCGATCCGAAATGTCATATTATTTAGGTATTGAGAAGGATTGGAAAAGATTCAAAAATTTCAATTCATTTGAATTCCTTTTAATCCCACACTCGATCCGAAATGTGATATTATTTAGGTATTGAGAAGAATTGAAAAAGATTCAAAAATTTCAATTCATTTGAATTCCTTTTAATCCCACACTCGATCCGAAATATCGGATTATTTAGGTATTGAGAAGAATTGGAAAAGATTCAAAAATTTCAATTCATTTGAGTTCCTTTTAATCCCACACTCGATCCGAAATATCGGATTATTTAGGTATTGAGAAGGATTGGAAAAGATTCAAAAATTTCAATTCATTTGAGTTCCTTTTAATCCCACACTCGATCCGAAATATCGGATTATTTAGGTATTGAGAAGGATTGGAAAAGATTCAAAAATTTCAATTCATTTGAGTTCCTTTTAATCCCACACTCGATCCGAAATGTGATATTATTTAGGTATTGAGAAGAATTGAAAAAGATTCAAAAATTCCAATTCATTTGAATTCCTTTTAATCCCACACTCGATCCGAAATATCGGATTATTTAGGTATTGAGAAGAATTAAAAAAGATTCAAAAATTTCAATTCATTTGAATTCCTTTTAATCCCACACTCGATCCGAAATGTGATATTATTTAGGTATTGAAAAGAATTGAAAAAGATTCAAAAATTTCAATTCATTTGAGTTCCTTTTAATCCCACACTCGATCCAAAATGTGATATTATTTAGGTATTGAGAAGAATTGAAAAAGATTCAAAAATTCCAATTCATTTGAATTCCTTTTAATCCCACACTCGATCCGAAATGTCATATTATTTAGGTATTGAGAAGGATTGGAAAAGATTCAAAAATTTCAATTCATTGGAATTCCTTTTAATCCCACAGTCGATCCGAAATATCGGATTATTTAGGTATTGAGAAGGATTGGAAAAGATTCAAAAATTTCAATTCATTTGAATTCCTTTTAATCCCACACTCGATCCGAAATGTCATATTATTTAGGTATTGAGAAGGATTGGAAAAGATTCAAAAATTTCAATTCATTTGAGTTCCTTTTAATCCCACACTCGATCCGAAATGTGATATTATTTTGGTATTGAGAAGAATTGAAAAAGATTCAAAAATTTCAATTCATTTGAGTTCCTTTTAATCCCACACTCGATCCGAAATATCGGATTATTTAGGTATTGAGAAGGATTGGAAAAGATTCAAAAATTTCAATTCATTTAAATTCCTTTTAATCCCACACTTGATCCGAAATATCGGATTATTTAGGTATTGAGAAGAATTGAAAAAAATTCAAAAATTTCAATTCATTTGAATTCCTTTTAATCCCACACTCGATCCGAAATATCGGATTATTTAGGTATTGAGAAGGATTGGAAAAGATTCAAAAATTTCAATTCATTTGAGTTCCTTTTAATCCCACACTCGATCCGAAATGTGATATTATTTAGGTATTGAGAAGAATTGAAAAAGATTCAAAAATTCCAATTCATTTGAATTCCTTTTAATCCCACACTCGATCCGAAATATCGGATTATTTAGGTATTGAGAAGAATTAAAAAAGATTCAAAAATTTCAATTCATTTGAATTCCTTTTAATCCCACACTCGATCCGAAATGTGATATTATTTAGGTATTGAAAAGAATTGAAAAAGATTCAAAAATTTCAATTCATTTGAGTTCCTTTTAATCCCACACTCGATCCGAAATGTGATATTATTTAGGTATTGAGAAGAATTGAAAAAAATTCAAAAATTTCAATTCATTTGAATTCCTTTTAATCCCACACTCGATCCGAAATGTCATATTATTTAGGTATTGAGAAGGATTGGAAAAGATTCAAAAATTTCAATTCATTTGAGTTCCTTTTAATCCCACACTCGATCCAAAATGTGATATTATTTAGGTATTGAGAAGAATTGAAAAAGATTCAAAAATTCCAATTCATTTGAATTCCTTTTAATCCCACACTCGATCCGAAATGTCATATTATTTAGGTATTGAGAAGGATTGGAAAAGAGTCAAAAATTTCAATTCATTTGAATTCCTTTTAATCCCACACTCGATCCGAAATGTGATATTATTTAGGTATTGAGAAAAATTGAAAAAGATTCAAAAATTTCAATTCATTTGAATTCCTTTTAATCCCACACTCGATCCGAAATATCGGATTATTTAGGTATTGAGAAAAATTGGAAAAGATTCAAAAATTTCAATTCATTTGAGTTCCTTTTAATCCCACACTCGATCCGAAATATCGGATTATTTAGGTATTGAGAAGGATTGGAAAAGATTCAAAAATTTCAATTCATTTGAGTTCCTTTTAATCCCACACTCGATCCGAAATATCGGATTATTTAGGTATTGAGAAGGATTGGAAAAGATTCAAAAATTTCAATTCATTTGAGTTCCTTTTAATCCCACACTCGATCCGAAATGTGATATTATTTAGGTATTGAGAAGAATTGAAAAAGATTCAAAAATTCCAATTCATTTGAATTCCTTTTAATCCCACACTCGATCCGAAATATCGGATTATTTAGGTATTGAGAAGAATTAAAAAAGATTCAAAAATTTCAATTCATTTGAATTCCTTTTAATCCCACACTCGATCCGAAATGTGATATTATTTAGGTATTGAAAAGAATTGAAAAAGATTCAAAAATTTCAATTCATTTGAGTTCCTTTTAATCCCACACTCGATCCAAAATGTGATATTATTTAGGTATTGAGAAGAATTGAAAAAGATTCAAAAATTCCAATTCATTTGAATTCCTTTTAATCCCACACTCGATCCGAAATGTCATATTATTTAGGTATTGAGAAGGATTGGAAAAGATTCAAAAATTTCAATTCATTGGAATTCCTTTTAATCCCACACTCGATCCGAAATGTGATATTATTTAGGTATTGAGAAGAATTGAAAAAGATTCAAAAATTTCAATTCATTTGAATTCCTTTTAATCCCACAGTCGATCCGAAATATCGGATTATTTAGGTATTGAGAAGGATTGGAAAAGATTCAAAAATTTCAATTCATTTGAATTCCTTTTAATCCCACACTCGATCCGAAATGTCATATTATTTAGGTATTGAGAAGGATTGGAAAAGATTCAAAAATTTCAATTCATTTGAGTTCCTTTTAATCCCACACTCGATCCAAAATGTGATATTATTTAGGTATTGAAAAGAATTGAAAAAGATTCAAAAATTTCAATTCATTTGAATTCCTTTTAATCCCACACTCGATCCGAAATATCGGATTATTTAGGTATTGAGAAGGATTGGAAAAGATTCAAAAATTTCAATTCATTTAAATTCCTTTTAATCCCACACTTGATCCGAAATGTGATATTATTTAGGTATTGAGAAGAATTGAAAAAAATTCGAAAATTTCAATTCATTTGAATTCCTTTTAATCCCACACTCGATCCGAAATATCGGATTATTTAGGTATTGAGAAGGATTGGAAAAGATTCAAAAATTTCAATTCATTTGAATTCCTTTTAATCCCACACTCGATCCGAAATGTGATATTATTTAGGTATTGAGAAGAATTGGAAAAGATTCAAAAATTTAAATTCATTTGAATTCCTTTTAATCCCACAGTCGATCCGAAATATCGGATTATTTAGGTATTGAGAAGAATTGAAAAAGATTCAAAAATTCCAATTCATTTGAATTCCTTTTAATCCCACACTCGATCCGAAATGTCATATTATTTAGGTATTGAGAAGGATTGGAAAAGATTCAAAAATTTCAATTCATTTGAATTCCTTTTAATCCCACACTCGATCCGAAATGTGATATTATTTAGGTATTGAGAAGAATTGAAAAAGATTCAAAAATTTCAATTCATTTGAATTCCTTTTAATCCCACACTCGATCCGAAATATCGGATTATTTAGGTATTGAGAAGAATTGGAAAAGATTCAAAAATTTCAATTCATTTGAGTTCCTTTAAATCCCACACTCGATCCGAAATATCGGATTATTTAGGTATTGAGAAGGATTGGAAAAGATTCAAAAATTTCAATTCATTTAAATTCCTTTTAATCCCACACTTGATCCGAAATGTGATATTATTTAGGTATTGAGAAGAATTAAAAAAGATTCAAAAGTTTCAATTCATTTGAATTCCTTTTAATCCCACACTCGATCCGAAATGTGATATTATTTAGGTATTGAAAAGAATTGAAAAAAATTCAAAAATTTCAATTCATTTGAATTCCTTTTAATCCCACACTCGATCCGAAATATCGGATTATTTAGGTATTGAGAAGAATTAAAAAAGATTCAAAAATTTCAATTCATTTGAATTCCTTTTAATCCCACACTCGATCCGAAATATCGGATTATTTAGGTATTGAGAAGGATTGGAAAAGATTCAAAAATTTCAATTCATTTGAATTCCTTTTAATCCCACACTCGATCCGAAATGTGATATTATTTAGGTATTGAGAAGAATTGGAAAAGATTCAAAAATTTCAATTCATTTGAATTCCTTTTAATCCCACACTCGATCCGAAATGTCATATTATTTAGGTATTGAGAAGGATTGGAAAAGATTCAAAAATTACAATTCATTTGAGTTCCTTTTAATCCCACACTCGATCCAAAATGTGATATTATTTAGGTATTGAGAAGAATTGAAAAAGATTCAAAAATTCCAATTCATTTGAATTCCTTTTAATCCCACACTCGATCCAAAATGTAATATTATTTAGGTATTGAAAAGAATTGAAAAAGATTCAAAAATTTCAATTCATTTGAATTCCTTTTAATCCCACACTCGATCCGAAATATCGGATTATTAATGTATTGAGAAGAATTGGAAAAGATTCAAAAATTTCAATTCATTTGAGTTCCTTTTAATCCCACACTCGATCCGAAATATCGGATTATTTAGGTATTGAGAAGGATTGGAAAAGATTCAAAAATTTCAATTCATTTAAATTCCTTTTAATCCCACACTTGATCCGAAATGTGATATTATTTAGGTATTGAGAAGAATTGAAAAAAATTCAAAAATTTCAATTCATTTGAATTCCTTTTAATCCCACACTCGATCCGAAATATCGGATTATTTAGGTATTGAGAAGAATTAAAAACGATTCAAAAATTTCAATTCATTTGAATTCCTTTTAATTCCACACTCGATCTGAAATGTGATATTATTTAGGTATTAAAAAGAATTGAAAAAGATTCAAAAATTTCAATTCATTTGAATTCCTTTTAATCCCACACTCGATCCGAAATATCGGATTATTTAGGTATTGAGAAGAATTGGAAAAGATTCAAAAATTTCAATTCATTTGAATTCCTTTTAATCCCACACTCGATCCGAAATGTCATATTATTTAGGTATTGAGAAGGATTGGAAAAGATTCAAAAATTTCAATTCATTTGAGTTCCTTTTAATCCCACACTCGATCCAAAATGTGATATTATTTAGGTATTGAGAAGAATTGAAAAAGATTCAAAAATTCCAATTCATTTGAATTCCTTTTAATCCCACACTCGATCCGAAATATCGGATTATTTAGGTATTGAGAAGGATTGGAAAAGATTCAAAAATTTCAATTCATTTGAATTCCTTTTAATCCCACACTCGATCCGAAATGTGATATTATTTAGGTATTGAGAAGAATTGAAAAAGATTCAAAAATTTCAATTCATTTGAATTCCTTTTAATCCCACACTCGATCCGAAATATCGGATTATTTAGGTATTGAGAAGGATTGGAAAAGATTCAAAAATTTCAATTCATTTGAATTCCTTTTAATCCCACACTCGATCCGAAATGTGATATTATTTAGGTATTGAGAAGAATTGAAAAAGATTCAAAAATTTCAATTCATTTGAATTCCTTTTAATCCCACACTCGATCCGAAATATCGGATTATTTAGGTATTGAGAAGGATTGGAAAAGATTCAAAAATTTCAATTCATTTGAATTCCTTTTAATCCCACACTCGATCCGAAATATCGGATTATTTAGGTATTGAGAAGGATTGGAAAAGATTTAAAAATTTCAATTCATTTGAATTCCTTTTAATCCCACACTCGATCCGAAATGTGATATTATTTAGGTATTGAGAAGAATTGAAAAAGATTCAAAAATTTCAATTCATTTGAATTCCTTTTAATCCCACACTCGATCCGAAATATCGGATTATTTAGGTATTGAGAAGGATTGAAAATAATTCAAAAATTTCAATTCATTTGAATTCCTTTTAATCCCACACTCGATCCGAAATGTGATATTATTTAGGTATTGAGAAGAATTGGAAAAGATTCAAAAATTTCAATTCATTTGAATTCCTTTTAATCCCACACTCGATCCGAAATGTCATATTATTTAGGTATTGAGAAGGATTGGAAAAGATTCAAAAATTTCAATTCATTTGAGTTCCTTTTAATCCCACACTCGATCCAAAATGTCATATTATTTAGGTATTGAGAAGAATCGAAAAAGATTCAAAAATTCCAATTCATTTGAATTCCTTTTAATCCCACACTCGATCCAAAATGTAATATTATTTAGGTATTGAAAAGAATTGAAAAAGATTCAAAAATTTCAATTCATTTGAATTCCTTTTAATCCCACACTCGATCCGAAATATCGGATTATTTATGTATTGAGAAGAATTGGAAAAGATTCAAAAATTTCAATTCATTTGAGTTCCTTTTAATCCCACACTCGATCCGAAATATCGGATTATTTAGGTATTGAGAAGGATTGGAAAAGATTCAAAAATTTCAATTCATTTAAATTCCTTTTAATCCCACACTTGATCCGAAATGTGATATTATTTAGGTATTGAGAAGAATTGAAAAAAATTCAAAAATTTCAATTCATTTGAATTCCTTTTAATCCCACACTCGATCCGAAATATCGGATTATTTAGGTATTGAGAAGAATTAAAAAAGATTCAAAAATTTCAATTCATTTGAATTCCTTTTAATCCCACACTCGATCCGAAATGTGATATTATTTAGGTATTGAGAAGAATTGAAAAAGATTCAAAAATTTCAATTCATTTGAATTCCTTTTAATCCCACAGTCGATCCGAAATATCGGATTATTTAGGTATTGAGAAGAAGTGGAAAAGATTCAAAAATTTCAATTCATTTGAATTCCTTTTAATCCCACACTCGATCCGAAATGTCATATTATTTAGGTATTGAGAAGGATTGGAAAAGATTCAAAAATTTCAATTCATTTGAGTTCCTTTTAATCCCACACTCGATCCAAAATGTGATATTATTTAGGTATTGAAAAGAATTGAAAAAGATTCAAAAATTTCAATTCATTTGAATTCCTTATAATCCCACACTCGATCCGAAATATCGGATTATTTAGGTATTGAGAAGAATTGGAAAAGATTCAAAAATTTCAATTCATTTGGGTTCCTTTTAATCCCACACTCGATCCGAAATATCGGATTATTTAGGTATTGAGAAGGATTGGAAAAGATTCAGAAATTTCAATTCATTTAAATTCCTTTTAATCCCACACTTGATCCGAAATGTGATATTATTTAGGTATTGAGAAGAATTGAAAAAAATTCGAAAATTTCAATTCATTTGAATTCCTTTTAATCCCACACTCGATCCGAAATATCGGATTATTTAGGTATTGAGAAGGATTGGAAAAGATTCAAAAATTTCAATTTATTTGAATTCCTTTTAATCCCACACTCGATCCGAAATGTGATATTATTTAGGTATTGAGAAAAATTGAAAAAGATTCAAAAATTTAAATTCATTTGAATTCCTTTTAATCCCACAGTCGATCCGAAATATCGGATTATTTAGGTATTGAGAAGGATTGGAAAAGATTCAAAAATTTCAATTCATTTGAATTCCTTTTAATCCCACACTCGATCCGAAATGTCATATTATTTAGGTATTGAGAAGGATTGGAAAAGATTCAAAAATTTCAATTCATTTGAGTTCCTTTTAATCCCACACTCGATCCAAAATGTGATATTATTTAGGTATTGAGAAGAATTGAAAAAGATTCAAAAATTCCAATTCATTTGAATTCCTTTTAATCCCACACTCGATCCGAAATGTGATATTATTTAGGTATTGAGAAGAATTGAAAAAGATTCAAAAATTTCAATTCATTTGAATTCCTTTTAATCCCACACTCGATCCGAAATGTGATATTATTTAGGTATTGAGAAGGATTGGAAAAGATTCAAAAATTTCAATTCATTTGAATTCCTTTTAATCCCACACTCGATCCGAAATGTGATATTATTTAGGTATTGAGAAGAATTGAAAAAGATTCAAAAATTTCAATTCATTTGAATTCCTTTTAATCCCACACTCGATCCGAAATATCGGATTATTTAGGTATTGAGAAGAATTGGAAAAGATTCAAAAATTTCAATTCATTTGAGTTCCTTTTAATCCCACACTCGATCCGAAATATCGGATTATTTAGGTATTGAGAAGGATTGGAAAAGATTCAAAAATTTCAATTCATTTAAATTCCTTTTAATCCCACACTTGATCCGAAATGTGATATTATTTAGGTATTGAGAAGAATTAAAAAAGATTCAAAAGTTTCAATTCATTTGAATTCCTTTTAATCCCACACTCGATTCGAAATGTGATATTATTTAGGTATTGAAAAGAATTGAAAAAGATTCAAAAATTTCAATTCATTTGAATTCCTTTTAATCCCACACTCGATCCGAAATATCGGATTATTTAGGTATTGAGAAGAATTGGAAAAGATTCAAAAATTTCAATTCATTTGAATTCCTTTTAATCCCACACTCGATCCGAAATATCGGATTATTTAGGTATTGAGAAGGATTGGAAAAGATTCAAAAATTTCAATTCATTTGAATTCCTTTTAATCCTACACTCGATCCGAAATGTAATATTATTTAGGTATTGAGAAGAATTGGAAAAGATTCAAAAATTTCAATTCATTTGAATTCCTTTTAATCCCACACTCGATCCGAAATGTCATATTATTTAGGTATTGAGAAGGTTTGGAAAAGATTCAAAAATTTCAATTCATTTGAGTTCCTTTTAATCCCACACTCGATCCAAAATGTGATATTATTTAGGTATTGAGAAGAATTGAAAAAGATTCAAAAATTCCAATTCATTTGAATTCCTTTTAATCCCACACTCGATCCAAAATGTAATATTATTTAGGTATTGAAAAGAATTGAAAAAGATTCAAAAATTTCAATTCATTTGAATTCCTTTTAATCCCACACTCGATCCGAAATATCGGATTATTTATGTATTGAGAAGAATTGGAAAAGATTCAAAAATTTCAATTCATTTGAGTTCCTTTTAATCCCACACTCGATCCGAAATATCGGATTATTTAGGTATTGAGAAGGATTGGAAAAGATTCAAAAATTTCAATTCATTTAAATTCCTTTTAATCCCACACTCGATCCGAAATGTGATATTATTTAGGTATTGAGAAGAATTGAAAAAAATTCAAAAATTTCAATTCATTTGAATTCCTTTTAATCCCACACTCGATCTGAAATGTGATATTATTTAGGTATTGAAAAGAATTGAAAAAGATTCAAAAATTTCAATTCATTTGAATTCCTTTTAATCCCACACTCGATCCGAAATATCGGATTATTTAGGTATTGAGAAGAATTGGAAAAGATTCAAAAATTTCAATTCATTTGAATTCCTTTTAATCCCACACTCGATCCGAAATATCGGATTATTTAGGTATTGAGAAGGATTGGAAAAGATTCAAAAATTTCAATTCATTTGAGTTCCTTTTAATCCCACACTCGATCCAAAATGTGATATTATTTAGGTATTGAGAAGAATTGAAAAAGATTCAAAAATTCCAATTCATTTGAATTCCTTTTAATCCCACACTCGATCCGAAATGTCATATTATTTAGGTATTGAGAAGGATTGGAAAAGATTCAAAAATTTCAATTCATTTGAATTCCGTTTAATCCCACACTCGATCCGAAATGTGATATTATTTAGGTATTGAGAAGAATTGAAAAAGATTCAAAAATTTCAATTCATTTGAATTCCTTTTAATCCCACACTCGATCCGAAATATCGGATTATTTAGGTATTGAGAAGAATTAGAAAAGATTCAAAAATTTCAATTCATTTGAGTTCCTTTTAATCCCACACTCGATCCGAAATATCGGATTATTTAGGTATTGAGAAGGATTGGAAAAGATTCAAAAATTTCAATTCATTTAAATTCCTTTTAATCCTACACTTGATCCGAAATGTGATATTATTTAGGTATTGAGAAGAATTAAAAAAGATTCAAAAGTTTCAATTCATTTGAATTCCTTTTAATCCCACACTCGATCCGAAATGTGATATTATTTAGGTATTGAAAAGAATTGAAAAAGATTCAAAAATTTCAATTCATTCGAATTCCTTTTAATCCCACACTCGATCCGAAATATCGGATTATTTAGGTATTGAGAAGAATTGGAAAAGATTCAAAAATTTCAATTCATTTGAATTCCTTTTAATCCCACACTCGATCCGAAATATCGGATTATTTAGGTATTGAGAAGGATTGGAAAAGATTCAAAAATTTCAATTCATTTGAATTCCTTTTAATCCCACACTCGATCCGAAATGTGATATTATTTAGGTATTGAGAAGAATTGGAAAAGATTCAAAAATTTCAATTCATTTGAGTTCCTTTTAATCCCACACTCGATCCAAAATGTGATATTATTTAGGTATTGAGAAGAATTGAAAAAGATTCAAAAATTCCAATTCATTTGAATTCCTTTTAATCCCACACTCGATCCAAAATGTAATATTATTTAGGTATTGAAAAGAATTGAAAAAGATTCAAAAATTTCAATTCGTTTGAATTCCTTTTAATCCCACACTCGATCCGAAATATCGGATTATTTATGTATTGAGAAGAATTGGAAAAGATTCAAAAATTTCAATTCATTTGAGTTCCTTTTAATCCCACACTCGATCCAAAATGTGATATTATTTAGGCATTGAGAAGGATTGGAAAAGATTCAAAAATTTCAATTCATTTGAGTTCCTTTTAATCCCACACTTGATCCGAAATGTGATATTATTTAGGTATTGAGAAGAATTGAAAAAAATTCAAAAATTTCAATTCATTTGAATTCCTTTTAATCCCACACTCGATCCGAAATATCGGATTATTTAGGTATTGAGAAGAATTAAAAAAGATTCAAAAATTTCAATTCATTTGAATTCCTTTTAATCCCACACTCGATCTGAAATGTGATATTATTTAGGTATTGAAAAGAATTGAAAAAGATTCAAAAATTTCAATTCATATGAATTCCTTTTAATCCCACACTCGATCCGAAATATCGGATTATTTAGGTATTGAGAAGAATTGGAAAAGATTCAAAAATTTCAATTCATTTGAATTCCTTTTAATCCCACACTCGATCCGAAATATCGGATTATTTAGGTATTGAGAAGGATTGGAAAAGATTCAAAAATTTCAATTCATTTGAATTCCTTTTAATCCCACACTCGATCCGAAATGTGATATTATTTAGGTATTGAGAAGAATTGGAAAAGATTCAAAAATTTCAATTCATTTGAGTTCCTTTTAATCCCACACTCGATCCGAAATATCGGATTATTTAGGTATTGAGAAGGATTGGAAAAGATTCAAAAATTTCAATTCATTTAAATTCCTTTTAATCCCACACTTGATCCGAAATGTGATATTATTTAGGTATTGAGAAGAATTAAAAAAGATTCAAAAGTTTCAATTCATTTGAATTCCTGTTAATCCCACACTCGATCCGAAATGTGATATTATTTAGGTATTGAAAAGAATTGAAAAAAATTCAAAAATTTCAATTCATTTGAATTCCTTTTAATCCCACACTCGATCCGAAATATCGGATTATTTAGGTATTGAGAAGAATTGGAAAAGATTCAAAAATTTCAATTCATTTGAATTCCTTTTAATCCCACACTCGATCCGAAATATCGGATTATTTAGGTATTGAGAAGGATTGGAAAAGATTCAAAAATTTCAATTCATTTGAATTCCTTTTAATCCCACACTCGATCCGAAATGTGATATTATTTAGGTATTGAGAAGAATTGGAAAAGATTCAAAAATTTCAATTCATTTGAGTTCCTTTTAATCCCACACTCGATCCAAAATGTGATATTATTTAGGTATTGAGAAGAATTGAAAAAGATTCAAAAATTCCAATTCATTTGAATTCCTTTTAATCCCACACTCGATCCAAAATGTAATATTATTTAGGTATTGAAAAGAATTGAAAAAGATTCAAAAATTTCAATTCATTTGAATTCCTTTTAATCCCACACTCGATCCGAAATATCGGATTATTTATGTATTGAGAAGAATTGGAAAAGATTCAAAAATTTCAATTCATTTGAGTTCCTTTTAATCCCACACTCGATCCAAAATGTGATATTATTTAGGCATTGAGAAGGATTGGAAAAGATTCAAAAATTTCAATTCATTTGAGTTCCTTTTAATCCCACACTTGATCCGAAATGTGATATTATTTAGGTATTGAGAAGAATTGAAAAAAATTCAAAAATTTCAATTCATTTGAATTCCTTTTAATCCCACACTCGATCCGAAATATCGGATTATTTAGGTATTGAGAAGAATTAAAAAAGATTCAAAAATTTCAATTCATTTGAATTCCTTTTAATCCCACACTCGATCTGAAATGTGATATTATTTAGGTATTGAAAAGAATTGAAAAAGATTCAAAAATTTCAATTCATATGAATTCCTTTTAATCCCACACTCGATCCGAAATATCGGATTATTTAGGTATTGAGAAGAATTGGAAAAGATTCAAAAATTTCAATTCATTTGAATTCCTTTTAATCCCACACTCGATCCGTAATATCGGATTATTTAGGTATTGAGAAGGATTGGAAAAGATTCAAAAATTTCAATTCATTTGAATTCCTTTTAATCCCACACTCGATCCGAAATGTGATATTATTTAGGTATTGAGAAGAATTGGAAAAGATTCGAAAATTTCAATTCATTTGAATTTCTTTTAATCCCACAGTCGATCCGAAATATCGGATTATTTAGGTATTGAGAAGGATTGGAAAAGATTCAAAAATTTCAATTCATTTGAATTCCTTTTAATCCCACACTCGATCCGAAATGTCATATTATTTAGGTATTGAGAAGGATTGGAAAAGATTCAAAAATTTCAATTCATTTGAGTTCCTTTTAATCCCACACTCGATCCAAAATGTGATATTATTTAGGTATTGAGAAGAATTGAAAAAGATTCAAAAATTCCAATTCATTTGAATTCCTTTCAATCCCACACTCGATCCGAAATGTCATATTATTTAGGTATTGAGAAGGATTGGAAAAGATTCAAAAATTTCAATTCATTTGAATTCCTTTTAATCCCACACTCGATCCGAAATGTGATATTATTTAGGTAGTGAGAAGAATTGAAAAAGATTCAAAAATTTCAATTCATTTGAATTCCTTTTAATCCCACCGTCGATCCGAAATATCGGATTATTTAGGTATTGAGAAGGATTGGAAAAGATTCAAAAATTTCAATTCATTTGAGTTCCTTCTAATCCCACACTCGATCCAAAATGTGATATTATTTAGGTATTGAAAAGAATTGAAAAAGATTCAAAAATTTCAATTCATTTGAATTCCTTTTAATCCCACACTCGATCCGAAATATCGGATTATTTAGGTATTGAGAAGAATTGGAAAAGATTCAAAAATTTCAATTCATTTAAATTCCTTTTAATCCCACACTTGATCCGAAATATCGGATTATTTAGGTATTGAGAAGAATTGAAAAAAATTCAAAAATTTCAATTCATTTGAATTCCTTTTAATCCCACACTCGATCCGAAATGTGATATTATTTAGGTATTGAAAAGAATTGGAAAAGATTCAAAAATTTCAATTCATTTGAGTTCCTTTTAATCCCACACTCGATCCGAAATGTGATATTATTTAGGTATTGAGAAGAATTGAAAAAGATTCAAAAATTCCAATTCATTTGAATTCCTTTTAATCCCACACTCGATCCGAAATATCGGATTATTTATGTATTGAGTAGGATTGGAAAAGATTCAAAAATTTCAATTCATTTGAGTTCCTTTTAATCCCACACTCGATCCGAAATGTGATATTATTTAGGTATTGATAAGAATTGAAAAAGATTCAAAAATTTCAATTCATTTGAGTTCCTTTTAATCCCACACTCGATCCGAAATGTGATATTATTTAGGTATTGAGAAGAATTAAAAAAGATTCAAAAATTTCAATTCATTTGAATTCCTTTTAATCCCACACTCGATCCGAAATGTGATATTATTTAGGTATTGAAAAGAATTGAAAAAGATTCAAAAATTTCAATTCATTTGAATTCCTTTTAATCCCACACTCGATCCGAAATATCGGATTATTTAGGTATTGAGAAGAATTGGAAAAGATTCAAAAATTTCAATTCATTTGAGTTCCTTTTAATCCCACACTCGATCCGAAATATCGGATTATTTAGGTATTGAGAAGGATTGGAAAAGATTCAAAAATTTCAATTCATTTAAATTCCTTTTAATCCCACACTTGATCCGAAATGTGATATTATTTAGGTATTGAGAAGCATTGAAAAAAATTCAAAAATTTCAATTCATTTGAATTCCTTTTAATCCCACACTCGATCCGAAATATCGGATTATTTAGGTATTGAGAAGGATTGGAAAAGATTCAAAAATTTCAATTCATTTGAGTTCCTTTTAATCCCACACTCGATCCGAAATGTGATATTATTTAGGTATTGAGAAGAATTGAAAAAGATTCAAAAATTCCAATTCATTTGAATTCCTTTTAATCCCACACTCGATCCGAAATATCGGATTATTTAGGTATTGAGAAGAATTAAAAAAGATTCAAAAATTTCAATTCATTTGAATTCCTTTTAATCCCACACTCGATCCGAAATGTGATATTATTTAGGTATTGAAAAGAATTGAAAAAGATTCAAAAATTTCAATTCATTTGAATTCCTTTTAATCCCACACTCGATCCGAAATATCGGATTATTTAGGTATTGAGAAGAATTGAATAAGATTCAAAAATTTCAATTCATTTGAATTCCTTGGAATCCCACAGTCGATCCGAAATATCGGATTATTTAGGTATTGAGAAGGATTGGAAAAGATTCAAAAATTTCAATTCATTTGAATTCCTTTTAATCCCACACTCGATCCGAAATGTCATATTATTTAGGTATTGAGAAGGATTGGAAAAGATTCAAAAATTTCAATTCATTTGAGTTCCTTTTAATCCCACACTCGATCCAAAATGTGATATCATTTAGGTATTGAGAAGGATTGGAAAAGATTCAAAAATTTCAATTCATTCGAGTTCCTTTTAATCCCACACTCGATCCGAAATGTGATATCATTTAGGTATTGAGAAGAATTGAAAAAGATTCAAAAATTCCAATTCATTTGAATTCCTTTTGATCCCACACTCGATCCGAAATATCGGATTATTTAGGTATTGAGAAGAATTGGAAAAGATTCAAAAATTTCAATTCATTTAAATTCCTTTTAATCCCACACTTGATCCGAAATATCGGATTATTTAGGTATTGAGAAGAATTGAAAAAATTCAAAAATTTCAATTCATTTGAATTCCTTTTAATCCCACACTCGATCCGAAATATCGGATTATTTGGGTATTGAGAAGGATTGGAAAAGATTCAAAAATTTCAATTCATTTGAGTTCCTTTTAATCCCACACTCGATCCGAAATGTGATATTATTTAGGTATTGAGAAGAATTGAAAAAGATTCAAAAATTTCAATTCATTTGAGTTCCTTTTAATCCCACACTCGATCCGAAATGTGATATTATTTAGGTATTGAGAAGAATTAAAAAAAAATTAAAAATTTCAATTCATTTGAATTCCTATTAATCCCACACTCGATCCGAAATGTGATATTATTTAGGTATTGAAAAGAATTGAAAAAGATTCAAAAATTTCAATTCATTTGAATTCCTTTTAATCCCACACTCGATCCGAAATATCGGATTATTTAGGTATTGAGAAGAATTGGAAAAGATTCAAAAATTTCAATTCATTTGAGTTCCTTTTAATCCCACACTCGATCCGAAATATCGGATTATTTAGGTATTGAGAAGGATTGGAAAAGATTCAAAAATTTCAATTCATTTGAATTCCTTTTAATCCCACACTTGATCCGAAATGTGATATTATTTAGGTATTGAGAAGAATTGAAAAAATTCAAAAATTTCAATTCATTTGAATTCCTTTTAATCCCACACTCGATCCGAAATATCGGATTAGTTAGGTATTGAGAAGGATTGGAAAAGATTCAAAAATTTCAATTCATTTGAGTTCCTTTTAATCCCACACTCGATCCGAAATGTGATATTATTTAGGTATTGAGAAGAATTGAAAAAGATTCAAAAATTCCAATTCATTTGAATTCCTTTTAATCCCACACTCGATCCGAAATATCGGATTATTTAGGTATTGAGAAGAATTGGAAAAGATTCAAAAATTTCAATTCATTTGAATTCCTTTTAATCCCACAGTCGATCCGAAATATCGGATTATTTAGGTATTGAGAAGGATTGGAAAAGATTCAAAAATTTCAATTCATTTGAATTCCTTTTAATCCCACACTCGATCCGAAATATCGGATTATTTAGGTATTGAGAAGGATTGGAAAAGATTCAAAAATTTCAATTCATTTGAATTCCTTTTAATCCCACACTCGATCCGAAATATCGGATTATTTAGGTATTGAGAAGGATTGGAAAAGATTCAAAAATTTCAATTCATTTGAATTCCTTTTAATCCCACACTCGATCCGAAATGTCATATTATTCAGGTATTGAGAAGGATTGGAAAAGATTCAAAAATTTCAATTCATTTGAGTTCCTTTTAATCCCACACTCGATCCAAAATGTGATATTATTTAGGCATTGAGAAGGATTGGAAAAGATTCAAAAATTTCAATTCATTTGAGTTCCTTTTAATCCCACACTCGATCCGAAATGTGATATTATTTAGGTATTGAGAAGAATTGAAAAAGATTCAAACATTCCAATTCATTTGAATTCCTTTTAATCCCACACTCGATCCGAAATATCGGATTATTCAGGTATTGAGAAGAATTAAAAAAGATTCAAAAATTTCAATTCATTTGAATTCCTTTTAATCCCACACTCGATCCGAAATGTGATATTATTTAGGTATTGAGAAGAATTGGAAAAGATTCAAAAATTTCAATTCATTTGAGTTCCTTTCAATCCCACACTCGATCCGAAATATCGGATTATTTAGGTATTGAGAAGAATTGGAAAAGATTCAAAAATTTCAATTCATTTGAGTTCCTTTTAATCCCACACTCGATCCGAAATATCGGATTATTTAGGTATTGAGAAGGATTGGAAAAGATTCAAAAATTTCAATTCATTTAAATTCCTTTTAATCCCACACTTGATCCGAAATGTGATATTATTTAGGTATTGAGAAGAATTGAAAAGATTCAAAAATTTCAATTCATTTGAATTCCTTTTAATCCCACACTCGATCCGAAATATCGGATTATTTAGGTATTGAGAAGGATTGGAAAAGATTCAAAAATTTCAATTCATTTGAGTTCCTTTTAATTCCACACTCGATCCGAAATGTGATATTATTTAGGTATTGAGAAGAATTGAAAAAGATTCAAAAATTCCAATTCATTTGAATTCCTTTTAATCCCACACTCGATCCGAAATATCGGATTATTTAGGTATTGAGAAGAATTAAAAAAGATTCAAAAATTTCAATTCATTTGAATTCCTTTTAATCCCACACTCGATCCGAAATATCGGATTATTTAGGTATTGAAAAGAATTGAAAAAGATTCAAAAATTTCAATTCATTTGAATTCCTTTTAATCCCACACTCGATCCGAAATATCGGATTATTTAGGTATTGAGAAGAATTGGAAAAGATTCAAAAATTTCAATTCATTTGAATTCCTTTTAATCCCACACTCGATCCGAAATATCGGATTATTTAGGTATTGAAAAGAATTGAAAAAGATTCAAAAATTTCAATTCATTTGAATTCCTTTTAATCCCACACTCGATCCGAAATATCGGATTATTTAGGTATTGAAAAGAATTGAAAAAGATTCAAAAATTTCAATTCATTTGAATTCCTTTTAATCCCACACTCGATCCGAAATATCGGATTATTTAGGTATTGAGAAGAATTGGAAAAGATTCAAAAATTTCAATTCATTTGAGTTCCTTTTAATCCCACACTCGATCCGAAATATCGGATTATTTAGGTATTGAGAAGGATTGGAAAAGATTCAAAAATTTCAATTCATTTAAATTCCTTTTAATCCCACACTTGATCCGAAATGTGATATTATTTAGGTATTGAGAAGCATTGAAAAAAATTCAAAAATTTCAATTCATTTGAATTCCTTTTAATCCCACACTCGATCCGAAATATCGGATTATTTAGGTATTGAGAAGAATTAAAAAAGATTCAAAAATTTCAATTCATTTGAATTCCTTTTAATCCCACACTCGATCCGAAATGTGATATTATTTAGGTATTGAAAAGAATTGAAAAAGATTCAAAAATTTCAATTCATTTGAATTCCTTTTAATCCCACACTCGATCCGAAATATCGGATTATTTAGGTATTGAGAAGAATTGAATAAGATTCAAAAATTTCAATTCATTTGAATTCCTTGGAATCCCACAGTCGATCCGAAATATCGGATTATTTAGGTATTGAGAAGGATTGGAAAAGATTCAAAAATTTCAATTCATTTGAATTCCTTTTAATCCCACACTCGATCCGAAATGTCATATTATTTAGGTATTGAGAAGGATTGGAAAAGATTCAAAAATTTCAATTCATTTGAGTTCCTTTTAATCCCACACTCGATCCAAAATGTGATATCATTTAGGTATTGAGAAGGATTGGAAAAGATTCAAAAATTTCAATTCATTCGAGTTCCTTTTAATCCCACACTCGATCCGAAATGTGATATCATTTAGGTATTGAGAAGAATTGAAAAAGATTCAAAAATTCCAATTCATTTGAATTCCTTTTGATCCCACACTCGATCCGAAATATCGGATTATTTAGGTATTGAGAAGGATTGGAAAAGATTCAAAAATTTCAATTCATTTAAATTCCTTTTAATCCCACACTTGATCCGAAATGTGATATTATTTAGGTATTGAGAAGCATTGAAAAAAATTCAAAAATTTCAATTCATTTGAATTCCTTTTAATCCCACACTCGATCCGAAATATCGGATTATTTAGGTATTGAGAAGAATTAAAAAAGATTCAAAAATTTCAATTCATTTGAATTCCTTTTAATCCCACACTCGATCCGAAATGTGATATTATTTAGGTATTGAAAAGAATTGAAAAAGATTCAAAAATTTCAATTCATTTGAATTCCTTTTAATCCCACACTCGATCCGAAATATCGGATTATTTAGGTATTGAGAAGAATTGAATAAGATTCAAAAATTTCAATTCATTTGAATTCCTTGGAATCCCACAGTCGATCCGAAATATCGGATTATTTAGGTATTGAGAAGGATTGGAAAAGATTCAAAAATTTCAATTCATTTGAATTCCTTTTAATCCCACACTCGATCCGAAATGTCATATTATTTAGGTATTGAGAAGGATTGGAAAAGATTCAAAAATTTCAATTCATTTGAGTTCCTTTTAATCCCACACTCGATCCAAAATGTGATATCATTTAGGTATTGAGAAGGATTGGAAAAGATTCAAAAATTTCAATTCATTCGAGTTCCTTTTAATCCCACACTCGATCCGAAATGTGATATCATTTAGGTATTGAGAAGAATTGAAAAAGATTCAAAAATTCCAATTCATTTGAATTCCTTTTGATCCCACACTCGATCCGAAATATCGGATTATTTAGGTATTGAGAAGAATTGGAAAAGATTCAAAAATTTCAATTCATTTAAATTCCTTTTAATCCCACACTTGATCCGAAATATCGGATTATTTAGGTATTGAGAAGAATTGAAAAAAATTCAAAAATTTCAATTCATTTGAATTCCTTTTAATCCCACACTCGATCCGAAATATCGGATTATTTGGGTATTGAGAAGGATTGGAAAAGATTCAAAAATTTCAATTCATTTGAGTTCCTTTTAATCCCACACTCGATCCGAAATGTGATATTATTTAGGTATTGAGAAGAATTGAAAAAGATTCAAAAATTTCAATTCATTTGAGTTCCTTTTAATCCCACACTCGATCCGAAATGTGATATTATTTAGGTATTGAGAAGAATTAAAAAAAAATTAAAAATTTCAATTCATTTGAATTCCTATTAATCCCACACTCGATCCGAAATGTGATATTATTTAGGTATTGAAAAGAATTGAAAAAGATTCAAAAATTTCAATTCATTTGAATTCCTTTTAATCCCACACTCGATCCGAAATATCGGATTATTTAGGTATTGAGAAGAATTGGAAAAGATTCAAAAATTTCAATTCATTTGAGTTCCTTTTAATCCCACACTCGATCCGAAATATCGGATTATTTAGGTATTGAGAAGGATTGGAAAAGATTCAAAAATTTCAATTCATTTGAATTCCTTTTAATCCCACACTTGATCCGAAATGTGATATTATTTAGGTATTGAGAAGAATTGAAAAAAATTCAAAAATTTCAATTCATTTGAATTCCTTTTAATCCCACACTCGATCCGAAATATCGGATTAGTTAGGTATTGAGAAGGATTGGAAAAGATTCAAAAATTTCAATTCATTTGAGTTCCTTTTAATCCCACACTCGATCCGAAATGTGATATTATTTAGGTATTGAGAAGAATTGAAAAAGATTCAAAAATTCCAATTCATTTGAATTCCTTTTAATCCCACACTCGATCCGAAATATCGGATTATTTAGGTATTGAGAAGAATTGGAAAAGATTCAAAAATTTCAATTCATTTGAATTCCTTTTAATCCCACAGTCGATCCGAAATATCGGATTATTTAGGTATTGAGAAGGATTGGAAAAGATTCAAAAATTTCAATTCATTTGAATTCCTTTTAATCCCACACTCGATCCGAAATATCGGATTATTTAGGTATTGAGAAGGATTGGAAAAGATTCAAAAATTTCAATTCATTTGAATTCCTTTTAATCCCACACTCGATCCGAAATATCGGATTATTTAGGTATTGAGAAGGATTGGAAAAGATTCAAAAATTTCAATTCATTTGAATTCCTTTTAATCCCACACTCGATCCGAAATGTCATATTATTCAGGTATTGAGAAGGATTGGAAAAGATTCAAAAATTTCAATTCATTTGAGTTCCTTTTAATCCCACACTCGATCCAAAATGTGATATTATTTAGGCATTGAGAAGGATTGGAAAAGATTCAAAAATTTCAATTCATTTGAGTTCCTTTTAATCCCACACTCGATCCGAAATGTGATATTATTTAGGTATTGAGAAGAATTGAAAAAGATTCAAACATTCCAATTCATTTGAATTCCTTTTAATCCCACACTCGATCCGAAATATCGGATTATTCAGGTATTGAGAAGAATTAAAAAAGATTCAAAAATTTCAATTCATTTGAATTCCTTTTAATCCCACACTCGATCCGAAATGTGATATTATTTAGGTATTGAGAAGAATTGGAAAAGATTCAAAAATTTCAATTCATTTGAGTTCCTTTCAATCCCACACTCGATCCGAAATATCGGATTATTTAGGTATTGAGAAGAATTGGAAAAGATTCAAAAATTTCAATTCATTTGAGTTCCTTTTAATCCCACACTCGATCCGAAATATCGGATTATTTAGGTATTGAGAAGGATTGGAAAAGATTCAAAAATTTCAATTCATTTAAATTCCTTTTAATCCCACACTTGATCCGAAATGTGATATTATTTAGGTATTGAGAAGAATTGAAAAGATTCAAAAATTTCAATTCATTTGAATTCCTTTTAATCCCACACTCGATCCGAAATATCGGATTATTTAGGTATTGAGAAGGATTGGAAAAGATTCAAAAATTTCAATTCATTTGAGTTCCTTTTAATTCCACACTCGATCCGAAATGTGATATTATTTAGGTATTGAGAAGAATTGAAAAAGATTCAAAAATTCCAATTCATTTGAATTCCTTTTAATCCCACACTCGATCCGAAATATCGGATTATTTAGGTATTGAGAAGAATTAAAAAAGATTCAAAAATTTCAATTCATTTGAATTCCTTTTAATCCCACACTCGATCCGAAATATCGGATTATTTAGGTATTGAAAAGAATTGAAAAAGATTCAAAAATTTCAATTCATTTGAATTCCTTTTAATCCCACACTCGATCCGAAATATCGGATTATTTAGGTATTGAGAAGAATTGGAAAAGATTCAAAAATTTCAATTCATTTGAATTCCTTTTAATCCCACACTCGATCCGAAATATCGGATTATTTAGGTATTGAGAAGAATTGAAAAAGATTCAAAAATTTCAATTCATTTGAGTTCCTTTTAATCCCACACTCGATCCGAAATATCGGATTATTTAGGTATTGAGAAGAATTGAAAAAGATTCAAAAATTTCAATTCATTTGAATTCCTTTTAATCCCACACTCGATCCGAAATATCGGATTATTTAGGTATTGAGAAGAATTGGAAAAGATTCAAAAATTTCAATTCATTTGAATTCCTTTTAATCCCACACTCGATCCGAAATATCGGATTATTTAGGTATTGAGAAGAATTGGAAAAGATTCAAAAATTTCAATTCATTTGAATTCCTTTTAATCCCACACTCGATCCGAAATATCGGATTATTTAGGTATTGAAAAGAATTGAAAAAGATTCAAAAATTTCAATTCATTTGAATTCCTTTTAATCCCACACTCGATCCGAAATATCGGATTATTTAGGTATTGAGAAGAATTGAAAAAGATTCAAAAATTTCAATTCATTTGAGTTCCTTTTAATCCCACACTCGATCCGAAATGTGATATTATTTAGGTATTGAGAAGAATTAAAAAAGATTCAAAAATTTCAATTCATTTGAATTCCTTTTAATCCCACACTCGATCCGAAATGTGATATTATTTAGGTATTGAAAAGAATTGAAAAAGATTCAAAAATTTCAATTCATTTGAATTCCTTTTAATCCCATACTCGATCCGAAATATCGGATTATTTAGGTATTGAGAAGAATTGAAAAAGATTCAAAAATTTCAATTCATTTGAATTCCTTTTAATCCCACACTCGATCCGAAATATCGGATTATTTAGGTATTGAGAAGAATTGGAAAAGATTCAAAAATTTCAATTCATTTGAATTCCTTTTAATCCCACACTCGATCCGAAATATCGGATTATTTAGGTATTGAGAAGAATTGGAAAAGATTCAAAAATTTCAATTCATTTGAATTCCTTTTAATCCCACACTCGATCCGAAATATCGGATTATTTAGGTATTGAAAAGAATTGAAAAAGATTCAAAAATTTCAATTCATTTGAATTCCTTTTAATCCCACACTCGATCCGAAATATCGGATTATTTAGGTATTGAGAAGAATTGAAAAAGATTCAAAAATTTCAATTCATTTGAGTTCCTTCTAATCCCACACTCGATCCGAAATGTGATATTATTTAGGTATTGAGAAGAATTAAAAAAGATTCAAAAATTTCAATTCATTTGAATTCCTTTTAATCCCACACTCGATCCGAAATGTGATATTATTTAGGTATTGGAAAGAATTGAAAAAGATTCAAAAATTTCAATTCATTTGAATTCCTTTTAATCCCACACTCGATCCGAAATATCGGATTATTTAGGTATTGAGAAGAATTGGAAAAGATTCAAAAATTTCAATTTATTTGAGTTCCTTTTAATCCCACACTCGATCCGAAATATCGGATTATTTAGGTATTGAGAAGGATTGGAAAAGATTCAAAAATTTCAATTCATTTAAATTCCTTTTAATCCCACACTTGATCCGAAATGTGATATTATTTAGGTATTGAGAAGAATTGAAAAAAATTCAAAAATTTCAATTCATTTGAATTCCTTTTAATCCCACACTCGATCCGAAATATCGGATTATTTAGGTATTGAGAAGGATTGGAAAAGATTCAAAAATTTCAATTCATTTAAATTCCTTTTAATCCCACACTTGATCCGAAATGTGATATTATTTAGGTATTGAGAAGAATTGAAAAAAATTCAAAAATTTCAATTCATTTGAGTTCCTTTTAATCCCACACTCGATCCGAAATGTGATATTATTTAGGTATTGAGAAGAATTGAAAAAGATTCAAAAATTCCAATTCATTTGAATTCCTTTTAATCCCACACTCGATCCGAAATATCGGATTATTTAGGTATTGAGAAGAATTAAAAAAGATTCAAAAATTTCAATTCATTTGAATTCCTTTTAATCCCACGCTCGATCCGAAATGTGATATTATTTAGGTATTGAAAAGAATTGAAAAAGATTCAAAAATTTCAATTCATTTGAATTCCTTTTAATCCCACACTCGATCCGAAATATCGGATTATTTAGGTATTGAGAAGAATTGAATAAGATTCAAAAATTTCAATTCATTTGAATTCCTTTTAATCCCACAGTCGATCCGAAATATCGGATTATTTAGGTATTGAGAAGGATTGGAAAAGATTCAAAAATTTCAATTCATTTGAATTCCTTTTAATCCCACACTCGATCCGAAATGTCATATTATTTAGGTATTGAGAAGGATTGGAAAAGATTCAAAAATTTCAATTCATTTGAGTTTCTTTTAATCCCACACTCGATCCGAAATGTCATATTATTTAGGTATTGAGAAGGATTGGAAAAGATTCAAAAATTTCAATTCATTTGAATTCCTTTTAATCCCACACTCGATTCGAAATGTGATATTATTTAGGTATTGAGAAGAATTGAAAAAGATTCAAAAATTTCAATTCATTTGAATTCCTTTTAATCCCACAGTCGATCCGAAATATCGGATTATTTAGGTATTGAGAAGGATTGGAAAAGATTCAAAAATTTCAATTCATTTGAATTCCTTTTAATCCCACACTCGATCCGAAATGTGATATTATTTAGGTATTGAGAAGAATTGAAAAAGATTCAAAAATTTCAATTCATTTGAATTCCTTTTAATCCCACAGTCGATCCGAAATATCGGATTATTTAGGTATTGAGAAGGATTGGAAAAGATTCAAAAATTTCAATTCATTTGAATTCCTTTTAATCCCACACTCGATCCGAAATGTGATATTATTTAGGTATTGAGAAGGATTGGAAAAGATTCAAAAATTCCAATTCATTTGAATTCCTTTTAATCCCACACTCGATCCGAAATGTGATATTATTTAGGTATTGACGAGAATTAAAAAAGATTCAAAAATTTCAATTCATTTGAATTCCTTTTAATCCCACACTCGATCCGAAATGTGATATTATTTAGGTATTGAAAAGAATTGAAAAAGATTCAAAAATTTCAATTCATTTGAATTCCTTTTAATCCCACACTCGATCCGAAATGTGATATTATTTAGGTATTGAGAAGGATTGGAAAAGATTCAAAAATTTCAATTCATTTGAGTTCCTTCTAATCCCACACTCGATCCAAAATGTGATATTATTTAGGTATTGAGAAGAATTGAAAAAGATTCAAAAATTCCAATTCATTTGAATTCCTTTTAATCCCACACTCGATCCGAAATGTGATATTATTTAGGTATTGAGAAGAATTAAAAAAGATTCAAAAATTTCAATTCATTTGAATTCCTTTTAATCCCACACTCGATCCGAAATGTGATATTATTTAGGTATTGAGAAGAATTGAAAAAGATTCAAAAATTTCAATTCATTTGAATTCCTTTTAATCCCACACTCGATCCGAAATATCGGATTATTTAGGTATTGAGAAGGATTGGAAAAGATTCAAAAATTTCAATTCATTTGAATTCCTTTTAATCCCACACTCGATCCGAAATGTGATATTATTTAGGTATTGAGAAGAATTGAAAAGATTCAAAAATTTCAATTCATTTGAATTCCTTTTAATCCCACACTCGATCCGAAATATCGGATTATTTAGGTATTGAGAAGAATTGGAAAAGATTCAAAAATTTCAATTCATTTGAGTTCCTTTTAATCCCACACTCGATCCGAAATATCGGATTATTTAGGTATTGAGAAGGATTGGAAAAGATTCAAAAATTTCAATTCATTTAAATTCCTTTTAATCCCACACTTGATCCGAAATGTGATATTATTTAGGTATTGAGAAGCATTGAAAAAAATTCAAAAATTTCAATTCATTTGAATTCCTTTTAATCCCACACTCGATCCGAAATATCGGATTATTTAGGTATTGAGAAGGATTGGAAAAGATTCAAAAATTTCAATTCATTTGAGTTCCTTTTAATCCCACACTCGATCCGAAATGTGATATTATTTAGGTATTGAGAAGAATTGAAAAAGATTCAAAAATTCCAATTCATTTGAATTCCTTTTAATCCCACACTCGATCCGAAATATCGGATTATTTAGGTATTGAGAAGAATTAAAAAAGATTCAAAAATTTCAATTCATTTGAATTCCTTTTAATCCCACACTCGATCCGAAATGTGATATTATTTAGGTATTGAAAAGAATTGAAAAAGATTCAAAAATTTCAATTCATTTGAATTCCTTTTAATCCCACACTCGATCCGAAATATCGGATTATTTAGGTATTGAGAAGAATTGAATAAGATTCAAAAATTTCAATTCATTTGAATTCCTTGGAATCCCACAGTCGATCCGAAATATCGGATTATTTAGGTATTGAGAAGGATTGGAAAAGATTCAAAAATTTCAATTCATTTGAATTCCTTTTAATCCCACACTCGATCCGAAATGTCATATTATTTAGGTATTGAGAAGGATTGGAAAAGATTCAAAAATTTCAATTCATTTGAGTTCCTTTTAATCCCACACTCGATCCAAAATGTGATATCATTTAGGTATTGAGAAGGATTGGAAAAGATTCAAAAATTTCAATTCATTCGAGTTCCTTTTAATCCCACACTCGATCCGAAATGTGATATCATTTAGGTATTGAGAAGAATTGAAAAAGATTCAAAAATTCCAATTCATTTGAATTCCTTTTGATCCCACACTCGATCCGAAATATCGGATTATTTAGGTATTGAGAAGAATTGGAAAAGATTCAAAAATTTCAATTCATTTAAATTCCTTTTAATCCCACACTTGATCCGAAATATCGGATTATTTAGGTATTGAGAAGAATTGAAAAATTCAAAAATTTCAATTCATTTGAATTCCTTTTAATCCCACACTCGATCCGAAATATCGGATTATTTGGGTATTGAGAAGGATTGGAAAAGATTCAAAAATTTCAATTCATTTGAGTTCCTTTTAATCCCACACTCGATCCGAAATGTGATATTATTTAGGTATTGAGAAGAATTGAAAAAGATTCAAAAATTTCAATTCATTTGAGTTCCTTTTAATCCCACACTCGATCCGAAATGTGATATTATTTAGGTATTGAGAAGAATTAAAAAAAAAATTAAAAATTTCAATTCATTTGAATTCCTATTAATCCCACACTCGATCCGAAATGTGATATTATTTAGGTATTGAAAAGAATTGAAAAAGATTCAAAAATTTCAATTCATTTGAATTCCTTTTAATCCCACACTCGATCCGAAATATCGGATTATTTAGGTATTGAGAAGAATTGGAAAAGATTCAAAAATTTCAATTCATTTGAGTTCCTTTTAATCCCACACTCGATCCGAAATATCGGATTATTTAGGTATTGAGAAGGATTGGAAAAGATTCAAAAATTTCAATTCATTTGAATTCCTTTTAATCCCACACTTGATCCGAAATGTGATATTATTTAGGTATTGAGAAGAATTGAAAAAAATTCAAAAATTTCAATTCATTTGAATTCCTTTTAATCCCACACTCGATCCGAAATATCGGATTAGTTAGGTATTGAGAAGGATTGGAAAAGATTCAAAAATTTCAATTCATTTGAGTTCCTTTTAATCCCACACTCGATCCGAAATGTGATATTATTTAGGTATTGAGAAGAATTGAAAAAGATTCAAAAATTCCAATTCATTTGAATTCCTTTTAATCCCACACTCGATCCGAAATATCGGATTATTTAGGTATTGAGAAGAATTGGAAAAGATTCAAAAATTTCAATTCATTTGAATTCCTTTTAATCCCACAGTCGATCCGAAATATCGGATTATTTAGGTATTGAGAAGGATTGGAAAAGATTCAAAAATTTCAATTCATTTGAATTCCTTTTAATCCCACACTCGATCCGAAATATCGGATTATTTAGGTATTGAGAAGGATTGGAAAAGATTCAAAAATTTCAATTCATTTGAATTCCTTTTAATCCCACACTCGATCCGAAATGTCATATTATTCAGGTATTGAGAAGGATTGGAAAAGATTCAAAAATTTCAATTCATTTGAGTTCCTTTTAATCCCACACTCGATCCAAAATGTGATATTATTTAGGCATTGAGAAGGATTGGAAAAGATTCAAAAATTTCAATTCATTTGAGTTCCTTTTAATCCCACACTCGATCCGAAATGTGATATTATTTAGGTATTGAGAAGAATTGAAAAAGATTCAAACATTCCAATTCATTTGAATTCCTTTTAATCCCACACTCGATCCGAAATATCGGATTATTCAGGTATTGAGAAGAATTAAAAAAGATTCAAAAATTTCAATTCATTTGAATTCCTTTTAATCCCACACTCGATCCGAAATGTGATATTATTTAGGTATTGAGAAGAATTGGAAAAGATTCAAAAATTTCAATTCATTTGAGTTCCTTTCAATCCCACACTCGATCCGAAATATCGGATTATTTAGGTATTGAGAAGAATTGGAAAAGATTCAAAAATTTCAATTCATTTGAGTTCCTTTTAATCCCACACTCGATCCGAAATATCGGATTATTTAGGTATTGAGAAGGATTGGAAAAGATTCAAAAATTTCAATTCATTTAAATTCCTTTTAATCCCACACTTGATCCGAAATGTGATATTATTTAGGTATTGAGAAGAATTGAAAAGATTCAAAAATTTCAATTCATTTGAATTCCTTTTAATCCCACACTCGATCCGAAATATCGGATTATTTAGGTATTGAGAAGGATTGGAAAAGATTCAAAAATTTCAATTCATTTGAGTTCCTTTTAATTCCACACTCGATCCGAAATGTGATATTATTTAGGTATTGAGAAGAATTGAAAAAGATTCAAAAATTCCAATTCATTTGAATTCCTTTTAATCCCACACTCGATCCGAAATATCGGATTATTTAGGTATTGAGAAGAATTAAAAAAGATTCAAAAATTTCAATTCATTTGAATTCCTTTTAATCCCACACTCGATCCGAAATATCGGATTATTTAGGTATTGAAAAGAATTGAAAAAGATTCAAAAATTTCAATTCATTTGAATTCCTTTTAATCCCACACTCGATCCGAAATATCGGATTATTTAGGTATTGAGAAGAATTGGAAAAGATTCAAAAATTTCAATTCATTTGAATTCCTTTTAATCCCACACTCGATCCGAAATATCGGATTATTTAGGTATTGAGAAGAATTGAAAAAGATTCAAAAATTTCAATTCATTTGAGTTCCTTTTAATCCCACACTCGATCCGAAATATCGGATTATTTAGGTATTGAGAAGAATTGAAAAAGATTCAAAAATTTCAATTCATTTGAATTCCTTTTAATCCCACACTCGATCCGAAATATCGGATTATTTAGGTATTGAGAAGAATTGGAAAAGATTCAAAAATTTCAATTCATTTGAATTCCTTTTAATCCCACACTCGATCCGAAATATCGGATTATTTAGGTATTGAGAAGAATTGGAAAAGATTCAAAAATTTCAATTCATTTGAATTCCTTTTAATCCCACACTCGATCCGAAATATCGGATTATTTAGGTATTGAAAAGAATTGAAAAAGATTCAAAAATTTCAATTCATTTGAATTCCTTTTAATCCCACACTCGATCCGAAATATCGGATTATTTAGGTATTGAGAAGAATTGAAAAAGATTCAAAAATTTCAATTCATTTGAGTTCCTTTTAATCCCACACTCGATCCGAAATGTGATATTATTTAGGTATTGAGAAGAATTAAAAAAGATTCAAAAATTTCAATTCATTTGAATTCCTTTTAATCCCACACTCGATCCGAAATGTGATATTATTTAGGTATTGAAAAGAATTGAAAAAGATTCAAAAATTTCAATTCATTTGAATTCCTTTTAATCCCATACTCGATCCGAAATATCGGATTATTTAGGTATTGAGAAGAATTGAAAAAGATTCAAAAATTTCAATTCATTTGAATTCCTTTTAATCCCACACTCGATCCGAAATATCGGATTATTTAGGTATTGAGAAGAATTGGAAAAGATTCAAAAATTTCAATTCATTTGAATTCCTTTTAATCCCACACTCGATCCGAAATATCGGATTATTTAGGTATTGAGAAGAATTGGAAAAGATTCAAAATTTTCAATTCATTTGAATTCCTTTTAATCCCACACTCGATCCGAAATATCGGATTATTTAGGTATTGAAAAGAATTGAAAAAGATTCAAAAATTTCAATTCATTTGAATTCCTTTTAATCCCACACTCGATCCGAAATATCGGATTATTTAGGTATTGAGAAGAATTGAAAAAGATTCAAAAATTTCAATTCATTTGAGTTCCTTCTAATCCCACACTCGATCCGAAATGTCATATTATTCAGGTATTGAGAAGGATTGGAAAAGATTCAAAAATTTCAATTCATTTGAGTTCCTTTTAATCCCACACTCGATCCAAAATGTGATATTATTTAGGCATTGAGAAGGATTGGAAAAGATTCAAAAATTTCAATTCATTTGAGTTCCTTTTAATCCCACACTCGATCCGAAATGTGATATTATTTAGGTATTGAGAAGAATTGAAAAAGATTCAAACATTCCAATTCATTTGAATTCCTTTTAATCCCACACTCGATCCGAAATATCGGATTATTCAGGTATTGAGAAGAATTAAAAAGATTCAAAAATTTCAATTCATTTGAATTCCTTTTAATCCCACACTCGATCCGAAATGTGATATTATTTAGGTATTGAGAAGAATTGGAAAAGATTCAAAAATTTCAATTCATTTGAGTTCCTTTCAATCCCACACTCGATCCGAAATATCGGATTATTTAGGTATTGAGAAGAATTGGAAAAGATTCAAAAATTTCAATTCATTTGAGTTCCTTTTAATCCCACACTCGATCCGAAATATCGGATTATTTAGGTATTGAGAAGGATTGGAAAAGATTCAAAAATTTCAATTCATTTAAATTCCTTTTAATCCCACACTTGATCCGAAATGTGATATTATTTAGGTATTGAGAAGAATTGAAAAGATTCAAAAATTTCAATTCATTTGAATTCCTTTTAATCCCACACTCGATCCGAAATATCGGATTATTTAGGTATTGAGAAGGATTGGAAAAGATTCAAAAATTTCAATTCATTTGAGTTCCTTTTAATTCCACACTCGATCCGAAATGTGATATTATTTAGGTATTGAGAAGAATTGAAAAAGATTCAAAAATTCCAATTCATTTGAATTCCTTTTAATCCCACACTCGATCCGAAATATCGGATTATTTAGGTATTGAGAAGAATTAAAAAAGATTCAAAAATTTCAATTCATTTGAATTCCTTTTAATCCCACACTCGATCCGAAATATCGGATTATTTAGGTATTGAAAAGAATTGAAAAAGATTCAAAAATTTCAATTCATTTGAATTCCTTTTAATCCCACACTCGATCCGAAATATCGGATTATTTAGGTATTGAGAAGAATTGGAAAAGATTCAAAAATTTCAATTCATTTGAATTCCTTTTAATCCCACACTCGATCCGAAATATCGGATTATTTAGGTATTGAGAAGAATTGAAAAAGATTCAAAAATTTCAATTCATTTGAGTTCCTTTTAATCCCACACTCGATCCGAAATATCGGATTATTTAGGTATTGAGAAGAATTGAAAAAGATTCAAAAATTTCAATTCATTTGAATTCCTTTTAATCCCACACTCGATCCGAAATATCGGATTATTTAGGTATTGAGAAGAATTGGAAAAGATTCAAAAATTTCAATTCATTTGAATTCCTTTTAATCCCACACTCGATCCGAAATATCGGATTATTTAGGTATTGAGAAGAATTGGAAAAGATTCAAAAATTTCAATTCATTTGAATTCCTTTTAATCCCACACTCGATCCGAAATATCGGATTATTTAGGTATTGAAAAGAATTGAAAAAGATTCAAAAATTTCAATTCATTTGAATTCCTTTTAATCCCACACTCGATCCGAAATATCGGATTATTTAGGTATTGAGAAGAATTGAAAAAGATTCAAAAATTTCAATTCATTTGAGTTCCTTTTAATCCCACACTCGATCCGAAATGTGATATTATTTAGGTATTGAGAAGAATTAAAAAAGATTCAAAAATTTCAATTCATTTGAATTCCTTTTAATCCCACACTCGATCCGAAATGTGATATTATTTAGGTATTGAAAAGAATTGAAAAAGATTCAAAAATTTCAATTCATTTGAATTCCTTTTAATCCCATACTCGATCCGAAATATCGGATTATTTAGGTATTGAGAAGAATTGAAAAAGATTCAAAAATTTCAATTCATTTGAATTCCTTTTAATCCCACACTCGATCCGAAATATCGGATTATTTAGGTATTGAGAAGAATTGGAAAAGATTCAAAAATTTCAATTCATTTGAATTCCTTTTAATCCCACACTCGATCCGAAATATCGGATTATTTAGGTATTGAGAAGAATTGGAAAAGATTCAAAAATTTCAATTCATTTGAATTCCTTTTAATCCCACACTCGATCCGAAATATCGGATTATTTAGGTATTGAAAAGAATTGAAAAAGATTCAAAAATTTCAATTCATTTGAATTCCTTTTAATCCCACACTCGATCCGAAATATCGGATTATTTAGGTATTGAGAAGAATTGAAAAAGATTCAAAAATTTCAATTCATTTGAGTTCCTTCTAATCCCACACTCGATCCGAAATGTGATATTATTTAGGTATTGAGAAGAATTAAAAAAGATTCAAAAATTTCAATTCATTTGAATTCCTTTTAATCCCACACTCGATCCGAAATGTGATATTATTTAGGTATTGGAAAGAATTGAAAAAGATTCAAAAATTTCAATTCATTTGAATTCCTTTTAATCCCACACTCGATCCGAAATATCGGATTATTTAGGTATTGAGAAGAATTGGAAAAGATTCAAAAATTTCAATTTATTTGAGTTCCTTTTAATCCCACACTCGATCCGAAATATCGGATTATTTAGGTATTGAGAAGGATTGGAAAAGATTCAAAAATTTCAATTCATTTAAATTCCTTTTAATCCCACACTTGATCCGAAATGTGATATTATTTAGGTATTGAGAAGAATTGAAAAAAATTCAAAAATTTCAATTCATTTGAGTTCCTTTTAATCCCACACTCGATCCGAAATGTGATATTATTTAGGTATTGAGAAGAATTGAAAAAGATTCAAAAATTCCAATTCATTTGAATTCCTTTTAATCCCACACTCGATCCGAAATATCGGATTATTTAGGTATTGAGAAGAATTAAAAAAGATTCAAAAATTTCAATTCATTTGAATTCCTTTTAATCCCACGCTCGATCCGAAATGTGATATTATTTAGGTATTGAAAAGAATTGAAAAAGATTCAAAAATTTCAATTCATTTGAATTCCTTTTAATCCCACACTCGATCCGAAATATCGGATTATTTAGGTATTGAGAAGAATTGAATAAGATTCAAAAATTTCAATTCATTTGAATTCCTTTTAATCCCACAGTCGATCCGAAATATCGGATTATTTAGGTATTGAGAAGGATTGGAAAAGATTCAAAAATTTCAATTCATTTGAATTCCTTTTAATCCCACACTCGATCCGAAATGTCATATTATTTAGGTATTGAGAAGGATTGGAAAAGATTCAAAAATTTCAATTCATTTGAGTTTCTTTTAATCCCACACTCGATCCGAAATGTCATATTATTTAGGTATTGAGAAGGATTGGAAAAGATTCAAAAATTTCAATTCATTTGAATTCCTTTTAATCCCACACTCGATCCGAAATGTGATATTATTTAGGTATTGAGAAGAATTGAAAAAGATTCAAAAATTTCAATTCATTTGAATTCCTTTTAATCCCACAGTCGATCCGAAATATCGGATTATTTAGGTATTGAGAAGGATTGGAAAAGATTCAAAAATTTCAATTCATTTGAATTCCTTTTAATCCCACACTCGATCCGAAATGTGATATTATTTAGGTATTGAGAAGAATTGAAAAAGATTCAAAAATTTCAATTCATTTGAATTCCTTTTAATCCCACAGTCGATCCGAAATATCGGATTATTTAGGTATTGAGAAGGATTGGAAAAGATTCAAAAATTTCAATTCATTTGAATTCCTTTTAATCCCACACTCGATCCGAAATGTGATATTATTTAGGTATTGAGAAGGATTGGAAAAGATTCAAAAATTCCAATTCATTTGAATTCCTTTTAATCCCACACTCGATCCGAAATGTGATATTATTTAGGTATTGACGAGAATTAAAAAAGATTCAAAAATTTCAATTCATTTGAATTCCTTTTAATCCCACACTCGATCCGAAATGTGATATTATTTAGGTATTGAAAAGAATTGAAAAAGATTCAAAAATTTCAATTCATTTGAATTCCTTTTAATCCCACACTCAATCCGAAATGTGATATTATTTAGGTATTGAGAAGGATTGGAAAAGATTCAAAAATTTCAATTCATTTGAGTTCCTTCTAATCCCACACTCGATCCAAAATGTGATATTATTTAGGTATTGAGAAGAATTGAAAAAGATTCAAAAATTCCAATTCATTTGAATTCCTTTTAATCCCACACTCGATCCGAAATGTGATATTATTTAGGTATTGAGAAGAATTAAAAAAGATTCAAAAATTTCAATTCATTTGAATTCCTTTTAATCCCACACTCGATCCGAAATGTGATATTATTTAGGTATTGAGAAGAATTGAAAAAGATTCAAAAATTTCAATTCATTTGAATTCCTTTTAATCCCACACTCGATCCGAAATATCGGATTATTTAGGTATTGAGAAGGATTGGAAAAGATTCAAAAATTTCAATTCATTTGAATTCCTTTTAATCCCACACTCGATCCGAAATGTGATATTATTTAGGTATTGAGAAGAATTGAAAAGATTCAAAAATTTCAATTCATTTGAATTCCTTTTAATCCCACACTCGATCCGAAATATCGGATTATTTAGGTATTGAGAAGGATTGGAAAAGATTCAAAAATTTCAATTCATTTGAATTCCTTTTAATCCCACACTCGATCCGAAATGTGATATTATTTAGGTATTGAGAAGGATTGGAAAAGATTCAAAAATTTCAATTCATTTGAATTCCTTTTAATCCCACACTCGATCCGAAATGTGATATTATTTAGGTATTGAGAAGAATTAAAAAAGATTCAAAAATTTCAATTCATTTGAATTCCTTTTAATCCCACACTCGATCGAAATATCGGATTATTTAGGTATTGAGAAGGATTGGAAAAGATTCAAAAATTTCAATTCATTTGAATTCCTTTTAATCCCACACTCGATCCGAAATATCGGATTATTTAGGTATTGAGAAGGATTAGAAAAGATTCAAAAAATTCAATTGATTTGAATTCCTTTTAATCCCACACTCGATCCGAAATGTGATATTATTTAGGTATTGAGAAGGATTGGAAAAGATTCAAAAATTTCAATTCATTTGAATTCCTTTTAATCTCACACTTGATCCGAAATGTGATATTATTTAGGTATTGAGAAGAATTGAAAAAGATTCAAAAATTTCAATTCATTTGAATTCCTTTTAATCCCACACTCGATCGAAATATCGGATTATTTAGGTATTGAGAAGGATTAGAAAAGATTCAAAAAATTCAATTGATTTGAATTCCTTTTAATCCCACACTCGATCCGAAATATCGGATTATTTAGGTATTGAGAAGGATTGGAAAAGATTCAAAAATTTCAATTCATTTGAATTCCTTTTAATCCCACACTCGATCCGAAATATCGGATTATTTAGGTATTGAGAAGGATTAGAAAAGATTCAAAAAATTCAATTGATTTGAATTCCTTTTAATCCCACACTCGATCCGAAATATCGGATTATTTAGGTATTGAGAAGGATTGGAAAAGATTCAAAAATTTCAATTTATTTGAATTCCTTTTAATCCCACACTCGATCCGAAATGTGATATTATTTAGGTATTGAGAAGAATTGAAAAAGATTCAAAAATTCCAATTCATTTGAATTCCTTTTAATCCCACACTCGATCCGAAATATCGGATTATTTAGGTATTGAGAAGAATTAAAAAAGATTCAAAAATTTCAATTCATTTGAATTCCTTTTAATCCCACACTCGATCCGAAATGTGATATTATTTAGGTATTGAGAAGAATTGAAAAATATTCAAAAATTTCAATTCATTTGAATTCCTTTTAATCCCACACTCGATCCGAAATGTGATATTATTTAGGTATTGAGAAGAATTGAAAAAGATTCAAAAATTTCAATTCATTTGAATTCCTTTTAATCCCACACTCGATCCGAAATATCGGATTATTTAGGTATTGAGAAGGATTGGAAAAGATTCAAAAATTTCAATTCATTTGAATTCCTTTTAATCCCACACTCGATCCGAAATGTGATATTATTTAGGTATTGAGAAGAATTGAAAAAGATTCAAAAATTTCAATTCATTTGAATTCCTTTTAATCCCACACTCGATCCGAAATATCGGATTATTTAGGTATTGAGAAGGATTGGAAAAGATTCAAAAATTTCAATTCATTTGAATTCCTTTTAATCCCACACTCGATCCGAAATATCGGATTATTTAGGTATTGAGAAGGATTGGAAAAGATTTAAAAATTTCAATTCATTTGAATTCCTTTTAATCCCACACTCGATCCGAAATGTGATATTATTTAGGTATTGAGAAGAATTGAAAAAGATTCAAAAATTTCAATTCATTTGAATTCCTTTTAATCCCACACTCGATCCGAAATGTGATATTATTTAGGTATTGAGAAGAATTGAAAAAGATTCAAAAATTTCAATTCATTCGAATTCCTTTTAATCCCACACTCGATCTGAAATATCGGATTATTTAGGTATTGAGAAGGATTGGAAAAGATTCAAAAATTTCAATTCATTTGAATTCCGTTTAATCCCACACTCGATCCGAAATATCGGATTATTTAGGTATTGAGAAGGATTGGAAAAGATTCAAAAATTTCAATTCATTTGAATTCCTTTTAATCCCACACTCGATCCGAAATGTGATATTATTTAGGTATTGAGAAGAATTGAAAAAGATTCAAAAATTTCAATTCATTTGAATTCCTTTTAATCCTACACTCGATCCGAAATGTGATATTATTTAGGTATTGAGAAGAATTGAAAAAGATTCAAAAATTTCAATTCATTTGAATTCCTTTTAATCCCACACTCGATCCGAAATGTGATATTATTTAGGTATTGAGAAGAATTGAAAAAGATTCAAAAATTTCAATTCATTTGAATTCCTTTTAATCCCACACTCGATCCGAAATATCGGATTATTTAGGTATTGAGAAGGATTGGAAAAGATTCAAAAATTTCAATTCATTTGAATTCCTTTTAATCCCACACTCGATCCGAAATGTGATATTATTTAGGTATTGAGAAGAATTGAAAAAGATTCAAAAATTTCAATTCATTTGAATTCCTTTTAATCCCACACTCGATCCGAAATATCGGATTATTTAGGTATTGAGAAGGATTGGAAAAGATTCAAAAATTTCAATTCATTTGAATTCCTTTTAATCCCACACTCGATCCGAAATGTGATATTATTTAGGTATTGAGAAGAATTGAAAAAGATTCAAAAATTCCAATTCATTTGAATTCCTTTTAATCCCACACTCGATCCGAAATATCGGATTATTTAGGTATTGAGAAGAATTAAAAAAGATTCAAAAATTTCAATTCATTTGAATTCCTTTTAATCCCACACTCGATCCGAAATGTGATATTATTTAGGTATTGAGAAGAATTGAAAAATATTCAAAAATTTCAATTCATTTGAATTCCTTTTAATCCCACACTCGATCCGAAATGTGATATTATTTAGGTATTGAGAAGAATTGAAAAAGATTCAAAAATTTCAATTCATTTGAATTCCTTTTAATCCCACACTCGATCCGAAATATCGGATTATTTAGGTATTGAGAAGGATTGGAAAAGATTCAAAAATTTCAATTCATTTGAATTCCTTTTAATCCCACACTCGATCCGAAATGTGATATTATTTAGGTATTGAGAAGAATTGAAAAAGATTCAAAAATTTCAATTCATTTGAATTCCTTTTAATCCCACACTCGATCCGAAATATCGGATTATTTAGGTATTGAGAAGAATTGAAAAAGATTCAAAAATTTCAATTCATTTGAGTTCCTTCTAATCCCACACTCGATCCGAAATGTGATATTATTTAGGTATTGAGAAGAATTAAAAAAGATTCAAAAATTTCAATTCATTTGAATTCCTTTTAATCCCACACTCGATCCGAAATGTGATATTATTTAGGTATTGAGAAGAATTAAAAAAGATTCAAAAATTTCAATTCATTTGAATTCCTTTTAATCCCACACTCGATCCGAAATGTGATATTATTTAGGTATTGGAAAGAATTGAAAAAGATTCAAAAATTTCAATTCATTTGAATTCCTTTTAATCCCACACTCGATCCGAAATATCGGATTATTTAGGTATTGAGAAGAATTGGAAAAGATTCAAAAATTTCAATTTATTTGAATTCCTTTTAATCCCACACTCGATCCGAAATGTGATATTATTTAGGTATTGAGAAGAATTAAAAAAGATTCAAAAATTTCAATTCATTTGAATTCCTTTTAATCCCACACTCGATCCGAAATGTGATATTATTTAGGTATTGGAAAGAATTGAAAAAGATTCAAAAATTTCAATTCATTTGAATTCCTTTTAATCCCACACTCGATCCGAAATATCGGATTATTTAGGTATTGAGAAGAATTGGAAAAGATTCAAAAATTTCAATTCATTTGAATTCCTTTTAATCCCACACTCGATCCGAAATGTGATATTATTTAGGTATTGAGAAGAATTAAAAAAGATTCAAAAATTTCAATTCATTTGAATTCCTTTTAATCCCACACTCGATCCGAAATGTGATATTATTTAGGTATTGGAAAGAATTGAAAAAGATTCAAAAATTTCAATTCATTTGAATTCCTTTTAATCCCACACTCGATCCGAAATATCGGATTATTTAGGTATTGAGAAGAATTAAAAAAGATTCAAAAATTTCAATTCATTTGAATTCCTTTTAATCCCACACTCGATCCGAAATGTGATATTATTTAGGTATTGGAAAGAATTGAAAAAGATTCAAAAATTTCAATTCATTTGAGTTCCTTCTAATCCCACACTCGATCCGAAATGTGATATTATTTAGGTATTGAGAAGAATTAAAAAAGATTCAAAAATTTCAATTCATTTGAATTCCTTTTAATCCCACACTCGATCCGAAATGTGATATTATTTAGGTATTGGAAAGAATTGAAAAAGATTCAAAAATTTCAATTCATTTGAATTCCTTTTAATCCCACACTCGATCCGAAATATCGGATTATTTAGGTATTGAGAAGAATTGGAAAAGATTCAAAAATTTCAATTTATTTGAGTTCCTTTTAATCCCACACTCGATCCGAAATATCGGATTATTTAGGTATTGAGAAGGATTGGAAAAGATTCAAAAATTTCAATTCATTTAAATTCCTTTTAATCCCACACTTGATCCGAAATGTGATATTATTTAGGTATTGAGAAGAATTGAAAAAAATTCAAAAATTTCAATTCATTTGAATTCCTTTTAATCCCACACTCGATCCGAAATATCGGATTATTTAGGTATTGAGAAGGATTGGAAAAGATTCAAAAATTTCAATTCATTTGAGTTCCTTTTAATCCCACACTCGATCCGAAATGTGATATTATTTAGGTATTGAGAAGAATTGAAAAAGATTCAAAAATTCCAATTCATTTGAATTCCTTTTAATCCCACACTCGATCCGAAATATCGGATTATTTAGGTATTGAGAAGAATTAAAAAAGATTCAAAAATTTCAATTCATTTGAATTCCTTTTAATCCCACGCTCGATCCGAAATGTGATATTATTTAGGTATTGAAAAGAATTGAAAAAGATTCAAAAATTTCAATTCATTTGAATTCCTTTTAATCCCACACTCGATCCGAAATATCGGATTATTTAGGTATTGAGAAGAATTGAATAAGATTCAAAAATTTCAATTCATTTGAATTCCTTTTAATCCCACAGTCGATCCGAAATATCGGATTATTTAGGTATTGAGAAGGATTGGAAAAGATTCAAAAATTTCAATTCATTTGAATTCCTTTTAATCCCACACTCGATCCGAAATGTCATATTATTTAGGTATTGAGAAGGATTGGAAAAGATTCAAAAATTTCAATTCATTTGAATTCCTTTTAATCCCACACTCGATCCGAAATGTGATATTATTTAGGTATTGAGAAGAATTGAAAAAGATTCAAAAATTTCAATTCATTTGAATTCCTTTTAATCCCACAGTCGATCCGAAATATCGGATTATTTAGGTATTGAGAAGGATTGGAAAAGATTTAAAAATTTCAATTCATTTGAATTCCTTTTAATCCCACACTCGATCCGAAATGTGATATTATTTAGGTATTGAGAAGAATTGAAAAAGATTCAAAAATTTCAATTCATTTGAATTCCTTTTAATCCCACAGTCGATCCGAAATATCGGATTATTTAGGTATTGAGAAGGATTGGAAAAGATTCAAAAATTTCAATTCATTTGAATTCCTTTTAATCCCACACTCGATCCGAAATGTGATATTATTTAGGTATTGAGAAGGATTGGAAAAGATTCAAAAATTCCAATTCATTTGAATTCCTTTTAATCCCACACTCGATCCGAAATGTGATATTATTTAGGTATTGACGAGAATTAAAAAAGATTCAAAAATTTCAATTCATTTGAATTCCTTTTAATCCCACACTCGATCCGAAATGTGATATTATTTAGGTATTGAAAAGAATTGAAAAAGATTCAAAAATTTCAATTCATTTGAATTCCTTTTAATCCCACACTCGATCCGAAATGTGATATTATTTAGGTATTGAGAAGGATTGGAAAAGATTCAAAAATTTCAATTCATTTGAGTTCCTTCTAATCCCACACTCGATCCAAAATGTGATATTATTTAGGTATTGAGAAGAATTGAAAAAGATTCAAAAATTCCAATTCATTTGAATTCCTTTTAATCCCACACTCGATCCGAAATGTGATATTATTTAGGTATTGAGAAGAATTAAAAAAGATTCAAAAATTTCAATTCATTTGAATTCCTTTTAATCCCACACTCGATCCGAAATGTGATATTATTTAGGTATTGAGAAGAATTGAAAAAGATTCAAAAATTTCAATTCATTTGAATTCCTTTTAATCCCACACTCGATCCGAAATATCGGATTATTTAGGTATTGAGAAGGATTGGAAAAGATTCAAAAATTTCAATTCATTTGAATTCCTTTTAATCCCACACTCGATCCGAAATGTGATATTATTTAGGTATTGAGAAGAATTGAAAAGATTCAAAAATTTCAATTCATTTGAATTCCTTTTAATCCCACACTCGATCCGAAATATCGGATTATTTAGGTATTGAGAAGGATTGGAAAAGATTCAAAAATTTCAATTCATTTGAATTCCTTTTAATCCCACACTCGATCCGAAATGTGATATTATTTAGGTATTGAGAAGGATTGGAAAAGATTCAAAAATTTCAATTCATTTGAATTCCTTTTAATCCCACACTCGATCCGAAATGTGATATTATTTAGGTATTGAGAAGAATTAAAAAAGATTCAAAAATTTCAATTCATTTGAATTCCTTTTAATCCCACACTCGATCGAAATATCGGATTATTTAGGTATTGAGAAGGATTGGAAAAGATTCAAAAATTTCAATTCATTTGAATTCCTTTTAATCCCACACTCGATCCGAAATATCGGATTATTTAGGTATTGAGAAGGATTAGAAAAGATTCAAAAAATTCAATTGATTTGAATTCCTTTTAATCCCACACTCGATCCGAAATGTGATATTATTTAGGTATTGAGAAGGATTGGAAAAGATTCAAAAATTTCAATTCATTTGAATTCCTTTTAATCTCACACTTGATCCGAAATGTGATATTATTTAGGTATTGAGAAGAATTGAAAAAGATTCAAAAATTTCAATTCATTTGAATTCCTTTTAATCCCACACTCGATCCGAAATATCGGATTATTTAGGTATTGAGAAGGATTAGAAAAGATTCAAAAAATTCAATTGATTTGAATTCCTTTTAATCCCACACTCGATCCGAAATATCGGATTATTTAGGTATTGAGAAGGATTGGAAAAGATTCAAAAATTTCAATTCATTTGAATTCCTTTTAATCCCACACTCGATCCGAAATATCGGATTATTTAGGTATTGAGAAGGATTAGAAAAGATTCAAAAAATTCAATTGATTTGAATTCCTTTTAATCCCACACTCGATCCGAAATATCGGATTATTTAGGTATTGAGAAGGATTGGAAAAGATTCAAAAATTTCAATTTATTTGAATTCCTTTTAATCCCACACTCGATCCGAAATGTGATATTATTTAGGTATTGAGAAGAATTGAAAAAGATTCAAAAATTCCAGATCATTTGAATTCCTTTTAATCCCACACTCGATCCGAAATATCGGATTATTTAGGTATTGAGAAGAATTAAAAAAGATTCAAAAATTTCAATTCATTTGAATTCCTTTTAATCCCACACTCGATCCGAAATGTGATATTATTTAGGTATTGAGAAGAATTGAAAAATATTCAAAAATTTCAATTCATTTGAATTCCTTTTAATCCCACACTCGATCCGAAATGTGATATTATTTAGGTATTGAGAAGAATTGAAAAAGATTCAAAAATTTCAATTCATTTGAATTCCTTTTAATCCCACACTCGATCCGAAATATCGGATTATTTAGGTATTGAGAAGGATTGGAAAAGATTCAAAAATTTCAATTCATTTGAATTCCTTTTAATCCCACACTCGATCCGAAATGTGATATTATTTAGGTATTGAGAAGAATTGAAAAAGATTCAAAAATTTCAATTCATTTGAATTCCTTTTAATCCCACACTCGATCCGAAATATCGGATTATTTAGGTATTGAGAAGGATTGGAAAAGATTCAAAAATTTCAATTCATTTGAATTCCTTTTAATCCCACACTCGATCCGAAATATCGGATTATTTAGGTATTGAGAAGGATTGGAAAAGATTTAAAAATTTCAATTCATTTGAATTCCTTTTAATCCCACACTCGATCCGAAATGTGATATTATTTAGGTATTGAGAAGAATTGAAAAAGATTCAAAAATTTCAATTCATTTGAATTCCTTTTAATCCCACACTCGATCCAAAATGTGATATTATTTAGGTATTGAGAAGAATTGAAAAAGATTCAAAAATTTCAATTCATTCGAATTCCTTTTAATCCCACACTCGATCTGAAATATCGGATTATTTAGGTATTGAGAAGGATTGGAAAAGATTCAAAAATTTCAATTCATTTGAATTCCGTTTAATCCCACACTCGATCCGAAATATCGGATTATTTAGGTATTGAGAAGGATTGGAAAAGATTCAAAAATTTCAATTCATTTGAATTCCTTTTAATCCCACACTCGATCCGAAATGTGATATTATTTAGGTATTGAGAAGAATTGAAAAAGATTCAAAAATTTCAATTCATTTGAATTCCTTTTAATCCTACACTCGATCCGAAATGTGATATTATTTAGGTATTGAGAAGAATTGAAAAAGATTCAAAAATTTCAATTCATTTGAATTCCTTTTAATCCCACACTCGATCCGAAATGTGATATTATTTAGGTATTGAGAAGAATTGAAAAAGATTCAAAAATTTCAATTCATTTGAATTCCTTTTAATCCCACACTCGATCCGAAATATCGGATTATTTAGGTATTGAGAAGGATTGGAAAAGATTCAAAAATTTCAATTCATTTGAATTCCTTTTAATCCCACACTCGATCCGAAATGTGATATTATTTAGGTATTGAGAAGAATTGAAAAAGATTCAAAAATTTCAATTCATTTGAATTCCTTTTAATCCCACACTCGATCCGAAATATCGGATTATTTAGGTATTGAGAAGGATTGGAAAAGATTCAAAAATTTCAATTCATTTGAATTCCTTTTAATCCCACACTCGATCCGAAATGTGATATTATTTAGGTATTGAGAAGAATTGAAAAAGATTCAAAAATTCCAATTCATTTGAATTCCTTTTAATCCCACACTCGATCCGAAATATCGGATTATTTAGGTATTGAGAAGAATTAAAAAAGATTCAAAAATTTCAATTCATTTGAATTCCTTTTAATCCCACACTCGATCCGAAATGTGATATTATTTAGGTATTGAGAAGAATTGAAAAATATTCAAAAATTTCAATTCATTTGAATTCCTTTTAATCCCACACTCGATCCGAAATGTGATATTATTTAGGTATTGAGAAGAATTGAAAAAGATTCAAAAATTTCAATTCATTTGAATTCCTTTTAATCCCACACTCGATCCGAAATATCGGATTATTTAGGTATTGAGAAGGATTGGAAAAGATTCAAAAATTTCAATTCATTTGAATTCCTTTTAATCCCACACTCGATCCGAAATGTGATATTATTTAGGTATTGAGAAGAATTGAAAAAGATTCAAAAATTTCAATTCATTTGAATTCCTTTTAATCCCACACTCGATCCGAAATATCGGATTATTTAGGTATTGAGAAGGATTGGAAAAGATTCAAAAATTTCAATTCATTTGAATTCCTTTTAATCCTACACTCGATCCGAAATATCGGATTATTTAGGTATTGAGAAGGATTGGAAAAGATTTAAAAATTTCAATTCATTTGAATTCCTTTTAATCCCACACTCGATCCGAAATGTGATATTATTTAGGTATTGAGAAGAATTGAAAAAGATTCAAAAATTTCAATTCATTTGAATTCCTTTTAATCCCACACTCGATCCGAAATGTGATATTATTTAGGTATTGAGAAGAATTGAAAAAGATTCAAAAATTTCAATTCATTCGAATTCCTTTTAATCCCACACTCGATCTGAAATATCGGATTATTTAGGTATTGAGAAGGATTGGAAAAGATTCAAAAATTTCAATTCATTTGAATTCCGTTTAATCCCACACTCGATCCGAAATATCGGATTATTTAGGTATTGAGAAGGATTGGAAAAGATTCAAAAATTTCAATTCATTTGAATTCCTTTTAATCCCACACTCGATCCGAAATGTGATATTATTTAGGTATTGAGAAGAATTGAAAAAGATTCAAAAATTTCAATTCATTTGAATTCCTTTTAATCCTACACTCGATCCGAAATGTGATATTATTTAGGTATTGAGAAGAATTGAAAAAGATTCAAAAATTTCAATTCATTTGAATTCCTTTTAATCCCACACTCGATCCGAAATGTGATATTATTTAGGTATTGAGAAGAATTGAAAAAGATTCAAAAATTTCAATTCATTTGAATTCCTTTTAATCCCACACTCGATCCGAAATATCGGATTATTTAGGTATTGAGAAGGATTGGAAAAGATTCAAAAATTTCAATTCATTTGAATTCCTTTTAATCCCACACTCGATCCGAAATATCGGATTATTTAGGTATTGAGAAGGATTGGAAAAGATTTAAAAATTTCAATTCATTTGAATTCCTTTTAATCCCACACTCGATCCAAAATGTGATATTATTTAGGTATTGAGAAGAATTGAAAAAGATTCAAAAATTTCAATTCATTTGAATTCCTTTTAATCCCACACTCGATCCGAAATGTGATATTATTTAGGTATTGAGAAGAATTGAAAAAGATTCAAAAATTTCAATTCATTCGAATTCCTTTTAATCCCACACTCGATCTGAAATATCGGATTATTTAGGTATTGAGAAGGATTGGAAAAGATTCAAAAATTTCAATTCATTTGAATTCCTTATAATCCCACACTCGATCCGAAATATCGGATTATTTAGGTAGTGAGAAGGATTGGAAAAGATTCAAAAATTTCAATTCATTTGAATTCCTTTTAATCCCACACTCGATCCGAAATGTGATATTATTTAGGTATTGAGAAGAATTGAAAAAGATTCAAAAATTTCAATTCATTTGAATTCCTTTTAATCCTACACTCGATCCGAAATGTGATATTATTTAGGTATTGAGAAGAATTGAAAAAGATTCAAAAATTTCAATTCATTTGAATTCCTTTTAATCCCACACTCGATCCGAAATGTGATATTATTTAGGTATTGAGAAGAATTGAAAAAGATTCAAAAATTTCAATTCATTTGAATTCCTTTTAATCCCACACTCGATCCGGAATATCGGATTATTTAGGTATTGAGAAGGATTGGAAAAGATTCAAAAATTTCAATTCATTTGAATTCCTTTTAATCCCACACTCGATCCGAAATGTGATATTATTTAGGTATTGAGAAGAATTGAAAAAGATTCAAAAATTTCAATTCATTTGAATTCCTTTTAATCCCACACTCGATCCGAAATATCGGATTATTTAGGTATTGAGAAGGATTGGAAAAGATTCAAAAATTTCAATTCATTTGAATTCCTTTTAATCCCACACTCGATCCGAAATGTGATATTATTTAGGTATTGAGAAGAATTGAAAAAGATTCAAAAATTTCAATTCATTTGAATTCCTTTTAATCCCACACTCGATCCGAAATATCGGATTATTTAGGTATTGAGAAGGATTGGAAAAGATTCAAAAATTTCAATTCATTTGAATTCCTTTTAATCCCACACTCGATCCGAAATATCGGATTATTTAGGTATTGAGAAGGATTGGAAAAGATTTAAAAATTTCAATTCATTTGAATTCCTTTTAATCCCACACTCGATCCGAAATGTGATATTATTTAGGTATTGAGAAGAATTGAAAAAGATTCAAAAATTTCAATTCATTTGAATTCCTTTTAATCCCACACTCGATCCGAAATGTGATATTATTTAGGTATTGAGAAGAATTGAAAAAGATTCAAAAATTTCAATTCATTCGAATTCCTTTTAATCCCACACTCGATCTGAAATATCGGATTATTTAGGTATTGAGAAGGATTGGAAAAGATTCAAAAATTTCAATTCATTTGAATTCCTTTTAATCCCACACTCGATCCGAAATATCGGATTATTTAGGTATTGAGAAGGATTGGAAAAGATTCAAAAATTTCAATTCATTTGAATTCCTTTTAATCCCACACTCGATCCGAAATATCGGATTATTTAGGTATTGAGAAGGATTGGAAAAGATTCAAAAATTTCAATTCATTTGAATTCCTTTTAATCCCACACTCGATCCGAAATGTGATATTATTTAGGTATTGAGAAGAATTGAAAAAGATTCAAAAATTTCAATTCATTTGAATTCCTTTTAATCCCACACTCGATCCGAAATATCGGATTATTTAGGTATTGAGAAGGATTGGAAAAGATTCAAAAATTTCAATTCATTTGAATTCCTTTTAATCCCACACTCGATCCGAAATGTGATATTATTTAGGTATTGAGAAGAATTGAAAAAGATTCAAAAATTTCAATTCATTTGAATTCCTTTTAATCCCACACTCGATCCGAAATGTGATATTATTTAGGTATTGAGGAGAATTGAAAAAGATTCAAAAATTTCAATTCATTTGAATTCCTTTTAATCCCACACTCGATCCGAAATATCGGACTATTTAGGTATTGAGAAGGATTGGAAAAGATTCAAAAATTTCAATTCATTTGAATTCCTTTCAATCCCACACATGACCCGAAATGTGATATTATTTTGGTATTGAAAAGTATTCAGAAAGATTAAAAATATCAATTCTTTTGAATCTTTTTCAATTCCTCGGAAGTTTAGAAATTCTCATATTATTTTGGGATTGAAAAGTATTTATTTTGTGTCCAGATGAAAATGTTGGGGTATAGAAAGTATTCAAAAGTATTCAATTCTCATCTTTTTCAATCCCTCCCAATGAGTATTTTTAATCAGGGCTGTCATGGCAAAACGACGTATCTAAAAAATTATAGTTTCGAGAAAATTGCGTTTAAAGTTTTAACAGAATTTGAGTCCAATTTGACAGAAAAATTAATTTCTGTTATGACAAAACGTTGTAACTCGAGATACGTTTTTTGTATCATAGCAAACTAATGCTTATTTTGATAAATAGATGAAATTGTTATGACAAAACGCCGTAACTCGAAGAATCGATTGTAAAAAATTTTCGAGTTACGGCGTTTTGTCGTAACAATTTTTAATTTTTGTGTTAGGCCTGAAAAATGTCGTATCTCTGAGGGCTTAAAAAAATTTCATCTCTATTTTCTTTTTTTTTTAATTTCCAATGCAAAAAAGATACGTTTTTTTTTCATTTCTTTTATTCGCACATTTGATTAATATTATTGGCATAATTAATAAAATTAATAAAATTTTGATGATATCCTATTATTAAGTGACACTTAATAAACCGTTTCAGCTTTGTTACGACAAAACAGCGTATCTCGAGATACGTCGTTTTGCCATGACAGGGCAGTTTTCTCAATATAAACGGCAAAATTATCTTGTGTTGGCTAGAAAAAAAAAATTTTCGTTTCAAACAAAACGGATTCAATTAGAAAATAATAATTCATTTATCGATTATTTTCCGATTGAATCCGATTAAATCCGACAGAAAATTTTCAATCAGTTTTAATCCGTTTCAATTGGAAAATAACAATTCAGATAATATTAATAATTATTAAAATTTGGGCAGATATGAATTTCATTTGTCATGAATTCAGCAATTTTTGAAATATCAAAGTATAGAATTCTATCGGTCTTTCCAATTTAATCAATTTTATAAAAAGTTAAAACAAGCATTTTTCAGGATTATATATAAACTTTTTTTGAAGATCTGTATTGATTGAATTAAAACTATCACGAAAATAAAAGAAAACATTAATAAAAAATTATATATACATTAGGTTGGTTGAAAAAAAAAATTTTGTTTTTGGTCTCCAAAAATTGAAAGTAAACCTAAAAACCAAAATTTCTGTACCAATTCAAGCTCTTAATAATAATACTACGGTTTGCGTCTATCCGTTTTTATTCATATTTACAGAGTATTTAAATAACACGGGAAAAAAACTTTTTATATTTTAGCATTTTCTAACTTACAAGCTAATCAACGAATTATGATGCACGATAGATATTTTTGTAGGAAATTGAATGCTCTACAACAAAAGTCTCATCATTTTTTGATAAATCTAACTGTTCAAAAGTTATTTGAGCTTAAAGTCAAATTTATAGTGAATTTTGAGATTTTCTTACTCTTCCGGCGAAACTATCAGTTTTATCAGAAAACCTCATAGAAACTTTTTTGTAGGTAATTTCATTTCTCAAAAATTATTATGAATTAAGTTTTCCAAAATTTCGCTTTTTTTTTCTAGTTATTTTCATTTCAATATCAACCTCTTAAAAAAATAGTTTTCTGATTTATTTTTTATAAATTCTAAAATATATTTTCTGTATTTTAATTAATATTTTTTAAATAAATTTTTTTCATGGGGGTGTTTAACGCAAGGAATTTCGTATGTAACTAAAATAAAAAAAAAATTTGGAAAATCCAAAAGTGCACGACTCATAATACTCATTTATTATGAACTAATAAAATAATAATAAAAAAATGGCGGGAAGCACGAATAAATTTTAAATGTATACAATTTTCTGTCATTAAAATTTTTTGTTGTTGTTTTTTTTTTTTTTTCAATTATATTAGTAATTTTTTATAATTATAAAAGAACTTTCTTAAAATATCTCGATTAATAACAAAAATAATATATGTTAATAAAAACAAATAAAAAAAAAGAATTGAATTGAAAAAATTCAGGCTTACCAATTACCAATAACACAAAAAAAAAACAGCTGTACTAGAACGGTAATGTGCAAGCGCCTCTGGTGGAATAAATGTACGTATAATGTATAGATATATCACCATCCATGTTAATTTTACGTAAGATATATATATATATATGTATAGTTATACAGCCTTTTTATTCTTTTATTAATTGTAATTAAACGACACTGAGTTACGTAGCCATTTTCAGAAGGGGATCTACAAATTTTTCAAAGAATTTTTAAAAAAAAAATCTGATTCAATTACTGGATTTTTTCGCAAGTTATCGTGTATACGGGATTCATACTTGACGGACAGGAAATTTTTTTAAACTATTTTGATGTTTTTTCGGTTTTTATTGAACTTTAATAAATTTTTGAAAAGTATGGAATTAATCTCCATTAAATTATCTTCAAAATGGTGTGCAACATATCTTAATTCCGTGTATCAACAAAGATATAATAATTGAAATAGTTGCCGAAGTGAGGCGAAAAAAAATTTTCGATCGTAAAGCACACTCTGATGCTTCGCATCATGAGTCGTGCAAAAGTTGCTTGAACCAAGAGAAAAATTTCTTAAGAGAAAAGATATATATGGAAGAGAGAAAATTCACCAGTCCTATGCAATAGCAGTAGGAGTAGTTCGGTTCTCGCCACTAGATAGCGCCTACCACTTGTGTAGTGTCCCTGGTAAGAAACTTCGTTCAGACGTATTATACTCCAGACTTGGAAGCAATTCTAACAAGAGCACTCCTCTGTTCATTGACAGAGTGACAAGTACAATTTTTGGTGGTAATATAGTATAATATCCTACACTACTTCATGACATGCAATCTAATTGTTAATATAGATTCAACGTAGATTTTAAAACATTCGATTTTTTAATTTTGTACCGTTTAAAAATATATCAAATCGGAGAATCGGTAATTTTTTATTAATTTACAAACGAAACCTTCCGGAAATATCCGATTAAAACCCTGGTGGATCCAACTTACGGTAAATTACCACGATTTACGGTAAATTCCCGTATTTTACGGCATTTGGAAGAATTGACGCAATTTACGGTAAAATACGGTAATCTGCCGTAAATTACGGCAATTTTCCGCAAAGTACGGCAAATTGCGGTAAAATACCGTTTTACGGCAAATTGACGGTAATTCTTCTGAGCCCCGCAAATTTACGGCAAATTTTCGGTAAAATACCGTATTTTACGGTAATTCATCCGAACACCGTAAATTTGCGGTGTTCAGAAGAATTACCGTAAAATACGGTATTTACCGGAAATTTACCATAAATTTGCGGGGTTCAGAAGAATTACCGTAAATTACGGCAAATTTGCCGTAAATTACAGTATTTTACCGTAATTTACGGTAAAATACGGTAGATTACCGCAATTCGGATCCACTAGGGACCTGATTGAAATTCAATAATAAATTCTGTTTAAATCTGATTGAAACTGATTGAAAGTCAATAAGAAATTCTGATTGAAACTGATTGAAAATCAATAATAAATTCTGATTAAATCTGATTGCAACTGATTGAAAGTCAATCATAAATTTCCGATTGACTTTCAATCAGAATTATTCGGAAGTTTCCGATTAAATCTGATTAAAAGTCAATCAGAAATTTCTGATTAAATCGATTGGACGTTTTCAATCAGATTCAATCAGAGTTTCCAATCAGGGGCAGTTGAAAAATTACAGTTCCGTATAGTAGTGAAGCGCTCAGAGTCCGAAACTGTAAAAATTACATTTGTTATCAGTAAATTCGACAGAAATAACAAATATTACAGTTTCAAACTCGATATTGACGATTTAAACTGTAAAATTTGCTACTTAAAATTGTATTAATTTTATTGCTACAACAAATTTCTAAAATTACAGTTTGAACTTCAATGTTTACAGATTTTTGCCCGGAAAGCCTGTTTTTACAGTAGAAACTGTAATTTTTCAACTGCTCTTTTTTGTGTGTTATTTTACATTAATTCATGTTTTTTATATTATTTTATTAAAATTATAATAATAAAAAAATTTTAAACTATCATAAAGCACCCTCAGCGCTTTCGCGCTTGAGGTGTGCAATATAATAAATGTGACAGTTTTATTATTGATTAAAATACGTTCACTTTCTTCAAATAGTATTACAATTAATTGAAGATTTTTTATTTTTCATTTAATCCAATATAATTTCAACGAAACTATTCGAATAATTAGCTTAAACATAGACTTATTTAATATAAATACACTGATAGAAAATTTATATTGACTCAAGAAATATTTTCTTGAGCCAAGAATTTATTTCTGAAGAAAACTATAATTGTCTTGCTTCAAGAAATTCTTGTCTTCGTTTAGATTTTCTTGGCTCTAAAGATTTTGTATCTTCGATGGATGAGTCTCGTGTCTTGACCCGAAAATATATTATCTTCAATCAATACTATCGAATTCTTCAAGTAAGACCACTTTTATCTTCAACTAAAAATGTTGTATCATTATTTTAAGAACTTTAAATTTTTGGTTCAAGTAATAGTTCCTTGATGGAAGATGTTTTTAAAGTAATTGAAAAAAAAATTTTTTTTTTAATAAATTTCTACTTTAACATATCTGAAGTAAATGAATGTAGTCCTAAAAAGTCACTTTAAAATTTTTTATTTTTAAAATAAAAAAAAAAGTTTTTTTTCAAGCTGAGTAAATTGATATCTTCCCTGATAACCAGACATTGCTCTACAAGTTTTGCAGTGAAACATTTGCGGCTAACTTAACGAGAAAGTTTCTGGCAAACCTTGACTGGATAATACTTTCCTTTAATTTGGCTTCAGAATACGGCAGTAGCTTGAATATAACTTGCTAGAAAAACTTGCCGTCAGTTTGAAGTGAAACTTCCAATCAACTTAACGTCATTGTCTGACGTTAATACTTGTAGTCAAATTGAATAGAAAGTTGCAGATAATTTACTGTCAACTTAAAGGTAACTGCTTGCTCTCCAACACTTACCTTTAAGTTATCTTTTAGAATACGGCAGTAACTTGTAGTTAACTTATGGTTAGGGTGGCTATCAGGGTTGATTTAAAAATCGCGCCATTTTCGAAACGAGTCGGTAATGTCTTAAACCTACATTTTGCCTATCTTAATTCAAGAGCAAGAAATTCTTAAGCGAAATATATCAATATTTTGTTTCAAAACAAAAAAGGCTTCATGGAAGAATAAAATTCTCAAATAAAGAATTTTTCTTCTCTATCTGAGAATTTCAATTTTTTGGTTCAAGAACTTATTTTTTGAATTAAAAAAATTAAAAATTTTTAAACAAGAATCACATTTTAAAGAAAAAATTTCTCTTGAATCAAGATATTTTTTCTATCAGTGTGCCATATTATTCAATTTAAGATTCCCGTGAAAAATGAATCATACATGGCCATGCATGGCCATATATGGTTCATGCATGGAGCATACATGGAGCATACGAACTTTTTGAATAGTCATGCATGGCCATATATGAATCATACAAGGCCATGTATGGCCATGCATGGTCATGCATAGTCATGGATGGCTATATATTAGACTGCTTTTTTTAGCGACTATTTTTTTTTTCGCTCCCATCCCGAAATTTTGTTGGAAATACCCCCCAAAAAATTCCCTGAGAGTTGAAGCCCTTGATATTAATATAAAATACTTTCCCAGAGCGGGCGAAGATTTCCCATTCAAAATACACGTAAACTTGGGTTTTTATGTTTTAAACTTCTGTAACTCCGTGGCATTTTATGACATCATCTCGCCCAAAGTCGGGATTTTCTCAGAATTGAATGCTCTTCAAAAGTACCCATTGTCGCGAAGTCGTAACTCATACAAGTGGGGTAGTACGGACCGCTAAACTAAATTTTTTCATAGAATTCTTGTTTTTTCTCTCATTATCTCATAGACAACAAGACCTACAGAAAAAATATAAATAATAATTCTATAGGAAATTCAATTTCCTACAAAAAAGGTCCTTAGCACTAAATCACTACGATCGATATTTTCTGAGATATTAATTATTGAAGTTTACGTAGCATTGAATTCCCATAAAATGTCGAATCAAATCTTAGAAAATACTGATTTTTTATTTGACTAATATCTCAGAAAATCTATCTGAGTGATTCGGTGCTAGGGACCTTTTTTGTAGGAAATTAAATTTCCTATAAAATTGTCATTTACATTTTTTTGTAGGTCTTGTTGTATATGAGATAATGAAAGAAAAGCAATTAAAAAAGTTCGTATGCCCATGTATGGCCATATATGCTCGATGTATGGCCATATATGCTCCATGTATGACCATGTATGAACCATATACGGCCATGCATGGCCATATATGTCCAACTAATCACTGACATATATAACTATACATGACCATGCATGACCATACATGGCCTTGTATGATTCATATATGGCCATGCATGGCCATGTATGATTCATTTTTCACGGATATAAAAAATTTGAGCTGACTATTACAATTACTTATAAACAGAATGTTGTAGTGAAAAAAAATAGAAAATTTTTTTGATATCACTAACAGCATATTGATGATTATATTTTGCTTTTTCGAAAGTGATTATATCCTTTCAATCTTACGTAGCACAAGTAAACTTCGTTGTAACTGTCGGTCGCATAGCTTAGTCAACAAAGCGTCGGTCTCTCGTACGGAAGGTCCCGGGTTCGAATCCTACTAAAGCGGGTGGTGTTATTAATGAGTCTAGCGTTCTTTCTCTGAATTAAAAATTTCCAATTCGATTAGGAATTCAATTATTCGCATATCTGATAATCTCTGCGTCGCCAAAATAATTAAAAAAAATTTTAAAATTTTTTTTTTATTTAGTTAAAATTTCTATACCTAGTCATATCAAGTCATGTATGGCCGTATCAAGCTATGTATAGTCATACATGGCCATGCAAGGTCATACATGGCCATACATGGTCATATATGGCCATACATGGCCATGTCTGGCCAATATTCATACATGGCCATGCATGGAGCATTCATGCATGGCCATGTATGATTCATTTTTCACGGGGGGTATCGTTTTTTCAAGCTGGAAAGAGACTGATATTCTTGAACTGAGTTCTTACCACTCTTGATTTAAGTCGGCAATACAGTTGGAACAAGAATTTGAGGATCTCCAAGCAATTTTTTTGTTTTTTTAATTTAACCTAATTATATACTTGGATCAAGAATTTAAATGCATCAATCGAAAAAATATTTACCTTAACCAAAAATAGGAATTTTAAAAAAAAAATATTCTTGATCCAAAAAATTTTATTTACTCCATAATGATACCCTCATGAAAATTCTTTTTGATTTAAATTAGTTTTTTTGTTGTAAAGATTTTTGAATGTATCCCTACATATTTTCTTACCGGAAATAACGGCGAGCTATTAATCATTTCTCCAAATATACAACCAACTGACCACATATCAATAGCAGACGTATAAATTTTCGATCCATACAATAATTCTGGGGCACGATACCATCTTGTAGCCACTTGATGTGAATATGGATGTGTACTGTCATCATACATCAATCTTGTTAATCCAAAATCAGCTATTTTTAATATTCCATCATTATTTATTAATAAATTTGCTGGTTTAAGATCCTATTGTAAAAAAATTACGGTTTTAAACTCTAAATTTCTTCTTTTTTTTTTTAAGTCGATTCCTTTCATATTTTTTACCCGATGCATAAAATTATTTTTGTGCATATAATGTGTGCCCTCTAAGAGCATTTTAAAATAAATTTTAATTTGTGGCACCGTCAATGGCCTATCATTGTCCCTTAATAATTCCCATAATCCAGATGGCATATAATCAAATATCATTATAAAATCATAACCCGATGGAAATGCATCTAGTAACTTTAATATCTGAAATTTACAAAATATGATTTTATAGTTAGTTTATCATATGAAATATGCATTTGTATATGCTAATATAAATAATAGTTTAAAAATAACGATAATAATTAATTACATATGGGTGATTTAATTCTTGTAAGCTTTTTATTTCACGAATTATCGATACAGGTATTTCATCATCAATTTTTTTCATCATAATACGTTTTAATGCCACTTCTTTACCACTTTCACAATGTATACCTCGTAAAACTAAACCATGAGCACCTTCACCAATTCTTCCAGTTATCGTATAACCTTCCATTATTCAAAAACAAATAAAAAAAATAACAGCTTAAAAAAAACAGTCGACGATAAATATCAATAAAAAAAATTTTTTTTTAAGTTGCCCGATAAATTTATTTAGGTAATGTTTTGTATACAGAAATAGAGTAAACATCTAAAAACAATATAGTTTCATTTTATGACCAGGTGTTTTTATCATATAATCAATATCTACCCCTACTAATGTTTCAGTTCCATATTTAACATAAAAACTTCAATTTCCCGCTCTTTTAAAAACATGCGTAGAAGGTTGGTACAGACGTGAGCATTAATGCCTGGGTTTGGAATTTTTAACTCTCATCCACTCTATGAAAGTATCAAGTCTAGGGTAAAATAATGTAATGGCAACACTGAGACCGGAGTAAAGTGTGAACTTAGTCATGGCAAAGATGAATATATTTATAATGGTTAGTAGTGTAATGTTGTGACAGCTTGTAAACATTGGAATAGGTTATAGATTTAATTAAGACTTTTGAATTAAAACAAGTTTCAAAAAGCTCCCTTTAAAAAAAATACCAGTCAGATTGTTAAAAATCTCAAAGAAAAAATTTTTCCTTATTAAAAAAGTTATAAAAAATGTTATTGAAAATTTATAATTTTTGACATGTTTTCAGGAATTACTCCAAAACCAGTGGTGATAAAAAAAAACTTTTAAAATAAAACAAGTTTCAAAAATCTTACTCTAAAAGAAAATACCAGTCAAATTTAAAAAAAATCTATAAGAAAAAATGTTTCCCCTTTAAAACTGTGATAGAAAATTTTATTAAGAGATCATGATTTTTGAAGTATTTTCTGGATTTACTCCGAAACCAGTGATGATAAAAAAAAACTTTGGAAATAAAACAAGTTTTAAAAATCTTACTCTAAAAGAAAATACCAGTCAAATTTTAAAAAATCCATAAGAAAAAATGTTTCCCCTTTAAAACTGTGATAGAAAATTTTTCCTTCGGGTTTTTAATAAATTTGACTAGTATTTTATTTTAAAGTAGGATTTTTGAAACTTGTTTTATTTCAAAAATTTTTTTTTATCACCACTGGTTTTGGAGTAAATCCTGAAAACATGTCGAAAATTATAAATTTTCAATAACATTTTCTATAACTTTTTTAATTCGGAAAAATTTTTTCTTTGAGATTTTTATCAGTCTGAATGGTATTTTTTTTAAAGGGAGCTTTTTGAAACTTGTTTTAATTCAAAAGTCTTAATTCAATCCATAACCTATTCCAATGTTTACAAGCTGTCACAGCATTACACTACTAACCATCATAAATATATTCATCTTTGCCATGACTAAGTTCACACGTTACTCTGGTCTCAGTGTTGTCATTACATTATTTTGCCCTAGACTTGATCATTTCATAGAGTGGATGAGAGTTAAAAATTCCAAACCCAAGCATTAATGCTCACGTCTGTACATGCGCATAAATCCCACCACCTATTTCGTAACAATTTTATAATATATATACCACTTATTTTGGTATCTTTTTCTATTACACGAATATAATTTTCCTAACCTTTTCTAGTATCGCCATATTATATGTTACATTGCTAGTTTATGTGTCAAGCTAGCAATGTCGAATTGTTGCGATGAAATATCAAAGTAATATTTAAATTATTCTATTTATTTAGAACGACGACAATTATTGTGAGATATTGACAAATTCTATTAATAATGACGAGTAAAAAAGGTCAAACTTTGAGAATCGAGAGTGAGATTGATAAATATCGTGGTGAAGGGAATTGGAAAAAGGTTATAGAGTTAGCAAATAATTTAAAAGAATTATATCCATCTAATGGTACGTAATTTTTTTTTTTTTTTTTCTTTAGTTGTCAATGAAATAAAATTATTAATTTATTATTAATTATATGAGTAAATTATTGTCGATTAAGAATTATAAACTGATCATTGAGATAAATCAATTTTATGATGCTGCAACATTTTATATATCTGTTGATCAATTATTTTTAAACAAATTTACCAACATACAATTTAATTTAATTTGTCTTTGAATTAAAACTGTTCAAAGTTTGAGTTACTAAAATTATGTCATAGTTAATCAGGCATATTGTGGTAATCTTTATTAAAAACTTCGTATAAGCAAATAGTGTGTTAATAATAATAATAATTTGTTTATATTATCTATGTTATTTTATAAATATTTATTGATAATAGTAACTAGAAAAATAGTAAATAAAGTTATAAAAAATGATTTTTCAATTAATGTGAAAGCTATTTTCAATAATAATTGTAGCAACAACATAAAAATACTTTATTGGTAAAAATGGAAAAATGAACATTATTATCTTAAAAAAATTTAAAATTTGTATTGTAACATTTTGAAATAAAAAAAAACAATTCTCTTTAAGAATTCATCTCACAAAAAGTTCTATTGACAATAAATCTATATTTTTTAACCCAGTAAAAAAAAATTGTCTGTTTCTGTTAATTAGTTAATTATTATTGATTTTATTGTAATCTTCTCTTTTGTAGAATGTTTAGCAAATTTTTTAAGCGGAGAAGGAAAACTTGAAAGTTTTCTGGAAGAAACTCCACCAATTGATGCTAATATTACAAAAGCTAAAACAGGATTAATCGAAGCAAAAAATGATTTAGTTTTAGCTGCTAATGAAAAAGATAAACAGGTAAATATAATTATGTATACTTATATTAATGCTATATTACTATTAACTATCGACTAAGAGTGACATGTCACAATTCATTTTTCTTATTTTCATAATATAACTAGTCCTATTCAAACAATTCACATTGAACTAGGATGTTTAAAAAAAAATTAACATTCAGTTCACCTAGTCTCTTGAAATAATTTTTTTACTAAATCTCATATTTATTAAAAACCAATGTGGCTGAATCAGATTAATAAATTATATGATTGATCCATGTACATGTTATTTTCTTATTAGTTTTGAGTGTTATAATCAAGTTTTACCTATTTATGTACCATCACAAGAATTAAAATAAATAATTTTAACTTGATCAAGTATACGATTCATGCCTGTCATTATTAATATTTGTGAGCATTTTCTATTATGACTAAAAAATACATTTTTTTTTCTATGATATGCATAAAATAATAATTCATTAAATAGATGGTACTATATAATTTATAGTGGAATACGAAAATCTAAATATTCTAAAACAAACTTTAAATCACTAAAATATATCATTATATTTCAGGCAGTAGTAGTCCTCGATGCACACCTTCTTCTCGGTAAACTCCACTATGCAATGGGACTTTACCCTGAGGCCTTGAACCACTATGACCTTGCTGAGCTTCATACTCTAACTGAAAAACCTCTACCCCCTCGGAGCCTTCGTATAATCGCTGAGTCTTATGCCATTCAAGGCTTATGTCTTGAAAAACAATTACCAACTGTGAAATCCAAGTACAAATTATCTGAATATCATGACCGCATCACTAAATGTTTTGAAACCTCAGGTGACTTGTCTCTAGTCTACTTTCAAGAACTTGAAAAATCTCAGATAATACAAAATGGTGGCTATTCGCCCCAACCCCCAATAACATTAAAAACAATGGGCCCTATTCTTGAAACTGCTTTACTACGTGCCCCATTACTACATCTTCAATCTGGTAATATTGAACGTTCAATAAATCGTTGGCGTGCAATTTTATCTGCTGTTGAAACTACAACAACCCAAAGTCTACGCTTGACCCTAATTCGTCAGCTAGCAGAATTACTTTTACGACGTATTACAAATTCAGATTACAAAGCACCTGAAGTCGCTGAAACCACCACCACCACGGTTACGTCAAATACATTAACACGTAAATTGAATAATTATGTAACATCTAATGGCATAATGGAGACCCAAAAATCTCCATGGAAACCACGAAAATATCAGGGCATCAATATGTTTGTACCTCGAAATATTAATGAAGAAATAATTTTGCTTTTATTAATTGGTGAAGCGATGGCTGTACGTGACGCAGTCTTAAGTCAATCGCCAGAATTTAAAGAAGCTAAATCTCGTGCTCATGAAATAGCAACTAATGTCTATGATTTATTGACGATTGTCACAGTAAAGTGGAATCAAGTTGAATTATTGTACGAATCATTTAAACGTGCTATGAAATTTTCACATGAAGAAATTCACGTTTGGATGCAGTATGCACTTTGTTTAATACAATTAGGACAGTATGCACATGCATATGCAGTACTGGAGATAGTTGCACGTTTAGCGCCGAATAAAGTTATGCCTTGTTTACTCGCAGCACGGATTTGTTTCGAGCATTTAGAGAAAATTTCTACGGGAATTGAGTGGGCAAAAAAAGCTGTTACAAGAGAAAATAATAATCCATCAGGTTTAATATCACGTTGTCATTTGTACGTTGGTATTGGAAATAGTATTTTGGCAAGAAGTTGTATGGTAAAAGTAGACAAGGCAGCACACAGTACTCAGGCGCTTGAAGCATTCCATAAGTTGGTATTTTAATTTTAACTATATATCATGAGCTACTACGAAGTATAATAATCTTACTGATTTTTTATCAAAATTTGAAAAAACTGAACATAACTAATTTCATCTATCAGAAAGTATGTAGATATCAATTTAAACTTTAAAAATATCAAGTCAAATGAAAATTCTGATAGTGTTTAAAACAGAAACCTATAATGTACAAAATCACCATTTATATTCCACGTGATTCATAATTTTTTACGATACTCAAATTTTCAGTTTTTGTGAATTAAGTATTTCCCAATAGCTCATGAATTTTATCATTATTATTATTTATTTTTTATTTTTTATTTTTTTTTCCAAAAATTAATTATATTTTTATTTTTAGAGCTCAACAATACGATCCAAATGATCATTTAGCTGAATATTATTTAGCATATGAATATGCAATCAATCGACAACTAAATGAAGCTATGATTCATGTAAAAATAGCTCTGAATTTACGAGCTGAACATATTCCATCATTGCATTTATTAGCATTGTTGTTATCGGCATATAAACAATATAATGATGCATTAAATTTAGTTAATTCAATTTTAGCTGAGTATCCAGATAATTCAAATTTTTTGTATATAAAAGCGCATTTACAACTTCACAGCGTGGGTGCTGAAGAATCACTTATTACTATAAAAGAGATGTTAAAAATTTGGCGTGATTTATATGAAAATCAAATAAATGTTGATTGTAATGAACAGCAGAGTGAAAAGCGCAGTGAAACACGTAGTGTTTTTCAACTTTATACGACGGAATTATCAGACAAAGATTCAAGTTCATTGCATGCACAATCGTTGGCAGCATCAAAAATTGAACAAGCGCTGTCTGAAGTTGCTTCATCACTGAGTTCATTTACACCCAAACCCGGACCACAACGTGCTTGGTTGCTGCAATTACAGATTTGGTTACTGCTAACTGAGGTTTTTTTAATGCTTGATAAACCAGATGCTGCAGCGTTATCATTACAAGAAGCTACAATTATTTTTCCAATGAGTCATCATATTATGTATACGGTATGATTTATTTTCATTTTATTTTTGGAAACTTTGAGATGACATCTTTCATGAAAGTAAAATGAAAAGGCTTTTTCTAAAAATAGAAGAAAAATAAAAATAGTTTATATATTTCAATAATTTTGAGTGAAACAAAATATGAATAAATTTTTAATTCACAGTTAGACTAGTAGGTATTCTTTTAAAGAAATCGATTCGAAAATAAATAAAAGTATTCGAATTTTTCTATTTTCTCATTTACAAATGTTTTTTTTTTTTTTTTAAATCCAAGATTCTTCATTTATTTTATATTATTTTTTTTTTTTTGTCGAGTGAGCTAAAATAGTATAATTAAGTTTTAAATTTTAAATACCCAACAAAGATTAATTTTTATCCAAAACGTAGAAAGAAAAATTTTTTTCGAATTTAATAATTTCGACTTCACCAAAATATGATCTTATATTTATCGACCACAATATCATATTCATTCTTAGCTACATGAGTAATTAAAAAACATAATTAATTTCAATAACATGTATGATACTTGATAGCCAATTTAAAAAAACAATAACAATTTTCATTCTCAACCTTGTCATAGTTGTTATACAACAAAACTATTTTTAAACATAATTAATTTAATTTTATATTTCAATTGTTACAGAAAGGCTTATTACATGAATACAAATCCGAGTACAATGAAGCTAAACAATGCTATCAAAATGCTGTTGCAATAAACCCTTATCACATAAAAAGTCTGCAACATTTGGTAAGAATATAAATAAATAGATAATAAACTTTATTATTAATTAACTACTAAATAATTAAAACACGGTAGTATCTCGTATAAAGCGCATATTCAAACATATCTATATACGTAAGTAGGTACGTTTAGAGTGTTTCCATACCTGCGCCACTTTCAAATAAACTATTCACGTATTATTCAAGAGTTGTGATAGTAAAAATATGTTTGATTTATTACTTATTAGTTATTGTGATGTTTCCAATAAACTATTGAAACTCTGGTAGGGCTGAAATAAAGTCAGAAACTAATTTAGAAACCAGAAGCCGATGATTTATAAATCACTAAATCACGTTGATCTGTCAATTTGGTTGCTTCATTTATCTAAACAAGTATTTAAATTCGTTGTTTTAATGCAGATGATATGGACAAAAAATGTCATTGGTGATAGTAATAATATTAAGAAAAAATTTTCAAGAGCTTGCTTACGAATTTTGAAAATATCGAAATGTTCGGAATTCGGAATTTTTTGTTCTAAATTTCTTCTTTCTCGTGGCAGCTATAACTTATATTTGTGAAATCATGATAACGCTGAAAATTTCAGCCCAAAATTTAAATATTTGAACCTCGCTCAAGAATTTTGAATGTTTCCGAGTGCTGTCTTTTGAACGTTTTCGAGCGACCCTTGAATATTAATAATAAATCTTCTCGATTTTCTCACCATCAATTTGTATCATAATAAATAAAAATATAACCCGAGAAATATAAATAATAAGTTATTTACATACTTTTTTATTTTTTAATTAAATTTTAAGGTTTTTTTGTTTATTCAAAACTTACCCAATTTTATTGTTTAAAACTGTCCTGTAGATTTTTAGTTATGCAAAAGTTATATTTCAGTAAATTGACAATATTTGAGTTATAAAAAAATACAAAAACTAATTCAAAGTATTATTTACATATTATCAGTTAATATTAAAAATTCTTGAGCGACCTTTTATAAATTTTTTATCCAGCTGATTTTTTGAGAGGCTTCTTAAAACACCTTAAACCATCAAATTTTCATAAAAAAATTGGAAAAAAAAAATATTCAGTTTTTTTGGGTCACCCTAATATACCTATTAACTAGTAGTTTGAAAAATCAAATTAATTATTTTCTACCGTAAGTGTTAAACTTTTACATAGTCGTCAATTTTCCATATGTATAAGAAAATTCAATTTTTTCTTATAAAATAATAAATTTCGAATATTTAATACAATTTGACAATCAGCTAACTATATTTTACAGTGAAAAAATGAATAACTAAGTAATTAATATCTTTTCTTGAGTTTCGATAACTTGTATTAGTTATAACTTAAATTTTTACAATAAACATGCGTACGAGTTTTTGTTTCGTAAACTTTTAATTTTAAGTAATATTAATTATCAATTTTGGAATTACGTACTGCATGATATAAAAATATTGCTTGTTGATTTTTTTTTTATTGATTACCTAAATTACAACAATAATATTAGTTTTTTTTTGTCTTCCAACCTCAAAGTATCCTAACAGAACCTTTAAAAATTCAAACCACTGCAATTTTTTGTTCATTGAGTTTCGGATGCTTAAAGTTGTCACTTTTACGAAAAATCAGTTAAAAAATGTTTTTGAGAAATTATTTTTTTTACAATATTCATAATACCACACAATCGTATAAAAAATCGTTTGACATTGTTTGACACATGTCAACATTTTTCAATACCGGCATTAGCGTTACTCAAAGTATTGCACGAAGAGGCTGTGTGGTTAGATTTATCCTTCTTTGCGCGCGCGCGTGTGTGTATGTGTGTGTGTATCAGAATATGATTGTTTAAAAACACAAGATCCTACGGCTAAGATGGATAAAGCGGTAAAAAAAATAATTTAACTTTTTACGATTTTCTGGTATTGTGGATATTATAAAAAAATTATTTTTCAAATAATGCTTTTTTTTTTGTAAGAAAAAAATATTTATTTTGTTTTCATTAAATAACATTTTTTAATAACATAATTTGAATTAATGCTTTAGAAAACATTTTAAAACTCGAAAAACAACTAAAAAATTGAAAATTTAGCCTAAAATTATTTTTCACAAAAATTATAATTTCAATCATTCGAAACAAAAAAAAAAAAAAACGAAAAATTGTAGTGGTTGAATTTTTTGAAGGTTTTGTTGAGATACCTCACGGTTGAAAAAAAACTAAAACTATCCTTGGTCTATTTATTATTTGCAAAGTTATCTGAATTTCAACAATTATACCAAAATACAAAATTTTGTAACTTTTTTGAATGACGTTTTTTGCATTAAAAAAAATGTTTTGATGAAAAAACATTAGTTAAGTTTTACAGGGGATAGTTTGAAGTTTTTAAAACCCTACTTAAATTTTTTGTACGATTGTCAGTTTTTGAGTAATTAATTATCAAAGTCAAAAATCTATTTTTGGATGTGAACTCAGTAAAAAATCAAGCTAACAGAGCTTTGAAGTAAAATTACTAACACACATTTATTGAAATATGTGGACTCTTTGAAAGGCATGAACAATTTTTTTTTTTTTTTTACCACTAATTTTTTTATGATTACTCAAAAACTCTCAACGATAAAAATATTTAAACTCAAAATCTAAAAACTCGAGACTTGCATTTTCACTTTGCTTTTTTTTTATTGCTCTGCTAAAAATTTACGTCTTTTTTATATTCTTTAATTTTTGTGACTAGTGTATTTTTATTTAAGTATACTTTGTAATAAAAATTGTTTAATTTACAGGGCTTAATTTATCATTACTTAGGGTGTCAAAGATTAGCAGAAAAAACGTTACGTGATGCAGCTAAAATAGACCCAAACTCACATCAAACTTGGTATAATTTGGGAAAAGTTTTGGAATCATTAGGTGAAATGGAAACAGCCAATGATTGTATGGCCACTGCATTAGAAGTTGAAAATTCGAATCCTATTTTACCAATATCATCGATTTCAATTACATTTGAATAAGAAAAAAATTTATCCATTAACTATAATTATTATTTTTTTTTATTAAAGTTAACTAACTACTTACTATTTTTTTTAAATTATTTGTAAATTACTCTTATGCCGGCGTAAGGGAATTTGTTGTTATATTGTGAATAAAGATGTATCTGTAGAAAGTTAATTGTATTAGTTATTAAATATACTCATATCGATAGTATCTGGGAAAATTGATAGTAGAAAAAATTGTCTAAATAATTTTTTTATCATTCATGCAATATAAGTGCTATCTTAGCGCACGCTTGTTCGCCAAATAGCTGTTTGCCCATTCAACTGTTTCCACGACATTTGTGTGCATTAAACGATTATCTGCGTGCGACAAGTAAACATGTCGCACGCAAATTTACTTCTAGTCGCATGCAGATTATCGTTTAACCCACAAAAATGTCGCGGCAACAGTTGAATCAGCAAAAAGCTACTTGGGGAACAAAACAGCGAGCACTGAAATAGTACTCATATCGCATTAATGATAAAAAAAAATATGTTCAATTCTTGCGGTGTTGTCGATTACCCAAACGAGCGAATGAATTACCTCAACTTCGCTCTCGTGGGCAATCGACAACTTACCGCACTAGTTGTACAATAACCTATTCTGTTTAAAGATTTTAATTAAATAAGATAAGGAGGGTTTTAACTTTTTTCTCTGCCACAGTCAAGTGGACGAATGGAGGAGCTGTCCTTGTTGCGCTTGTACTGTAAATGAAGGCTTTGTCCAAATTTTTTTCGCAACAACGGAAACTTTTAATAAATTATAGAATAACGCATATAGCCTTGCTATGTATCTGGTGATACAATTTTTCATTTAAAAGAGAAATTTGTACAAAATTATTTGCAACCCCCTCTCAAGAAAAATAATTTGATAACTTTTTTCGTTATGAAAATTAAAAATTTCGAAAGTAATTATATTTCATTGTGAGATATTACTAAAAACCTTTTTGAAAATTTCTTCCAAATATTTTCCTTTACTTTTTTTTAGCAATATTCTTACATTGATGTCAATAATTATGTCTCATACACAAATTATCGCCAATAAATTTGTCGTTTAACTAAGATAACGAATTTAATTTTTTACAAAAATGAAAGTTTTTATCAGAAGACAGTAGTTGATATGCATCACAGCAGAAAAGTATCATATAATATATATTTAAATATTGGTTTGATTAAATTTTTATTTAAAAATTATTCAGAAAAGCAAACGCAAACACTCAATCAATATGATTGTGAAAAATCTTTTCACAATTCTGCAGTAGACTGTTTTATCTTCATTTTATACTGATAAAGATGTATATTTCTCAATAAAAAAGCATTTTTTATACGTGAATTTTTCGTACGTTCTACGAAACATATTTGATGAAAATAAAATGGAGATTTTATTATGTAAGTTACTCGAACAGTTCTACGAATAGTATTTTTGAACTTGAGGAACAATACATTCAGACACTATCTTTGAGCGGGAAGTTTCAAAGCCAAGGTTAGTTGATTGTCATATTTTTAACTTCCCATTCTGAAAATTGCAAGATTTAAAAAAAAGAGGAAAACTAATAGCGTGTTTGGTTCCTTGCTCGGAGTATGTATATCTTTATATATTGAGTTGATTTAGAGTAAAGTGAAGAGAAGAAAAACATCCCAGGTGAAAATATTTGGCCGAAAATAGGTCGAAAATGGCTGAAACAGCTTAATTTGGCCAAAATGACGCCTAAACTAAAATTTCATTGAAAGAGGCCGATATTTGGTCGACAAATGAATCAGCCTTTTTCAGCCATAATACTTTTTTTTTTAATAAAATTATCGCGAGTAAAAATTTTTGGCCGAAATTTATAAAATGTTTTAGTAATTCACTAAGTTATAATTTTATATTAGACATAGTGAAAACATTTAATTATTTAATAGTTATAGTGACATAATTTTCATGGGAATAGTTAATATTTTGATACAATATAAAATTTTCTTTCGTGATATCATTGATGTAAGTTATATGACAATTCGTGGCTGCGAGTGAAAATATATCAAGGAGCGAAAATGAAAAATCGATTTCTTTAACTTCATACGAGCAAAATTTGTCATTATTAACATTATAATTTTAAACAATTATTTATGATAAATGATCAATTTTAAGATGTTAACAATTGAAAATTAGAAAAAAAAATTCTTCCTCTCTAATAACTCAAAAATTAGTCGATCAGTTGATCACCCTCGTCAAATTTTAAGTTCCGACAAACCCTTTTATTTGTTTAAAGCACCCTGAGCCTATCAAATTTTATAAAATAATTTTTCGTCGGCAATAATAGCCGTCATTGATACTGCAAGATAGCCATAGTCTGTAATTGTTAGGTAATTTTTTATTGGTCACGGAAATTATTTTGTGGCCATAAAAATTTTTATACATAAAATTATATATCTTGTCACCAGACTAGAATTCATCTCTCACATTGAACACTTATTATTGACATACGATTTAACTCGGACGATAACGTTAACTTACTCGATTATCACTAATACAATTATAATTAGGTTTTTTATTAAAAAAAAAAAATTTAATTTATTTCGTTGGAAAAAAAAAGTTATGCAAAACATTAATTTTCTACCAATTAAATTATAAAAATTTTTTGGTATAAACAAATTTTTGTATCTTAGCTCAACGTAGTGAAAAAAACAGAATTTTTCGATCGTAGAGCTCACTCTAATGCTTCGCATTAAGAGTCGTGCAAAAAATGACAATCATTAAAAGTTGTTCTTATGCTTCATAGACATCTGAATACATATTGAGTTTTATATTTAGTGTATATTAACGAAATTACAATGCACGTTCAAATTTAATAAAAAAATGAAATTTGTATTTGTATAATCAATAAATATGTCTCACATGCACGAATATATAATATAAAAAATGATTTATTGCCTATTAAAGTATCACGTAAAAATATATATGCGCTAACATAAAAATAAATTTTCTCTTATCATTCTCTATCTCGCTCGTTACATTATACCATAGATGTGTATTTTTATATTTCTATTTATTTATTTATTACTTTTTTTTTTCGTTCCCCCAATTTATTTATCATCAAACCTTGACGTCAATTCTATATGTTTGATCGTTACACATTTTTTTTTCTTTCTAATATGTATATAATTTTTCTGATAAAAAAAATTCTTTAATTTTTTTTTTTTATTAAATTTTTTTATCTCCAATCTGATAAACTACTTATTTAAGATTATAAACGAAGAAAAAGGTGAAAATGAAATAAATGAGTAAAAAAAACAAATTATAAATCAAATGAGAAAGAAAAAGAGAGACAGAAAAGACGCATAATAATATAGGCCTGTCTGTTAACTCAATTGAACGTTTAACAAGATTAAATTTTCTCTTCTCCACCCATGTTACACACTCTTTTTCTCTCTCTCTCCCTTTTCTCTACTCCGTGCACTCTTCATTACACGCTCTTTCTCTCCTTCTTTTTCCTCTATTGCTCTCTTTTTGTGTTTTTACTTTCTTTCTCTCTCGATTTTTCTTTAACAAGATTACAGCTCTATCTCCATCTCGCTTTCATAGCGTGTCGCATTGCGCGTACGTTCGCGCACGCTCATTTGTTTTGTCATGAGTTTACCTCCTGAAAAATCAAAAATAAAATTTTGTCATATTTTATTTAAAATTTTTTTCACCTTCTTGAATTTTTTAAAATATATATATATTTATTTAAGTCATGATAAATTTACAAAAAAATCGTTTAAATTATTTTCAATTGTTGTTATTTAAAAATTATTTTAACAAAATATAATTTTCATACTTTATTAAAAAAAAACATTAAAAATATTACTATCTATTTAATCAAATGATAAACTCAAAAATAATAAATGTAATTATATGTCTGCATAATTTTTCCCCCTATTAAGAACTAAGTTAATCAAAAAAAGTTCATTAGAAAAATAAAAGTAAAACAATTTAATACCAAACTGGAGAAAAATGACCATAAGAGATTTTCTACACCCTCTTCGTAATTTAAAAAAAAATTATAATTGAAAAAATACGCCATATATATATATATATATATATGTTTAAAAAAAATTCATAACTAAATGAAAAAAATTTATAAAGATAGCGTTTATAAGTAAAAATGCTGCGGCTCGGGAGCCTCGCTGGCTTTGACCCGGTAGCCACCGGCAGAGTCAGCGCGGCGGCGGCGTCAACGTCGGCCGGCGGCTGACGCATTGCAGGTGCGCGCGGGCCAATCACAAGTGTCCTGAGTATACGCCCGGACCTGTCCTGTAAACAATAACCGCACCCCAGTAAAAATTTAAACGTACAAAAAAAAACCGTTAACGATGTTTTGATCTTTTAACTTCTACTACTGCCTCAATTCACCAATGGCTTAATTAAATAAATAAAATCGATAAAACTAATATAAATATTAAGTATCTAGCAATGAAATAATTAATATAATAATAAAAATGTATAGTAACGCAACGTACTATTTTATATACGCGGAGTAAAATGCGCGCGTCGTTCAAAATCAACCGTCATTTCCCCCACTTTAACCAAAAATTTCCCCGCCAGTGATCGGCTTTAATATACACGTCTGTCTGTAGTGTAGGCCAAAACGTATAACCGAGAATAACCGAGTGCCGCTCTGCCGGTCGGTTTCTACTGCTTCTACATCAGCAGCTAAAGCTTTAAACGCGTAGTAATACAACTAGTCCTCGTACTGTTAACATACACGAAACGGTAGACTCCTCCATTGCTGTTCTTGTTCTCTGCTCAAGTTTAGTAAGAGTTCGAGTGCGTTTTTTAACGTCGAGTTGTTTTACTGTATAAATATCGTATTTAATTAATAATTATTTAAAATTTAAATATTCATTCAAGTCTCATATTATTATCAAAATATTAAATTAATAGTTTTGAATAATAAAGAACGTACTTTTTATTATTTTAAATAATACATATTAACGTATATTTTATTGCGTACAGAAGTGTGTTGCCAATTTGCACCGGGATTTAGATAATTATTTTCTTTGTCAACGTTATTATTGACTGTTTCATTCTTTTGTTGGTTAAATTTTTCCAGTGATTTATTGTGAATAATTTATTATTATTAATTCATTAATTCGTGGATTTTTCTTCCATTTGACTTACATCAAGTAAATTTACTAAGCCAACATGGTAAGTATTGATTATCATTATGACTATTATTTAATGAGTTATGGAGTTATTATTAGAAATTTTTTTAAGGGTTTTTTTTTTGACGTGATGAAAAATTTTTTTCAGTTTTTTTCAGCGTGTTTTTTTTTTTTTTTTTTTTTTTTTAACTGACACGTTTAACTTTTTAACGAGCACGTGGATACGATAATTTATTATTTTTAAGCCCTATCTGCGACACTTACAATATTTAAATTTATGTAAATATATCCACACATTTATTTTAAATTGTCAGTTTTAGAAAATGGCGTTGAAACAAAAAAATAGTATTCTATTTCACTAGATTATTACATTTTTTTATGGGGATTTTTTTCACTAGTAAATAACTAGATTTTACCTAGGGAAATTCAAATAAAATGTTATTTTTTATTCATTAATTTTTAATTTAAGTTAATAAATGAGCTACGTAAATTCATATTTAAAAAGTTTCCTTTTTTTTTTAATTTTTAATTTCAAGGAACATTATGAAACTTAAATTAAAAATTTGCGGTTCAAAATTTTTTTTATGAATGTCGATATAAGCTTTTTTTTAAATGCTCTAAATTTTTCAGTAAAATGAATACTTAATTTTTTCGGTCAAATAATCGTAATAATATTATTAATTATTACAATAATAATAATAATAATAATAATAATAATAATAATAATAATAATAATAATGAACTAGACAACTTGTAAGAAGTATGTCAATCGATTAATGTCTTGTTAGACGATCCACAAGAATTTGTATGTTTTGTAAACTCTAGTATAACATAACCGAGGGTTGGAATTGTTATAACGCAAAAGAGAGAGAGAGAGAGAGGGAAGGAAAATAAAAAAAAATAAACGAGGGTTTGAAAGAGGGTGGAAGGGATACTAGCGCGTTGCGGCATTCGCCAATCAGCCATTGTGCTATATACCAAGCTATTGATTTTCTTCAACTTCTCCCCTATCCTCTCATCACCGTTGCCTCCCCTCTTCATACTTTCTCCTCTACGGTTCGGTTCACCCGTCGTACACCTAACACCTCTTTATTTTATGTTTCTTATTTCTTTTTTTATAATTTATCCCGGTGTACTTCAAAAATATTTTGTTCCCATAAGATGTAGATACGTAAATTTTATATAATTCTTTTTTTTTTTTTTTTTTTTTTTATTTCAATGAGGAAAATTTATTTTTTTTAAGGGATGAAGGCAAAGAAATTGAGGTCGAGGTCAGATAGTTAACAAGACCCTAGATATCTGGGTAAAATATTTTTACAAAGGATATATGTTCTTTTATCTATTTATTTTTTAGGGAAAATAATAAGATATTTAATTATTAATCTTTTGATTTGTTTTTATGTTAAAGGCTGATCAATTAACAGAAGAACAAATTGCTGAATTTAAAGAGGCATTTTCGCTGTTTGATAAAGACGGTGATGGTACTATTACAACAAAAGAATTGGGTACTGTTATGCGTTCGTTGGGACAAAATCCAACGGAAGCTGAGTTGCAAGATATGATTAATGAAGTTGATGCCGACGGTAATTATATTTCTCATTGTTTTATTAAATCTGAGCTTATTAGAATATAGTAAATTTGTTGTAAAAATATTCAATTTAGGCATTGTATCATAGAAAAAATAATTACAAATCAAAAGTTTATTTTGAAAAAGTTTTTTAATATTTAAGTAAACGAAAAAAAAAAAAAAAAACCGATATGACCTGTGGGCCGAAATTAAATAAAAACTCGACAAATTATGGTATATAAACATGCGTCAATTAAAATAACAATTGAATACACTGGTAGTAAAAATTCATACGCATATGATCAAATAAAAATAAGAATAACCATTCCGTTGCCAAATTCTAAACCCGTTGAACTAAATTACGTATAACTAAACTGACTCCTCGACTCCACCATAACTAGCATTATATATACGATTCAACTAAATTATAAGCTCTTTCGAACAAAAAAATATAACCATGTGAAAACTGTACTTGATAACATTTTAGCATAAAATAACTACTAAATAATAAATAAAAATAATTAAAATGTAACACCATTACCTGAGACTTCTACATAGGAAATTTCTAAGTAAAAATTGCCCAGAAGTTTGATTCTATGAGAACCTATCGCCAATAATTAAGTCTATCCATGTGTTTACTAAAAGTGACAATTTATATGCGTTTTATGAAATGGTATAGCTTACAATGCTCACAACCAAAATTTCGATGTAGACTAGACATCCTCCAGTACTCAACTTTTTGGTAATTTTTACCAAACAATTATCTGCTTGTATTATTCATATTTCTTTGCTATACTAATAATCTCAATTGTTAGTCGTGAAGTTTTTATATAATAATGACTTTTTGGTCAAATTTGAATTCGTATGAATTTTTAACTTTTTAGTCTAAATAAGTGTTAATTACTACCGTCGAGACATAAAAATATTGATTGCATGACTAATGAATCGCTATTACGGTCCGAACTTTAAGTTTTGCTGTTATAGATGTACAATATTTTTGCCAACAAACACATCGCTGATTTAAAAACTCTACTCGACCATTAGTCTTTAAAAAAAAAAATACACTATATAAATCAAGATAATAATTTTGTCCCGACTTTGTCAAAAATTAAGATATTTTATTGCACGACTCATGATGCGAAGCATCAGAGAGTGCTTTACTTGCTATTTTTTTTTTTTTTTTTGTTATTAATCGAGATATTTTGAGAAAATTCTTTTATAATTATAAAAAATTACTAATATAATTAAAAAAAAAAAAAAACAACAACAACAAATTTTAATGACAGAAAACAGTATACATTTTAAATTTATTCGTGCTTCTCGCCATTTGTTTATTATTATTTTATTATTTCATAATAAATGAGCATTATGAGTCATGCACTTTTGGATTTTCCAATTTTTTTTGAAATAATTGATGAAATTTTTTCAATAATAAATTTTTTATATAATTGAATTGATTGATATGTTAATTTTAATAGGTAACGGAACGATTGATTTTCCGGAATTTTTAACAATGATGGCACGTAAAATGAAGGATACAGATAGTGAAGAAGAAATTAGAGAGGCATTTAGGGTATTTGATAAAGATGGAAACGGTTTCATATCAGCTGCTGAGTTGAGACACGTTATGACAAATCTTGGTGAGAAATTAACTGATGAAGAAGTCGATGAAATGATAAGAGAAGCAGATATCGATGGCGACGGTCAAGTTAATTATGAAGGTAATTATCATTATTAATTTATTTTTAGAAAATTTAATAATTAATAATGATTTGGTTTTTCTCCTACAGAATTCGTCACAATGATGACATCAAAGTGAATACAACTTACGTGTATGAATAATTTTCAACTTGAAGTGGTGTTGACATATTAAGAGAATTCAGAAAAATAAAATAAAATTTAAATAATTAAACTAAAACAAATAAATAATGAATAATTATTATTATATTAAAAAAATGAACATCTACAGGTGCGAATTGTTATGAAGCAGAAATCTAGCAGTAACTAAAACTACAGCTACAACTACAGTAAAAGTAACAAAAGAAATAGGATTTCAATGAAATGAAAAGTCTGTCTGTTGGCAAAAAAAGTTTAATAATAATTGAAAATAAAAAAATTCAAATAAAATAAAAATTGAAGTAAATAAAAGTTGAAAAAAAAAAATAAATAATATTATTAATTAATAATTATTAATTTTAAGTATAAAAAAATGATGAAACAGAAATAACTAGTTTTTTTTGTTTTCTTCTACACTATTTAAAGTTATGTTCATAAACAATCTAATAATTAATAATAATTCTATTCTTAATCAAGAAGGAGCCTTTATTACTTATCTAATAAAGATAAAAAAAATTTTTTCCATTTAAATTATTAATTATTATTATTTAGTAAATAAACATACAATATTAATTAAGAACTTTTTTCGTTAGTTTACAATAGATAATTTAGTTTTTTAAATTGTAATTATTATGACTACTCTTTTATATGTAATTCAGTGGGGTTTCAACTGTTAGGGAAATGGAATTATTTTTCGGGAAAAAAATGTGGAAAGAATTTTGTTTTTCTATAAATAGTTGAACGAATTTTTTTTCATAATCTGATTTATTTTTCTGTCTAATTTCGAATAATTTTCTCACGTTTTTCATGATATTGTTGATAATTATAAATAAATAAATTTGCACGAATAGAAATAAACAATTTTATTCATATTTTTTTTTTATACTTAACGAAAAAATTTTTTCTTTCAATTTAAAATGTTGTTTTTCATTTATTACTCGATGAAATAAATTATCAGATAAACTTAAATACACGTATTTCGATATAAAACAATTAAATTTTAACTACAATTAATTAATCAACAAAATTAATTATTATCTAGAATAAAAAATTAATTAAAACTATTAATAGTAATAAACTAAATAAATTAATGGAAGTAAACATAAAGAAAGATAAATATAAATTAACTAACAAATAAACATTTCGTTTAATAATTGATCCAACGAAATAATGTTGTGGGTCAATTGAGAAAATCAATAGCAAACGAAAGAAAATTAATAACATAGCAAAAATTACAAACAAAAAAAAATTTTAATTAAAATTAGTTAGATTTTTAAAGCTATTATTATATATATATATATATATATATATATATATATATATATATATATATATATATATATATATGCATACACGTATATATGTGTGGAATTTTTTCCACATTAATTTCCTAAGATTTAAATTGGCTTTTTTTTAATTTCGATATTTACTCGTTTATTATTTTTTCTTTATAACTAATTATTAATCAATATGTTTATTGATTAGTTGCATTGTAAAGAGTGAATTAAATAATTTGGAAAAAAAAAAACATTTTTTGGTCTTCATTGTTGGGTGAGAATAATTATTCAATAAAGATTATGAATAAATACTAAAAAAAGTGAATAAATAATGAAATTCAGGTGATTAATTGAAAATAAACAAATGAAATAAAATGAGCATTTAAAGCTCGTTATCAATGTCTTAATACACTAAATAAATAATTAATTAATTGATATATTTAATATTTAACAGCAAAAATATGGATAACAAATTAATCCTTTTTACATTCCCCTTTTTGTCCTGTTAAAAGAATGGAAAAAAAATAGTACCAAGAAATTGACTTTTCATTACAATTAATAAATTTAATTATTGAAATAAAAATTTATAAACAATCATGAACTAACAAAATGCTACGAAAAATTTTTATTTTCATTTTCCATTAAATTTTTATTCTTTAATCAAACTTTTTTTCAAAAGAAAAAAAGTTTTTGTGAATTTCTGGAAAAATGTTTTTTATGCAATATCAAAATAAAATAAAAAATTTTCAATTTAAACGAAAGAAAATATTTTTCTTAGAAATTTTCCAAGAAAAAAATTTTCGAATATATAATTAAAATTGCTTTCGTGGTTTCATTACTTCTAACAAAAAAACTCTTTAATTAAAAGAAAAAATATAAAATAAAATAGATAATTTTTGAAATTTAGTGATTTAGTGCGTGTCGAAACAACTAAATTACATAACAAAATTTAATGTAAGAAATTATTCAGTTTTAAATTTGAAAATTAAATTTAAAAAATAAAAAAGTAATATAATCATTCATGGAATCAATGATTTTATGAATTAAATAATTATCATCGTTAATCGTGTCTCGTCGGTGGTTACGGTCGTAATTGAATTCATTAAAATATTAATAATTATTAAAATAATGATAATTACTAATAATCATAAATTAAATGAGTAACTAATCATAATATATATGTAATATATATTATATAAATTATTGACTTGAGAAGAAAAATGAAGTGATAAAAAAAACCATAATGAGTGGATGAATTAATAAGTAATGACTTTCACACAGTCCTCTATTATTTAATATTGAAAAAAAAATAATTAAATAAAAACGGTAAATAAATATAAATTAACAAAAATTAATGTGTTTAATTTCTAACTTACCGCTCAGAAAATTATTAATTTTCACAGAAAGGGAAGTTACGATCATTCCAATTGTCGAATATCATATCTTCAACGAATTTGTACATTTTGAAGTGAAAAATCTTATTGGTATTATTTGGAGAAATGTTTATGATCTATGTTATGTGTATTGAAAAACTAAATTTTGTTCCACGATAATTTTTTAACAAATTAGTTAATTTTGATTGCTGTGCAATTGAAAATTTTTATCAAGGCTGGTAACTTATGTGATTTTGAAGCTAAGTAACCGAGTAAATTCTGAATAATCATAAATACTAAAAAAATAAATGAAACACAGGCAATTGAAGTTCGGAAAATTGCTTGACTTGGACATGTTGAGGGTAATGCACAACCTCAAATGCTTCGCGTTATGAGGCGTGCAATATGTACAATAATATTTCTTTATTGCATTTTTTTTTTTTTTATAATTTTATAAAAATTTTTGAGATCATTGATCTCGAGCATCAACTTTATTAACTATGCCGTAATAGCTTTTAAATGTTAATGATTTTAATACGCATTACATCAAATAGAGAATTACCTTGTAACTAAACTCTCCATTTCGAAATTTATTCTTTTACTAGTTTTTTAGTTATTCCGAAAAAATTAATATGTGAAAGGGCTAGAACGTACGAGGTATGTGACAAAAAAAACTTTTACTAATATCTTTTTTCTCAGAAGGACAAATTTTATGAGCTCAAAACCACTTCTAGCTACAAAAAAATTTTTGCATTATATCTGCATTGAAAGTTTAAATTCCTGCTCTGTTTAGAGGGAAAAGAGTAATTCGTTTCTATGAGAAATCAAACGATAAAAATTAGCGCATGGTCCTATTCAAAAATTCCCATAGAATCCAATCAAATGCGACAAAAACCGCATAGAAACCAATACAGTCTATAGGATTCTATGCGGTTCTTGTCACATTTGAGTGAATCCTATGGGAATTTTTGAATAGGGGGGCCATTTTTCCACAAACAGAGGCAAAAATTTAAACTTTCGAGACAGATCTAGTGAAAATAATATACAAACCATCGATAAAAGTAAGACATCCAAATCTGCGTGTTTGCTATCCTCGCCTTCGGCTCGGGTAGGCAATTCTGCGCGCAGATTGAAATGTCTTACTGTTTTTCCTCGACGCGTAATATAATATTTTCACCAATTTTAAAATTTGTTTATCTCCAGACATCATTTAAAAAAGAATATCAAAAATTAGTCTTAAAATAGCGAATAAAATGATTACAATAAAAATAATAAAAATAATTTCCAGATACTTACATCCCGTGCTAAATGAATGTATGTGTGTATGTACGTCTGTAAATATTGTATAACTTTTGAACAAATGAACCGATTTAGATCTTTAATATAGCATTCGAAACATCTTATTAATTCCTGGGTGCTGTAAGAAATTGAGCTTGGTCGATACAGTACGTTTTGAGTTATTCTAAAAATAAAATTTTTGAAAAATGATTTTTTTGAATAGCTTTTAAAATACTGATGGATTGGTTTCAAAATCTTATCAACTCTGAAGCTCTATAAGCCGCGTTGAATGCCGCCTCAACCATCGAAATCGAATTAATTGTTCAAGAGATTTCGTCGAAAAAATTTCAAAAAGTGTTTTTTTTTTTTTTTTCTAATAAACTCAAAAATCACAAAACTGACTGATTCTAATAATGTTTTAGCGTTAAAAATTGAAAAACTACCTCGAATGCCGCCTCAATTTTTCGGATAACGCATATCGTATTTCCTCATATATTTCAAAACTTACATCGGCCTTTTGGGTTCATAGTGTTTGATGATCGTTACATAAATTATTGCAGTCGGTTTGTTAGTTTAAATATTATTATCATCAAAAATTGTGAAAAATCACTATCTCTAACATTCTTTTTCCGTATGTTTCATATATTGACTTGCTGGCTTCATTCAAAGTTCACGTAACTCTTCATCTTGATCATTTCATTTTTAATTCCTATAACTCAGATACATAGTATGCTATCCGTACGTTTAAACTCGCATTTTACCGAATATTGAATGCCACACGAAATTTTCTAATCGCGTCGGGTTTGTAGAGCCCACCTAAGTTAATTTTTGCACGTAATTCTTGTATTTTCACGATTTTTTCAAGAATGACTAAACTAACAAAATTGTTAATGACAAACTTTGCAAGAAAAAAATTTCCTTACAAACAAGGTTCTCTTGGTCAAATCTCTTAGACTGATAATTCTTGTGATATTGAGCTTTTAGTATTTGTTGATTTAAAACTCATGTACCTGAAGATCGGAACATTTTTCGCGCAACGAAAAAGAAAGAGTTTATGTAATTTAACTGTTTAAGGTGACTTGAAGGGTGATTGGAGGTGGCTGCAATTTTTGACTGACATACTAGCACTTATGCGAAACATTTCAGAAATTTAGATCCAGCAGGTTTTTTAATTTTCATTTTGTTTTTTTATTTTCGATTCGCGAAAAACGTTCCGATCTTCAGGTACATTAAAATTCCGACAAAATATTGAGCGAAATTTTTTCAAATTTTTTTGTAAATTTTTTTTCGTAGTAGCTAATAAATCTACTAACATCAACAAATCAAAAACAGTCAAAAAAATTATTGAATAATACGGATGAACTTGGCGAGTCAAAAAATTAATTTATGACTTATTGAAGCTGATACTGATTCGCCAAGTTTATATATTACTAAATTTTTTTGTTTGTTTATATTGCATAAAAAATATACAGAAAAAAGAATTTCCTGATGCAAAAAAATTTTACTCGTCCCGAGAAAAGTTTTACTTGCTCTAAGAAATTTTCGTATTATAAATTTGTAACAAAAATTTCCGTAGCATGAGAAAAAATTTTTTCGGACCAAGAAAAAATTTTTTGAGGCGAGAAAAAAATTCTTACGCCTTAAATTTTTTTCCAGTCCTAAGAAAATTTTTTTCTTCTATTCATAGTCCAAAATATTTCTGCACTAAGAAATACTTTTTTTTTTCTGTATCAATCAGAAAAAATTTGTAACTTTTCATTTAAATTTATCGAATAAGATACCAAAATAAAATATCAATTGATGATTTGAATGGGACAAAATAACATTTTTGTGCGTCGTTTAGGTATTTGGTGGTTATTTGGATTTCAATAATTTTTACTACAATAGATACATCATTGGCATCCTTTTTTACAGGTAAAATCTGTTTAGAGGCTGATATTTTTTACTTTGTTGATTTGTAGTGATGAAATGGAAGTAATTTTTTTCTGTTTTCTTTTTGACGTTAATACAACGGTTAGTCACTGCTATGGAAATTGTATACAATATATAAGAACTCATTCATTCTTATCAAATCTCTAAGGGAATTTTTCGAGAATCTATTGGATTCTATGATATTTTCTAAAAAGGGTGAGAAAAAAAATTTACAAAAAAGTTTAAAATTAAATTTTGAAAAGGTTTGGCTCGATATTTCCCTGATTAAACAAAACGAGTTGTGACGATTAAAAACGATTAAAAATTAAATCATCATTAATCGTCATAATCGTCATGGATTTTCAAATTTAATCGTCTTTAATCTTCATTCGAAAAATTTAATCATTTTTAATCAGCAATTGACGATTTATGACGATTTAAAACGATTAAAACAGTTTTAATCGTCACAAATCGTTTTGTTTAATCAGGGTTGGAGATCTAGTAAAAATTTTTTTGAGCTACGGTTTTTGCGTAATCATAGGAAATAGCTCAAGACAAAAATTTTCTAAATTTTTTTGTTTTGTTTTTTAGGTCCACACGGACTTGAGAAAAATTTCCGAAGAAAAGCAATGTAAAGCTCAGAGTTAGCAAATTTATTCAGATACAATTTATTTTTTAACTTCCCGCTAAGATAATTGAAAATTGTCCAAAAAAAGGAAGTTATTGGTTTCGATCTGATTTTCGAAATTCGAATTTCTAGCAGATCTTGACGTTTTGGGACTCTACGAAGCTATTTAGACTACTTTCACACTGAGAGAAAAAAATACTGTTTTCAAGTATCTGCGTGCTTGAATCGTACCGAGTAAATATTTGTTTAATTATAGTAAAAATATACTCCAACCAAGTAATATTTTCTTGATTTAAGAATTTTTATACTTATTTTAAGAAAATATTCTTGGTTAAAGTACAATATTACTAAGATTAAACAAATAATTTACTCGGTACGATTCAAGCACGCAGATACTTGAAAACAGTATTTTTTTCTCTCAGTGCAAGATGATGTTCTAGTGTATGTATGTGTGTACGTACGTATGCACGAACGTATTTAGGTAAATATTCTGTAACTTTTTGAACGGGTGAACCGATTTGGTTTTTTGAGGTGGCATTTAAAGCGGCTCATTAATTCCATCAATTTTTGAGAAATTAAGCATAATCAGTACGGCACGTTTGGAAATATTTCAAAAATGAAATTTTTTCAAAAATGTTTTTTTTTAACGTTCCGCTAAGAAAACTGCAAATTTTCAAAAAAAGGGAAGTTGTTGGTTTTGGTCTCGAAAATCGAGTTTTCATCAGACCTCGACGTTTTGAGACCCTAAGAAGCTATTCTGACTATTCCCGGATAGACGTCCGTCCGCCCGTCCGTGTGTGTGTATAAACTTTTTTTGTCCGACGATATCTTTGGAACGAATTAACCGATTTGAACGTACTTGGTGACAATCGAAACGGCTCACCAAAACTTAAAATTGATTATATTTTGGGGTAGATCGGTCATGTAGTTTACGAGTTGTACGAAGAATAAAAATTCAAAATTTTTTTTGTTTTTGGTTTTTTACGTATAACTTATAAACTACTTACCCGATTCACCTCGAAATGTAATCAGTTTTAAGTCTTGTTGAGCGCTTTCGATTGCTACCAAGAACGTTTAAATCGGTTTATTCCATCCAAAGATATCGTCGGACAAAAATTATAATTTTTCAGTGAAGGTATGTTTTACTGACCTAACACATTTTTGAGCTCAAAGAGGCTTCTGTGCGCCACAAGTATTCCGGTGCGTTTTTAGTAACCCCCAGAGCCTGCCTGTGAGCTTTAGCATAAAGTCTCCTGTATATATCATTAGGAGCCCACTCCCAAATTTCCACACCATACATAGCGCCTGCATTCGACAGTGAGTTATAGAGATAGAGGTGCTCTTTTAGTGTTAATCGTTTAGACCTCTTGACTATACCCCAAGTTGTGTTTAAGGCTTTTTGGGTTTTGCCTGTTAGCTACCTGGTATGTTTCTTGAAACTCTCTTCGCAGATAAACCAATACCCTAGGTATTTGAACTCATTTACTGTCTCCAATACACACGTTCCATAGGTCCACTTCATGGTCTCATTATCTTGGCGCCCTTTCTTAACTATCATCATCACTGTCTTCTTCTTATTTACCACCAGGTCATTCTTCAAAGTGTATGTTGCTAATGTGTTTAACATTTTTTGGAGACCCTCTGGTGTATCAGAAACTATTGCCATATCATCTGCGTATTTAATCACATGGAACCTTTTCTTCCCCATGATGGTGTCACCAATATTATGCCTACTCCACATGTCATCGACGTCATCGGTGTATACATTGTAAAGAATGGCGCTAAGAGCACATCCTTGTCGCGCTCCACTTGTAGATTCAAACTTCTCCGTGAGCTTTGTACCTACTCGTACCTGGTTTAGTGTGTTATTGTAGATTTTACCAATTATCTGGTACACCCCTCTTGATATTCCAAGTTTATATATCTTTTCCATCAAGATCTTCCTGTTTACACTGTCAAAGGCATTTTTGTAGTCTACAAAGCACACATACAGCTTACTACTTTTCTTTTTTATCTGATTATGTATTAGTGAGTTAAGTATAAAGACATGATCTCTATTCCTTCTGTACCCTGCTTGGCTTTCTCTCATCCTTTCTTCATTTTCTAACCAAGCACTGAGTCTTTTTCCCATCATGGTCCCCGATGAAAAAAGTTTTTGTCTAATTATATATGATTATATATGTTCATATATATAATCATATATGATTATATATAATCATATATGAAGTTATATATAATCATGCATGATTATATATGGGGTCATATATAATTATATATAATTATATATGACCCCATGCATAATTAGATCTGATCATACCTGGCTGTTATTAGCCCATATATAAGTCTATATATGATCAGATCTAATTATATATAAGTCTATATATAATTAGATCTGATCAGATCTGATTATATATGAGTCTATATATAATTAGATATGTTCATACTTGGCTGGTATAACTCCATATATAACCATATATAAGTCTATATATGATCAGATCTAATTATATATGACTCTATATATAATTAGACATGATAATACTTGGCTGTCAACTCCATTTACTACCATATATAAGTCTATATATGATCAGATCTAATTATATATAAGTCTATACATAATTAGATCTGATTAGACATGACTGATACAAATCCATATATAATTAGATCTGATCAGACATGGCTAATATAAATTCATGTATGGTCGTGCATAAGTTTATATATGATTGGATCTGATCAGACATGACTGATATAAAGTTATATGTAGTTATATATATATATTACATAATATGACAATTTTTTAATATAAATGTTATTAAATTGTTATTTTGTCAACTATCAAATAAACTTAAATCCCCAATACTTAAAAAATGTTCAAAGGTTTCGGCAGCAATTTAAAAGTATTAATCGATATCGATTTATATACGAATATTTATAAGTTTATAGATAAATAGATTTGATTATATGTATCTAATGAATTCTATTGTCATTTATGTACAAAATCAAATTCATTATTAGGTGCATTATTTACGTATGATGTATTGACTTGATTATTTGAGTCAAGTAATGCCATAAACTTTCCTTTATTGTAAGTTCATAACAGACTACCCGATGAAAAAAGTTTTTGTCTAATTATATATGATTATATATGTTCATATATATAATCATATATGATTATATATAATCATATATGAAGTTATATATAATCATGCATGATTATATATGGGGTCATATATAATTATATATGACCCCATGCATAATTAGATCTGATCATACCTGGCTGTTATTAGCCCATATATAAGTCTATATATGATCAGATCTAATTATATATAAGTCTATATATAATTAGATCTGATCAGATCTGATTATATATGAGTCTATATATAATTAGATATGTTCATACTTGGCTGGTATAACTCCATATATAACCATATATAAGTCTATATATGATCAGATCTAATTATATATGACTCTATATATAATTAGACATGATAATACTTGGCTGTCAACTCCATTTACTACCATATATAAGTCTATATATGATCAGATCTAATTATATATAAGTCTATACATAATTAGATCTGATTAGACATGACTGATACAAATCCATATATAATTAGATCTGATCAGACATGGCTAATATAAATTCATGTATGGTCGTGCATAAGTTTATATATGATAGGATCTGATCAGACATGACTGATATAAAGTTATATGTAGTTATATATATATATATATATATTACATAATATGACAATTTTTTAATATAAATGTTATTAAATTTTTATGTTGTGAACTATCAAATAAACTTAAATCCCCAATACTTAAAAAATGTTCAAAGGTTTTGGCAGCAATTTAAAAGTATTAATCGATATCGATTTATATACGAATATTTATAAGTTTATAGATAAATAGATTTGATTATATGTATCTAATGAATTCTATTGTCATTTATGTACAAAATCAAATTCATTATTAGGTGCATTATTTACGTATGATGTATTGACTTGATTATTTGAGTCAAGTAATGCCATAAACTTTCCTTTATTGTAAGTTCATAACAGACTAGAGGATCAGACTACAATCCAGCGATCACCAAAGTTAAGCAGCATCGGCGTAGGTCATTGATTGGATGGGTGACCTCGTAGTAAAGTGGTGGTCAACGAATAGTAATTTTTTTTTTTTTTTTTATTTAAATTTAATAGATATTTATATTGATGAAAACAAGAAATCCTAATTAAATTACTTAATTAATAATTTAAAGGTATTCGAAATGAGATTCTAAAAATGACTATATTCATTCATGCATGATCATGTATAAACAGATCTGATTATATATAATTAGACCTGGCCAATTTTTGGATCCAATCATATATAGATGATTATGCATAATTATATATGATTAGACAAAAACTTTTTTCATCGGGTAGAGGATCAGACTACAATCCAGCGATCACCAAAGTTAAGCAGCATCGGCGTAGGTCATTGATTGGATGGGTGACCTCGTAGTAAAGTGGTGGTCAACGAATAGTAATTTTTTTTTTTTTTTTTATTTAAATTTAATCAATATTTATATTGATGAAAACAATAAATCCTAATTAAATTACTTAATTAATAATTTAAAGGTATTCGAAATGAGATTCTAAAAATGACTATATTCATTCATGCATGATCATGTATAAACAGATCTGATTATATATAATTAGACCTGGCCAATTTTTGGATCCAATCATATATAGATGATTATGCATAATTATATATGATTAGACAAAAACTTTTTTCATCGGGATCGTAAGAATCTTATGTCCAGCGTCTAGTAGAGATATGCCTGTAATTTACTGGGTTATTAGCGTCTCCTGTTTTATATATTGGGACAATAACTGCTGTGTTCCAGCCTTCCGGTATGTCACCTGTTATCCATATTTGATTTATTATGTTTAGGAGCTCTGGTTGTCTTTCTCGTGGTATGTTCTTGATAAATTTTGCAACTATACTGTCTTTTCCAGCAGCTTTGGAGTTATAACGGTGGGCCCTGGCTATTGCGTGTCCAATAACCACGAACCACAGTAAATTAAATTTTCCCAAATAAATTCGAATTTGATAAATTATTAATTATTGATTGTAAATATAAAGTTAGATTTTCTGTTGCTGGTTCGGAAAACGGGAAAATAGATCTCAGGAGTAGGTAGACTCATTTTGACCGGACACGCGGCTGAAATATAACTTATTCTAAGTGACGCTGGTGATAAGAAAATTTGATCAAAGAGACTCAATTATTAATTTTATTTAACCAAATTCAAATAAAAATTACGGTACGCTGAAGAGAGAGAAAAGGTTTGTGAATAATTTGTTGAAACTTATCGGATTGTACGTGGGCTTACTGGTGATACTGGTCTCCGGTTCATCGCAGGTTCCTTGGACCCGATGTCGATCCTCTTCAGTGAATCCTCGCGGGCTCCTTGGATTCGATGTCGATCCTCTTCGTGAAATCCTTACGGGAGACGTTGTACACCAAACCACTACACTCACTTAATAATCAAATTTGGTTTTTTTTTAACCAGTCTCAAAATCTCCTTATTTAATTAATTCGAATAAAACAAAATCACTTATAATAAAATTAATAATTTAGTTTAATATAAAAAGAAAAGTCTCAATAAATAAAATTATTCAGGTAACAGACTGACCGAAATAGAACTGAGTGTTGGACTAAATGACTAGATATAACGAACTTATCGTTAGGCCGACTCAAATAAGTTGTAATGAGTCCTGGTGCTAGAGTAGGGACCTCGCTAAGCGTCCTCAGTCTACTCTAGGTGATGGCCAGGGCCTAAGTCCTCGAGCAAGTGTTTGCTGGCCCTTTTATATGTTAATTTTGGAGGGGTGAAACTACCCCACTGTCGTCTAGAGTTCGAATAGAATTCGATCTAGAGGGCCTCTGACATGGCCCCGAATGACTGAAGAGTGTTAATTAACATAGAATTGTTCTAATAGATGGCCGTAGAATGTTAGATTTAACGCTCGATTTTCAAGTCGAAAAATCAGAACGCACGGTTACAGAGTTCTTAAGAGTGCCAAGGATTCTCTTGAGCTCTGGCATGCTAAATTCAGCATCCAATACCTCATCCTTGATGGCTTGGTTATCGTGTACGCCTATATCTGTCTCTAAGCACTCTTCTCTTGTATTGCAGTTAAGCAGCAATGAGAAATGTTTCATCTAGTCTTTTCCACTTATTTCCTCACTCACGGTATTGTTGGTTCTTCCTCGATAGGTGTTTATTACCTTCCACCATGTAGCCATGTCTTTACAGTTGTTTAGTTGTAACCATTTCCGCTTTTTCCAGCTCTCTTTTTCGTTTCTCGTGCCGCGGTAGTTTTTCCAACTTTCGTTTAGTAGTCTTTTATTCTCTGCATTTTTATTCTTCAGGAAGTGTTTCAATCTGTTCCACACTTCTTTCTTAGCTACTCGACATTTATGATTGTACCATGGCTCCAGTGGCCTCTCTTGGTGTGTAATCGTCATCTATATAAACTCTTGTGTATTTCAGCTTTGATTTTTGGGCCATGGGCCATAATGACTTTCTTAACATCTACTAAGTTCAATGTGATGACAGCCTTGTTTCCAAATCTTTTTACAGATTTGATGCCTGGCTCCATGTTGAAGATCTTTCTTAGTTTCTCATTTGCGGAGGTTGGATTCTTCCAGCCTTCGTCTAGTTGACCACTGACTACGATGTTGTTTCTCCTTGACTGTCTGATCTTTTTCTCACTTTCTAGTTCATCAGACCTGAACTTTCCTGGTCTATCAACTTGAACGTTGATATTGATTGTCCCAAACCTTCTTCTGTGCGACGGATTTCCCTGGCGGTCCTGAACCACGGTGTATTACGGTGAATCACGGTGATTTACCGTGAGAGATCACCGTGATGCTGCGGTGAATCACAGTGAATTGACGCGAGATCTCACCGCGATGTCGTAGATCACGTTGATTCCGCGAAAATCACTATTATTGTATAAAAAAAAAGGCCATTCGGCAGCCGAAATGGAAGGTAGATTTTCCAATTCATCTAAGGTACCCGCGGGTAATAAGGCCTGTCGGCTAATAAGGCCTAAGTGACAGAAATGATATTTAAAATAACCGCCTCCGTTAAAGACTACTCTAGTAGAAGGGTCTTACATAGAGATGTTACGAAAAATTTATAGAGTCCCGATACCACGTTCCCTGTCTTTAATATTTTATCATCTGTCAAATGCTGTCGTAGCGCAGAAGAAATTATAAAAAACAATCTAGTCTTCTGACTCTTAAAAAGAATACTGATAATTTTAAGTGCTGTTGAGCAAAACAATCTAGTCTTCTGGTTCTTAAAAAGTATTGTTGCTAAATTTAAGTGATGATTCATCTCTAATACCAATTTTATTAAGTATAGTTAAACTATTCCAGTTTGTTTAACCCGTAGGCCTTATTACCCTACCGTAGTAAAATAAGGCCTATTCGTATGGTTTTTGTAAAAGTATAATTTTTTGTTTGTTTCTGGTAAAAATTACCATTACTTCATTACATTTCAAGGCTAATGTATGGAAATAAAGATTAATTACACATTTCGATAATTAAATGCAATATTTTCGATTCTATTCAAAATCTCCCTTAGCTAGGCCTTATTACCCGCCGGTACCTTATATAAAAAGTTTCATACATACATATCTTGTGATACATGTTAGCGTATAGTCATGACATAAATTAAACTCATTTTCTAACAGTGAGGGTAATAAGGACAACGATTATTTTCGATAGAAAACTTCAGATAGTTGATTTGACATAACATTATATATGTGATGTACCAAACTAACCTTCACATAAATAAAGTATTGAAAATTTAATTAGTATTATAGTTGGATTAGCGAGAGTTTGCGCTTCGGGTTTTTACCCCCACCATCAAGACACAATGTCTTAGGTATTAAATTTAGATGGTGGGGGTAAAAACCGAAAATATCCGAAACGCAAACTCTCGCTAATCCAACTATAGATCATAATTGTAATCACTGTTACAATGGCAAGACCAGTTATAATTATAGGACGTATAGGTACGATTGGTACATCATAAATAATAAAAGAAATACTTTTAAAATATGAAATAGCTGTAAAATTTACAAGTTATTTTGTTCACAAAAAAATACACGTAACAAAATTGTTTCATAATGGGAAATGCATAAGTTATGTGGTATGAAAACCATATTTTCAACATTTTTTGATTCCATTAAAATTTATCAAATTATTGGAAGAAATAGTCAAATCATAACTCATTCTTTCTCGTACCTGTTCATGTCCTCTATTTTGTGTATTCAGCGATTGATCCGTCTCCCTTCTGTGATCTGGAGTGTTAAAAGCTTCTGCGGCTTTGTTATAGATGCTGAGACTTCTATCACTCACAATTCTCAGCTCGTTTTCAGTACCCTGTTTAGAAAATTTCATAGAACCCAATAGATTCTCATGACTTCCTATAGGGATTTTATAAGAATGAATGAGTTCTATGAGAATTGCTGTAGTTAAGTATAGGGCCTTATACATACAGCTATAAGAATCTATCGGATTTTTTAAGCAGGGTAGTTACGGGGCTGCTTCCTCTAGGTCGAAGATTTTTCAGATGCTCTAGACTTCTTAGTAGTTATTGTGCACCTGGGCGTAACTGCTATTGAAATTTTTACAATTTCTCGAAAAAATCAGTTTTTATTCACCGTTAAAGTTGATATAACTTTAAAACTAATACTCATAGACAATTTCCGTAAAAAATATCTTAAAACTTGCCTAGTAGGTTTCAATTTTTGACCTTAAACTTTATGTTTTGACAATTTCTTCCAATAATTTGATAGTCTTGAAAGCTTGGATAGAATTAAAAAAATTTAGAAAAAATGGTTTTAATTCCGGATAACTTATGTACTTCCGGAATAAACTTTTATCGCGTGATCTTGTTAAGTATATATATAAGAAAAGCTAAAACGGGGCTTTATTCTTTCAAGTGTCTAGATAATACCATAATTTATTAAAATTTTTAAATTTATAATTGATATTAATTTTTAATTTTAATTGTTTTCTAGTGTATACTGTATAGCCGCAATTACGGCCTTTTGCACTTTTTGCCTTTATATCGCAACTGCTTTACTTTTTCCTGAATTTCATTGTGCGGCTGTGGCCCGACTTGTGCTTATACTGTACTGCATCATTGCGGTGATGCCCTACTACCTTCCTTGTGCAATGGAGGTGCAGTGGCTAGGAAAACCACAGAAAACACGTAGCCAGTACAGTTTCGATTTGGGTGAAGCTCCAGTGATCAATAAAATTCCCATTTTACCGATCACTGGATCTTCATCCCGCGCCTAACGATCAGAGACCTACGTTCGAACCCGACAGTTGGCTAAACGGTCACCCAGCCAAGTAGTGATCATGATCGATGCATAACTTCGGTGATCGCCCGAGCCACGCGCGTGCCGAACGGCTGCCTCAGCCGCTTTACAGTATTTACTATAAAAAAATTATTTTAAGTTATTAACGAAAAACTAAATGCCATTTTTTTGTTTTCTTAATTTGTTAATAACAATTGCAATTTTCTATATGCTAATAAACCCTCGAGATACATTTTTCTATAGATGTCATTCCTAATCGAATGAGCTATCGCTCATATTTTTTCGTGTTTTTTCAACTTTTTGACTAGACTATAGGCCCTGTTGTTGCGCACGGAGCGAATATGGCTATATATGGTATCTAAAATGAAAAAAATCGATCGTGGACTTTTCTATATGACTACATGCAACCATATACATATGTGACTCACATGTTACGTACGTTTTACGTAACCTAATGTTTTTGGTTCTATAAATGTTACGTCTCTGTTACGCAGCTGTGTTTACTGGGATATTTTATAAAAATGTAAAATATTTCGAGTGAGCATAATTTAACAGTTAAACATACAGCTTGCTTAGTCAAGGCGAATGTGTTAAAAATTAAAATCAAAACTAATAATTTCAATAATTAAAAAGGGAATTGCAATAAAAAATATTTATTATCATTTATAAATAATTTCACAATTTTTTAATTCATTATTGAGTGTTTTCTTCATTAAATTTTTATTTTTAATTGCTGGTAGATTTTCAAGCTCTAAAGTTTTTAAATTTCTGAAACAAAAATTATGAATTAATCACCACTAATATTAACCTATAATTTAACTATCTCAACCCGGAAAAAAATATCATAAATAATATGATAAAATTATATATGATTATATTAAGCAATATATGAACATACAAGACAATATATAATAACATATAATCACATAAGATTCTCGAGGGCCAATGTTCTTATATTATCTGATAAATATGATCAGATATATGAACCCTGCATATGTATATCATATATAATTTTTTTTTTCTCGGGTAAATTAAAAACACTAGCTAATAGCTAGAATGAAAGGTGGATTTTTTAAAAAATATATTAAAAATTTCAAAATTAGTATATTGAAGTCGTTTTTAACTTCAACTTCAACCTTGAATGACTTTTGTAGGAGTGAATTTAGCCAAAATTGTTAAGAGACTTCTTTTTGCAGAGCATTCAATTTTCTTTAAGGACATTCATTGGCTTTTTCCGGATACTGTTCAAGGCATGATTATAAGGAAATGGTTCATCTGACGAAAAACTTCTATCAGAACTATTTTGTAGTCTTTAATTTCCTTCAAGCAATGCATTCAAGTCAATTTCGTTTATCTCGATGGCTTGGGAGTTATGAGACAGAGACCCGCTCAGTAAAAAAAATTAAAAATTGCGATGATAAACCTCTTACTATTAATATTAAGGGCTCAAATTTTCACAATAATTTTTTTTTGTCATCCCAAATAATGTTTTCGACCCTGATTAAAAATACTCATTGGGAGGGATTGAAAATTTTTTCAATTCTTTTCAATCCCTACAGAGGTATTGAAAAGTATTGAATGGAATTGAAATTTGGATCATTTGAATACTTTGTAATTCTCAAAATGGAATTCAAAAGTATTGAAAAGAATTCAATCTTTTATCATTTCAATACCTTCCAATATGGAATTATTTTGGTATTGAGAAGGATTGAAAAAGATTAAAAAATTTCAATTCATTCGAATTCTTTTCAATCCCACACGTGAGTCGAAATATGATATTATTTTGGTATTGAGAAGGATTGGAAAAGATTCAAAAATTTCAATTCATTTGAATTCCTTTTAATCCCACACTCGATCCGAAATGTGATATTATTTAGGTATTGAGAAGGATTGGAAAAGATTCAAAAATTTCAATTTATTTAAATTCCTTTTAATCCCACACTTGATCCGAAATGTGATATTATTTTGGTATTGAAAAGTATTCAGAAAGATTAAAAATATCAATTCTCTTGAATCTTTTTCAATTCCTCGGAAGTTTAGAAATTCTCATATTATTTTGGGATTGAAAAGTATTCATTTTGTGTCCAGATGGAAATGTTGGGGTATAGAAAGTATTCAAAAGTATTCAATTCTCATCTTTTTCAATCCCTCCCAATGAGTATTTTTAATCAGGGGACATACTTTAAAAAAAAATACTCGATTTTTTTTGCCCAGTCTAATACATAAGTATATACTCATGATGAATTCGGGAGCAAAAAAATTGAAAACTTTTTTAACGATTTTTGGAAGGCAGTAACTTGAAAAAAACCCTACATGGGTTTCATTTTCACAAAAAAATAAAGATTTAATGATTATTTACGTTAATTGAGTTAAATGGCCAAGTCCTTCATCAGTTATCAAGACACAATTTTTAATTTCTAAATATTCTAATGAATCTTTTAATAAATTTAAATAGTTCAATGCTTGGTTACCAACATAAGGACAATTAATTAATTTCATTTCAGCTATATATTTACAACCATCTGAAAAAAATATAATAATTATCAATCACCATTAAAATGTCAATTATACAAATAAATTTTTGAGTAGTCGTAATGAAAGTAAAAAGTAAATAATGTATGAATGTAATCAAAGAAAAATTTTTTTTTTAATAAATGTACTTCATTGAGAATATTTTTAAAATGCATTATTCCAAGGTAGAAAAATAAAACACGTTTCTCGATTTTTCATTCATTTTCAAAATATGTTTTATGTATAGATAACATGCGTTATCACTAGTAATCATTAAATAAATTAAAATAAAAATATGAGATATGAAGATAGAATAATATCAGAGAATTTTTTTACTGTTTTTTTTTTAATAATTAATGAATAGTATTATATACCAAAATGAGGAAATCCCTCATGACTTATTGCTGAATCAGTTGCATCAACACCATATATAACATATTTCATTCCACTAGATGTCGATGGTAATTTGTCATAATTATTTGAGTAATTGTTATCAATTTGATCAGTATGATTAGAAATTTTTTTCCATTTTACAGCAGCGCCATTTCTTACCAGCCACTCAGCACATGCTAAATCAGAGCCCAATTCATCTATTTTTTTTTTTGATACACTAAGAAAAATATTTATTTACAGATAAATACATGAAAAATTTTAATAATAGTTTGAGCAGTAATTTTATTTTGTTTATACAAATATTTATTTAAATAATTTATGCGTTAATTGTAATTCGGTTTTACATAATAAATCAATTACTTATTGAAAACAGGAATTAACCATCGAAAAAAAAAACGTTTCGGTAGTAAATTTATTTTATGGAATGAATTTAAATTTAGAATCATTTTTTTTTTATTAATTCGCTGTTATAATTACAAAAATTATTATAGTGCCATGAGTGAATAGCTATGCACAACTCGAAATTCGACGCCTATTTATTGAGAAGGTAAGTAAATCTGTACCGTAACAAAATGAATAATTTTTTAGTAGGTTACAAAGAACGGATAGTGAATAGAATGATATTTATAGAAATCTGTAGCATTTCAGAGCGATAGTTACCCTGATAGCCACTTTAACCGTAAATTAACTTCAAGCTACGGTCATATTCGGAAGCTAATTTAAAGGAAAGTGTGGGAAAGCAAGCACCTTAATAGCACAGTTTGCTTGAGCAAAAGTTTACTGTACAAAAGTTTCGTTGAATTTTTCGTCAAATTTCCGTCAACTTCGGATTTTTCCATTTTTTACAATTTGTATGCAACTTGCTATGGACTTTGAAGTAAATTTACAGCCCGAATTAGAATTCAAATTTACTTCAAAAGTTAACTAGAAAAAAAGTTGTCTTTAATTTACACGCAAATTTTATATCAATTTATCTGCAGTTACTTTTAAGTTGACAGTAAATTGTTTGTAACTCGAATTCAATTTGACTACAAATGTTACTGTCAGCCAATGACGTTAAGTTGATTGAAAGTTTTACTTCAAATTGACGGTAAGTTTTTCTGTCAAATTACTTTCACATGACGGTTGTTGATTTTTATCGACATACACGCAAGTATTATCCAGCCAAGGCTTACCAGAAACTTGTTGAATTAGCCAAAAATGTTTCACTGTAGAACTTGCAGAGCAATTATATTTGAAGTGTGTCCTGATAGCACGATTTGCGCGTCAAAAAGTTGGTATTCATTAGTTTGCGACTAACTTGACGACAAGTTGTCGACAACTCTGGCTTTTGCAACTTTTGGCTAAAAGTTGCCCCGCCAACTTTCTGAGAAAGTTGACGACAGGGAAGAGCCACAATATGAAAGCAGGTTTCTGAGAAAATTGAAAACAACTTTCCGTCAACTTATAGATTGCCAACTTTCGTAACCAACTTTTGCCACCAACTTTCTCAGAAAGTGTCTATCAACTTTGGAAGTACCAGCTTTTGCAGCGAACTTGGCGTCTAGTTGCAGCTGTAAGTTTGACGCCAGTTTCTCGCCAACTTGGCTATCAGGGTAATTTTTCAGCAATTTTTAATACCATGTTTTTGGCTAGATTGGGAATCCCTAATGCCTATATTGTACGTTTCTTTTATTGTTTCAATAAAAAAAAAAAAAAAAAAAAATTATCATGTTTAAGGGTGGGCAGTACTAACCGAATTTTTGAATTCTGCTTTTTTAATTGCGTTTTGAATAATTACGTCACTTGAATGATGAAAATCTTCCGAAAAAGTTTGTCGTACTCATTTTTTCAGAAGCTATCAAGATTGCTACAATAACAATTGATTGATAACTTAAAAGATAAGTAAAATTCGAAAATTCGGTTAGTACGGTCTAGCCTTAAGGAAGTTCGAGTTCTAATGTAAAGAATTTTCCAACTTTAAGATTTGAAACTTAGTATATAGATAAATAAATACTTTATCTATGTATTCTCAACTTTTGAATATGATCCACCGTTTAGTTTCTTAGAAAAAAATCAGTCTGTCAGTTGACCCTGCAGGCCAGCCCCAAAACTTCCCGCAGCTTTCGAGCTCCTTGAGCTCGAAATCATTGTTGAGAATACATTTTCGAGCTCGAAGAGCTCGAAAATACTTTTGTATGTCTTTGTTTTCGAAGTATAACGTTTTTTATCATTTTTTCTACAACGATATTTCTCGAACGAATTCACCGATTGAGAAATTTCAAAAAAACTAAAAAAATTTTTTTTTTTAAATTCTTTCGTTAACGGTTTCTCTTGAACGAGTGAACCGATTTTGATGGTGTAGGTGGCATTCGACGCGTCTTATAAAGTTAGAGCTGATTAGATATTGGGATAAATCTATTCAGCACATTAAAAGTTATCCAAAATAATCATTTTGAAAAAATTTTATTTTTGGAATATCTTCGAACGCACTTGACCGATCAAGCTTAATTTTTCACGGCTTTTAGATATTAACAAGCCGCGTCGAATGCCACCTTGACGATTGAAATAGATTCATCCGTTCAAAAGTTATAGATAATTACATACATCATACACTCGGACATCATCTTGAAATTAGTCAACATAACTTCCTAGAACCTCAAAACGTCAAGATCTGTTAGAAATTCGATTTTTGAAATTCGGACCGAAACCTATAACTTCCCAAATTTTCGAAAATTTTCAATTTTCTAAGCGAGAAGTTAAAAAAAAAAAAAAGGCTTTTTTTTCAAATAACTATAACTTTTTCCGAAATTGACTAATTCGGACGTTTTTTATTTTTTTAAATTTTCGTCCCTGATTAATAAAAATGATTTGGAATAATTCAAAACAATTTGAATCGACTCATAAATAGATATATACACTCAACATGGAGCAAATCATATTTCTTAATCAGGGGTCTTTAAATCTTGATTCCGGCAAAAATACAAAAAAAAAGTTTAAGAAATTTTTTCACTTTTTTCTCGAAATCCGATAGGGTAAACTGCCCAATGAATGACCGGTTTGTTGTAATGGCAGATGTTTTAATTAATAAAAATAATAATTAACTTTGGAACTCAGTCAAACTATCATAATTGCATTGCGACGTCATTTATCTTTTGATCAGCATAAAATGTAAAGACCCAGTGAATGACTGCTTTCGTCCATTGAATGACCGGGCATAATCCAGTAAATGACCGACGAATTCAGTTCTGACTTGAAGTTAATTTTCCTAGAAACTTTTATTGTATCCGACCGATAAATGAATAATTTTAAGTAGGAAAAAACACCAAATTTAGTATTTTGTTAAAATTTTATTATTTCATTCAACAAATGCTTATAATCACAGTACCAATGGATGAAAATAGCTTTTATGTTTTTATAAAAATAATCATTTTAAATGCGGAAAAATACTCGTAAGCTATATTAATATCACATCAACAATTTCAACTGTATAAAATAATATAATACTTATTAAAGTACGCTTGTTTAATTATCATATTTATATAGTTAGCAAATTTTGATTAACGTAAATTATTAATTTAATTATTTAACACTTTTAAATTATTATTACTAATCTTTGAATTGGTTAAGGATATAATTGTTGAAATTCAAAGAACAAAAAAATGTTTAATAAATAAAATGATAAAATTAACGAAAAACTCTTTGATTTTATAAATCGAATCTTATTCTTCTACAGTCTTATTTTTTTTTTTTTTAATTCTCAGTACCCTGATTAAACAAAATCATTTGATAGGATTAAAAAGGATTGATTTTTTAATCATTTTTAGTCCTTCGAAATCATGTAAATCATTTTTGAAATTTCACGATTAATCATATCAAATCATGTTTACTACTGTAAAGCGTCAGAATATCAAATTTTTACTCATTCCGAGCTTTTTAACGCTGAAATTATACTTGGATTTCTGCCACCGGTTGCGATATGAAATAATTCGAAGAGTATTAAAAATCGTTAATCATTCTGCATACTCTTTAATCCTGAAATAATATTTGAGCTTTTGTCACCGGTTATGATATGAAATGATTAGGCCAGTATTAGAAATTTTTAATTATATATCAAATACTTTTTAATCCCAAATAGTCTAGTCGATGCGCACGAAAACAGGGTGCAAGATTATATTTTCGGTGGATATGAACCGATTTTGAAAATTTTTTTTTAAATTCTTAAAAAATACGAAACAAAAAGTAGACCTAAATTCAAAAGTCGCTTTTATTCCATAATAACAAATAACGAATAAAAACAAACATCCGGTCATTCACTGGGCTTGACGAATTTCGGACTTACCAATAAATGACTTGCCGGTCATTTACTGGCTTAGTACAGTAATAAAGTACACCAGTGAATGACCAACATAAAATTAATAAAAACAAAATATTTACATTGATTTCACGTATCCAAAGTCAATTTTATTAATTAATTTACTTATATAAATGATTACCAATTTACTGTTTTATGAAAAAATCAATTACTACTATTGAAACTCATAGTTTTTGAAAATGATTTTTTTCAAACGTTTATGTTCAAATTCCAATATTTCTCTAATAACTCTTCAATCCTCTATATAACTTTAATTATTTTTAATGATAATTATATAAATCACTTTAATTCGTTGTGATTTAATAATAATAAAGATATGTAAGATTACATTTACAAGTAAATAATAACTTTTAATTTGATTTTAAAATTATTATAATCATTCTTCTGCATACTGGTCATTCACTGGTGGGTGGTCACAGACTGGACGAGTTACCCTACTTCTGTTTTTTTTTCTTTCCTTTCTTAATATATTAGGGTGTGTCATTTCAGAGCAACATTTTCTTTTTTAAGTGCATGGAAAAAAAATCATAGTTCAACACAAAAAAAAAAATTTTCGCGCAAGAAAAAAAATTCTATGTTGATTACAGACCTAGTTCATTGAAAAAATCGATTTCCCGTTTAAATAACGTGGGAAAATTTTATTTTCAACTTTGAGTATTTTTAACTCGTTAACTAATCAATAGATCGAATAGACTAACACATATTTTTGTAGGAAATTGTACGTGCTACAAAAAAGGTCTCTTATCATTTTTTGATAGATCTATCTGTTCAAAAGTTAATGGAGTTCGAAGTTAAGCTCTAGTAAATTTCGAGATCTTTTTACTTTTCCGGTGAAACTATCAGACTAATCACAAAATGTCATGGGATCTTTTTTATTGGAAATTTTATTCTCTACAAATTATAATGAATAAAATTTTTTCGAATTCCGTATTGTTTTCTAGTTATTTTTATTTCAATGTTGAGCTCTTTAAATCGATCAGAACACTACTTTTTCAAGAGCTTGAAATTAAAATAAAATTAACTACAAAACAATGCGGTAATTGAAAAAACATTACTAATAATAATTTGTAGAAAATAAAATTTCCAATAAAAAAGATCCTATGACATTTTGTGATAAGTCCGAAAGTTTCACCGGAAAAGTAAAAAGATCTCGAAATGTACTAGAGCTCAACTTCGAATTCCAATAACTTTTGAACAGATAGATTTATCAAAAAATGATAAGAGACCTTTTTTGTAGCGCGTACAATTTCCTACAAAAATGTGTGTTAGTCTATTCGATCTATTGATTAGTTAACGAGTTAAAAATACTCAAAGTTGAAAATAAAATTTTCCCATGTTATTTAAACGGGAAATCGATTTTTTCAATGAGCTAGGTCTGTAATCGACATAGAATTTTTTTTCTTGCGCGAAAATTTTTTTTTTGTGTTGAACTATGATTTTTTTTCCCATGCACTTAAAAAAAAAATGTTGCTCTGAAATGACACACCCTAATATATATATATATATATATATATATTTAGAATCATTTTTTGGTTCCATTTGTTTATAACAGTCATAATTTTCATAATTGGAAATTACACATTAATTTCATTATTAACTCTTATAGTGTTATTTGATTTTAGTAAGGCGTTTGATCCGTTGATCCGAAGGTTATTTTAATAGCCATGACAGGACTTGGATTCTTTATTAATACTGTTGCTTGATTTCCCTCCTATCTATCTAAACGACCTCAATCCATACGGAATGAGGATAATTTACCGCCCGAATTTTTGGAAACGTCTTTATTAGATATAGCTCTCACTTGTTGTTATTGATGGTGTTGCTTTACGCTATGTAAATTCAACGAAATGCCTTGGATTGTTTATTAACAACAATCTCTCATGGAAAAATCATGTATTTCAGTCAATCAAGAAAGTTAACTCAGCTTTATATAGTCTAAAAATTCGAAAAAAAATCTTTATTCCAGAAATTAGAAAATTTTTGGTTTCAGCATCTATTCTTCCACTTATTGATTATTGTTCTGTTATACTTATTGACTCTACTGTTGAAAATAATTCAAAATTGCAGCGTGCTGTAAATAGTGAAATACGATTCAATTTTAAGCCAAGGCGTGTAATGAACATATAACTCCACATAGACGTGATTTAAAATGGCTTTCGGTAAAATCCAGACGATCATATTTTATGGTTACATGTTCCTATAAATTGTTATTTATTGGAAAACCAAATTATTTGAAAGAACTATTTATATAAGATGAATCTAGGGGGTCTGAAAGATTTGCAAGCAAAAATAGCAATATTAATTTCTTGATACCAAATTTTAATACTTCTTATCTTGAAAATTCATTTGTAAATTCAGTTATACGTCTCTGGCAAAAATTACCATAGGAAGTATTGGATGTTACTTGGTTAGAAGCATTGAAAAGAAAATATCTATTCTCTTAGTGAAATATACCTCTAATTTCCAAATAGATAGTAAAATTTTTCTAATGATCAATGACTTTCTAATAATCTTCTATAAAGGAGTTAACGATGGATTGTCATAATTAATTTTATTGTTATTATTAATTTTATCAAAAACATTATACATTTGACTTAAATAATTGGAAACAAATTTAAGAATAATAATAATAATTATTATTACTTACGATATATAAATTTGTATAATTAAATGATTTTTTTTTTTAGCTTCTTGATTTATTATCTGATTAATTGTTTATTATTAGTAATAATTGTTTTTTTTTTAATTACTGACGATCGATTACTGGTTTAATGGTATCGCCTCCACGAATTTGACCCCAACCAATTAAGCGCCAATGTTTTTCAACACGTCTTGATAGTGCTATTTTTTCATCAACTTCAGTACAGACAGGATTTGTCAAACAAATTTTAGCCAAATCAGCTTTTGTTGCTATAACACGTCCACCGGTACTCAGAGATCCGATATTAACAAGTAAGACTTCATTACGTGATAATTTTGGTACCTAAAATAAAAAAAAAAAAAATTAAATAAGACTTGAATTAGTCATGAAATAAAATGGATACTATATGGAATCTATTAATTTAACGATTGGCTTTTGTCATTAGTAATAATGAAAAATGTAATGTATATAGATATTCAAATATTTTCTAATGCAAAATATTTATTTTATTGAAAATTTATTAAGTAAATACTTGATTACCTTAGCTCCTTTTTTATCACCCTCAGTCCTTACTCCAAGTAAACGTTTCAAAAGATAGTAGGAAATTTCCAATTCAGTAAATATTTGTGGCAATGCACCAACTGCTCCCAATATTTGTCCTACTAAACGATCAGCACGGCATAAAGTTGGTTCTATTTTGGTTCCAACACCTTTTTTTTTTTTTAATTAAAAAAACCATTTTAGTTAAAATTAATAAGACAATTTTCTGAGAAAAATTATCACAAAAATATATATATATTTATAGATACAAATTTCGATGATATGAAATATATTATACTAATAATGAGCATTAAAATTTTTGAATAGAAATACTTGCAAAAATAACTGAACTTGTAATGTAATTTTAGTACTGTTTATGTAAATAAAGTCAATTAATTCCGGGTAAATAGAATTACAACGAAACATCAAAAATTCCTCACTTAGTATAGTAATAAATAGTGAAAACGTAGTAATAATAATTGTAAAATATTATTTTCTGTGGTGCAAAATATTCTTATGCAACAATAGTAATCAAAACTATTTGAAATTCAGTAAATACTATCTGTATTTTTGTCATCTGGTTATAATACTTTATTATTATTTTTTATAATGTCTACTTATCCGTTAAGTATCGACATTAGTGCAGTTAATTTTATCTATTTTCAAATTTTCTGACATATAATATTCTATAAATAAAGATAAATAATAAATTACCAATTAATCCGCCAGGAACTGCAAATTGTAATTCATTTTGTTCAGCAAATAATGATACGATACGTGAAAATATAGGACGACATGTTAATTTTCCTTCACCATCTTTGGATACTAATCCAGGGCGTACTTCAATTTCCATACCCACCTAATAAAAAAAAATTGATTCATAAAAAATAATCAAATTAATAATTTCTAAATATTGCAACTATCCATATTTATAACTTGTCATAGTTTTTTTTCTACCTTCAAAACTCCTTTTAAAATACTGCCACCAGCGACACCACCCTTAAGATCATCTACTTCACAACCAGGTTTATTAACATCGAATGATCGTATAACAATTAAACGAGGTTCTGAAGTAAAATCACGAAGCGGAACTGGAATTTTTTTGACAATGTATTCGCAGAGTACTTCAATGTTATATTTTAATTGAGCTGAGATTGGAATTACTGGTGCACCTTCGGCGACAGTACCTGAATGATCAAATTCAAAATACATCAATAAAGTTTAGGATAGCGATTATTTTTTTTTTTTAAGTCACAAACAAGTAATTTAAGTTCGTATTTAGTCAGGCGAATCAAAGTTGATTAAGAAAAATGATTTGCTCCATGTTAAGTGTATATCTATATATTAGTCGATTCAAATTGTTTTGAATTATTTCAAATAATTTTTTTTAATCAGGGAAGCAGATTTCAGACCAAAACAATTTAGCGGGTTGACATTCATCGATTTCTTATATTCTTCCGAACAGAAAACATGCACTTTTTGCCTCTTATAGTACATTGCACACCTGGCAAGGAGAGTAGGATACTTCTATTCGTATGCGATTGCCCACCGGTGATGAGCAAACGTGGTAGTACGCGATCTAGTCCGATAAAAATCAGCTTTAAATCAAAATTTTGGAGAGTTACTGAATTTTTTTTACATATATTATTCTAAAGCATTTGAAAACTATCAGTAGCAGTAAAAAAGTTATCAACCCCCAGCATGGGCTGTAAAAAAAATAAAGTGTTTTTTTTTTTTTTAAATAATTTGAAACAGTATAGGAAATTTACTGTATAAAAATGGTAAAGCATGAATTTTTTTTCAATGAGTTTTAAACTTTTCTCTTAATTTACTTTAAAAACTCTGAACTTTATTTCTAGAAAAATATATTAGTAGATTTCACAGACATCTATCTATTGCATTTTAATTGTCAATTAAAAAATTATAACAATTTTAATTATTGAATTTCGTGATGAAATAACATTAAAAAGAAATTTTTTGCATTACTGTATTCATCATTTTAAATAATATAAAGTAACTTTTTCAGACGTGAAATGCGAAGCATGTACTTAGTAGGGAATTTGGGAAACTTGAAAGTCTGATTTATATGATGGTAGATTTTTTTAATAAATGTACTTGCTTATAATTAAGAAAAAATATATTTAAAAAGTTCTTCATAGTGTCGTTTGTTGGGATATGAGTCTGTATGTCGTTACGATTGAAGTCATTACATACAACATCAACCTCTCATTGTAAAAGTTACCGTTTATTTTAAGGATCAACCCTATTGAATATCACCAACCAACTTTTTTCCATTAAAAAAAAAAATGTCACCAAATGTCAATGAATTTTCTGAAATTTTTCTTGAAATTTATCGACTTTATATCTTTTTTTAAAGTGTATATTCATACACATTTCGCTTTCTCTCTGTATTTTCTACTTTTTTTTTTCTTTTCATACTCTTTACTCTCCTTGATAGCCAGACTTTTAGGTTAGAAAGTTGGTGTCTATTATTTGTGCTCAATTTGACAATTTCAGCCTTTGTAACTGTTGACTACAAGTTGTCACCTACTTTAACAGAAAGTTGAAGTCAGTGTTTTGCGGAACTTTCCGTCAACTTTTCTTTATTATATCCCTGGCGGTCTTGAATCACCGTGATATAGGGTGAATTACGGTGAATCACGCTAATAGGGTGAAATTACGGTGAATCACCGTAAATTACCGTGAATTTCACGGTAATTTGGGGTAAAATCACGGTGATTCACGTCTATTCACGGTGATGTTCTATAATCGAACTATGGAGATTTATCGTGATTCACGGTGAATTTTTGTAAAATTCTGCTGCCCCATCGAGGTTTCATAATGTATTGCTTTTTTTTTTTTTATACAATAACAGTGATTTTCGCGGAATCCCCGTGATCTACGACATCGCGATGAGATTTCGCGTTGATTCACTGTGATTCACCGCAAAATCACAGGGAACTCTCACAGGAAAATCACCGTGAATCACCGTAATGCTACCGCGAATCACGGTAAATCGCGGTGAATCACGGCGAATCACCGGGTCCAAGGTAGCATCACGGTGAACGTTCACGGTGAGTGTTCACGGTGATTCACCGTAATACACTGTGATTCAGGACCGCCATGGAATATTTAAAGGTTATCTTTTCATAATATCGGATTGTTTTTTGGAGTGTTGAGATCTTAATGAATCATTAATGAAAAATTAACGAAAATATCAATTGTGGTGTATTATAAAAGTACGTACAGGACAAAAAAAACAGAAGACAACAATTTCACACTTTTATTTCAACATGAGCATTTGAGGTGTGCACTTTTTTGATTTTCCTAACAGTTTTCCTTTTCTTTCGTATTGATTTTTAGACAGGTACAAATTATTCAATCTATTAAATTTTATGTAGCACTTATACCACCGCTATGTCAATGAAAAAAAAAAAAAATACGTTCGCTGGATTGGTGTGACGATAAGTCAAAAAATGCCTTAAAATAATATATAAAAAGTTCAGTGATTTTCTGAAATTCTGATTTAAAGTCTTATTAAATTGGAGTAAGTTCCAACGACTTATATTTTTCTGTGATACGCATATTATTTTTATAGAAGTACAATGATTGTTTTTTGCCGATAGAGAATTTAGTCAAGTTTTCATTACTCACGCATTTTTAGCAAATTAAATTTATCCATTATTATTAAAAATTTTATACTGCATTATAAAAACATGGAGCGCTAAGAAAGTATTAAATAAATTGACTAAATATGATTCAACGGTCAATTTACTTTAATGGATACAAATATATTTCAAACCTACTTTTTTTTATTCTTTTTTTAGCGTAAATTTTGGTCAGAATTTGAAAAACAAATTTTCGTAAATATTGTTAATTATTAAAAGAAAAAAAAATAACACCGATTGACGGAATAATTGCATGTGACTTTATCGAAGTAAAAACTGGCGATTATTTTGCTTCATTAATTGTAATCTACATAGTGGGTTCCCGGGAAAAAATGATCAGACATGAACAGGCATGAGTCTTCAGGCCTAATCAGGAATGTTCATGTCTGTTCATGTCCTTGCGATCGAGAGTTTAACTCCTTACCCACTGACCTAAGAGATTTAGGTGAAAAATAAGTTTCGTATGAACTTCAAGTAATAAAAATCTTATATGTGATAGATTCTTAGTCAACAAAATTTTATATCTATGAGCAGACATGAACAGCCATGAACATACATAACCAAGCATGGTCAGGTATGATCAGATCTGAGCGTATTTAACGCTTCAGGCATGAACAAACATGAACAGGCATGATCAGGCCTGAGTGTTTTAACGCTTCAGACATGAACAGGCATGCTCAGGCCTGAGTGTTTTAACGCTTCAGACATGAACAGGCATGCTCAGGCCTGAGTGTATTTAACACTTCAGACATGAACACGCATGGACAGGTATGATCAGGCCTGATCATGCATGAACAGGCATGGTCAGGTCTGATCATTTTTTCCCGGGTTGTATATTTTTTCATTCTTACCTTGAACAAATTTTAAAATTTGTTCGTACTGTTCTCGTGCTTGTCCTTCTTTCACTAAATCAATCTTATTTTGTAGTATAACAATATGTTTCAATTTCATGATTTCGATAGCTGCCAAGTGCTCCGATGTCTGCGGTTGTGGGCATGATTCATTGCCCGCTAAAAAAATAATGTTTACTTATAAACAATTGAATTTTTGGTAATAAGTAATTATTGCTAATTGAATAATTTTTCAATTAATTACCAATTAATAGTAATGCTGCATCCATAACAGCAGCACCGTTAAGCATCGTAGCCATTAAAATATCGTGACCAGGGCAATCAACAAATGAAACGTGCCGTACTAACTGAAATCGTCCTGAACAAGCTGGGCGGAAACAAGGAAATGAATCATCTTTGCTAGATCCGCCGGAAATGTAACAAGTTGGACGTGGACATTTTGAGTTATCGCACTGATAAATTTTTGCATTTGCATAACCTAAAAAAGATTTATTTTAAAAATTATTTGTTAGTCTCCAAAATCATCTTGTACGCCTCGGACAACGCATGTTATAATACTATTCAATCATTAATAAATATAAGAAAAATTCTAGTAACGAAATATTTTTAGGCTTAAAATATTAAAAAAAGAAATTAAAAGATGATAACCGAAAAGAGAAGTAGATTTATAGCTAAAACTACTGTGAACAATCAAAGTGGTAAAAATTATTTTAAAATAAAAACTAGAAAAGAGAATTGAAGCTTATTTCATGAATTTCAACTTTTTTTTTTTTTTTTTTATAAAAATATGCTAGGTCTCTATTTAAAAGTTGTTCAAGAAAAATCATGGAAGTAGCTCTTTTTATTATTTCAAAAGTTTAAAATCGTCTTTGTTTCTAAACTAAGGGTGCATACGTAAAGGCTCTAGCTCTCGCTATGTGGCAATACTTGGCTAGAGTTAAACTTAATCTAACCAATTGCCCAAATATATATTCAACTGTTCAGTAACTGGCATGAGTTAGCGACTACCAGACGAGTCTTCATGTCAATGTAACATAGATCTTAAAGCCAATGGTGTGATCACGATTCTTATATTTGCTTCTTAGTCCACTTGTAGGATACATTCTTTTAAAAATAAATGTAAGTTCAGAAGAACTTTTTCGAATGCCGCAAGAACGATCTAGATCGGTTCATTCATTATAAAGATATGAGAGGCTTACATCTACCCTGCTTAAAAAATCCGATAGATTTTTATAGCTATATATTTAAGGCCCTATATTTAACTATAGCACTTCTCATAGAACTCATTCATTCTTATAAAATCTCTATGGGAATTTATGAGAATCTATTGGATTCTACGCAATTTTTTAAACAGGACACACAAACACACACACACATATCCACACAGTCAATTGGACATAATTCCGGAAATGGTTCCGAAGTTTCCCAGGACCTCAAAACGTCGACATCTGATGAAAACTCGATTTTCGAAAATCAGGGTGAAAACAATAACCACTAGTTTTTGAAAATTTATAATTTTCTTAGCGGGAAGTTAAAAATCAATAACTTATAAATTGACTACTAACTTCAGGATCATCATAAAATGTAATGTGTTGTCGCAACGTGTGGTGGCATTTCTGTCACTATGGAAACAATCACGTCGTCAGTTACAGCAGTAAATTAAATAAACTTACTGGTTGTGACATCTTATTACTACGTTAAAATAGTAAAGTTAAAACTGTACAGTATAGCATATTTAGCGCACAAGTACACTATAAGAGGCTGAATATATTTGACGCTTCCGATATGCCTCACAGCGCTCGAAAATTAAACTTTCAAAGCAGGTGTTGCAGAAAATATATTATAGAATAATTTTATGCAAGTTACACCATAAGAAGAAATACATAAGTCGGATTTCTGTGAAATTGAAGAAACAGGGGTAACGACTGAAATTTTTATGTTGTTTATTATTCTCGAAATTTATAATAATAGTAATAATAATAATAATATAATAATAATAATAATAATAATAATAATAATAATAATAATAATAATAGCAATGATAATAATAATCACCATAATATTTTTTCTTAAGTTATTTAGTAGAACAAATTATGCTAATTCATGTTAAACAATCAAATAGAATTAATTCATTCAAAAATTCATTTTTTTTCTTTATCTAATTTCAATTATTCTCCAATTCTTTAACGAAATGTTAAACATAATAATTATAAATTCTTTTGAACTTTTTATTTTTGTTCATTTAATTAATCGCAGACACAAAAATTAAACAAACCTATCAAGGTATTCTAGCATTAACATCAACACTTAATAGCATTATTGAGTAATAATGTAACAATGTAAAAAATTATTTATTATTTCGTCGAAACATTTGCGCGCATTACACAGTATGAATTTTTTAAGAAAATTAAAAGAAAGAATAAAAAAAAGTTGTTTTTTTTTACGTTAAAAAAGATATTGTCTACAACATTTAGCACCACATTGACATCTAGTACGATTTTTAATTTTATCATCGTCGTCATTATTATACAATGATGGTAATTCTAAACGTTGTCTCCATAATGAATCACCGCTACAACTACTTCCGCCAATGCCTGAATTATTTCCATCTTTGAAATTATCAACTACTCTACTGCTTGCTTCACGCATGTAGTCAAATGTAATTTCTTCATTAATAAAAATATCACGTGTAGCAAACAATGCTAATTTAGGTAAATTAGGATCAAGACAATCAATCCATACTCCATAGACAGCGGCATTTGGATCACACGAGTGATTAATAAAGTGTGATATATTTCCATAAATTGCTGCGTCAACAGTGTAAGGGCAGTGTTCAGATTCATTGTAATCCAGATCAAATAAATAAGTACGCCCAGCTGCATCATATTCTTTCCCACGTTTTTCAGCTTCCTCATTTGTTATAACTTCACCTACATATTGCGTTATAAATGTACCTTTTTTAATGTGTTTCGTTGTTTTAACACCCCACCCACGTCCATTTGTACGAAATATACATAGGTTCAGATGTGAGCCACGTTGAACAACGCGATTTGGACATTGTTCGCTACAACGACAACGTTTGTTACATTCGTAAATTGGTGTACCAGTTGGTACACGTACACGACATGAATTTGTGTAAGGAAATAAACTATCATTTTGTTGAAAACAACACGCACTATTAGCATTACATGATACACATTCACATCCGATTGGTGGTTCATCTGGAATAATAACACCAGCTCCAGGTAAATAGTCTTCTATATAAAAAAAATCCGTTGGTGCTGATTCTAAATCAACATTATTTTCGATTTCAATGATCGGTTTACCATTTGTTAAACTATTAATCTCACGTTTCCAATCTTTAAGCGAATCCAATTGTTCACGACGCGCAGTACAGTACATCATATTTAAAATTCCAGTTTTTATTTTTTCAGTTATTTTTTTAATGTCCATTATATTCGTCACTTCTTTAACAATATTTCCATTGTTCGTCTTATTTTTTATGACTTCTTCGATATTACTTGAATTGTTCGCAATGTTGTTAGGTAAATTGCTTACATCACCATCCTCATTACTCATATGATTATTAATTTTTAAATATAATTTGCAATTGCTAATTAATTCATCATTATTGAAATTAAGATTGTTCACTGACCGACTACGCTTAATCAATTGTTTCATGTAGTTTTCGACATCCACAATTGTAGGATAATAATTCTCTAATTCACGAAATTTATTAAGTAAATCAATTTGATTTTTTTCATAAGCTTCAATTAAAGCAGAACAATCAGTTAAATTTGTTACCGGTTCCCATGTATTATGATCCGATGCCCAATTTTTCCATTTTATATAATAAATAGCTTCATTGTCTTTTATTTTTTTATCTAAAATTTTTTCAACTTCATAAATATTTGTTTTTTTTGCAGTTTTTTTTTTATTTTTACCCGATTTTTTTTTTGATGTTAATCCTTTTTTCACAGAATTTGCTGTTATCAATTTTTTGCATGCTAGTTTGCTAATGTCTTCTAGAAAAACGCAACATTGTTTAAGTTCGATATTTTGAATGATGGGCTCAATTGTTTCGGAGATTGTTGGTGATGGAGATGGGGTCGGTGCTGGTGTTAATGGATCAATTATAAGTAACTGATTGTTTATTTTATTTGGTTCGGTGGTAGCTGGAGTTGTTACATCAAGATGGGAACGTTTTGGCGCCGGTGGTGGTGGAGTTATACTTGATCTTGAGCTTGATCTTGTACGTGATGTTGATCTTGTACGTTTGGAAGATAGTGGCGGCATATCACTCGTATCGTCTTGTCCAGGTACATCTGCCAATTCGCCGGTCGCCGTCTCAGCTGCACGTGCTTCTGCAATGCCAAACATTGAAAATTGGCGTCATTCTTTTTTGTTTCATATTTTTTTTCTTTTCAAGTTTTTTTTATTATTTTTTTTTCTTTGTTTTAAGTTATCCCTGCACACACCGGCTGCCAGTTTTATTTCGATTTATATATTTATGCATATATATTTTTATATTGTTTATTGGTAATTTTAATTTTTAGCACTTTGATGGAAATCATTTGAATCCTCTTCAAAATCTTCGTAGAAATATTTTTTAACGCTTTTAAATATAAGTTTCAAAAGGTCACAAATAATTTTACGAGGGGTGTTATAAATATTAAAATAATTTTTAGGAAGTAATTATAGTTGATAACTTATTGGATATTACTGCAATTTGTGGTCATGTTAAAACAAACTATGAATGATTAAGTAACAATAATATTGGCTCAATTGATATTTTTTGTTCATGTTCTTTTCTTTTTTTTATATTTATTTTAAATGGATAATTGATGATTTAATTAATGAATTAAAATCGAAAAAAATGACTTACCGAGTTTGATAGTGATATTACGTTCGAGTTCATTCTTGAAACGTACAGTTTGAACGCCAGATATTGCTTTGACAATTGTCGATTTTCCGTGAGCTACATGACCAATTGTACCTGGGATTTTACATAAAAATAATATAATTATTCGATTATTTAGATCTAGTAGATATAATTACACAAATGAAATTTTAAACATGAGTTTTGCGATTATATAAATAAATGCGGTTTTTACTACACAAATTGAATTTTGTTATTTGAATATAATACTCGTGTAAAACATTTTAACAATATTTATTGTTATTTTGAGGTATATTTTTGTATAGTTTATATACAGTACATATTATGAATAACCAATTATCTTTTTAGAGACGTAGATTTACATATTTTTCAAGTCTTATTTATAGTAAGTAAATATGTTAAAAAAGTTAATTTAGAAAATAGTATGTAAGTAAGTGTGATATAATAAGCAAAAGTTCAAGGCATATGGGAGGTTGTCCGCAAAGTAAATGATCACTTTCCTCGACTATCAAAGTGTTGGTTGTGATTTACTTGGTTTTATATTTCATTCTTATGAAAAATGTTTGTTTTGTTCAATTAAACAATGTAAGAAACACCAATTATCGTTCAAAGGTGTTGATACTGATGCCATAATTCTAGTAGATAGCGATTTTACATATTTCAATGGGGATAAATTAGCGTTGTAATAAATGACAAAACTATAGTTGTGAAACTTTTTGTTAATAATTAATATGGCGTTAAGATTCTCATCTAACAAAAGAAGTTTTTATTATTAAAAAAAATCGTCAACTGGCTCAAGAGATATTTTTAACCGACAAATTAGAAAAAAAAACTTTTTATAAAATTTTACTTTTCGAGAATTCTTTTGAAATTAGTCACAAAATGAATTTTTCCAAAATCTTCACTTTCAAAGAAGATCATATTATTTTGTAATTAAGTAAGTCAGTGAAAGTATGCATCGTATTAAAAACTATCAATGTATTTTGTAAAAGCCCGATTTTCTTGATGGACTTCCTGTGGTAAGTTAAAAATGAATTATTCAACCAGATTGAGTAAATAAGGTCTTATTTTCTATCTTTAATATACTGGAAAATTATTCTCAATTTAAATGCTATAATACCATAGTAAATCCGGACCATGTTGGTCGCTTGACGGAAATTCCGACAAAAATATTACGAAAATGACCATATAGCCATAGTTCTTTTTAATACATATTTAATTCAATTTTCGTTAGGTGGCCGAAATAATCTAGCTTTATGATGATAAAATAGCATTTCCACCAAGAACAATTGCTGTGTAGTTTGTCTCTAATAAGAGCTACAATTATAATAATTAAACGATATTTGAAATTAAGAACGTCATCATTAGTTTTGCAATTAAAAAAGAAAATATTTTTAAAGTTTGTTTAATAATTTTTTCCATCGTGAAAAATTAAAAATCAATAACTAAAAAATTCCTTTCCACCAAGGAGTGCACATGTTAAATGATTTATCATAAACCAATAATATATACTATGGTTCAAAATATTCCATTAAAACAAACTTTTAAAAATGGGTTGAAATGACTACATGGCTTCTAATAATTGTTCAACAATTTTTTTTATTCATTCTACCGAACATTTATCCCTCATAAATATTTAAACCCCTATTATTAACAACTATTATATTAATCTATAGTATGCATTATAAGTTGTTTTTTTTTTTTTCAAGATTATAAGTAATAAAAATTAAATTTTTTTTAAAATTACAAAAGAATATACTGTCTGTTCTAAGCGTAACTTAACATAAACAGTTTGTGTTATCGTATATTACTTTACCAGTTAATATTATGTACTTGAAGATCGGAACGTTTTTCGCGCAACGATAATGAAAAAAATTTAAGTATTTTGACTATTTAAAGGTGACAAGAGGTAGTTCCGAAGGTTGGGGATGGCCTGCAATTTTAGCTAATATCTTAGTACTAAAGCGAAACATTTTAGAAATCTAGGTCCACTAGACTTTTTACGACTCATTTCATTTTTTTATTTTCGATCCGTGAGGACCGTTCCAATCTTCAGGTACATTTGATATTTTAATTAATAAAACTTAAATCTCTTTTTTTAAGCTACATGAAAATTTAATATTGCATAAAAATAAATGAAAATCGATCTAGAGAAAATAAAAACTTAATAGAAATACATGTAACAACGATAACTTATCTCTTTAGACATTTATTTTAAATCTGATTGGTATCCGTCATATTTTAGTGATAAAAATGATACAGGTAATACTTAAAAATATTTCAAGACATTTTGAAAACTATCACCAGACAAAATAGTAAGTCATCGACAAACTACATAACGCTTTTTGTGAATCAATGAAATATGAAGTTAATTCTTGTAGAAAATTCGGATTACTTACAAATATAAATGTATATATAAATTATTTTAATTTTTTTTACCGATATTAATCGTTGCCTGACGACTGATGACTTCAGCTGACAAAGCTGTTAGCTTACTCGTATCCTAAAATATAAATTTTGATTATAAGTAAATACAACAATAATATACTAAAATAAAAAAAGGGTTTGCCAATGAATTTTAAACAGTAAAATAAATGTTATAATCTGAAATTTTTAAGGTTAAAAATTATGAAAAAACAAAAAAAAAGTGAGAGAGAAATTTAAAATTCCTTGAATGATTTAAATAATTATTAAGTAGGAGAATGAATTAATAACTGATAAAAACATTACCAATGTAGCTAAATTTTGCTGCGTTTTGTGTTGTACTGCTACACCTTCATCACCACCCATTATTTTATGATTCTTTTTTAATGTTCAAGATATATATCTATAGTATATATTAAAATGAAAAGAACGCGTTACTCTGGTGAGAAATGAGCTCTTTTTATGGATAAAAAAAATATTATTATTAATTAATTTTAACACTGAACACAGTTTAAACTATTTTATGGTCAATCTAATAGTTATTAATTTAATAATCTGATGTAATATTATGCTACGTGCATAATGCTGATACCGTACATACGATTTTCACAACTATTCCGGTTTCCAGCTTGCTTTGAGACCAAGAACGCTAGCAGAGAGAGACAGTTACCATAAGAGAAAGGCAATGATGTTTGTGAAAACGGATGCTATAGCAGTTCCAAGAAGGCAGTTCCATTCGGTTATTGTCGGCTTTACGACCTTTATAGTCGGTGACGCATGCGCATTATCTTAAGAATCAAAGAAGGGGTAAGAAACGAATGGAGCTCTTTTATCGGAACGATACTATATATTTTTCCGTTGTTTTTTGATGCGGAAGTTTAATAGATTTTAGCGCCATCTGTGAAATCTTAAATGGCGCCAAATGTTATATGATGTAGAGGTGGTAGAGCTAAAGTCCGTGGCACTCGTGGCAAAGAGTAAGACGTGTCCACAATGATAAAAAAAAAATCTTTGCCCCTTGACTTGACTGCGCTAGTGCAGTTAAAATTAGCGCGACTTATTTAAAACACATTAACATTAAAAATCTGAAAAACGGCTGACTCTGTAGGCCGACTCTAAAACTTCCCGCTGTTTTCAAGCTCAGAGAGCTCAAAAACGTTACTATTGGTAAACTTTTAAGCTCTTCGAGCTCAAAAAATGGTTGTAGCGAATAAATATACATTTCGCTGAAAAAAGTAATTTTTGTCCGACAATATCTTTGGAACAAACCGATCGATTTGCACATGCTTTGCGGCAATCAAAAGAATTTTTTGAGACTTAGATTTGATCAAACTTAGAAACAAATCGGTGGAGCGATTTATGAGTTAATGCAACAAAAACCTGAAAAAAATGTTTTTTTAAGTCATTATCTTCCGTATAACTCGTAAACTATTAGACTGATCGACTTCAAAATCTAATCAGATTCAAGTCTTAATGAGCCCTTTCGATTGCTGCAAAGCACGTTCAAATCGGTTGATTCGTTCCGAAGATATCGAACGACAAAAATTAGTTTACACACACAAAATCGGACCGTAACCAATAATTTCCCTTTTCTTAGAAATTTTCAATTTTCGTAACGGGAAGTTAAAAAAGTATTTAAAAATACATACATCATTTTCACATTAATTTCATTTTTATTACCAAATCCGGATTTTTACAAGTATCTTATATAATGAGTACATCGTTTAATAATTTAATAGTAACCTTATATACATAATTGAGATTTATTCATCTAATTCTTTAAAGCTTTCCGTATTCTTCATTATATCTTGCATCATAATATGAATAAAAATCTGGGCGTCGGTTGGCCCTGCGGGCCAGCCCCAAAACTTCCCGCTGTTTTTGAGCTCAAGAAGCTCGAAAACATTAGTTCAGATGTATTTTCGAGCTCGAAAATGCTATTACATGTGGTTGTTTTTTATGATCTTTTCAAGCTCTAACAAGGTATGTGTTATGCTGAAGTTTGAAAATTTAAGAATCGAAAATCATTAATAAAGAAGCGGTTTTTAAAATTCAATTTCCGATTATATTCAATAAAATCAGTGTATTGAAGCAGAAATCAATGTCAGGGATCAAAATCAAGATTTAAAGAAGTTTTGACTTATGTCAGAAATAATAAAATATAAAATATCCGAGAAAAATATTGAAAATTGCGTTTTTTTTAATTTTTTTCTTGATAATATGATTTAAACTAAAAAACAAGTTAGATGACATTATATGATGATCGAAAAAATCCATAAAGAGGAAAAGTTGATATGATTTTACACATAGACATATTTTAGTACGTTACATTATGATTTATCAGGAAAAAATAACATAAAATGTTATTTTTTAAATTTTTCAACACCGATATTTTTTCAACTAATTAACCGATTTTGACGTTTGAGCTAGCAATCAGCGCGTTTCATTGAATTCTAGAGCTGATTAAAATTTGAAATCAATCGGTTTGGCTGTTTCAAAGATATTTGGAAAAACCCGTTTTTTACCATTTCTTTCTCCAACGATATCTCGCGAACGAATGAACCGATTTTGATGGGTAAGGCGGCAATCAACGCGTTTTATCAAATTCTAGATCTTAGTAAATTTTGAAGTCGATCGTTCAAGTCGTTTCTGAGAAATCAGTAAAAAACTAAAAAAAAGTGTGTGTGTCAGCTCCGACGCACGATTGGAGTTTACTCCCTAAGATCGTCTGTCTAAATAGGCACAAAAAAGGCTTACTAATCTAAGAAAAAGATTAATACTACACTAACGCAAAAAATTAAAGGAACAGAAAAATTTTATAAATTTTTTAGTAGTTATTGGAAGGCTGTAACTTTGTGAAAAATAATCGTATCGAGATTTAAAAAAAAAATTTTATAGCTTAAAATCTCTAGTTTCGGTCCATTTTTATCCAAATGTTTTAAAAAGTCTGGTTATTACGCTAACATGAGAAATACCGCGAGACAAAAAATTTCTAAATTTTTTTTTTTTCCAAAGAGCCCACGGACCGTGGAAAAATTTTGTCAACTAAACTAATGCATAGGTCATTTGGCAAATTTATTCAGCTTTCATTTGGTTTTTTTTTTAACCTCGTAGGACAATTTGACACAGGGATATCAGCCTTCAAACAAAAAATGATCCTCTTGGCTTTGATCATCGATATTTCAGGTACCAATGATTGCACAGTAAATTTGAGGTCGGTGTTAAAAAACTTGAATAAATTCTCTACAAGACCCGTTCATCATTTTTTGGAAAAAACAATTTTTTTTATTTTTAACATCCTTTAGAAGTAAGTACAAAAAAATGACTTTTTTTGGTTTTTTAGTAAATTAACCGCTACACAGTTAGAAATTTTGTGTATTTGTGTTAAAAAATTATTTGGTTAAATTTTTTGTGTTGATTTTTAACACAGAAATCTGTTAATTCAACACAAACCGTTTGTGTTATTTTACTTTAACATATTTTTTATGTTAAATGATTAGAAAATCCAGAATGTAACACATTTCTTGTGTTGTTCGAAAATTGACGTAAAATTTGTGTTGTTTGACTAAACGTTCCCGCGCAATTCGTTATTACTATAACCAAGCAAAGTATTGTAGCAGAATTGTCTGCAGGAAAATTTGAATCATAATTTATTTACAATTAATTATATACAGTTTAAAATGAAATTTAGATAAATTTTATATCTTTTTGAACCGGTTCAATTGTTCGCTAAATTGACATAAGCTACTGAGGGTAGATCAGTATACTTGAGTTGGCTAGGTTATGTGCTTATGTTTACTACTTGATTTTAACACGAAAAATGTGTTAAATTTACACAAATGTTCTGTTAAATGTACACAAATTTTCTGTCAAAAGAACAGATTTTATGTGTTCAATTTTATTTAACATAAAATTTATGTTAAAGATCAACACAAACGCAATGTGTTGAATTAACACAAAAATTTGTGTAGACCGTTTGCAACACACGATTTGTGTTGAATTTAACACAAAATTTCTAACTGTGTACTCTGCAAATATTGATAAAAAAAATATTGTTGCCAGGGACTTTTTTAGCTTAATGTACCCCCAATAACTCTTTAAATTTTTTAATTGATCTATGGAGCCGTTTTTTGGGGGCGATCGTTCAAAGTTTTGTTAAACAATTAAAGGAACAAGTTTTGTTCCTTCAATTGTGTAATCATAATCAAAATGAAAAAATAATTTTTTTTTTACTTTTCTTTCATTTTTGCATTAGTAACTCAGTGAATGTGAGGGAAAGAGAAAAAAAAAACGAAAAATTTTCAGAAAAGTTCAAAAAAATAATTATCGACCCCAAAAAACAAGGTTCAATTTTTTTGATTTCTTTGATTTTTGAAAATTTTTCGTTTTTTTTTCTCTTCCCCTCACATTCACTGAGTTACTAATGCAAAAATGAAAGAAAAGTAAAAAAAAATTATTTTTTCATTTTGATTATGTTTACACAATTGAAGGAACAAAAATTGTTCCTTTAATTGTTTAACAAAACTTTGAACGATCGCCCCCAAAAAACGGCTCCATAGATCAATTTAAAAATTTAAAGGGTTATTGGGGGTACATTAAGCTAAAAAAGTCCCTGGCAACAATATTTTTTTATCAATATTTGCTGAGTAGCGGTTGATTTACTAAAAAACCAAAAAAAGTCATTTTTTTGTACTTACTTCTAACGGATGTTGAAAATAAAAAAAATTGTTTTTTTCCAAAAAATGATGAACGTGTCTTGTAGTGAATTTATTCAAGTTTTTAACGCCGTCCTCAAATTTACTGTGCAATCATTGGTACCTGAAAGATCGATGATCAAAGCCAAAAGGATCATTTTTTGTTCGAAGGCTGATATCTCTGCGACAAATTGTCCTACGAGGTTAAAAAAAAAAAGCTAAATCGAAGCTGAATAAATTGGCCAAATGACCTATGCATTGGTTTAGTTGACAAAATTTTTCTACGGTCCGTGGGCTCTTTGGAAAAAAAAAAAAATTTAGAAATTTTTTTGTCTCGCAGTATTTCTCATGTTAGCGTAATAACCAGACCTTTTAAAAAATTTTGATAAAAATGCACCGAAACTAGAGATTTCAAGCTATAAAATGCTTCTTTTAAAATCTCGATCCGATCATTTTTCACAAAGTTACAGCCTTCCAAAAATTACTAAAAAATTTATAAAATCTTTCTGTTCCTTTAATTTTTTGCGTTATTGTAGTATTAATCTTTTTCTTAGATTAGTAAGCCTTTTTTGTGCCTATTTAGACAGTCGATCTTAGGGAGTAAACTCCAATCGTGCGTCGGAGCTGACACACACACTTTTTTTTTTTTCGTAATTCGCAAATATTTTCGAGTCTACTTGATCAAATGATCTAAAATTTTCAGGAAAGTTGATGGCCAACAAACTCTTTCGATTGCCACCTCAACCATCCAAATCGATTCATTAGTAAAAAAGTTACAAAGAGTTTACATACATACACACCCACACACACACACACACACACACACACACACACACACACACACACACACACACACACACACACACACACACACACACACACACACACACACACACACACACATACATACACTCGGACATCATTCTGAAAATAGTCAGAATAGCTTCCTAGGAGCTCAAATCGTCGACATCTAATGAAAACTCGATTTCCGAAAATCGGGGTGAAAACAATAACCCCGAAAAATCTCTAGCAAAGAAAATATCTACCATGATATAATCACTACCAGAAAAAAATACCACCAAGTTGCATTTATGGATAAAACTCTACCGTTGGAAATCTCTACCTTCAACTTTAGAATGTATATTTTACAGACAATAAATTTATTTCTAATCGATTGGGAATTATTTGGGAAGATTCAGGAATATGACTCTATTATTTAGGACTAATTAATTAATGAACTATAAGCATTTGGGATTTTTAAACTAAAACAATTCATAACTTTCTTCCCAAATAGTTAATAGTAAACTATTTGGGAAGAAGCTAACGAAAAAATCGAGTTAATTATATTTTCTAACATGCACACTAAACGCTCAAACAATATTAAATAATTACCCATTGATTAATTAGTGCTGAATAATAAAATTATATTCCTAAATCTTCTCAAATGATTCCCAATTGATTAAAAATAAATTTATTGTCTGTAAAATATACATTCTAAAGTTGATGGTAGGAATTTCAAACGGTTAGTTTATTTATAAATGCAATTTGGTAGTGTTTTTTTCTGGTAGTGATTATATCATGGTAGATATTTTCATTGGTAGAGATTTTTATTGGTCATTTTGAGATGGTAGATTTTTTTATTGGAGCGGGAATTTTCTAGGTAGATATGATTCGGCTGACTCCAATTGGGTAGAGTTTTATTTTTGGTAGGGTCGCTTATGGCTGAGTCGTATACCTGCCAAAGTTAACATTTGGCAACTTGGGATAATTTCTCCCATGTTTGCTAGAGAAAAAATGGTGGCTTCATTATGCGCGCTAAATTTGAAATTTCACAGAGAGAATCTTCTAATTTGCTTCATGATATCAATAATACCATTGAGTTCTACTTCCACAATTGAATATTATTTAATTTCTTCAAATATTTATAATTCCAATAATGATAATAATTATGATAATCATACATATATCATACATATATCATTTAAAACTATTTACATAGATGCAGATGACATTCTTTATGTTGAGGTTATATTTACCTATTAAAGAGTAAATAAACATGACATGTTAGAGAGATGGTACCTACTGTAAAAAATTTATGACAATTGGTATAACCTCGAACTATTCTAGTTCTAGTCAATGTAATTTATATAAATTTTATAATTATAATTATTTAACTTTAATACATATTAATTTTATCTTAATTAATACTAATATTAATTATAATAATAATTAATGAAAATAGGTGTTTCATTACTTGTAAAAAAACAAAAGAAAAAGTTATTTTTTTGACTTGGGGATGCGAGTGCCAAACTACCTTAAATTTAAAATCCTTTTCTTTTAAATCTAAGTATCCAGATTTATTATTATTATTATTATTATTATTATTATTAGTGTTGTTGTTGTTGTTGTTACTATTTAATTATTTACGTTTTATATTTTACCGTTATGATTGATATGAATAGTGTACAACTGTAAAAATATTACAAGACAACATTAAAAGTCTTCAGTTAATATTGTTTGCCTCTGATGAGCAAATGATGTTGATATTATCAACTAAAATGGATCATCTTTTGATTCCACAGTTATTTAGGAGTAATTTGAAATTTAGTAATAGATGATAGATACGTGGCTTAGGATTGATAACTGCTTTTACTGTATGTACGTCTGACACAAGTGCAGTACACTAGGAAGCTGCCTAACCGTAGGTGATAAAACATGCGGTGGAGCTTAAAAGTGATTTAATAAGTTGATTTTCTGTGACTTTTTTTTTTTAATTTCATTAACAGCATTTTGAGGATAGATTTAAGCATGATCAGACCCATGGATAAGAGAGTATTCTTTCGAAAATAAACCTTAAAAATCATAATAAATCAATAAAACCTAGAAACTTGAGAAAAAATAGATTAGATCTACGTAGATGTAAATAGATATAATTAAATTGATATAGGTTTGAGAAAATTCAATGACAAATAATAAAATTGAAAAATACTGCCAAAAAAAAATAGTTGCCGAAGTGAGGCGAAAAAAATTTTTCGATCGTAAAGCACTCTCTGATGCTTTGCATCATGAGTCGTGCAAAAAAGATTTTCAATTTTTAAAACAAATATGAAAGTAGAAACACTGTTAATAATTTATTGGATCTATTTTTTGAGAGATACTTTAAAAAAGATCAAAAAATCTCATTTAGCTCATTTTTTAAAAAGTTATAGGCAAAAAAAAGACGTCTCTTGAACAGTTTGTCGGGTAATTTTAAATCCTTTTAATAAGGTATTAAAAAAAAAAAAAAAACAGGCAAGTCAAACAAAACTTTTCTAAATCACTCAATTTAACGTGTTATGACTTATACAGTTTATACTCCCTACAAATACGATATTTCTTTGATATCTCAAAATTGCGAGAGTCGAAATGCCTTAATAATAATTCTTATCAATTATAGACATGATTATTATTATCATTAATTTATTGTTAATTTCATTTTATTATTAAAAATACATTCTGAATTTTTGTTATATAATTAAATTATTTATTTTATTGTTATTAATAAATTTTGGTTAAATTTATTTTTTCTGTGATATTTTTTTAATCAAATTTTCTTAAACCTCTTGATTTCCACGCCAATAATAATTTCGATGAGAAGTACAGTGAGAATGCGTGTACTTGACAAGCAGCTAAAATGAATGCATACCACAATAAACCATAAGGTAGATCCTGAAATCAATTAAAAAATTTTAATTTCAGAGGGAATATAATTTCGCGGAAAATAAATTTCTTATGAAATTATTTGTACAAATAATATTATAATTTATTTTCTGTACTCCAATAATTAATTTTAATTGGGGAAAGTAATAAGAATATGCAAGTTTATTAGATAGTCGACTAATAATATTGAAACAAATAAACAATTTCTTTTTTCTTGATTTAATATCGACGCGAGTTATAATTTTTTTTCACTCATGAGAAAGTAAATGAAAAAAATAACTAATGCGCCATCCTTTCCGAAAACAGAGTTGAGAATTTAAACGTTAAGATGTAAATCTGGCAAAAATCAATATACACATAAAGGAAGAAGGTAGGACGTCCCGATCTGCGTCTTTGCCACAGACAGATAATTACGCACAAAAATTAGAATATCCTACTTTCATTCCTTAGTGTGTAAGACACTATTTTTCTACGACTTAGTGATTGTGGTATTAAAATCAAAGTATTATCTTCCGCGCTGAAACAAATTACTAAAGCTTTTAGATTATTAGGGTTTATTCGATTTTTCCAATAATGCTGACATCAAGATCAACTTATTAATAGTCTACTGTCAAATAAACTTGCATATTAATTCACATAATGGAAAACAACTATCTTTGAATTCAATATAATTTTTTGAAATTCTTTACCTGCCACAATTGTATATCTTCTGTTTTTCCAGCAGTTAAATAAATCCATACATCAGAAATATAATATACAATAGCATAAATTAATGGAACAAATCCTAAAATAACTATTCCATACATAAAACGTGTCATTGATTTTATCTGATTTTTTTTTAACGCTGATAGACCAATAAATGGCACTAATACACTTGATAACCAAATATACTCCCACCATAGAGGCTATAAAAAGTCAATTTGATTAAAAAATTACAAAAAAAAAAAAAAAAAAATGATTGTATTATGCTTAGGTCTAAAATAAATATTTTTGATTTGGTATTTTTCCGCTAAAAATTATCAGATTGTTTAGAAACAATCCAGGCTACCAAAGAGACGGGCTTTTAATTGAAAGACGTAACTTAATATTACTTAGTCGAGTGACCCATGAGGATAAGATAGAAATGGATCCAATGTTATTCAAAGTGATTTTCTATATACATATATTATCAGAGCAAATTATAAATTCAAAGAATAGAATTTTTATGATAAGCAAAAAATACACGGTGAGATTATTCTTGTTTTCAATGCTATGGTGTTATAGTAACGCTGGACTGTATTGACCATCTAATGCAAATTAAAATGAACACATTTATAAAACAACTCCAAATACATAAACAAACTTTCTACACAGTCGGAACTCATGATTTCAATATTAATTTCCTGGTCTGATGAAAATTCTGAATGGAAAAATAATCTATTTTTCGCAATCAAACTTTAAAGTTTTGTAATTTACCATAACTTGAAAACATACAGAAATGACCCAGATATAGTTTTATAGGAAATTCAGTTGTCGATAAATAAGATCTTAAATGTAATTCAATAATGAAGACTTTTTTTCATTTAAAGAATCTAATTTCCTGAAAAAATATATCTCGTTAATTTTTGTGTGTTCATGAATCATAGCAAGTTACAAAACTTCAAATTTTGATTGCGAAAAATACATATACTTTTCCATTTAAAACTTATAATTTCGGGGTCCGTGCTAATGAACTTAATAGCTTTGACTTTAGAGAAATTTTCTTGTGAAGATTTAAAGAGGTTTAGAGAAAACGCGTTTATCAATATTTAATAATACCTATTATAAGGGCCGCTCTAATACATATTACCTACATACTAGGGTGTTTAAAAAAAACAAATTCTTTTTTTTTTTTGGTGTCTAAAAATTAAAAGTATAACTAAAAATAACAAATTTGGTATCAATCCGGACTCTTAATAGTAATATTAAGGTTTGCCTCAATCCATTTTTCTATTTTCCATTTAAATGTGATTTGACCGGCTATAGGTATATTTATACTGATTAAAAATCCATTAAATTTTTTTTTTTTCAGACCCATAGAAGAGCTGAATTGTTCTACGCCGCCCGGGTTCCTTTTTTTAAAGGAGCTGGCTTTAACGCCATCTTTTAAATACTAAAAATAATTTTTTTTCTTAGTTATAACCATTTTTGTATATATTAATAACAATAAAATAATCCCTCAAAATTTCAAAAGGTTTGATATTTATTAACATATAAAAAAAAATTTTTTAAGAATCATGAAATTTTCAGCCTCTAGACCACTGGGTTCCCTTAATATCACTATTCAGAGTCCGGATTGGTACCAAATTTGTTATTTTTAGTTATACTTTTAATTTTTGGACGCCATAAAAAAAAAAGAAAAATTTTTTGTTTTTTTTGAAACACCCTACTACACACATACCCCCCCCCCCTCCACAACACTTACACGTACATATGTATAAATTTATACCTATATATAATACCTTTGGCATTTGTAATTCTTCAACTTCTAATATAAATATATCTAGACGGTCTAATATATCAGGCAGTAATTTTGTAAGCATAACAAAAAATAACATACAGTGAAACAATATACATTTTTTCAGTCTTGATTTATTCATGGCGCTGAAAAAGAAAAAAAAACAATCGTTATTGAATAGTACGAAATTATCGATTAATGATAATAGTTTATCAGTTAATTATTTGTTAAATTTAAATGGAATTCATTATTCGGATAGATTATTTGACACCTAAAATCTAAAAAAAAAATGTTTTATTCGGTGGTTTATTGAAACCACGTAAACGAAAGTTTTAAGTTATATCGATTTATGCATTAATCCCTAATAGCTTAGAAAATTTCAAATTGAAAAAAAAATTTCCCTTGTTAATTAAATGAAAAGTAGAAAATTGCAATCAGGGAGTACTTAATATAAATACTAAGGACTCAAATTCCAACAGGCATCTTTCTCTTATGCTACTGAAACTTTGGAGTGTGTCCTTGAAAAAAAAAATAGTTAATCTTTTTGAATCGGTCTAGTATATATATATATTAGGGTGGCCCAAAAAAACCGACTATTTTTTTTTTTTTCGATCTCGCATGAAAATTTGTTGGTTTACGATGTTTTAAGAAGCGTCTCCAAAAACCAGCTCGATAAAAAATTTTTAAAAGGTCGCTCACGAATTTTGAAAATATAAAAAATGATTCAAATTCGGATTTTTTACTTCTAAATTTTTTCTTTCTCGTGGCAGCATTAGTTTACATTTGTAAAATTATGACAATCCTGAAAATTTCAGCCCAAAATTTAAATATTTAAACGGCGCTCAAGAATTTTGAATATAAACTGATAATATGTGATTAATACTTTTAATTAGTTTTTGTATTTTTTTATAACTCAATTATTGTCATTCCACTAAAATATAATTTTTGCATAACCAAAAATATACAGGACAGTCTTAAACAATAAAATTTGGTAAGTTTTAAATAAGCGAAAAAACCTGAAAATTGAATTAAAAAATAAAAAAGTACATAAATAACTTATTATTTTCATTTCTCGGGTTATATTTTCATTCATTGTGATGCAAATTAATGGTGAAAAAATCGAGAAGCTTTATTATTAATATTCAAGGGTCGCTCGAAAACGTTCAAACGACAGCACTCGGAAACATTCAAAATTCTTGAGCGAGGTTTAAATATTTAAATTTTTGGGTAAAATTTTCAGCGTAGTCATGATTTTACGAATATAAACTAATCCTGCCACGAGAAAAAAAAAATTTTGAAAAAAAAATCCGAATTTCAATCATTTTTGAAATTTTCAAAATTCGTGAGCGACCTCTTGAAAATTTTTTATTGAGCTGATTTTTGGAGAGGCTTCTTAAAACATCGTAAACCAACAAATTTTTATACGAGATCGAAAAAAAAAAAATAGTCCGTTTTTTTGGGCCACCCTAATATATATATATATATATAGAGATAGATAGATAGATAGATTAGATAGATAGATAGATAGAGAGAGAGAGAGAGAGAGAAATGGTTTTAATATAAATAGCTAACTAAATGATCACGAAGTAATGAATTTTTGTCTAATTTACAAAACACACCTGATCGTTAATAAATTTCAGCATGAAATGATTTCTTACTCAAACAATAGACAAACTTCATTTGTTTAAATAACGTTGACTGTTTAAGTTAACAAATCATCTCATTTAAATGATTGATATTTTTTATTTGTATAAGAAACTTCAAATTATTAATTGTTTTAAAGACACCACGATATTAGATTCTTTACTTTAAATAATTTCATTCAAGAAAGTATATCATAGTGTATAGAATATACCGATCGGTCATGATAAACAAATCCTAACATATATAATTGAGCCTCGCAAAATATTACTTAAAATGGGTACTAACGTGTCTATCCTATTGTCGATAAATTCATAAAAAATTTTATCATTTAACTAATTTACTAAAACTTAATTTAAAGAATTGTCCTTACTTACCTCGTTTGATATTGGCTTGCAACTTTTTGTCTATGCGTGAAATCACTTCCATCTGTTCCTAATGCTTGTGCTATTGTTACTCTTGAAGCCATTTTATTTAATAATTTATTAGAAAAATAAATTTTTATAAAATTAACTAATTTATCATATAATTTAAACGTTTAAAATTAACTCAATACAATACAATTATATTCAGGGATGGTAAAAACCTATTTTTATACACGAGGTCTTATTGTCAATCGTCAAATCTCTTTCGTTCATTGGAAATTTTTTTTTTTATTTATTTAACTTTTTTTGTTTTTAAATATGTAAACATTTATTTATATAAAAGTTATTTTTAAAGAGTAATTGATTAAATATTTTAAGTTCTTAAAATTCATTTAATTTTTTTATTAACGATTTTGATTTATTCATATTGGTAACACGAAAGAAACTCTATTGATAAATAAAATGGTTACTTTTTATTTTTACTGACGAACGTATGATATATATATATATATAATTTTTTTTTTCTTCTTGTTCCTTATTGGCTGCTATTAATCATCAAATTTTAACCAATCACAATTTAAAATTACGCGACACGTTGAGATTTAAATTGCCACGTGGCTCTAAAAAAAAAAAATGTTTCATTTGACATCGATACATAACTTCAACAAAATTGATTTATAAAATTTTTTCAATTCAGTTAAATTTAATTGTTTCGATCAATTTATTTCTATGGGAGAAAATATAAATATTGGAAACTTTTTCTTTATCGTAATCTTTTTTCTTCAATCAATTTTTTTTAAAGATTTATTGTTTTTATATCAATTAAATAAGATAACTCATTTAAGTTTAAAAAAAATTTTAATTGACTTATAACTTGAAAAATGATTTCTTATAGTATTCTAATTCTACAATACTTTCTTTTATATCATTTAACCCACGATGATTGTATCTTTTACTTGGTCCTTCTTCAAATACTTGTAAGTTCCAACGTCTAAAAAATTATTTGAAATAAATTATTATATCTTTTTTCTACATTAATATACCACTAATAAATAATTAAATATAATGTTTATTAATAGTTTCCTGTCTAAATATTTTAGAGTTATGTTTTAAGACGGGAAATTAGACTTTGAGAGTTTAAGAGTGGCGTGGTCTGTTCGTATAAAATGACCCTGAAGTTAGCCGACATCCGCCATTTTAAAAATAAAAAAATCTTATAACTTTAGAAAAAAAAAATTTTTTTTCGAATTTAAAAAAAATTCTCGTGCAGATTTTTTAATTTTCTAGGCGAGTATTTTTTTGAAAAGATAAAAAAATATATACTCAAGGTATAACTTGAAATAAAAATTTATAAGATTACTTATTTTTTATTTAAAAATTTTTTACAAACCTCATTACTTTTTGATTTTTATATACAATTTTTCGAAATCTAGACGAGCATTTTTTTTATTTTTCACTTTTCTAATTTTGAATCTGAAAATTAACCGTTATCCGCTATTTTTAAATAAAATATTTTGTAATTTAAAAAAAAAAAAAAAATTTTTTTTGAATTTTGAAAAAATACTCGTGCAGATTTTTAATTTTCCAAACGTGTATTTTTTTGGAAAGATCAACAATATTCGAAATGTTATTTTAAATAAAAATTCATAAATTCATAAATGTTATTTTAAATAAAAATTCATAAATTTATAATTAATTAAAAATTAATTCGTTTTTAAAATTTATAGTCGGAGGCTCCCGTGTATATGACTACAAGTGGGGGGACAGCGATTGTTCAAAAGACATTCGTTCAATGCAAAATATTCGATATGCAACAAGTTGTCGAGTAGACAATCTCATCGAAAAAAAAATGATGAATAAACTAAAAGTATAAAACTTCAAATTTGTAACAGTAAAAATTTATGAAACGAAATATTATTGAAAAAAATTTCTAAAATGTAAAACACATCGAAGTACCATTTATAGAAAATAATTGGTTACAGAATAGTAAATACTTGAACTGAAGTAAATAAAAATCATGATTATCATCGAAAGTAGTAGGGTGGGCCAAAAAAAAACTGATTTATTTTTCTTCAGTTACCATAAAAATCTCGTTAAAGATGATGAACGAAACATTCTGACAAAGTTTAAGCTCTTCATATTAATATTACGAGGTGCCACTTCGTGATTTTTGATTTCTCATTTAAATAACATGGGAAAACAAATTTTGAAGTTTTAAATTTTATACCTCGGCAATAGTTCATTGTACAGATAAGCTCAAGATATATTTTTGTAGGGAATTAAACGCTCCACAAAAAAAACCTCTCATCATTTTTTGATAAATTTCATTTGTTGAAAAGTTATTGGAGCTTGAACTCAAATTTTTAGAGATTTCGAGATCTTTTTACTTTTTCGGCGAAACTATCAGACATCACAAAATGGGCTCTGGCCCCCACTCAAATAATAGATAATAATATAGATTATATTTTAATATAGATTAATAATAGATATTTATAAGATAGATAAATACGTAATTTATACAAATATAAAAGTTGTATCAACAGTGTGTGTGGTTATTAATAATAAGAGTTAGATGTAATTGTAATAACAACTGTAATCATTTCAAGAATCGCTGAATATATCATCAATTCATTTTGACTATTTATCTATTTTTTTTCTATTTTTTTATTCTCAATTATAATCATTCTTATTTACTTTCAAATTTACTCACCGTGCTAATTCTTTGATAGTTGATACATCGATAATTCGATAATTTAAATATTCATCGACGATTGGTAGATATTTACGTAAAAAAATTCGGTCCATCCAAATAGTGTTACCTGCTAATGGAGTTATTTTTTCGACTGCATAAGTTCGCAAAAACTCCATTAATTTATTTTCGGCATCTTGCATTGTGTTTTTACTGCTCTTTACTGCATCAAGTAATCCTGACTATTGATAGATAAAATTTTTTTAATTAACAATGAATTGGATAAATTGACAAAATTATATACTTTGTCACAAAAAATCTGAAAAACTTCCCGCTGTTTTTGAGGTCAGAGATTTTTTTTCTCTAACCAAAAAATATATATTGAATACAACAAGTAATTTTTGTAATACAATATTTCAGAAACTAATCGATCGATTAGTTTTAATTTGCTTATTCTGGTTCGCGGCGATTAAAAGGGCTTGTTGAGACTGAAATCTGGTTGAATTTAAAGAGAAATCGGTTCAGCAGTTTATGATTCATGTGATAAAAACTTATAAAAAAATAATTTCTAACTTCTATTTTTCAAATAACTTGAAAACTATTCGGTTAATTAACTCTAAAATCTTAGAAGTTATAAGTTCTGATGAGACTTCTCCGAACATATTGGTTCCTTCCAAAGATATCGTACGACAAGAATTAGTTTACACACCTACATACGAATGGACGTCCGCTTAAAAATGGTCAGCAATGATTCCTTGGCCCTAGAAACGACATTTGTTTAAAACTCGAGTTCCGAAAATAAGACCGAAACCAACAAATTTCCTTTTTTTTTTTTTTTTTTAAATTTTAATTTTTTATAGCGGGAAGTTAAAAATATTATTAATAATGATTAATATATTTTTCACTCACCGCAGAATGAGTTCTAATGCACCAACTATTCATTTTATTCAATACATCATCGGGTTGGTGTATTACGATTTGAAAATCAGTGCTTATTATTTTTAAATCTTCATTTGTTACTAAGCAAGCAATTTCTAATATTTTATCATTTTCAATGTCTAATCCGGTCATCTGTAATGAAATTGTGAATATTTATCAGTTTACTTCAACAAGTAGTAATATTTTTAAACTTTTTTTTATTATTTTCAACAATCGATGAACGTTTCAATCAAAGACTACATACCTCCATATCCATCCAGACAATATTATTTTTCATCTTTAGAGTTACTTTTGGGATATGCAGTTTTCTATCTAGAACAAATGAGTAATAATTGTTATTCAAACTTTTCATATTATCAATTAGCTTTTCTTAATTAAGAATATTTTTTAAAAAATTCATATAATAAATTGAATACTCATAAACGTCATTCAATTTTTATCACAGGGTCGCTTTTGTGATTATTCAGTGAAATCAGAATCTATATTTTTTTCTGACAACTTAAATAAACAAATCGAACAATCTTTGTTGCATTTACATGACAAATATAATTTGAACACTGTAATTTTGATTTTTAAAAATAACAATTCAAAAACTTTTATGCCAATCCACGTGATTTACCATTAATATATAGGTTATGTTTAATAAATTTTAGGTTTCTGTTGACTATCTCTAAGCTCTTCTTCACAAACATGATCAACGGTTATTTGGAATTCGTAGATAATAATAATAATTTCATTTTCGGATTATTTGTCAGAAGGAGTATATATATTAAAAAAAAAATTAATGGAGTTGAAATTTAAAAAACACTATTACTTTTTATTTTTTGTTTTCTCCTCGTGTTTTGATCGTGCAACGTGAATTAAGGTATTTTTTCATGCTGATACTTGACTAACTTGACGCTCGTTTTAGGCGTTGAATTAGCTGCTTGAGGTTTGGCACTAGCGCAATGAAGCGGTTGATTTAAAAATGAAGATGTATTTGTAAACATATACACTCGTTGTCATTAATGCCTGGTCCCCTAGACTGTAAACCCTGATTAAAAATACTCATTAAAAAAGTATGGAAAAAGATGAGAATTGAATACTTTTGAATACTTTCTATACCACAAGGTTTTTATCTGGACATAAAATATTAATACTTTTCAATTATACTAAATCTAAAAATAATATAAGAATTTCTAAACTTCCAAAGAATTGAAAAAGATTCGAATCAGTTGATATTTTTAATCTTTCTGAATTTCCCTCTATACCAAAATAGTTCCATATTTTCAATTATGACTTGAATTGAAATAAATTAAAATGAATTCACATTTTCCAATCTTTTTGAATTCTTCTCAATACCAAAATAGTTCCATATTTTGGATCGAGAGTAATATTGAAAAGAATGAAAGAAATTGAGTTTTCATTTTTCTGAATCTTTCTCAATACTAAAATAGTTCCATATTGGAAGGTATTGAAATGATAGAAGATTGAATTCTTTTCAATACTTTTGAATCCCATTACAAGAATTAGAAAGTATTCAAATGATCGAAATTTCAATTTCATTTAATATTTTTCAAAATCTCCGTATGGATTAAAAAGAATTGAAATAATTTTCAATACTTTTCAATGAGTATTTTTAATCAGGGAAATCTTAATCGGACATGGGGTCAGGCAATAATGACAATGAGTGTAAAAAGCCCATTCGGCAGCCAAAATGGAAGTAGATTTCTCATTTGATTATTTCAACCTCTCAAATGAACGTTAATAACAAAATAAATTTTTTTTTCGACATTCTTAGATTCTTAAGGTTATAAATTAAAAAAAAATTGTCAAACAGTTTAAAATTGAAAGCAAAAAATTTAAGAATTAAAATTAGAAAATTAAGTAAATTATCGGAATAACAAAAATTGAAGTTAAAGAGAATCTATTTATCTACGAATAAGTATTCTGTAATTTTTATTGTAGGATTAATGTTTAATTCAAAATTAAATATTATGATTTGACTTGAAATTTCAATTATGATAGGTCTAAGTGTCATACTTGAAATCAGTTGTAAACACTGTCAATAAAAAAAAATTGAATTTGCACACTTAAAATGAGATATTTAGATTTTATGAGTTTTACACTGCAATAATATGAATTCAATCAATTTCATAAATTTACTGATAAATACAGTAGTTAGGATTCTATGGAATCTATTAAAAGTAGGAGGACCAATGCAACAGCAAAATTTCATTAAATGAGTAGTAAGATGCGAAATTTCATTGGTCTAGACACATATACAGGCATGGAAATGAAAGCTTATTTGAAGAGCTTTCAGATAAAATTTATAGGAAGTCAATGAGTTATAACATTAAAAAAATATTGAAGAAAGAATAAGTAAAAATCTGAATTTTTGATACTTTAAAAATTTTGAAATGCTATAACTTTTAAAGTATTCGACCGATTGAGCTCATTTTCCACCTTGATCAAGGTAGTCACCCACAGATTATGTATGCCAAGTTTCGAAGCGATCGGTGTAGAACTGTGGTAATAATCAGAGTCACAACTTGCATAAAATTAGTTTTTATAATATTTTGTAAATTTTTAAAACCATTTTTCTATTCGAGAAAGTAATCAAATCGAAAAGCTACATAGTGAAAATTGAAGGCAATCGAGCGAGCTTTCACATAAGACAAACGAAAATAAGCTATCTCTTTCCGTTTGAAAGTTACATCTAGTTAAAGCGGCAAATAAATTTTTTTTTGAAAATTTTACAAAATTTCAATTAACTTTAACTTCTAAACTTATTGGCCGAATTGGCTCATCTTCGAACTTATCCAAGGTAATCGTCCATAGAATAAGTATACTAAGTTTCATTAAGATCGGTGTAGAATTGTGGACGCTATCGTTGGAGAACGGCGCGTTATATCGTATATATATATATATATATATATATATATATATATATATATATATATATAAATACATATATAAACTTTTGAACCTAATGTATTTTCGGACTCAGCTCGTCGAGCTGAGTTCAGAAATAGCAAAATTTTTCAAAAATTCCATCATGAGGACAAATACAATAGTTAGATTTCTATGAAATCTACTAATAATATTTGTAAATATATTCTACCACGATGGATTTATTATTAGAAAAATGACAACTTGAAATCGGTAATGGTCTAGAAGTGCGGCTTTACCTATTTTTGACTATAAAATGTCTTCTGTTTGACATTTTTCCATCTTTTTGTTTTTTTTTAAGTGATCTACTCCTTGTCATAACTAATAGAAGTATTCATTTTATTTGAAATTTTTTTTTTCATCATCAATCCGCCGAAGAGCAGAACAACTTAAAAAAAAAAAAACATTGAAAAATTCTTGATACAAGTATTTTTATGTAGGGGAAGGGGGGCAGAGTGGGCCCCTTAAGGAAAATAATTGAAATATCGTTGAGTTTTTCGTCGCGTTTACTTATTTTTAGGCCCTTGATACTTATTTTCACTTCATTATGCTGCGTCGATTAAAATTGAAAAATCGAAAATTAGGGGCAGAGTGGGCCCCCCACAAAAATTAGGCAAAAAATTTATTTATTTTATTTTCCGTCAAGTTATGACCTCCGTAATGTTTTTATCATATTCTAGGCAAATATGTCATATGTGGGGAAAAATGGACCACTCGAAAAAAAAATTGTAACGAAAAAATTTTTTATTTTTCATTTTCAATTTTTTTCGAGTGGTTCATTTCACCCCAAATATTACATATTGGCCTTAAATATGATAAAAACGTTATAGAGGTCATAACTTGACGGAAAATAAAAAAAATTTCTTTATAATTTTTTGAGAAAAGGATCGTCGTGCCCCAAGCTCTCCTATCTTTAACTTTCTTGATAAATTATATTTAATAAACAGTTTTAGTGTTCTATTTTATCCCTCATTATATAAGAAATTTCAATAAGCTTATTATCCGTCCGAATTTATTGACGTATAGAAAATTTTGAAGGGCCCACTGTGCCCCCATATTTTTTGAAGTTTTTAAAATTTTAAGGGGCCCACTCTGCCCCATGGGGCTCACTTTGCCCCCCCCCCCTTCCCCTACAAAAGTAGGTGGAGCCCCACTTATAGACCATTACCGCAAATTCAACATGTATGAAACCAATCGCTGGTATTGGATTGCAAATTGACAGCAAAAATTGTAGCGTAAGTTTTGTCGCCAATTTCCGCTACATGTTATCCTCATATTGTAGTTAAAAATTAATAAGTCTGAAGTTGACGTATATTAGCCATCAAATTAAAATTAGCCGAAGCTTGCGTCCGGTATTGGATGGAAAACTCCCAATAGCCACTTTGATTATAAATTGACTGAAAGCTACTGCCAAAATTTGCTGTCAAGTTGACGGCAAGGATTTTATGTTAAATTAGTTGACGCCAACTTTTTTTCAAATTAAAAGCAACTGTTGCTCTTCAGTTACTTTCCTGCAACATTTTCTGTGAATGGGCGTGTTTGGCTGAACTAAATCCTGAGCAAACTTAGTAAGAATTAAAATAGTAAATATTTTTTTACTGTGCTAAATCTTACTAAGTTTACTTAGGACTTAGTTCGGCTAAATACGCCGATTGTATTTTAAAAGCGGCTGTAGATTTACGCTGACTTCCGTTATAGCCACTTTAGCTTGAAATTGACGGTAATTTGATGTTGAAATTACCTGAAATCTGCTGCCCGAATTTGCCGACAATTATACAGCAAAAGTTGAAAATAAAAATTTACCATTAATTTTTCTCTTCAATTAAAAGGTAACTTTTTGCGAAAAAAAAGTCGGTTATGTTCATTTTTACCATTTCAGAAGGTAAGCAAATTTATACATAAAATTTGCCTGAAAATTAACGACAACTTTTTTCTAGTCAACTTTTGAAGTGAATTTGCATTCTAATTCAGGCAGTCAATTTACGTCAAATTCAATAGCAAGTCGCATACAAATTGTCGTAAAGAATGGAAAAGTCCAAAGTTGACGGAAATTTGACGAAAAATTCAATGAAACTTTTGTAAAGTAAACTTTTGCTCAAGCAAAATGTGCTATTAGGATTGTGGTTCAAGTTGTAATCAAATTGTCAAACATTAGAATATCTTATAGTTGACAGTAGCTCATCGTTAAATTGAAGGAAACTTCTGCTCAGAAAATTTGGCTACTTGGGAAGGGGAAGACGTCTATTGGACAGGTTCCAATTGGGAAAGTAACCGATAGGACATATTCCAATAACTCAGATCCCTATTACCTGAATTACCAATTACTAATAATTCCGATGACCCAAATTTCCAATCACCTAAAATCCCGATCACCCGCAATTTCAATTACCAATACTACCAATTACCCAAATTTCCAATAATTCAAAATTTCGATAGCTTAATTTTTCGTTAACCAGAAACATTGATGACAAGACATTCCGATTGGACAGGTTTCGTAAGCTCAAAGTCAATTTCTTTGTTACATAACAAAGAAATCCATTTTGAGCTTACGAAACCTGTCCAATCGGAATGTCTTGTCATCAATGTTTCTGGTTAACGAAAAATTAAGCTATCGAAATTTTGAATTATTGGAAATTTGGGTAATTGGTAGTATTGGTAATTGAAATTGCGGGTGATCGGGATTTTAGGTGATTGGAAATTTGGGTCATCGGAATTATTAGTAATTGGTAATTCAGGTAATAGGGATCTGAGTTATTGGAATATGTCCTATCGGTTACTTTCCCAATTGGAACCTGTCCAATAGACGTCTTCCCCTTGGGAAGTATCAAAGTAAGAGAGGGGCGATGCCTGAATAATTATTGATGTTAAAATAATCAATTATCGTAATAATTATGATTAATTGATTGATCATTATAAACCGTTGGATACTGCAATACCACGTAAATACACTTTGTTATAAAACCTAACTTCAAATTGAAACAGATTGAATATTAGAACTTATATTAAGGTAGTTGTTGCGTGGATTAATTTAATGTAGGACTACCCCAATTTTATAAAAAACGATTTCAGAATATTGAAATTTTAACACAGGCTCTTATGGAGAATGGAGATTTACGGGCAATTTTTTTTAAATAAAATCAAAACGCAATGAAGGATCTTCCTAAAAATTTTGTAAGTTATCAAAACTGAAATTATAAACCACATAAAAAAAAAAAAAAAACGAAAATTATTGACCACGTCGTTTCTGAAATATAATTTATCAAAGTTTGAAACTTTTTATGAATTTTCAAGATGTACCAAAACAGTAGCGCGATATAGCATCAGCGCAGCCAGATAGGCGCGGGGAAATACAAATAGGCACATAATAATAAAATATAACTAATAAATAAAGGTAATTAATTATTCTACTAAAAAATTAATTAATTATTCTATTAAGACAAATTAATTAATTAATTAATAAAGTGAAATTTTTATAAATTTATAGAAGGAAAAGGTTTTATAAATTTGTTTTCAAACAAAATAGAATAATTTAACATTTATTTTTCATTTATCCTAAAAATAAATACATCGTTCGACAAACAAATGCTCTTACTTAAACATTTTGTTTCCCTTATTAAAAGAAACGATTTAAAACGATTAGAAAAAAAAAAACTTTTAAATACTTTTTAATGCTTTTGAATACATTTGAATTGACATCCTTATAGGCATTTAACATTGCAAATTGTTTCTCTCAATCAGGATTGATAACTTTTCATTGTTTATTATCAATTAAATAGAAAAAAAGCAGGCGAAAAAAAATTTTCGATCGTAAAGCACTCTCTAATGTTTCGCATTATGAGGAGTGCAATAACGAAATTGATTCATTAATAATAAGTAAACGTTCTGACATTTCTAATAATTTAACAATAAACAGCTCAGTTTATTTTGATGGTTAATTTGATTATGTCTTACGACCACAGTTCCTAATAGCACATTTTGCTTGAGCAAAAGTTTCCGAATTTTTCGTCAAATTTCCGTTAACTTTAGACTTTTCCATTTTTTACGACAATTTGTATGCAACTTGCTATTGAATTTGACGTAAATTTAGTGCCCGAATTAGAATGCAAATCCACTTCAAAAGTTGACTAGAAAAAAGTTGTCAATTGTTAGGAAAATTTTATGTCAATTTACTGTTAATTTGACTTGAATAATTTTTAAGTATATTTTTACCGTGAAATTGTAGACAATTTTATGTATAAATTTGCTTACCTTCTGAAATGGTAAGAATGAACATTACCGACTTTTTTTTTCGTAAAAATTTACCTTCAAATTGAAGAAAAATTACCCTGATAGCCACCCTAACCGTAAGTTAACTACAAGCTACTGCTGTATTTTAAAGGTAACTTAAAGGAAAGTGTTGTAAAGCAAGCAGTTACCTTTAAGTTGACAGTAAATTGTCTATAACTTTTTATTCAATTTGACTACAAGTATTAACGTCAGACAATGACGTTAAGTTGATTGAAAGTTTCACTTCAAATTGACGGCAAATTTTTCTGGCAAGTTACATTCAAGCTACTGCCGTATTCTGAAGCCAACTTAAAGGAAAGTATTATCCAGCCAAGGCTTGCCAGAAACTTTCTCGTTAAGTTAGCCGTAAATGTTACACTGCAACACTTGTAGAGCAATGTCTGGCTATCAGGGTAACCGTAAATTTTTATTTTCAACTTTTGCTGTCAAACTGTAATTCGGGCAGCAAATTTCCGGTAATTTCAACATCAAATTACCGTCAATTTCAAGTTAACGTGGCTATAGGGATCATGCCCGAACTGTATGTTTTGTCCTGGGAGGTTACTAGGATCGGAGCTGACGCCACCTCCTGGACAGTGGGCAGTTCGTTGTCACGCGGGACCAATTTTGAATTTGAAAACAGTGGATAAATTTATTGTTGACTACGATGATGATGATTATGACTATTATTTAATGAAACGATGAAGTTATGGATAAGGATAGATGTAATTGATAAAATAACTTTTATCTGAAGACTGAGTTTTATTATAAAGTAAGAATAAAATTAGATCAGTAATAACAGTTGTGTTCGTCAAAAGTTCTCGGAGAGAAGTGAAGTTACATCAGACGGCAGAGAGATCTCTGACCTCCACTCTCCAACTTCTCCCCACTACTCTCATGTTCACACTCGTGCTCATACAATATACATATGTATATATATATGTATATATATATATATATATATATATATTAGTTCTTTACCAAATAGACTTATACATTTATACCTTCTATTAATACAAATTTGAGATATAAACTTATACATTTACGTTCTTTACTTTATCCATTCTACGTCTTCTTATTATATTATTTATATTATATTTTCCTGTACTTGGATACAATCTTCCAGTTAAATGTTCTAGACTATCAGAGGTGTGTTCTTCTATAATTATTCTATATTTAGTTATTCGTTATAATTGACATTATCATTTACCGCGAAACATCATTATAATTATTCTAATGCTATATTTCAATATTTCTTTTAATTCATTTATTATACGAATCACTCTTTGTTTAATATAGAACAATATATTAACAATAACAGTTAAGTTCTTGTGATATGAATTTCATTTATAAATAACATTTATTTATTATATATTTCCTTTTCTTATTTGTTTATAGAGTATGTATTTGTTTATAACCATATTTATTGTTAACTATAGAACAAGGGCCTATTCATGATTTTTATGCGTGTGTTTTGTTTAGGTTTTAAGTATCGGGTGACAGGAAACGTTCCAAGACCACTCAAACTGTATTTATATTTCTCTGAATATAAAATAAAGATTTGCTTATCTATTAGTTCAATTTTTATAATCTAAATATATAATTTAATAAGTATGTGCCACGACGATTTATTATCTAAATTATTGACCAAATGTTGATAAAACGCAATAAGTATATTAATATATAAATTTCAAATAGAGTTTAAATGCGCGCCTATTTATGTATCTCAAGTTCACTAATCAATTAACAGGTGGAGGCACCTGAGGCACCTGAGGACATAACATGTAGAAGCAGCACTTTTGTCGAAAGTAGAGCGCCCCTAGCATTAAATAAAGACAGTATAGTGATGTAAACATTATCGTAAACAGTATTAGTTTTTTTCTAAAAAATGTAAAAAATAATAAAGTTTAGGTTTTTACCGAGTAAAAAAGATCGGATTAGAGTTCAAAACAATAAAAAAGAACAAATACTAGAATCTTGTCATGTTCTGAATGTAATAGAAACTGAAGATTCAAATAAGCAATCGGTTATAACCTGCAGAGTTGTCGCCCAAACCACTGTTTCCGATGTTACAATTATCGTAAACATTTTTGACGTTCGAAAATTATCCACGCGGTGTTCAATGAACTTTCGGGGAAACGATAAAATTTCACCTGTGCATTATTTTTATACGGCATATTTGAACAGCCGCGAATAAAACACGATACTTTTGATTAAAATTTATTTTATTTAAAAAAAAAAATAAATAATTAAAGACACTGATAATGCTAAACTAATACTGTTTGCTATCACTTTGTTTGTAATTTTTTTCGGCACATGGCATAAAGGCCCACTCTCAATCTCTATTAGGGATAATAAAAATATTACTGACCGCAAAAAAACATGCGCAGTAACAGTGAACGGTGTTGATGTATTGATATTGCTTGGATGTACGTGAGAGCAATATGACTGTACTTTTACAAAAGTTTCCAATAAGCGGCATTCAACTAACCGCTTCAGTTCTGCGGTTTTTTAAATCCGGTATGCCATACTTTCGAACGTGACTACCTCCAAACAACTACCTTAAGGCTGGCCCGCACCAAATGAAATCTCGAATTTAAGAATTCTTATTATTCATTAAATAATTATCATAACTACGATTTTCTTAGCTTCTGACAAAAAGCAGGAGACGAACTTCTTCGGAAGATTTTCATCATTCGTGTTCCATAAATATTCAAAACGTTATTAGAATTCTTCAATTCGAGATTTCGTTAGGTACGGCCGAGCCTTAAAGTGTGTTTACAAGATATCACAGTATCATCGACGACATAGAGTTATCGATTGTCAATGAGTTATTAAAAAAAGTAGATGCTGGTATTTTATTTTTTTATATTCTTACAAGCGGCCATGTTGACATTGAAATTTGTCGCTAAATTGATTTACATGGCGCGAAATTTAAAAATCCATCACGTGACCAAATTTAACGCCCAAAACGAGCGTTAAGTATAAGCGTAAAAAAACTTTGAATTCATTTAGAATACATCTATTGGTCAGGATTAAAGAGTTCAATAAAAATAGGGCCTTAATGAAACAATTTAAGTATAAATCTAACGATAGAAGGAAAAAAAATCATAAAATTCGTTTAAAAGTTGTGTATAGGATGCGCATAATTTGTGAATTTTATATGTGAATCACGAATCTAACGCACTTTAAACATTCAGAGGTTTGCTATAACAGAAATGAAATGTTTTATTGGCTTAGACAAATTAAAGGTCTCATTGATTGTTTCATGATGTTCGTATATAACTTATATATTTATAACAGCAAGTTACTTGAAGTAAGTTTCAAGTTATGAACTCCCGCGTTATGAGCCTGTTGCCCAGTTTATTGATCTGACACGATTGAACAACCTGCATTGCTGTCATCTACCAAAACAGTTGTACCACGGACGAGTTTAATGTCGTGTCGTGTGTCGTGTCGGGTGGTCAAGAGATCAAATTTTTGACGATTTTTTTTAAATAATTAATTTTAGTTATCTTTGAGCAACTACTATTCATAAAATTTCTTTGCACGTTTTTGTTCAAAACTCTGTGATTAAATAAATACAAGTTTATCTTTATCAACTTTTCTCGTTAAAATTTTTTTTTTTTTTATTTTAAATGTTAGTTTTACAATTTATTTTGATTCATTTAATGTATTGTACGGAAAAATTGTCATATTAACGTGATTTTGTATTTTTTTTTATTTGTTCGTTTTTCAATTTATTTATACGCAGTTGATGTAAAAATGTAGAAAAAACAATATTTTAATTAAAAATATTGTTTATTGCTTAACTTCAAAAAAACTTAAATGAAGTTGAGAAAAATTTTTCGAATCGATTATTTTTTAAAAATTAATTGAGTTTCTTGTTCCAATGTCATTATTGGTGATTTAAACAATTCAACAACAGGGTACAGTGTAAATTAATAAATAAAAAATGTCGCTAGATTATTGTTTCAGTTGTAATTATTTTTGTCAATCACGATTGATTTCAATTAAATCAATTTAAACAAATTTTTATATTTTGGTCCGTCAATCGATCGATTTTTACTTAGTGACTGTGCAATAGTATTGTTTGTTGTTAATATACTAAGTATATATATATATGTATATATATATATATATATATGTATATATATATATATATATATCAACCGTATATTAATATATAAAATCAATGATTAACGTAGTAAAAGAAGTAAATGATATAAATTAGAAATGAAGAAGTTCACGATAAAGGGAGTGCTTGACGGTTTTCGATCGTCTGTTGTTCAACAGGTCAAACCTGATCAAGAAATTATTGAAAATTTACGAAGTGAACATTTTCAAGTAAAACGAGTAAGTTTTATTCCTGCGCTTATTATATTATTATTGTTTTTTAAAACGATAAAATGACATTAAAACACATCGGACAGTTAATGATTTAAATAATCCTTTGAACAACTCAACCAAACAACATTTATTATTGATATTTTTCTGAAGTAGAGAAACTCCCTCTGTCAAAGGCAAAGATATCAATGATCTTTTTTTTTTTTTTAGTAATCATGTTTTTGCGTAGAAGATTTGTTATTTGGTAGAGTTATAACTAAATATTTACAATTGCAGCTGAGCTATTTTTCAGTTCCTAAATATCTTGCAGTATAGCTATTGTCTTTCAATAATTTTTTCAGATGATAACACTGCCGATTGTTATTATTGATTATTTTGGATTCGTGTTAACCAGGCCAATACATAAACCATTTCATCGAAAAATAATTTTTAATCATGTCGGTCATCAATTTATAACATTAATACAGTATGCCTCTGTGCACTTCTAACTTCATGCCAAGTGTGTCAGTAGATTCATCCGTACAGCAAACTGAATTAGGCTGTATTAAACTAGCTTGGCGCATGGGGCATTCCACGTTGAATTATAGAATCAAAAGTACCGATTTTTTTTTTGATAGCTAAAAATTTTTCATTTTTCAAAATTTAAATTGAAAGAAAATTTGAGACTTCATTTTCGAAAGTGATAAAGATAACTAAATAGTTATAATATTATTGCAGTGACAAATCAAAAATTTTACTACTCTCTTAAACCCTGATTAAAAGAAACGATTCAAAACGATTTGCAATGTTAAATGCCCATAAGAAGGGCGATTCAAAAGTATTCAAAGTATTCAAAAGCATTAAAAAGTATTTAAATTTTTTTTTCTGATTGTTTTAAATTCTTTCTTTTAATGAGGAAAATAAATCAGTGAAATGACCTGCAAATCAGTGAATATTCACTGCGAATTAGTCTGAAGTATATCACTGATTCAATTGGTGATATACTTGGGACTATTTGTGCAGTGAATATTCACTGATTGCTGTACGTTCCACTGATTCATTTTAAGAGAGTATATTGAGATATTAAGATGAATTAGAAATGTTTAAATTTAATATTTTCTCTATCTGAAAGTTCCCATAGAATCTATTGAAATGCGTCAAAAACCGCAAAAAAAAAAAAAAAAAAAAAAAAAAAAAAAAAAAAAAGACTCGTATTGGTTTCTAAACGATTTTTAACCCATTTAAGTGGATTCTATGGACACTTCTGGACAGGGTTAATGATTTTACAGAAAAATAGAAATCAATATTCCGTAAATAGTGTTAAAGTATTTCTCTAAAATAATTTGTAATTAAATAATAAAATTTAAAAGAACAAACACAAAAATTACACGGTAAGCAATAAACTTGGGGAAACAACTATTTAGAATAATAATAGAGTGGCCGGAAGTTCATTTGAGATATTTTGAGATTTAAAAGAGTATTTTTCATAATTTCTTTGAGGTAATTACTCCAGTACTAGTACTTTTAAAGTTTAACCTGCTGTATTATGTTTTAGATATTACTTGTGGATAGATGGACTATCAGTTTTAGCAGTGGACCATTTATTATAAAAGAATTAAAAATTATATTTATTACTGATTACATGGGCATTGGTTATTTCTTATTATAGTTAATTTTTTTCGATGTACAGTAATAATGTTGTTTAATGCAGTCGGTTGGTTTTTTTTTTTTTTTAACTTTTTTACTCACAGTACGACTGATGACTTTAGAATAATATGGTTGAATGGAAAGATACACTCAATGCAAGCCTGGATTTAAAAATGTTCCTAAATCTAAATAAGTACGCTCAAAATTTATGAAACATTTTTTTTTTCAATTTTGATTAACATGTCTTTATAAAAAATTGAATTTTCTAAAAAAAAGTTCTTGATAATCATATTTGTAACTTCAACAGAAAAAAAGTCATAGCCCTCCAAAATTTTTTTGGGGTTTTTTTTACATTTTTTCTCATTGGATTCAATTATTTTTCAACTTCCCGCTACGAATATTGATGATTTTCGAAAGATTCAGGAAAATATTGTTTTTCTTATTTTGATCAGTGAGGTCTTGCAGAAAATGTTCTTTTCAGATAAAATATTGATTTTTGTTACTCGTAACGTGAGCAACAAAAAAATTATACACCTTAAGTAAAAACTTTATTCACACCTCAAACGCGAACGCGCTGTGTGTACCTTATGATCGGAACTATTTTTTCGACTAATTTACTCACGTTAAATCCTCTCTACACTCTTTTGATTACAATTTCGACCCAGATATTAATTGATTGCAAAATCTAATCAGCTCAAGAACTCAATAACATGCGTCAATTTTCGCATGAATCATCTCAATCGGGTAATTTTTTCGAGAGATACCATTATAGAAAATAATGGTAAAAAACGTTTTTTCGAAATGTTTTCGAGAGAATTGTATTGATCGAGTTTAAATTCTAATCAGCTCTAGAACATAATTTTTTCAAGAAATATCGTTGTCGAAAAAATTTTAAAAACGTGTTTTTTAACTAATTAATTCAAAATCGCTGAATTTGGTTCGCAATATTTTGTAATATTGAAGATTGAAAAACTGCGACAAATGCCGCCTCAAACTTCAAAATTGGTTTATTAGAGTTCGTGAGATATCGGTGATGTATACTTAAAGCCATGTACCTTTTTTATTGTTTACTCTACAAGTAACAGGAGTCATTAATTTTATGTAGAGAATTAAATTCATTTACAAAACGTTGCTGGTCACAATGAAAAAACAAATTTTTTACAATTTAATGAGAAAAAACGAAAAAAAAAATCGGTCTGTCGGTTGACCCTGCGGGCCAGCCCCAAAACTTCCCGCTGTTTTCGAGCTCGAGGAAATCGAAAATATCAATGTGACTATATTTTCGAGCTCTTCGAACTCGAAAATGTTATTGCATGCGATTGTTTTTTTATTAGTTTTTCAAACTCTAACAAGTTACGGTTTGTGCTAAAGTTTAAAAGCTTCGAAAATCATTAATGAACAAGTGGTTTTAAAATTTTAATTCCCGATTATGTTAAATAAAATAAATATGTTGATGCAGAAATCAATGTCAGTGATCAAAATCAAAATTTGAATGAGTGTTGGCTTAGGTCAGAGCAATAATATATAAAATATCCGAGAAATTCATTAAAAACTGTGTTTTTTCAATTTTTTCGTTGACAATATGGTTTAAACTAAAGAACAAGTTTGATGGCATTATATGATGATCAATAGAGACCATGAAGAAAAAAAGTTTGTATTGCTTAAGCCACATTTTAGTACAGTATATTTTGATTTATCTGGAAAAAATAACATAGAATGTTATTTTTTTAACTTTTCAACGGTGATATCTTTTGAAGTAATTTACCAATTTTGACGTTTGAGGTGGCAATAGGTTCGTTTTATTGAATTCTAGAGCCGACTATAATTTGAAAGCGATCGATTCAACCGTCTTGAAGATATTTGAAAAAAACCGTTTTTTACCATTTCTTTCTCCAACGATATCTCCCGAACAAATTAACCGATTGAGATAGTTAAGGCGGCATTCGACGCGTTTTATTGAGTTCTAGAGCTGATCAGGTTTTGAAGTCGATCGTTCAATTCGTTTCTGAGGAATCAATTAAAAACTAAAAACAAAAAATTTTTTTTTTTCGTAATTCGCCAATATTTTCGAGTCTACTTGATCAAATGATCTGAAATTTTCAGGAAAGTTGACGGCCAACAAGCTCTTTCAATCGCCGCCTTGAACATCTAAATCGATTCATAAATTAAAAAGTTATAGACCATTCACACACACACACACACACACACACACACACACACACACACACACACACACACACACACACACACACACACACACACACACACACACACACACACACACACACACACACACACGCACACTCGGACATCATTCTGAAAATAGTCAGAATAGCTTCCTAGGACGTCAAAACGTTGAAAGGGGTGAAAACAATAACTTCCCGAAATTTTTGAAAATCATCGATTTTCTAAGCGGGAAGTTAAAAATTAATTAAAAAAAAAAAAAAAAAAAAAAAAAAATTATTTTTTTTTTTTCACAAGCTTTGGAAGGCCGTAACTTTTTGTCAATCAAAGTTGATAAACCAATGATTTTTGGACGAAAAAACAAAAAATAAAAAAATAAAAATGAAAAATCCAAAAGTTAGTTATGAATTTTTATTCAACTTTTAAATTAACAAATTATTTTATTATTTCTTATTTTCACTTTGATATTTTTTTATTAATTTTTTTTAAAAATATTCTGCTTTTTTGTCTTAAATGTCGCTCTTTTTTTTTAATCCTATTATCACGCTATAAGTGCTCTTGCCAATAGTTGATGGAAAGAAAAAATGAAAATAATAATAGCAACAGTAAAAATAAAAATAGCAGCTAAATTTTTCGTGAATAATAAGTTTTTAGGTCTTTTATTGATTACAATTAAAGAAAAAGGATTCAAATCAGAAAAATAAAAATATAATAAAAAAAAAAAAAAAATTAAGTCGATAAGTCGTGTTTTTCGAAAGTCATCGGGTTTTCCCGAGTCTGAAAACCACAATCGATGCACCGGGAGCTTCGGATCAAATGAATTTTTTAAAAGTTATCTTATTATCAGTCAACTAAATATTGTATTAAAAAATGTCAGTTAATAATTTCCTTTAAAATAAAATATTTTTTTGACAACTTTGGTGTATCAAAAGAAGGTAGAGAGGATTTAAAGTCAGTGAAAGGGCCAAGAACGAAAGAGTGACAGTAAAGTACACTTTCGCGATAAAGTGTGCAAAAAATTTCTTTAACATACATTTAGCATAGAAAAATAAACTCTTTGAGCGCCAATCCAATTTCGGAGTGATGCAGCTAATTTTTTTATCAAGATTGTTTATCTAATTCATGTATGGCCCTGAAGTTAGCAGACAATTCAAATTTCTCGGATTTTTTTTTTTTCAACGATTTAATTTAAAAAAAAAAAAAAAATAAAAAATAAAAATATGCACATGTAGAAAATTAAAAATCAACAGATGCAATTTTTTGAAATATTTCTTTATAATTTATCGTTTTTAAAAAAATCCAAAAATTATTAGACGTAGGCTAATTTCAGTATCATATTCATGTAGCATAATAAGTGTATTTCAATTAGGGGTTGAATAACTGAAAATTCTAATATATATATATGGGTCATTTCATGCCAAATAGACAAATTTTTTACCCGACCCCCTTCGATTTTGTTCAATGGTTTCTATCTTTTTCTAGCCCCTAAAAGACATTTTAAGGAATTATTTCAAATTTTTCACCCAACCCAAAGAATGTTACGATTTTTTTGAAAAAAAACCGCTCTTTTTCTTTTAAACCGCTAGAACTTTTTGAAAAATTGACCGATTAGGACCACACCAAATTGAAAATTTTTGTTATTTAATGTTGTTTAGAAAAAGAAATACGGAAAAAAATTTCAAGCCTGGATCTATGAAATATTTCGGTTTTTTCGAAATAACCGTCATTTTTTCGAAGTCCGACCTCTTTTTTTTTTTTTTTTTTACTCAAAAAAAACTTTAACTCATTCTGCAAAAATCTGCGCTAGTTTCAAAATGTGCCGACAATCGCTTCTAATTTTTTTTTTTATTAAAAAAAAAGTTTTTTCGAATTTGGCTTATTTTATGCGACTTTATTATGAAATTTTATTTTCACCCTAGTGAAACTTCAGAAGTTGAGAAATAGAATTTTATACGAAAATTTTAAGTGGTTATCGTCCAAAAAATTGTGTTTTTTTTTTTTTTTTTTTCAAAAAGTAAGGAATAAAGAGAAGGACGATCTGCACTCTAAAATAAATTCATAGTTCTAGCCTAATATCTTCAAATAAATGAAAAATAATTTTCCGTATCTGTCCAAGTCAATTTATTTTATATTAAACATTTCACTTTTCTTTGACTCTAATAATCAAAATTGAATCGATGTTTTTTTTTTATTTCTCAGCTAGGGGGAATTTTTGAGCTTACTTCTTTTTGAAAGTTCTCATTTTTCGGTACGTGAGAAGAAAACAGTCATAAAGTGGAGAAAATAATTTTCCATTACTTTTTTGAAAGAAAAAAACACAATTTTTTGGACGATAACCACTTCAAATTTTCGAATAAAATTCTATTTCACAACTTCTGAAGTTTCACTCGGAAGCCAATAAAATTTCATAATAAAGTCGCATAAAATAAGCCAAATTCGAAAAAACTTTTTTTTTAATTAAAAACAAAAAAAATTAGAAGCGATTGTTGACACATCTTGAAACTAGCGCAGATTTTTGCTGAATTAGTTGAAGTTTTTTTTTCAGTAAAAAAAAAAAATAAAAGGGGTCGGGCTTCGAGAAAATTACGGTTATTTCGAAAAAACCGAAATATTTCATAGATCCAGGCCTGAAATTATTTTCGTATTTTTTTTTTCTAAACTACATTAAATAACAAAAATTTTCAATTTGGTGTGGTCCTAATCGTCAATTTTTGAAAAAGTTCTATCGGTTTAAAAAAAAAGAGCGGTTTTTTTCAAAAAATCGTAACATTCTTTGGGTTGGGTGAAAAATTTGAAATAATTCCTAAAAATGTCTTTTAGGGGGTAGAAAAAGATTGAAAACATTGAGCAAAATCGAAGGGGGTCGGGTTAAAAATTTGTCGATTTGGCATGGAATGACCCATATATAATGAGCGTATATATCAAAAAAATTTGATTGAGAGCTTATTAATTATCACATCCGTATGTCTGTGTATTACAACCTTACGGGGATAAATAAGTATTTCATTCGTATTAGATATATCCAGTCGTTTCTGCGAAGAATATTCGAAGAACACCTCGTAATGTATCTACAAAGGTCAGCATTGATTTTTTTCTTTATTTTGGCTGTCGGCTTGATTGGCTTTGTGCCCAGGTACTATAGGATAGCTTTCATTAACATAGTAGCATTTAAGTAAATTCTTCCAAACTAGTTCACTCGTAAATACACCTTTCTCCTGTGAAAAAATAGATTAGACTTTTTTTCTCCTCTTGCTAGGTTTTAATGCCCAGCCGGTCTTTAAGTTAACTTGTACAGCCAATGTTCGTGAAATGATTGTAGCTATATTCAGCGAGTACGGAATCGTCCCACCGTTAATTTGAATTTAATTACTTTTTGTTTTTTTTTTTATATAATTAGGTGGTCTTCATCGTCGACAATATGCGTAAGGTTGATTATTGGTTTGCTTTCTATTACAATTTTAGTAATGATATTTCATTCTCTGTAAATGTCAAGTTTTTGATACCGTACACGGAGAAAAAAATATTGTAAAAATTACAATCTTATAGTAAAATTTACTAACAGATATAAAAAAATACATTCTGTATTGTAATTATTACTAAACGTTTAGTAAAATTTACTAAACGGGATAGTACAATTTACTAAACGGGATAGTACAATTTACTAAACGGGATAGTAAAATTTACTTATCTGTTTATGAATTTTTCCTATAAATCTTAAGCGTTTCAAGATTACTATCTAAATTTAGTAATTATTCCTATATTTTTTAGTAAATTTTACCATATTTTTTTTTCCGTGTAGGGTTGTATTTTTTCCTGTTTTAATAGGCTGCACAAATTCTCGGTTTCTGCTTTAGTAAGTTCACAGTTGAAGTGTAAATGGATTAGGTCTTGAATTTCGTAACCGCATTCGCAGGCTGAGTTGTCCTTGTTTCGGATCCGATGTAGACATTAGTTAGATAGTAGACATAGTTATTCTTTTCAATTTTGTTTTTTCAAACCATGCTTTTTTGATCTGTTGTTTTAGTCCTCTTTACATTTTCGATATGTATGGCCTGATTTATTAAAAAGATCTTCGCTAATTTCCCTGTGTTTGTTCAAAAATCTGCTTTCCATAGATTTGATGTATATGTCGGTGTTGGGCCGTAGGTTGATTTGAGTTCCATCTTGCCTTGCTTCATTCGTTAGCTTATCCGCTCTCTCGTTTCCGTGGATTCCGAGATGGCTTGGGTACCACCATAATTCTGTTTTGCTAATTAGGGACCTTATTTCTAGTATATTTGTATTGGATTTTCCAGACAGATCAATGTTATCCAGAGCTGCTAAAGTACTTGCCGAATCTGTGCATATTAAAATTTTTTTGATGCATGTGTATTTGATTTCCTTTAGCGTTTGGAGCATTGCCATAGCCTAACCTTCTGCAATACTAATTTTGAGACTAACTTTGAATTTTTTTTCGCTTTAGGCTTTTAGCTTAGAGTTTTTCATGTCTTTGAATATGTGAGATATTATGCTCTTATTCTATTCATACTGAATGGAGAAATGGTATTCCTGTTTTCGTCATTTTTTTCTGTTTCCTTAGTGATTCGGCTTCTTTCAGTTTGGAGTTCAATGGATGTGATTTTGTGGTAAAGACTCTGGTGAAAAATCTGCTAGTAAGAATTTTTGCTCGGATTTCTGTTGTTATTTGATTTGATAGGTCTCTAAAAACTACTGCTGTTGTAGCTGGATAACAGCTTAAAATTACTCTGAGAGCGGCGTTTTGACCCCTCTCTATTTCCTTTTTTAAAGTTGAGGTCTAACGTGTTTGCTGATTTCTCGGACATATTTGTTGAATATTATAGGGCTCGACATCCTTCCTTGAGCTGCACCTCTGTCTATCGTTCTTGCTCCTAGTAACCTCCCATTTCGGTAGAAATTGACGGTTCTTTTTTCAGCTAGTCTTGCTAGTTTTACTTATCTCTTCTGGAGTTTGAGATTACCTAGCATATCAATCAGAACTTAAGGATTCATGGTCATAAGCTCCTTCGAAGTCTAATAGCAGAAGGCCAACCAGTTTTTTTTTTTTTTGGAAATCCATTGTAGGCTTCTGTTGTTATCATAGCGATATTATCTTGACAGAATTTGCCTCTTCTAAAACCGAATTGTAAATTTGGAATGAGTATCTCTGTTTCCATGAAGTATTCCATTTGATTTAGGAAAGCTCTTTCAAACACCTTAAGTGTGCATGAAGCTAGAGTTATTGGTCTTAAAGCTCTACTTTTAAGCTTGGGTATGAGGCATATGTCGTCTATAAGCAATTCTTTTGGGATTTCTCCTGTCTCCAGTATTCTGTTGAAAATATGTATCAGAAGTTTTATTGCTTCTGTCGGGAGGTTTTTGATGACTTCGTTGGAGATTTTGTCTGCTCCAGACGTTGACTTTGTCTTAAGATGTCTTATAATAAAATTAATTCCGTCTATCTTAAACGATAGGCATATACATTGGATTGCGTTCGTACCGGCTATATCTGGAATAGAAATCGGTAGGGATCGACTTGTATCGTAAGGAGCTAATTTATTTATAGCTTTCTTTTCTTCTTCTTTGTCCTCTTCTGATACTTATCTGGTGAATTTTTTTACTTATCTTCATAGCGTCTTATTATGTTCCACACCTGTTTAATTGGCATTTTAGGATTTATTGATTCTGCGAACTTTTTTCCTTCTCTGAATTTTATTTGTTTTAATTTTTCACTGAATTCTTTCGTAACTTTTTTTATTTCTGCTTAGTTCTGTTCATTTTCGTCTTGTTTGTATTGTTTGAACGTTTTTTTCCTTGTCTATATTATTTCGTCACATTCTTTGTTCCACCATATCTTATTCTTAGTAAAGTTTTTCCTCTGGATAGAAGTGTCTTGTGCTCCAAAAAATTCTTTAGCTCCGCCGTTTCGCAGTCCATTTCTGCTTGTATCGCAAAATTTGATGTATGTCGTGAGATAGTCGCTTGAGTGGTAGTACTCTTCTTTTACGATTCCTAAAATTTTTTTCTGAAATTTATCCCAGTCAACTCTGTTTGATCAGAATTTGCGGTCTTATTTGTTTTGTGCGTTTTGTAGCATTGGACATGGTGATCTAAATTACGACGTGGTCGCTCTTCAGAGTTTCATCCGTAGTGCGCCAAGTGAAGTCAGCTTGTGTGTTCTGATTTACTATTGTGAGGTCTAGTGGTCTAGTGAAGTCTTCTATTGCTTCATTGTGAGCGTTGAGATCTCCTCCAATGATGATGGGATCATCTTTGCTGATGATAAGTAATTTTTCTAGTAGTGCATGAGTCTTCAGGTCTGATCAGATATGAAAAATGGCCGGGTCTGACCAGACCTGGCCAGGCATGTTCAGATCTGATCAGGTATGTTCATGTCTATTCATGCCCATCCTGGTAAAAAAATTATAGATATATCGCAGTTTTAAGTTTAAAATTAAAAAAGAAACTATCAAATTCATAAAGAATAATTTTTTGCATAAATTTTTTAGAAAATTCATCAAAAACCACGAATTTAAACAAAAAAGACCCAAATCGGATAATTTCCCACTAAGTCATGGTTATTTAAAAAAAAATCGAAATCTTAAAAAATTCATATCTCCCGATTGGCTGGATGAAAAAAATTTGAAAAATACATAAAAAACTTTTTCTGGGGGTACAAAAAAGTGCCCCAATTTCAGCGAAATCGAAGATGCAAAGTCCATTGGTAGGACAAGTTGGCATGGAATGCCCTTTAAATTCTCGTTTTGTTTAATGTCGTTGGCTTGTATAGTTTGTTTATTGATATAACTTGTATTTTGTAGTGATTCTTAGGTAATGTTGGTTGCATTTGTTATATCTTTTAATGGTTTAAGGATCTGAGATTGTTGTTTGTATTCTATTGCGACTAGATTTGTCTCTCTTACTCCATATTGTGTCAGCACAAAAATTAGTCTTGTTTGAGTCGTTAGTTGATCAGACTCTTCCTCCTCCATGATGAAGTTGTGCCCAGACGATGTAGCCGAGGTTTGCTCTAGGTCTAGTGGAGCTGGGTCGTATTGTTGTATCGTTGATTGTGTAATTGGAGTATAACTATTTTCCGTTTTCCTGATTTTCCTTCTTGATTGGTGTAATTTTTTAACTTTATCTCTTTCGGTTTTAGACGTTTCCACGCACCAAGTGTGTAATTAATTGGGAATATCCAATTATCTTCGCCTTTCGGTTCTTTTTTTAGCCACAATGACGCTTTATCTAGGGTGTTGATGCCTTGTATTCTTATTAATTTTGTGCCTCCTTCTTACTTATGTTGAGGTGCGAACTTATTTTTATTATAATCATGCTGTTGATTTTAATTCTGCAACCTCTTTCGGTTGTTTTATGTTGATCTTTACAATTCGTGCACTGTGTTCTTGTGTTGGTGCAGTCTTTTTCCTCGTGGTTTTTTCCGCAAATAGCGCATCTTTTTTTACCTCGGCACTGCTTTTCTAAATGTCCTATTCCTTGGCACTTACGGCATTGTTTTAACCTTGGTCCGAAAGGTTGTATTTTGATGACAGTTTTAAATATTTTTAGTTGTGTAGGAAGTCTTCCGCCTTCAAAGACAAACTTAACGGTCTCTGTTAGCACTCTCTCGTGTTTTTTGTCCTGTCGGTTTAAGGGTCTTGTAAACCTGTCCATGTGAATTATCTTAATTGCTTGATGGTCCCAGCTCAGGCCTTCTCTGATTTGCTCTTATGTGAGACAGGCTTTGACTTCTGCCTATTCTGATTCTAGTGGTTTTGAAGTCTGGGATATAACCGTACCGATTGTTGGTGTACAGTACGTTATTTTGCTCGAGATCTGTTAGAGGGAACCGTGTGTCCTCTCTTTTCCGCTTTGTTGCGTCTCGATAAGCTAATGGTAATTCTCTACTCTTTGGGTTTTCTAGGTTAGAATCTCCCATGTTTATTTTATTTGCTAAATATAAATAAAATATCAATTCTGTGGAGTTAATTATTTTTTAAAAAATATATGTATTTTATATTTTATTATGAGGAAATACTTTTTAGTTATAAATTCTAGTTTTACTTAGTAGATCTCAATTATTTCACTTGCTCGATTTAAATGTGTGCAGCACGTTCGTCGTCTTCCAAAATAGATTAGATCTATGTAGATATTCGCTCCATGCGCGACAACAGCGCCAAGTAATGAATGAACTAAAGGAGGATATTGAGGTATAATCAGCATATAATTTAATAGAAGTTCGCTTTAAAAATTATAATATTTGATCTCAAAAAAATTCTATGAATATAAGAGCTATAGCTATAGCGAAAAGTTTTATAAATTCTTACTTTTTGTTGTTATCGATTCAGCTGATAAGAAATAAGCATGATCAATAAAAAAATACTAAATAAAATACTCAAAACTTAGTGAAAATTTGGTTATAAGTACTTTCAAAGTTTAAAAAAATAATAACACGAAATAAAAGTTTCTTACAAAACTAAAATTATTATTTTTCAATAAAATTGTTATATTAATAAAATAAATTTTTATTTTCTTCATAATTAAAAAAAAAAAAAAAAAAAAATTAATGAATAAAATGGTTGAAATATACAAGAAAAAATGTTGAACACATCAAAATGTAAGATCTTTTAATTATTGTTTGAAAATATTTATTAACTGTTAATAAAAAAAAAGCTATTCATTTTTTGATGTCTGTGATTTTCAGTGTTACTTTTATGATTGAAATAGAGGTTATGGTAGTACTTTTCCCTTCTTACTCCAGCTATTCATTTTTTTTTTCTTTGATTTTATTTCCAAGAAGCAACCGGAAATTTATGAAATTTACAATCGTTCTTTCTGCTCGTGTGTTTGTAGTTAAAAACACAGCAATTTCGATGGCTCATTTTATTTTTTTTAATTAAAAAAAAAAAAAATTAATTAACACGTGTATTTAATACGCCAGAAGAATAAAATATCCTCTTTAAGTACCGAAATTATCCGTAGCTCACGCTGGCATCGATTTAGTTTTCCCTACCATGATTTCGCAGGGAGCGAATTCGTATATCTAATTTGTCTTAATTTGGAGATTTACGTTGATCTAAGTACGTAAATCAAAAACTCGAGAGCGCAAAATATTAAATTGACATTAGGAAACCCGCCATACCTATGCGGATTAAAGCATTGATAGGATTGAGCTGCAAGAGAAAGGTCTAGGATTCGAGTTTGGGACTCGGGCTACTTAGGTTAGAACGGCTATTTGCAGGTAGGAACTATATATGAAACGGTAACAAGCTAATAAAGTTGTACTTCTAAGCAATAATTTACTAATATTAAATTAATAACAGATATCGATTAATTAATTTTAATACAATAAAACGACATTTAAAATATCAGGTTCATTGTGCTTCAATACTGCATATAAACATTTAAATTATTAAAATTAGTTAATATTATAATATTTTTGATGAATGAAGTTTACTAACATTAATTATTATTTTTATAATATTAATTACAGACATTCCGTCATGGTTTTCCACATCAGCCAACAGCAGTCGCATTTGATCCAGTGCAAAAGTTATTAGCTATTGGTACTAAATCTGGATCCTTAAGACTGTATCCTTATCAATATATAATTATTTTTTAACTTTCGATTTACATTTATTTGTTTGTTTATTTAATTATTTGAACACAATTATTTTATCTTGACCATAATAAATGATGGAAAATATCAAAATGAAACTTTAGACTCGGAAGACCGGGTGTGGACGTAAACATTAAACATGAGGGTGGTGCAGCAGTAATTCAACTTGAATTTCTCATCAATGAAGGGGCCTTGATTTCCGTAACTGCAGATGACACGTTACATTTATGGAATTTGAGACAAAAAGTTCCTCAGGTTATACAGAGTCTCAAATTTCAACGTGAAAGGTAATTAAAAAAAAATTCAATATGGTTTTACGAATTTTTCATCAAGCAATTTATCAAATAATCGATTAAGGTAAAGTACACGGAGAGAATTTGATTATATACTATCTACAATACAAAATTTTTAATTTGAACTATCTGAAATAAGAATAAAATTTTCCAGTGGTGATAATAATTAGTTTTACCATCGAAAATGATAACAGTTACAATTAAAGATGGTAACTGTTATCATTCAAGGTTGTGAAAATTCTAAAATAACAAATAAGATAAATACATGTAAATTAAAATCCTTTATTTATATCCATCGTATCAACAAAAAAAAATAGGTCTATCAGTTGATCCTGCAGGCCAGCCTTAAAACTTCCCGCTGTTTTCGAGCTCGATGAGCTCGAAAAAATTGTTGTGAATGGATTTTCGAGCTCTTCGAGCTCGAAAATACTTTTTTTTTTTTTTCGTCAACGATTTCTCTTGAACAAATGAACCGATTTCTATGGTTGAGGTGACATTCGACGTGACTTATAAATTTTTAGAGCTAATTAGATTTTTAAATCGATCCATCGAGCACATTAAAAGTTATCTAAAAAAACATTTTTGAAAAAATTTTATTTTTAGAATACCTTCGAACGCACTTGATCAAGCTCAATTTTTCACGGTTTTTAGGTATTAACAAGCCGCGTCGAATGACACCTTAACGATAAAAATCGGTTTATCCGTTCAAGAGTTATAGATATTTACATACATACGTACATACGTACATACATACATACATATATACACTCGGACATCATCTTGAATTTAGTCAGAATAGCTTCCTAGAACCTCAAAACGTCGACATCTGTTGGAATTTCGATTTTCGTAAATCGGGGTGAAAACAATAACTTCCCGAAATTTTTGAAAATCATCGATTTTCTTAGCGGGAAGTTGAAAAATTATTTTTTCATTTCGATTATGATTACACAATTAAAGGAACAAAACTTGTTCCTATAATTGTTTAGCAAAACTTTGATTAATCAACCCCGCGTCGATGTTTTGAAGTTCTAGGAAGCTTTTCTGACTAATTTCAAGATGATGCCCGAGTGTATGTACGTATGTATGTATGTAAATATCTAGAACCTTTGAACGGGTGAACTGATTTTGATCGTCAAGGTGTCATCGACGTGGCTTGTCAATATCTAAAAGCTGAAAAAAATTGAGCTTGATCGGTAGGCTTTGTTCAGAGATATTCCAAAGATAGACTTTTTTCAAAAAATTTTTTTTTTTGGATAACTTATAATGTGCTTGATGGATTGATTCCAAAATCAACTGGGCTATGAAGCTTCATAAGCTGCGTCGAATGCCGCCTCAACCATCAAAATCAGTTCATTCTTTCAAGAGAAACCGTTGTCGAAAGAATTAAAAAAAAAATTTTTTTTTTAGTATTTTGGAAATTTCTTAAAAATGACTGGATAAATCAATTTCAAAATCCGATCAGTTGTAGAACTCAATAAAACGCGTCGATTGACATCGTAAACGTCTCAATCGGTTTATTCGTTCGAGAGATATCGTTTGAGAAAAAATGGTAAAAAACTTTTTTTTTTTTGAAAACAAATGCATGCAAAAGTATTTTCGAGCTCGAAGAGCTCGAAAATGTATCTACAACAATTTTTCGAGCTCCAGGAGCTCAAAAACGGCGAGAAGTTTTGGGGCTGGCCTGCAGGGTCAACTGACAGACCGATTTTTAACTTCCCGCTTAGAAAATCGATGATTTTCAAAAATTTCGGGAAGTTATTGTTTTCACCCCGATTTTCGAAAATCGAGTTTTCACCAGATGTCGACGTTTTGAGGTCCTAGGAAGCTATTCTAACTATTTTCAGAATGATGTCTGAGTGTCTGTATGTGTGTGTGTGTGTGTGTGTGTGTGTGTGTGTGTGTGTGTGTGTGTGTGTGTGTGTGTGTGTGTGTGTGTGTGTGTGTGTGTGTGTGTGTGTGTGTGTGTGTGTGTGTGAATGGCCTATAACTTTTTAATTTATGAATCGATTTAGATGTTCAAGGCGGCGATTGAAAGAGCTTGTTGGCCGTCAACTTTCCTGAAAATTTCAGATCATTTGATCAAGTAGACTCGAAAAGATTGGCGAATTACGAAAAAAAAAAATTTTTTTTTTTTAGTTTTTTATTGATTTCTCAGAAACGAATTAAACGATCTACTCCAAAATCTAATCAGCTCTAGAGCTCAATAAAACTCGTCGAATGCCGCCTTAACCATCTCAATCGGTTAATTTGTTCGAGAGGAACCGTTGGAGAAAAGAATGGTAAAAAACGGTTTTTTTCAAATATCTTCGAGACGGCTTAATCGATCGCTTTCAAATTCTAGTCAGCTCTAGAATTCAATAAAAAGCGCCTATTGCCACCTCAAACGTCAAAATCGGTTGATTAGTTCAAAAGATATCAGCGTTGAAAAGTTGAAAAATAACATTCAAAGTTATTTTTTCCAGATAAATCAAAATATACCACACTAAAATGTGTCTAAAATCTTACAAACTTTTTCTCTTTATGGTCTCTTTTAATCATCATATAATGCCATCAAACTTGTTCTTTAGTTTAAACCATTTTATCAATGAAAAAATTGGAAAAACACAGTTTTTAATCATTTTCTCGGATATTTTATATATTATTGCTCTGACCTAAGCCAAAACTCATTTAAATCTTGATTTTGATCACTGACATTGATTTCTGCATCAATATGTTTAGTTTATTGAACATAATTGGAAATTAAAATTTAAAAACCGCTTGTTTATTAATGATTTTCGATTCTTAAACTTTTAAACTTTAACATAATGCGTAACTTGCTAGAGTTTAAAAAACTCATAAAAAAACAATCGCGTGCAATATGATTTTCGAGCTCGAAAATATAGTCACATTAATATTTTCGATTTCCTTGAGCTCGAAAACAGCGGGAAGTTTTGGGGCTGGTCCGCAGGGTCAACCGACAGACCGATTTTTCTGATAGGTTTTGAGTTATTTCTAGGTATCTGGGATTCTGAACTTTTTAACATATGATGAGCTTGAGTGGATGATAATGAAGTTGAGCCAGAAATTAAAAGAGGTCTTTTTTTCAATTGATGGATCTATGGAGTTGTTGTATACTTGAGTTGTTAGATATTGTAGTTGTTTGTTGCTATTATCTTTAGGTACTATAATATTAGAAGTACTTTAGTCCGTGTTAAGGTCTAGTAATTGCTGTAATGTTACATCAGTTGATTTGTTGATAATTTCAGGAGTCGTGGCCGAGTTATTAGGGCAAACTTTGGCAATATATCCTTCCCGTTGACAAACAAAACATATAAGTGAGTTAGGGAGGGGTACATATTATATACTGTATCATCAAATTTCGTAATAGATGCTACCTGCATTTATTGCAATTAGAAGAAATCCAATCTTAGGGAATAATACAGTTTACATGAATAATTATACTCGCTATAATTAATTTACACACATATTGTTAATACGTTAATGGCCCAAACTATTGAGATCTTATATTTCTCTGATCTGTGCAATCGGTATCGTTATTGTATTATTTGGATACTCTTGTCTAATATGAAGTTATTATATTGATCTTTATGTAATGTAGTTTGTTACTATGCTGATGTCTTTATTTGATTTATTTAATAATATATATTGTACTTAAAACCTATATTATTGTATTTTTGGTGTTGATCACAAGGAGCGTTGCTCCATGATCGAATAATAAATAAATAAATAAATAAATCAAAAGGAATTTGTAAAATATCTATGAGCTTTTTGACATCATCAGGGCTTATATATACTTGTCGTCTAAAACTCATGATGTGTGAGTGACCAGGCTCATAAGAATTTGCATTAAGACAAGTAATTGATGACGTAGTTTTGACACCGATCTTATCAACTGCTTCAATAATGTGGCTATGTGGGATTATCGGTGCCACGTTGAATAGTATAATCCTCTTATTTTTATTTATCAATGGTCGAAGGTTTAGTTCTCTTTCTCCGATTATAATAGATTTATGGACTGTTACTAGTTTATCAGCAATTTCTTTGGTCGCTACGCATATATAAATTCTGTTATTCGCAATTTTAGCGATGAATCTTATTTGCGGTAATTTTTTTATCTATTGCATTAATCTACTCCTTAATCGTAAGACCTTCGATTGCATCTATTATAATTGCACATTACTTAGTAGGAAAAACTTCATTTTTTGCAGCATTTACGTAGCTGTTTGGCACTGAGATAGACGCCATCATGGTAGCTGAGCCTCTTTTTGTAGTCAAAAAGAACGCTCCTTCAACTTCACTCCACCTACTGGGGTGTATCTTCTTTATCAGTTTTTAGTACTGAATTGTAGATACTTTGATACACTAATAACCACTTAGCATACACAAGACAACTATTATAATACACATACACCACAGTAGTAAATACGTATCGAAAGAGACAGCTCTCCAAACACGACCGTACTGTTTGGTCGTCCGAAGACGAAAAGTTATAGGGCCTTATACATATAGCTATAAGAATCTATTGGATTTTTTAAGCAGGGTACTTTTGTGTGTCGAAAAACATAGGACCTATACTTAAATATTTTATGTGATTTTTAAATTATTGTAGATGAAGGCAAGACGTTCGGAGGGCTGGAAAATATATTCACAAATGTCTTCGAGCTCCACCAGCTTGAAAAGAGCGGAAAGTTTCGGAGCAGGCCCGCTGGGTCAACTATTCTCCAGATTTTTAATTTTCCGCTATGAAAGTTTTCAAAAAAAGAGAAGTTATTAGTTTCAGATCGATTTTTGAAAATCTAGTTTCTATCAGATCTCAGAGTTTTAAGATCCTAGGAAGCTTTTCTGATTATTTCTGGATCGACGTCCATCTAAGCCCCAATTTTCGAAAATCGAGTATTCATGTCAACGTTTCGAGGTCCTAGGAAGTTATTCTGACTCTTTTCAGAATGATGTTCGAGTGTCTGTATGTATGTATGTATGCATGTATGTATTCTGACATTTTTTTCCGTATGTTTGGTATTCCAACTCGCTGGTTAAATTTAAAAGTTATTTTACTCTCTCTTTTGATCATTTCTATCAATTCCTGTCCAATTAGATTGAATTTCTCAAATATAATGGCGAACAAAATTGTAAAAAACGATCCTAATTTCGTCAACCGGTTTCCAGATTATTTTTCGTAGTTGTTGTTGCATAACTCGAAATTTATCGGACCACTTTGTTACAAAATTTATTCAAATCTAAGTCTAAAAAGTTCTATCGTTTTTCCGCAAAGAATGTACAAATCGGTAAATTCATTCTGAAGATATCGTCGGACTAAAATTGCCTTTGTACATCGAAATGTGCTTTGTTTTGGTACAACCATATTTGGAGCTCGAGGAGCTCGAAATTGATAATAAAATAGCTCAGAGAGCTCGAAAACAGCGGGAAGTTTCGGGGTTGGCCCATAGAGTCAAACGTTTTTGATTTTATTTTTAGGCACCCTAAAATGTATGTATAATTTCAGATAATTGAATATATTAAATTAATGGAAAGTCGAAAATATTTTTTAATTAAAAATTATTATATTGTTTTGCTGAATTTATTTAAATTCCAGAATAAGTTTTTTTACCATACCTGAGCCGAAAGTTTACATTCCTGCCCTGCTTAGAGAGAAAAATAGTATATTACACACCTAGGGAAGGAAAGTAAGAAATGTCTCAGATCGCATGTAGTTGTTGGCCGAGGCGAAGCCGAGGTCAACAAACATGTGATCTGAGGCTTTCTTACTTTCCTTCCCTAGGTGTGTAATATACTATTTTTCTCGTCGACGGAGGTGGAAAGCGGCATCTTCGTTTTGCACAGCGGGACGAAAGTTGACGCTTTCCGCCCGGAGGCGAGAAAAAGTCGTTTTTTCCTTTTAAGAGAAAACAAATGACGGAAATTATCGCATACGCCATTTTCTTTTGAAACAGAGGCCAAAAATATAAACTTTTAGGTGCAGATCTGATGAAAAATTGTATTCACACTACGGAGGAATGTAGGACGTCCCAATCCCCGTGTTTGCCACCCTCGTCTTCGGCTTGGGTACGCAATTATACACGCGGGTTGGAATGCCCTACTTTTCTCCCTTGGTGTGTAATATACTATTTCTAATTTTTATTTTTGCATTTTTTTTTTTTATATACAATTCTTGGTACTTTGTTCGAAGGATAACGTCAATCCATCTACCATTACAAAGCAAGTGGCTGTATGTTGGTACTGAAAGGGGGAACATTCATGTACTTCACATCGAGACCTTTGTTTTATCTGGATACGTGATCAACTGGAACAAAGCAATAGAAGTGTAAGTATCATCAATATTTCTTACTTTATTCAACAAATGGTTGGTGTAAAATAACTAATAGTATACTACTGTATGCTCCTATTGTTTATTATGTGCTTAAAAAGTAAATATATGTGAGAGTTTCAACAGAAGATGTGTAATGCTTCTGAGGGAATTAATTTCTACTGTCACGCGTAACCTTGATCCTTTTGGCACGTACTTATAAATTTATAAAAAATATCAAAATTGTATAGGAAATCAAATTTAAACATTTAATACATAAAATAGCTAGATTCACGAATTATTTAAATCTTAGAAATTGTTTTGGTAATTTTATATAATCAGTAAAAATATTCGTTTCTGTTTAATTTAACATAATGGGTTTTCATTTACTCTTACACTGAGAAAATAAGGTTGAAAGTAAATATTACTTAATTTAAGTAAATATATTAATGGTATAGTGCACAGTTGAAAATTTTGTATTCTTGTGTATAAAAATTCGATGGTTAAATATTTTGTGTTAATTATTTGACACCATTAATTAATAAAGTTGAATGTGTTATCTAATCTCAACAAGTTTTAAATCTGTAATATCACTTAACACAAGTATAATGTGTTAAATTAACACAAAAAATTGAGTGGACCGTTTGGGACATGTGATTTGTGTTAAATTTAACACAAATTTTTCAACTGTGTAGCAATGGAAAATTTCATCAGTTCAAGTAAATAATTTTACCTGATTCATAACCAAAATTTTATTGCGCCTATGAATGATTCAAGAAGATACTTATTTATACCATATTTATTTCTGATAGTTAGAATAATATATTTCTTTGAGGTGAGTTCAGTTGTACTTCTGGAGAATAAATAAATGTTAGATTTTAATATATAATTATTGAAGTGAAATATATATTGTTTCTTACGTGGAGTAAGACATTACTAATATTGAAGAAATCCCTGATGAAAAAATTCCGATTAAATCTGATTTAAACTCAATCGGATTTATTAGATTCTATTGGATTCAAACGTTCAATCACAATTAATCGGAAGTGTTCCAACTATTTGAATGAATTTTAATCGGATTGAATTGGAAAACAATTAATTTATTTTTAGAATATTTACCGATTGAAATATTTAAATCAGATTCTATCGGATTAAATCGGAAAATAATAATTTTTCATTGATCATTTTTCCGATTGAATCCGATTAGAATTTTTAATCAGATACAATCGAAGTTTTTTTAGTCAGAAATAATGCCAGATATTTAATGACACTTGATATCTATTTTAATAAAATACCAGTTTATTTCTAATGATAGATATTATTGATTGGTTTAAGCATTTTCATTGTAACAAGTAAATATTTTTTTGTATCAAGTAAACACTTACATCAACCAAATTGTTAGAAAGTAAAAATTATATTCGTATTATATCATAACATTTATGATCTTTGCGATGGCTTAGATGATATAGGTGTGTATGATTTCCCTCTCTACTACTTGACACACATATTTGACTCTTCGTTATTGCTCGGTATAGCAGCATTCCCCTAATATGTAGTAAGTTGACTCCGTGGATTAGATGTCTTGAAGAAAAATTTTAATCGTAAACTTTTTTGTTGCATGGTGAGCTCGAACCCTCGTGCTTCTGTGATTAATATACAATTCAGTATTTTAGAACGCTTAGCCATCAAGCGCGTTAGAAACTTGATAGTTATTTTTGTATTTACGGTAGTTCACTATAGTATAGCATAATCGATGTTCATAGCGTTGCAGACCTTGATTTATATACTTCAATAGTAAATTCACTTTCTTTAAAGAGATATTCCATTAAAGTGAAAATAAAAAATGATTCGAACTACTCACAACTTTTCATTCATTGAGAAGAAAAATATACTCTAAACAAATATATCAATACTTAAAACAAAAACAATTTTGTTTATAATTCAAGTAAATTTATTTCTTAATCAAGTTAATATTCACTCAATCAAGAGTAATTATTCTTTAATATTAGAGTTTGCATCCAGTAAATTTTAAATTACATGGTAAATACGGTAAATTCCGCGATACTGCTATCGTTTCTGAGGTTGGACACCCGATAGATTAAGTTTTACAGTATAATTGTCGTGTATTATGTTAGCAATCCTGGAAACTAATACGGTAACTCTTTGATAATTTCTGGTAAACTAAGGTACATTCCGCAAAATTGACCGTTATTGCTGCAAAATGTACTGTCGTTGACCAGAAATTGTCGTCAAGTTACCATACTGGCTCTAATAAATGACTGTATAAAGTTATATCTATTTATACCAGGCCAGATCAATCCATATTTGACCATATATAGACATATCCAGCTATCTTTAACTAAGTGCATCGGGTTTTATCTGATCATATATGGCCATATTGAGCCATGTTTGGTCATGCATGACTATCTGCCTATGACTATATATATATATATATATATATGTATTTATTTATGTGTACAATAAGAATAATAATAGCTGTTGAAGAATCATCTATGTTGAACCAATATTTGCTGTTTTATTGTAAAGAAAAAGCATAGAACAAATATCTTTTGTTTTTTCTTTCTGTGTTAAGCGATTCTTTCGTTTTCGACAGTAGAAGTCATAGAACACGATCGCAGGGAGTTGAAGTAAAAATAAAAATAAGAGATCAATAATAACAATAAGAAGAAAAAGAATAGCAAGATAGTTCGTTATTGGCTTTAGATGATACGTTCTGTAACAGTTTGTAAATCAACGAAAGAATTCTTACCTGTGGAAAAAAAACAATTGGTTATTTAATATACGACATTAATAGTAATTTATTTTTCGAAATTTAGATACTTTTTTTTTTATCGATAAATCCCCGATTCGAAATTAGAATCGTCAGTCGAACGTAATGAACGTTGGAATCGCAAGTCGGACGTATTAGACGTAGGAATAGTCATCTAGACATTCAATGTTAAAAAAGATAGACAAAATCGATTTCCTTCGGCTTTCCTGTGGGGGATTTTAGTGGGTTGAATGATAAGAATACATATCCGACTTACAAATTTGAACTGTGGCACAAATATTCTCAACAATCTTAGGAATTTCCGACCATCAGTATTTTCTCCGAAATCTAACTTCGAGGGGGGTTTCAGTGGGGTCAAAAATTAAAATACTCGCATTTTTTTATCATTTGGATTACAGACTTGAGCTTTGGCACAAATATTCCCAACAATCTTACGAATCCCCCGCCTTCGGAATTTTCCCCAAATCTAACTCCGAGGGGCATTTTACTCGGGTGAAAGATTAAAATACTTGCGTCTTGACATAATGATACTTACAGGCGTAAAATTTGGCATTAATGTCCCCAATAATCTCAGAAATCCCCCACCATTTGTATCTTTTGAAAAACCAACTCTAAGAGGGATTTCAGTGTGGTCAAAGTTAAAAATACTCTTTTTTTCTATCATAAGTTTTTCCAGGCTTGAACTTTGGCACAAATATTTCCAACAATCTTACAAATTCCCCACCATCGGGATTTTTTTCAAAAAGTAACTCCGAGGGGGGTTTCAGTAGAGTCAACGATTAAAACACTTTCGTTTTTTTTCATAATATAAATTAATTTTCGAAAAAATTACCGATGGTAAGAAATTCGTAAAATTGTTGAGAAGATTTTTACGCCAAAGTTCAAGTCTGTAAGCCAAATGATGAAAACACGAGAGTATTTAAATCTCGACCTCACTGAAGCCCTCACGGCGTTAGTTTTCGAAAAAAATACCGATGGTGGGAGATTTGTAAGATTGTTGGGGATATTTGTGTCAAAGCTCAAGTTTGTAAACCGGATACTGCAAAATCGGGAGTATATTTATCGTTCAACCCACTAAAACCCCCATGGGAAAGCCGAAAGAAATTGATTTTGTCCATCTTTTTTAACATTGAACGTTCATTACGTCTGACTGACGATTCCATCGTTCATTACGTCCGACTGACGATTCTACTTTCGACTCAGGTTTACAAAGTAAAATCTTTTCTCAAACCATATCAATTTATTACTCATTTAAGAAAAGAGTTATTGTAATAAAATATTTTTGTTGAAAAAAAAAATAATAAAATTGACTTAATCCTATTCTACACTTGAAAATTTTTTTCAGGTCAAGAAAATCTCATCCAGGAGCTGTTATCCATCTAAGTGATAATCCATTGGACTTGAGTAAGGTGAATAGAATAAATAATTTCATAAATAAGATATTTAGTTACTATTAGTACTTAAACATTTCTGTTCATTTAGTCTTTTTTTTTATGTTCATTGAAACGGAATCCAGCAAAATCTGGTTATAAACATTTGTTAACCCTTTAGAGTCAGAGGATCTTGAAACGTCTACGTGTGAGACTACTGGGGAGAGCGCGAATCGTAGAGTCCCGTGAGCATGTATGAGTGACATGTGATAGTAGTAGTGTGCCTGTGAGTACCCTTCCACTCGTTTGAATCTCGCGCTGCGTTCATCGACAGTGACGTAGTTAGTATTGTAGACGTGAGGAAATAGTCTCCGAAAGTAAGGTTAGAAAAGTTAAAAAAATTTTGTACATTGCTATGTAATTGCAATATTACTTAACTATATTTATAATGTAACCAAATGTTGTTCTTACTTTGAATTTAAGCCCTTTGATATTTATTGTTCAATAAATTAAAAATAAAAAATAAAATTATTTTTTACTCCCCACTCAGGTGAAATTTTTTCTCTTATAATACGACCCTGTAACATTTGCTTCGCGCTCTTTCTAATTCTATCGGGTTCTGCCAGACTGAAGAGTGGGGTTTCAAGGTCAGACTCTAAAGGGTTAAGAAGTAGGGACAAAATAAATCTTAGAATCAACCGCCTCCACCATATTTGAATTTAGTGACCATCGAGTTTATTTATATGTGTGTACATAATGTTTTCTCCGCGTTATAAGTGTTCTCATGGTATTTTAGCAGTTTTTAGATAATGCTTGGAAGGTCCTTCCATCATAAAAGTTTCCTGAATATTTTTATTATGTCAATATAATATTGTTACTCGTGAAAAATTTTTACCATTAAGATTTATGAAATCTCATTGGATTTGATCAAATTGATATCACCATTTTTGTTTGTCTGTTCTTATATTCTCTTATCTCAACATCGGCTTGACCGTTTTTGATGGAATTTCAGATATAGTAAGAACATGTAATTACGAAAATGACAGGCGCTTATTTAACTTTGTGCTATGAAAATCGGCAATCTTCTAAAAATTCAGGGTTGTTCCATCCGGATTTTAAAAAATTAAGTTATCATTAAATGTCGACGTTTTGAACAGAACTAAATGGATAAGAGCTCGTTCAAAAAGAATAATGATAAATGGAGAAAGTCTTTTTAAGAGATAATTAAGTCAAGTCGCGATTTACCATTTCTCTTGAAGCAACTTATTCACCAGTAACGAAAAGTTATACCATGTAAGAACCTTTCACGCCACATTCGTCTAGGGTATCTCTATTTCTTGAGATGGATGAAGTGTTACGCCCACAAAGGTTAGACTCGCGGTGGCCGTGAGACACCACATGTCAATGGGCTCCGCATGGAATGGACAATGAAAGTAACCGGTTTCTAGTTAGCTTAATTACATTAATTTTTTTTTTTCTTTGGGATGAGTAGTCATTTTGTATTTGACTTGAACAATTAAAGTGCTAAAAGCTGGCAGAGTAGTTAATCATTCAGGGACGGAACAAATGAATCTGACATTGTTGGAGAGAACCAATCTTAGTCAATAAGGTTAAGCTGTGACATGTAACTGAAGTTTCGAACGTTCATTGAACGATAATAAATTTTGAAGATATTACTATTTTAAACCTCAGATTTTAGTAAAATATGAATTAAAACTACAGTAAATGATATATTTGACCCATCGAAAGCATTGACCCCACTCCCATTTGTCGGAACCACCTCCACAGTCAAGTTGTAGATATTTTTCAATGTGCCGGCAGGAAGACCCCATCAAAAAGGTGTAGTAGATATATTAGGCAAGTCTAATGTGCCCGAGAAAAATATACATTCCACACACATTTGTCGGAACTATTTCCACGGCCAAGTCGTGGATATTTTTGAATGTGCTGGTAGGAAGACCCCACCAAAACGGTGTGGTGGGTATATTAAGCAAGTCTTTTGTGCCCGTGAAAAATATATACCCCACTCCTATTGGTCGGAACCATCTCCACAGCCAAGTTGTAGATATTTTTGAATGTGCTGGTAGGAAGACCCCACCAAAACGGTGTGGTGGGTATATTAAGCAAGTCTTATGTGCCCGTGAAAAATATATACCCCACTCCCATTGGTCGGAACCATCTCCACAGCCAAGTTGTAGATATTTTTGAATGTACCGGTAGGAAGACCCCACCAAAACGGCGTAGTGGGTATATCAGACAAGTCTTATGTGCCCGAGAAAAATATATACCCCACTCTTATTTGATGGAACCACGTCGACAGACTTTTCACGGGCACATGAGACTTGCCCGATGTACCGACCTCATTGTTTTGGTAGGGTCTTCCTACCGGCACGTTCAAAAATATCTACAACTTGGCCGTGGGATTGGTTCCGACAAATGGAAGTTGAGTTTATGATTTCTACGTGCCCATAAGACTTGCCTAATATACCTACTACACCGTTTTGGTGGGTTCTTCCTACCAGCACATTTAAAAGTATCTACAACTTGGCCGTGGAGATGGTTCCGACAATGGGAGTAGGGTCGATGCTTTCGATGGGTTAAATATATCAATTACTGTAGTTTTAATTCATATTTTACTAAAATCTGAGTTTTAAAATAGTGATATCTTCAAAATCTATTTTGGTTCAATGAACGTTTGAAACTTCAGTTACATGCTGTGACATCATTTTCTTGAATCGGCCTGTTCGCCAATACAGGGTGCTGGTACTAAGGGTGGACTTTTCCAACTTCACTCCGACCAGAGTCTATTTCCAGATATGAAAGGGGTGTTGGTCCAAAGAGTTTTGGACTTGTCGTGGGTGTGGTCAGATTTCACGCTTTAGCCGAGTTTATTCATTGGAATATGATTTTCGACAAATTTAAGGCCATATAACCCGCTCTTAAGTATGCACGTCCTATATAGCCGTGAAAGATTAGTATCTCGTCCAACGTTACTTGTAATTAGTGCACTGACTTTGTTGATTTTATCACTGCGACTCTAGCAAGCAAGTCAGGAAAAGTCTGAAACCATTTTTGGCGTGTCTTTATGACTATCTGAATTTTTTGGGTGACTTACTTCAGTTTGTGATCTTCAAGACAGATGATGATGGTGTTAAATCCGGATATCGCTGGGATTGTGTAGTGAGAAAAGTGATTGAAAGTTCACGATTTGAGATTCCATTAATAAAACTGTATGGGGATGATAGCTTATTGTCAGTACCCGAAAGGATGACATTCCGAGGACTAACAATGTTCAATAATTTCGAATTAAAGATCCAGTTTACGATGGAATCTGAAAAAAGTAGTTGATTAGTTTCTTTGATGTCGAAATTGCCCGATTAATGGATGGGACCATAAAGACGGACTGGTATACGAAGCCTACGATTTCCAATCGGTTGCTCAACTTTCATTCAAACCATATTATGAGCCAAAAAATGGACATCATAAAAGGCCTAAGATAAAATCGTATCAAAGTGACGAACGTATTATTAAAAAATGGCCCAGAGCCCTGGTTAAACAAGCTTTGGATAACCATAATCCTGGCCAGACAAAGAGTGGACATACATTGTTGATTAACTATTACCGTTTCTCATATATTCCTGCCATGAAATAAGATAGATCGTCGTATTACGGAGAACGGAGGTAAATTAGCATTCCATAACTTAGAAACTGATGGAAGATTTATTCTCAGTCAAAGAATAGAATTCTAATGCTAAAACAGTCTGGTTAATGTATAAGATCCCGGGGCGATACAGACTTTCTTATTTTAGGTAAACAAAACGAGTTTAAAACAAGGCTTAAGTGGGGGGGGGGGCTATGGGCTAAATCGTGAAAAAAACGCTTTTTTCATGAATATTTTTTAGGCGTATGGATTGAGCAACATTATTAAAACCTTTTGAATATTATTAAGTTTATATATAACAACATTAGGTAATTTTTTAGGTAATAGTATTTGCAAACAAGCCGGTGATGGAGCTTTTCCTAGAACGTCTTTAAAAAAGATGATTTGCGGTGAGCAGTGTATCTCCCCTGATTAAAAAAAAGTATTAAAAAGTATTTGACAGGATTCAGAAGGATTAAAATTTTAATACTTTCAAATCCTGTTAAATACTGGAAATCCTAAAATTTCAATCTTTTTAATCCTGTCAAATACTTTTTTTTAATCAGGGTCAGCTGGACATTATCTGAAAAAAAAACCATTGAAATTTAATCAAAGCATTATTAAAAGCTGAAAATTTACGTCATTTTGGGGGTGGGAAACCCCCTTGATGTAAAAAAAGTTCTAAAACTCAACGTTGGGGGGAGGTTTTTTATACCTAGAAATTGTGTACCAAGTTTGAAATGAATCGGTAAAGTAGTTTTAAAATCGCAGTGCTCACGGACTTTGAAAAAGTAGTTTCGAGGAAAATGCATGTAAAGTTTTAGATGCTAAAAAAGTAAAAAAAAAAATAGTATATTGTGTGACAAGGGATGAAACAAGACGATTTCAGACTAGGGTGAGGTTGGCTGCCCGAGCCGCAGGCGAGGGCTGAAATCACCCGCAGTCTGAAATCGTGTTTTATCCTGAGTCACACACTATATTTTTCATGATTACCTGTATCGGAACTTAAAGATTCAGTGTCAGCAGCCAGTAAGAAACAAGTTAATTTCAAGCCAATGATGCGGAGAACTGTTAGAGAATGAGCATTATGTGATTTACAGTCACTTATTAAATAGTAAATAGTACAAAAATATTATTTTCACTCATTTTTTAGTAATTTTATTTGGTTGATTAAAACTGTCACTTAAAAAATGAAATGAGTAAGCTGAAGTGACAAGTAAACAAATGAGAGTAATAGGGCTGCAAATGAACATTAAATATATCTAGCACAGGGCAGAAACAATTGCGTTTCTTCCCAGGGGAAGAAACACGCATGTTTCTGCCCGCTGTGAAGGGATTTGTGAATTACGAATTCGCTAGCAGTTGTTTGCAACATCGGCTTGAAATTAGCTTGTTTCGACGGGCTGTAGAAACACTGAAACTTCAAGTTTCGATGCTGGTATCATGAAAATAAATTTTTTTTTTTTTTAACTTACACTGAATCATCGATTCCAGCTCCATGAAGTAGAGTCCCTGCAGCAGCTTCGATTTCTTCAGCCTCTAATTTCTAAGAAGACCAATTAGTTGATAACTTCGAGAGTTTTGCTCTGATCGACTTCAAATTCGGAGACAATATTCTTAAAATGTGTAGCTATAAGAAAATGAAAGAAAAAAAATTCGATTTTTAGCCCCCCCCCCCCTCTAAACAGCATCATTATGACTATAAGGACAGCAGAATTGTGAAAGCAGAAAAAACGGCTTCAGTAACTCATCATATGAAAATTTCTTTTATTCGATACAGAAAACTTGTGAAATAATGGTTTTGAATCACAATTACATTTGTTAAAAGAACTATATATTCGATAAGTAGCTAACAACTTACGCGTTATTACTTTGTAACCCGGGTGAAAAAATTGTATATAATTTAATATGGAAAACGGCCCTATATAATTATATAGGACTATATATAATCACATAGAATTGAATACTTAATTATATTACTTCACAATTATATCATTAATATATTTTTTCAATCATATTGTAGATACTCTCTCTAGACTTTAATTAGAATATTTAACTTCCCGCTAAGAAAATCGACGATTTTCGAAAATTTCGGGAAGTTATTGTTTTCACCCCGATTTTCGAAAATCGAGTTTTCATCAGATGTCGACGTTTTGAGGTCCTAGGAAGCTATTCTGACTATTTTCAGAATGATGTCTGAGTGTCTGTATGTATGTGTGTGTGTGTGTGTGTGTGTGTGTGTGTGTGTGTGTGTGTGTGTGTGTGTGTGTGTGTGTGTGTGTGTGTGTGTATGTATATAAACTCTTTGTAACTTTTGAACTAATGAACCGATTTGGATGTTTGAGGCGGCGATTGAAAGAGCATGATGGCCATCAACTTTCCTGAAAATTTCGGATCATTTGATCGAATAGACTCGAAACTATCTGCGAATTACGAAACAAAAAAAATTTTTTTTTTTAGTTTTTTATTGATTTCTTAGAAACGACTTATACGATCAATATCAAAATCTAATCAGCTCTAGTACTCAAAAAAACGCGTCGATTGCCACCTCAAACATCAAAATCGGATAATTCGTTCGAGAGTTATCGCGGGAGAAAGAAATGGTGAAAAACGGTTTTTCCTAAATATTTTCGAAACGACTGACGCGATCGATTTCAAATTTTAATCAGCTCTAGAAGTCAATAAAACGCGCCGATTGCCACCTCAAACGTCAAAATTGATCAATTAGTTCGAAAGATATCGGCGTTGAAAAGTTAAAAAAATAACATTTTATGTTATTTTTCCCGGATAAAACATAATATAACTTACTAAAATGTGTCTGAAGTCATACCAACTCATCCTTTATATGGTAACTTTCGATACATAATGTCATCGAACTTGGTTTTTAGTTTAAATCATAATATAAACAATAAAATCGATAAAACGTAGTTTTCAATATTTCTCCCGGATATTTCATATTTGATTGTTTCTCACATGAGTCAAAACTAATTTAAATCTTGATTTGAATCCCTGGCATTAATTTCTGCCTGAATACACTTATTTTATTGAACATAATCAGGGATTCAATTTTAAAAACCGCTTCATTAACAATTCTTGATTCTTTTATAAATTTTCAAACTTCAGCATCATAGGCAACTTGTTAGAGCTTGAGATGATCGTAAAAAAATAATCGCATGTGATAGCATTTTCGAGCTCGAAGAGTGTATACTCAATTAAGCAAATATATCGTCAATCCGCCGAAAATTGCATCGTGACCAAATTGGTTTCAATGCTAATTGTCTACAATAAGGTTTTTTGTTAATCGTAACGTGGGTAAGCCCCACTTCTAAACAATTACCGTTGTTTATCTGCCTTGAGCTTGTAAACGACGCCCCAGTGCTCTTTGTTATCGTTCGACGTGACAAACTCCCGACAGCTGTTTTCTTCCCGTCTTGTGGTGTGTTTCGAATACATTACAAAGTATCAAGTACATCTTTTTCAGTTCTATTATTTTACCTTCTTCTGTTTCTCTTTGATATTACTTTCTGGCTCTGGAAACTACTCTCTTTTCTTTTGTTAGGTATCTGGTCCACTACGAGTATGATTTTATATGCAGCTTTTTCCGCGGGATAGCTTTCTCGTATGGTTCTATTATGGTTTTAGTCAGGGCATCGGCATAACGTTCCACGTCTACGACCGTTTCGATCTCAAGTCCTTCAAGATTTGCTCCTGCGAGTTCTGGTGGTATCTCGTAGAGCTTTTTTTAGTCGGCCAACGTAAGGTTGAACCTCTTGAAGTCCTTGCCATCAAAACCCTCCCGTTCCCTTAATATTTCTGGGCTAATTTCAATAACAGAGTGGTCAGTATGCTGCATCCACTCGCGTTTGATTGACTAGTTTAGTGCGTACTATGCAAGTTTCAGGGTGGCAAGGGTGACACCTATATATGATTCCCCGGCTGTCGCTCAATAAGTTGGGCCTTCCCTTTTGATGTTTAAAATATCTAACCCATAGTCGTCTATAAAGACTTCTAGTTCTTTTCCCTTCTTGTTTGTTTCTAGGTTCCATCTAATAGGCCTAGCTTTTGAGTACATAGCAAATAAAACCCCTTCCTCCCTCAGTGCTTGAACCCCTTTTTCTAATTGCAGGATGTGAATTTCAATTTTGTCACAATACTGGAAGTATGATGATACCACATAGAGAGAAGTGCCTAAATTCAGAATTAGAGCGCATACACAGCATGAAGTGTTCAGTTGAGAAATCTGCATTATTTTGTACTTTGAATTCGTTAAGCAAATAGCTGCAAATGGCCTTTCCTCAGTTGTGGCAGCAATCTGCACACCACCGCCATAACCGAGCTTATTGAAACCTTTGTCCTTCGCTGCTGCGTCTGGCTCCTGTCGAAAAGTACATCAATACGTATCTTCTCCTACAAGGCACCTTTCTCAAGCGTTCTGGCCCTATCGTTTCGTAATTTTATCTGCAAGACTCGAATACCATCCACGTTTATACCTCTCCCTCCTTTTCTACTTGCTGTCGGATTAGATGGGGGTGGATTTTCGTATCGCGACCTAAACCCTTTTACTGTGTTTTTTTTTTTTTCGAATCTACCGTGGGCAATGCTACTCAGCCCGGGTACCAGAAGGTTTAGCGATCAAGGCAACACGGCTGGCCACTCTGCCACTCCTTCGCATGAGCGTAGTGCTTATCGTCTTTAACGAAATCTTTGCATCTTTGGCGTCGACCACACCATGACCTTCCTCTCACACAGGGAACAATCCCACACGATTCGAACTTTGGTTCACTTTAGGTGCGACGTTATTAACGTGCGAGAGAAAAGTCATGTTTGTTTGTTTGGTTGGGTCGCTAAACTCCTGGTTTTGGCTATGGGGGAAAAAAAATAAAAAAACTCACAAGAAGATTTACATCGACCTGTGGCATTGATTATAAATGGCTAGCGATTCCTACGTAAGAAGTCATTCAGTCCTATGACGTGGAGTCACTCAGACGACCCGTGGCAGAGCTACGTTTTATTTTAGAAATAAAGGAGAAGGATCGCAGAGGCACCTGTTAGTTTCCTGCAACTCAACTTTTGGGCTGTTGTAGTTGGAGTAATAATAGCTAAAGCCACGTAAGAGGCAGTGCTTGCTGGTCTGGCCCATTTTAGAGCACTTTTGACTGCTTTCGCCGGATAATATTGAAATTAACCATATTTTATACTTTCCGTATGAACACAACAAATATTGATGCTTGCTGAACACCAAATTAAGCAAATATATCATCACTTTGCTGACAAATGCTTACTGATCAAATTAGTTTCCATGCAATTTGTCTATAGTAGGATTTTTACTGTTTGAAACATGAGTGAGCCCCACTTGAATAAAAACTAAAATTTGTTCATTTGAGAAGAAAATTTTGATTTTCTGAATCGTTAAAAAAAATTCTCTTATCAAGAATGTTTTTATTGGTTCAAGTTAACTGTATTTTCTGTATAGGGAAACTAAAATTTGAAAGACGCGTTTATGTTTTCATAATGTAAAAATAAAGAACTTTATAAGCTAAAAGAAAACCTTTTATTACAGGCCGTTTTATACTATTTGTATTAAAAAATAATTCCAGCTTTTAATATTGATTCTGAATGTATTTAAAAATTTTCTGATGTTTTTGCGAATGATCACTCCATAGAACAAACAGTTAACTTGAATCAAGAAAAATATTCTTTATTCAAAAAAATTTTTTTTAACCATTTGGATAATTAAAATTTTCTTGCACCAAGTGAATAATTATCTTGAATCGAAATTTTTTTTCCTAGTCGCCATATTTTATTATGCTTGAATCGAAAAATTTTTACTTGCTTCAAGAGTTTTTATTTCTTAGTATGAAAAATATTTTTTTTGAAGAAAGTTCATTTTAAAAAGTAAAAATGAATTATATTTTTTAATTGAACTACTTAAAACAGAATATAGTAAAATGATGAGTCCTTTGAAAATACAAGTAGTAGTAAAACACATTACACCTGTAATAGAATCTAGAGATTGCTTGTTAATAAAACGGAAAGATTTGAAATGTATTTTTCAGCTTTCAATAATTGGAGTCTATTTTATGTAAATAGCCAGATAAAACAAGAAGAGTTTGGTAATTTTGTTGTAAAATTTAGTTTCAAATTAAAATAAAGTCATTGCCCATTTTTGTTTATAATTATGTAATATAAAACTTTTCAAAACTCAAACATATTATTTAGTGTCCATAAAAAAGTAATCTTCATCACTCAACTATGTATGTTAAGCAGTTATGATTATAATTATACATAATTTTGCAATTTTATATGTGGTTCTGTATAAGCATAAATAATCTTTTTTACCCGGGAAGTTCATTATTATGAACATGAATCCATTATACCTGATCTCTTTGATTATACAATCGATATTATATTTAACCTATGACCAGAAGTGTTATAGTTAGTATTAAATAAACTAAAAAAGCCAGCTTTAGGATTCTTATTTTTAATTGAATAAAATCATCTAGGACAACGTTAGGTCACTATTATTTTTTTCCCTTCATTTATAGGTCATGTTTATTTTTAGTCAATGAATTTGAATTTTTTTTTGTTTTGCAGATACTTATTGGTTATGAATCAGGACAAATTTCTTTATGGGACCTAAAACTAAAGGCTGCGGAATGGAGATGCCAAACTGACGAACCATTACGATCGATCTCTTGGCATCATGAGGGTAAACAATTTATGTGTAGTCACACTGATGGATCTTTATCTACGTGGTTTGTGAAACAGGCTAAACCTATCAACGTTACTCACCCTCATGGTATGAATATGTAAAAGATAATAATAGTTTTTCTCGAGCTAAATTTATTATGGCATTGAACGTAACTGTGTAAAAGTAAGCCTCTATTTATTTTAGGCCATACAATACTTTTATGATTTTAATAGGTTTGATTTTTTTTCCAATGGCTTCTTTAATTCAGTAAATGTGATGAATATAGGATTAATATCAATCTTTATTGATTACGATAATTATGCGTAGTTCTACTCTTCAATTTGGAATTCCATAGTTTGCCTATGCGATGGATTGTCGCGACAGTGAATATTTAGATCGATTCAGTGAAACTGTCTACTGAACTAAAATTATGGTTAAATGATTACTTGGCGACTGACTACCTTAAGAAAATTAGATTTAGATTCTTGATGAACCAGTTGCAATTTTTATCGTATGACTGGATTTTAGAATCTAGAGCAGTGAATGTAACTTCGGCATAAACTGACAGGGGTCGCATTTTCGGAAATCAAGACCAAAGACAGTTATTTTTTGTGGTTTACATTTTCGAATCTCACTATGAGAAAAGGTTAGGGATGTCAGAGGGAAGAAATTACGATTTAATCCATGCTAAGTTTATATCAATGTATTAGTTGATTCAAATTGTTTTAAATCATTTCAAATAATGTTTCTTAATCAGGGTAAGTTGTTATTACATCTCAATGTGGATTGTACTGGATATAAAAAGGGTTTCAAAGTAAAAATCTAAATTTGTTTACAATTGTGAAAGCGTTTCCTATCTAGGTGCACGTCTAATTTCATTCACGGCCATGGTAAAAATTTATATGGACATGTTAATTATCAATATAATGTGTTACACGTTTAGATGAACTAGTCTTTTGTGTTTGCTCCAAAAGTTTTTCCTACACTGATAGAACAATCGATTTGAGCCAAATCAATAGATTTATATGAAACTATTGAGAAGTATTCAGTTAATTGAAATAAATATTTATTTGAATCAAATGCTTTCGTTAATTTAATTGCACAAAATCATTTATTTCGTTTAAATAAACCATATCTTTGTCTCTGAAAAATGAGCGAATAAATCAGATGGATCTGGTTTAGGCGAGGTGAATTAAACAGTTAATAATTACACAGTATTTATCAGAAACAAATTAGATATTTATTTACACTATATACACTGAAAAATAGTAAGAAGCTATATTTAATAGCGGATGCGACTAGAAATGATACGCGATAGCGAATGCAACTTAAAGATAAACTTCACGTATATAAAATTGACACGTGGTCAGAGCGGTAATTATTTATAATATAGTTATAAATCACAATCAATTAATTTACTCTCAGTAAATAGCAGCCTTAGTATACTGACTAAGTGAAGAGAGAAATTAGCGCAGCGGTTTAGTTTAATATCACAAAAAGAATTAATTACTGAAAGCGGTTCCAAAGCACGAGGTTGCAAGTAGCAAAGCACGTTGTAGAATCATAAGATGGTAGCGTCGTTGAGTCGTCGAGAAGCTTGGTGTCGACGTGGCAGCCTTGCTGCATATAACGAATTTTTCCATTGGCTTAAAAGCGCGTCAACGAGAAGTAATTGATAGCGAAGCCTCTCATTGGCTGGCCAATATATAACGAATTACGTGATTGGCCGGCTTGTAGCGGGTTCTCAAGGCGTCTTGACTCGGTCCTGAGTTAGAAATTGTATGTGCCGGGCCCAAATAGCGAGTGACCCAGCACTATTCTGACCTTCAGTCAGTAGCGAGCTCGGCAACTCCCGGATGTAGCGAAAGTACACGAAGCTTTTCAAAACTGATCAAGCTCGTGACTGAACAGTCTCAAATAAATATTGATTGGGTCCATTCAAATATGGGATTTATTTGTATGAAACAAATCTTATTTGACTCAAATAAATTGTTTTCTTAGTGTAGTCAAGATTAAAAATTGAATAACAACTTGAAAATCTATACATTGTAAGTTTTTGGCTATGTTAGTCAATGTAGAAAGGTTACTTTAACCGGGTATGTTTTTTATAGAAGACATTAGTTTACTATTCGTTTATCTCCCTTTTTCAGTAAGTAAGAATGCTCGCACTTCTATATCACTGTGTTTTTTGAGTTTCTTGCTACTTTATCAGCTTTCGAGCGTTGTTCGTTTCGGAATGCTGCTAGAACTTTTGCCGGCCTATTTATTGTTCTAAAATTTACCAGTGTCCAGATCTGTATCAATCAGTAACCAGTTAATTTCATTTCTGGATTTATTTAATTGTAGCCGTCACCGTAGTTTCCTTGTAACTTTCTGGTTCTACTTTTGCGCAGTGATCATCTACTTAGTTAGTTCACTCAGATTAGATGGCTGATCAAGTTACGATGGGCCTAGAGAAATCCGTATTAGCACCATCGAACAATTCTCCCACCTAATTAAATACCGCTCTATCGTTAATAGAGACATACCACATAGCAGAAACGCTACCATTCACAATAGATCTCCAACCAGCTTCGCGAACAGATTTTGAATCATCAACCAAGTCAAACAACTCCTTCGAAAGAATGCGCTCTTTTGGGGCTGGATATTTTTGATTCTTGGATCTATGCACCTATCTGAATTACACCGGAGACACGCACCGTGTCATCGCAATCAACGTAACAAATATCATTATGAACTGGTGAACTATTGCATTGCTAAGATTCTTCATAAAACTCGCTTGTGCACGGCAAGAAACAACTGCTACAGCACCAGATTGTGCATTTTTCGGTGGAGCAATTTGAAAGGAACTTACAAGTAATACTTACAGCGAACTCGCTGCCATGTGTTTGCTAAAAAGAGTTATCGGGAAGAAATATGTACAAAATTAGATAATTGTTAAGTAAAATTAGGTAGATCTCCAATTTAATGTAAGGTTTAACCTCAAAAATAAGCACCTAATATTTTTACTCAGTAATTGCATACAAAATGTATTATTGGGTGTATAAAAACATATCAAGAATGATTCTTGGCGATGAAGACATATAAGCTGTCATTTTCGTATTTAAACTGAAAGATGAAAAAAAGTTAGAAAAAAAAATTCAAACAAAATTTTTAATAGTCTTCAGAGAATCGAATTCCAATTTTACTGTTCGTATTTTTTAAATCCTCAAACTTCACTAAGTAATTAAGATGAATTCAAAATAATGATTTTAATGATTATTATATTAACCCTGCAGCACCTGAGCTATGAGTTATTTTCTCACACTTGACTTCAAATATTTTTTTTCTAAGTAATTTTAAATGGCATGACCTAGTGAAATTTTTTCTATCTTCATAAAATTTTAAGCTCTTTATGATTTTGAAATTTAAAAATTATTTCGAACATTATAAATACTTCTAAAAGATTTATTTTAAAAAGCCATGAGACTTTTTCTCATCACGCGAGTAAAGTAAGGAGTAAAAAAAACTATAGAAAATTTAAAAATAAAAACAAGTGAAATATTCAAATAAATTATAATAACGTCATTACTGGGAAAATGCATAATATTTTTGTTTTATTTAACGGAAATTTTACGATGCGCCGAAGTGTGAGACTTTTTCTCATCACGCGGGTAATGATTTACTTTGCTCTAACGCGGGTGCAGAAGGGTTAATAATTGGGTTTCTGTAGGTACGTTATTGTCTTTTCCCTGCCCGTAACCCTATTTCCTACAAATTTTTTTTTAACTTCTTTTCGATCTTTATCCTCAACTTAACTATGTTTCTGAGAATGATTTTCAACCCTATATTTGTTGACAATAGCGCAATCGCACTGTACTGCTTTAAAAATTTGTACTTTTCAGATAGGGTAGAAATTCGAGCTTTCTATGCAAGTTTAATAACCCGACTAGAAATTTTGGTGAGGCTTGCCTAAAAATCATGTTGGCCCGAATTAGGCTTTCCTAACTCAGGCAAGCCTAATTCGTATCTTATCCGATCTTCATAAGGCAAAACGAACATTGGCATGTCGAAAAAATTCCGAATTCGATTGTGAAACCCTGTGGCATTGCCGAAGTACGGTATACTATTGGAATTCCTGACTGCTTTTGGTATGTCAAAGTCAGATGAAACTAGGAACGTCTGTGGTAAGTCGTACTCAGGCCTAACATTCGAATTCCTGACTAGTAGGTAGCAACGGTAACCTAAGGTTTGCCGATGTTTGGTATGCCAAAGTCAGATGAAACTAGGAACGTCTGTGGCAAGGCCGCACTCAGTCCTAGTATTGGAATTCTTGACTGGTAGGTAGCAATGGTAACTATACTATATATATCCCGACTAGAATTCCAGTGCGGCATGCCGAAATACCGATTCGGGATGAATGAGGCTTTCCGCAATACGGCAAACCTAATTTGAACTTTGTCCGGTCCTTATGAGGAAACTTGAAACTCGATATGCCAATACTTTTCTGAACTTAGTTGTTATTAGGAGTATTTGGCTGGGCATAAGTTCAGTGTATCTTTAAAATTCCTCACTAAAACTCAATAAGGATGGCCAAAGGTTTGTTAAAGTTAATTATGTCGAATTTGGCTATTATTAGGAAAGTCTTCGTCATTGCCTGAGTTAGGTATATCTTCGGAATTCCTGACTGGTACCAAATAATATTTGAATAGCATAAATAAACTTAGGAGCTACGAGCGGTAGTATAACATAGTAGTTAAAGCATCGGTCTTTCGTGCGTAGGGTCCCGGGTTCGAATTCTACAATATCGGTCCTCGATAAGTTTTGCGTTTTTCCTTGAATTAAAAATTTCTAATTTGATTGGAATAATATTAAATTAGCACATCTGATGATGACTGCCCTGCAAAAATAATTTTAAACGATTAAAAAAAAAAATTTTTTTTTTAATTTAGATAAATTACATGATTATTACAATCATGCATGGCCATATATTGCTAATTTCTATGCATAAGCATAAGGTTCGTATGCGGTGCGAGCCTTATGCGGTTGTCTCATTTGTCGCGAACTCGGTATAAGTTACCACGAGACAATTCATCCTCGACTATTTATCCCCGCGACAATTCATCCCCTAACAACTCATCCCCGATAATTCATACTATAGCATTCCGATCATCACTATGATTATCCCGATCATAATTATGATTATCCGGATCATCATTATGATCATCCCGATTTTTATTATGATCATCCCAATCATTATTATGATCATCCCGATTATCATTATGATATGGAATTCTTTAATAAAAAAAGAGAGGAATTGTCGGGGATGAGCTGTCAGGAGATGAATTGTCGGGGATGAATTGTTTTCGGCCCAATACGCGTGGCACCCCTCGCAACTGCATTACTTTCGGGATGTAGACCTAGTTTGGTTGCCTCATTTGGCGCAAGTCTGGAATTTGGTATGCCTTATTCGGGCCTAACCATTGCCTAAAATTTCTAGTTGGGAACAAAGAGCATTTTAATCGATATAACATTCAAAAGATATTTCATTTGTGTTGCCATAAATTGAATCGTATTCCTTAGCGGTTTCGTGGTTACTGTGAAAGTACCGTAAGTTTGCTAGAAAATTGTGATCATCTCGTGGTTGATTGAATAGATTTTCTCAAAGGAAAAATGATAGTTATGTGCAAATGTTGTACAGGTGACGAACGGTAGATACATTAAAAAGAAGTATTTTTCCTGCCAGTAAATTTTTTGTTCTGGTAGCAATACTGGTATTCTTATGGTAAGAATACCAAAGTTTATTTCACAGAGCAATACGTATATTGACTATAGCACAACTTGGTATCACTGTAGGCATAATACTCACAGTTGAAATAAAATGAACTTAGCCTCACTTTATTGACAGGCATAGATTTATGTAAATAGGAGTATGTTTTAATATAATAGATGTATTATCAACAATTGAGACGAAAAATAAAGAAAAATTGATAAATAGTTTAATTATTATAAAAAAGAACATTGCACGCCTTATTTCATTATTTGTTGACACTTACACTCTTATATCTATGTCATAATGACATGAAGTAAAAATGCAGGAAACAAAAATTGCTATAGGATAAGTATGTAAGCATTGGAGACGCTACTGCATTCGCTATAGTAGCAGAGCATAAAGTTTTAGTCCCATAATAAAACTCAGTATTGCTGTGGGAATTATAGCAGGTTTCTTGCAGGAAGAATACCTTTACTTACTATAGGAAAACTAGATAGCTAATACTTTGGATTCCAGGAGGAAAAATGCTTTTTATTGCAGTGCACATCGTAAATATACTCGTTGTTGCTTCATAGACTTACTAGTTGTCTATGGTCGGTGTACAAAGTTTTTAATCTCTTTTCACTGTAAGAACGGCGTGACTTTACTATAAATTGATCAAAAATGATATGTCTTTCCATTCTGAACTGACACTGTTTTTTAATTTCCCGTTAGAAAATCGAAGATTTCCTGAAAATTCGAGAAGTTATTGTTTTTACCCCAATTTTCGAAAATCGAGTTTTCACTAGATGTTGACGTTTTGATGTCCTAGAAAGCTATTCTGATTTTTCTGTATGATATCTGAGTGTGTGTGTAAGCTCTATATCTTTTTAATTAATTAGATGATTTAAATGGTTTTGGTGGCAATCAATAGAGCTTGCCAACTATCAAATTTCCTGCAAACTTTAAATCAATCGATCGAATAGACTGAGATATATAAGGAAACCAAAACAGAAGAAAAAAATTTTTTATTAGTTTGCTAAGTTTACTTGATGACGATTTCTGCTACATGATTTTGCGCAAGACCCATAAGTAGAAAAAGACACAAGTGACCAGGGGTTTTGCTGAAGGCACTTGCACTAGAATCTTACTGAAGCATGTGTTACTTGGGTGGTTACTGTGTAAAAAAAAAAATTAATCTTTAGCTAAAATGAATTTATATTAAAATATAACCAGTGCTGAAGGAATCAAATTAAATTCTAGAAGTTTTATTTGCCTACATCCTTTACTTGTGATAAAATTTATATTATCATGCATATTGGACACGACAGGGATTTATTTATTTATACGTAATATCTAATTTTCCAGCAAAACTGACCAAAGATGGTGAGCCAGAACCTTGTAAATCGATACAAAAAGTAGAATGGAAGCTTTCTCGTTCTGGGTAATTAATTACTTATTTATTTAGTTTATAAACCATATCAATTGAATAATAATTATAATTTTACTTTCGACTTTTTTAGGGAATCATATATTATATTTTCTGGTGGATTAGCTTATGAAACAACTGGAAGAACACCAAGTATTACTGTTATTCAGGGAAAAACTACGACTGTTTTAGAAATGGAGCACAATGTGGTTGATTTTATAACTTTATGCGACAGTCCATATACAAGTGGTAATTAGAAAAAAGTATTTTCCCTTATTGAACAAAAGGATTCAAAGTATTAAAAAGGATTTGTTTTTTAATCATTTCGAATACTTTTTAATCCTTCAAATCCTTTTTAATAATATCTCTTATGGGCGTTTAACATTTGAAATGATTTTTAATACTTTGATTTAATAAGGGTTATTATTACCTTGATTACTATGAAGAATAATATTAAATTTATGCATGGTTCCGGATATGTCTTCTATAGGCAAGGCTGTCTTATTTAATAGAAATCATATTGACGGTTTCTCAATAAAATATTTAGACATTTTTTTTCGACCCCTAAGAATATATTACTCATTTTTTTGATAAATTATTAAGCATATTTATTTTTCTGTTTTACAACTAGACTTTCAGGATCCTTATGCAGTGGTTGTATTACTTCAAAATGATTTAGTAGTAATTGATTTGTTAACACCTGGGTTTCCATGTTTTGAAAATCCATATCCAATGGATTTACATGAATCAGCAGTTACTTGTTGTGCATATTTTGCTGATTGCCCTTCAGATTTGGTGCCAGCATTTTATTCAGTTGGTTCAAAGTCACAGAAAAAAACTGGATTTAGTGAAAAAGAATGGCCAATCTCTGGTGGCGAGTGGAGTCCTAATTCAAGCAGTTACAATGAGATTATTATTACTGGGTAAATTAATGAAATAAAATTATAATTAATGGCTATAAAATCGCTATTATTTTCTGTTTTTTTTTTTTTTAATAATAATAACAACTTTGTTTCGTTAGTCATGCTGATGGCAGTTTAAAATTTTGGGATGCATCAGCGGGTTCTCTACAAGTATTATATAAACTCAAAACAGCAAAATTATTTGAAAAATGTAAAACTAAAAGTTTAGATAATGATGACGATCCATTGGCTATACAATTAATATTTTTATGTCCCGAAAGCCGTAAATTAGCTATTGTTGGCGCTGGACGCCACGTTATTTTATTCAAATTTAAAAAAGTTGAAAGTATGTCTGAAGTTGTGGTAAGTAAAATGAATTTTATTTCCTTGTTTTTTTTTTTTTTTTTTTTTTTTTTTTTTTATTAAAAGGCGTATTTACAACAATTGAAGTTGAAAAAAAAAGTTGTTTCATGGTATATGTATTTAATGCCGAACTTCTTGATTAAAGACTCCCATTGAAATTCGATTGGATTCATTTGAAAAAAGGTCATTCGGCAGCCGAAATAGTAGTAGATTTCTTATTATTTACTTATTTATTTCCAAGCTATCAAATGAAAGTTAGTGAAAAATTTAATTTCTCGGACATTTTTCATGAACCAAGGTCAGAAATCTGTGTAAAGATATTGTCAAAACAGCAAGTGAAGAAATAAAGATTGAAGCTAATCAGATAAGCTGTAAAATACCTTCAATGATAATCCACATAAATTCTTGTTTTAAAGTAATTTATGAATATATAATATATAATATATCAATAATAAATAATAATTTTTTTTCAAATGTGGAAAATTTAAAATACCTACAATTTCCAAAATAATCAACCGATTTAGCTTATTTTCAAACTTGACCAAACCATTGAATCAAAAAATATGTGTCAAGTTTCGTTTAGATCCGTTCAGAATTTTTACTGTTATCTCGACTACAAGGCTCAATATTTATAATTAATCATATAATTGCGTTTAAACGTCATAATGAATGAATGATTCATTTTTAGATAAAATCATAATAGTATAATTTTAAGCTTATTTTAGTAGTTACATTATGTAACTAATGAATTAACTTGCAACGTATTTTTTTTAAGATATTGATTGAGTTAAAGCCGTAAAAAAATTTTTTTCAATTTTTTCAAAAATTTTCAGTCATTGATCTGTTCGAAAAAAATTTTAAACCAAGTCTTTTACATACATTCACGCGAAATAATTAAAAAAAATAATAAGCAGCTGATTATAATGAAAACTTTCACGATTATAGAATCCAGGAAATAGATTTACTAAATCGTAAACTGACGTATGATTAACATTAATCATATCCCGAAATATATTTTTATATTGTCGAAATATCAAATATTCCTATCAAAATTATGTCATTATAGATATTAAATAATTTAATGTTTTTACTATGTATTGTATGAATTCGTAATTTAGTGAAATACTAAAACATTTCTTAAATTAATAACAAAATATATCATGTTTAATTGTTAATATGTAAATCCATTAATTATAAAGATAATTTTTTTTTTTCAAAAAAAAAGTAATTTCTATTAAATATTAATTTATTTCAGCATTAAAACTCCGGACCGGGCTAAAAGCTAATTGAAATAAGATCTGTTTTAACTTTGGTTTCAGTTTCGATTTTTTACAATGTAGGATACTTTGAGATAATAAAAAAAAAATATCCTTATTTTCGTGTGGATGTAAATAACATTGTAACCGACTTAGTTTTTAAAATTTCAAGATAAACTTCTTTCACGTATAGTTATTCCGGAGAAAGCTTGGGATTTTTTCCCACCATTAATCTTTCCCCCTCTATTATAATATTCAGAAAAAGATATTCTGCGCATGGGCAAATCCAAATATTGTGGTAGAAGTGGAATAATTGTCGTAGGGCCAAATCCTAAACTTTTGTTAGGACGCCTATAAATGTTCTTTGCTTTCTGTCAAAAAGAAAACAAAAAGGATAGTAATGAATCCACTAATTAAAAATTCTTTTAGATACAAAATTAATTATGATTATTACTAAACTCTAATGATAACTTTTAATTTTAGACACTAGAAATTGCGCTGACTGGTGACAATAAAGATACTGAAGGATCACCAGATCCTGACTTGGATCCCTGTCAGATACCAGGCGTAGAAGAATCACGAGCTGCTGAGGCCGCAATGTCGTTAAAGGTCCGTGGAGGTCTACAAAAACGTGCCGCTGGGTTTCAAGCAACTTTAATCTGTTTAACATCTAATAATGGTGGTGAACAGACAGAAAACATTACATCATTGAGCCTGAATTCATCTTATGGCCTGTAAGTAAATTTTTTAATTTATGGAAAAATAACTGATTAAGTAAAAAAATTACATTTAAATGGAATCAACTCTAGAGTATTTGGAATTTTCGAATAAGTCATGGAAAATAATATGAAGAAAAATGTAACATATATGGCCATGCATGACCGTATATAGTTCATAAATGAGTATATATGGATTATATATATGGATATATATGGAGCATACATGGCCATACCAACCTTTTCATAAAGTTATGCATGGCCTTATATGAACCATGTAAGGCCATATATGGCCATACATAGTTATGTATGACTATATATAATCATGTATGCCCGTAATTAACCCTTCGTTGGTCGCGCTTCACTGCCCGCCTTCATTGGTCGCGTGGTTAAGGAATCGCCGTATTGTTAATTTTCTTACAGTGTTGTCAAGTATACCTTTAAGTAAGCGCGGTAAAATTTGAGTTAGTATGAAATAAAAATTAACAATTAGTGCAAAATAACAATGGAATCAACTGGGTGATGAAAGTTTCTCGTAAATTAAATTTTTTTTTTATCGAAAAATTACATTTTATAACATTCACATATAATTATGAATTATATATAAGAATATATAATAAGAATAGAGATTATATATGTCAAGAATTATTATTTAAGAATAGCGACTTGAAATTTTTTTAATCGTTTTGAATACGATCTTTTAAAAAATACTATTTAGTGACTCTAAAAAGTCTATTAAAATATTAAACATTATATTATGTAGATATCATATTTTTTTTTAGACTAATGACTTCTTATTAAGTTAAAAATCATATCAATGATAATCTGATAACTTTATAATCACAGTCAAAAAATTCTTATCTCTTCAAACCATAAAATAACATTGTTCATTAGCTATACCGAGCTAACACACGACTAGTAATCTTCAGCATTAGATAGTGAAACTTCGTGAGGTTTGATGCATGTAATGACGGTATGCTCTTTACAGATAGAATTTGTACATTGGAGCAAATAGTTTTGGATTTTCAGTTTTTCTTTATAACGTAAAGCGTTTTTATTTTCACGACGGAGACGCAAAACAAAACCCGGAGTCGTATGTTGTCATCCACGTGTATTAAAATTTATATAAATAATTAAAATAAATGTAATTCAAAATGATAAGTAATTGTAAACAAAATAAAAGTGTGCCTGGACCCGCTGTGGCTGGGTTAGTGCACGAGGGCGCCAGCCCGTTTTTTACAAAACGGACAAAAATAATAACAAATCAGGGGAGAGATCACGGGACAAAATTTTGAGCGAGAATGTATGCACCAAGCGGAAAGACAACCAAATAAATATGATGAAAAAAAATAATAAGGAATAATATTACTAAAATATATCCAGGAAATAAATAAACAAATAGTGGCCATCACTGGATTCCTTTTACTAAATTATTCAATTCAAATATATTTATAAACGCAACTAATTATTACAATACCAAATATAATTTACCATTATCAATTCTTTATAATAAATTTTTATTAAATAACCATATGCTCAATTTAGCCAAATAATAATGATAAAAATCAATTTGAATTATATTATTAAATTATCCACTGGGGAATTCAAATTACAAATTAGAAATTTTTACTCGTTAAACTCAATATAAAAATTTACACAAATAAAACATTAATCTTTTTCTTATTTTTGTATTATATACTCTGGGGAGAGAAAGACGCGGTTACTCAATATATATTTGGCAACACTGGGTTGCATACCATTAAATTGTAAAATAAATTTTACTTAGAGTAATAGTATTTTAAATACTCAAATATAATTTAAAAATAATACGTTAAATACTTGTGTAAGACAAGGAGTCACACTTGCTATCCTGGTCTAAACCTCTAAGGAATTTATTCGACGCGTCTCCGTACATATGCACCAAACTCTGGGGCGTACGTCAAATATATTCTACTTATTATTACAAAATAATTCCGGTTTAATTATTATTAAATTATTTACCGCGATCAATTCTACTGAGGGTCCAGCGATAGCCGATGCAACAAATGATAATGCAATTGACTTACCGGCGTTGACAATAATTTACTTCTGGAACTTTTCAATAATAAATAATACATGAACTATATTTTTTACTTTATATAACAAAATATTAATTAAGCAAATTGACTTTCTATAATATTTAATTAATTTATAACGGCCGCTGGGCCAGAACAAATTTTACTCAAAATAATGGACAACAACACGTTTTAACTTTACAAAATTCCAGTTCTCTCTGACTATATTTCACGTCGTTTTTCCGAGGGATGGATATCACTCACGTGTTATCCCCTCTAATGAGGCTGACCCTGACGTCCTCCCGTGGAAAATTGACTGTAATATAATTTATGTGAAAAAAATTTATTAAACTAGTAAGTAATTAGAAGTCAAAAGATTAAAATAAATTTCAGTTTAAATCAATTTTTATTCAAGCCTTTTTCAGTAAATAAAGCAGTTAGAAAAAAAAGTGAGGAGTGGAAATTCGTACGAAAGTACATTTGTTCGAAAAAAAAACTATAGTACAGGTATGTTACCCAGTGAAAAGTAACTAGATGGTGTTGTCGATAATGTAGGTTTCACAAAAATATGTGAGTAAAACACTGAACTACTTACAAAACAGAATATTATTTTTAAGGAGGTTCATCGGTAGCAGTAGTTCGCAACTTTAGAGAGATTTCTCCCGTGTAAAACATTCTAACTACAATAAGAAATGTTTGAGATACAGTACACTTTTGCGCATCCTTTTATATGCGCAGAAGTATAAAAATGATCCCATTGCGTCTTTTCTCAGTGTTTCCGCGACTAGTTTGCCGGGAATGAGTTGTAACTAATTTAAAATAAAAAAGAACAAAATATTTTAAGTATAAAATTTGCTGATTGCAAATTTATTTATTTTATCCGAGAGCCAAGCTGCCACTCGGTGAAGATGCTTGTTACAAACTGATAATTTTAAAAACTTACAAAAATTGCTTAGAGTTAAAAATTTAGAACATGCTTAAGGCCCAAGTGAGTGGGAGTAAGAAAAATGAGAAAGCGGGAAAGCGGGAGTTGCGATTGGAGGCTACGGGCATAGGGTGTATCTGGAAAAGTGGAAAAAGGGCTGACCCAGCGTGGGAACGTGGTAAGAGGAAGGGGCACGATGAGACTGGTCAAGAAGGACAAGGACGTGGGACCATGTGTCTAGACTGATTTTATTGCAGGGATTAAAAAATGTTCGAAATATGAAATAGAGTGGTTGTAAATAAGGAGATTGGGAAATTTTAAAAATTTAAAAATTTTAACTTAATCCCTAGACAATGAAGCTACTTCGAGTACTGCATTTAAACAGTAAATATTTGGGCAAACAAAATAAAAATAAAATTTATAACTTAAGCCTGAACAGATGTCTTTTAACACAATATATAGAAAAAAGAAATTTAAAAATATAATGTTCTGTCTTTAAATAACTTGAGGGAAAAATATTTTAAAATAATAAAATAGTTGAATAAAATAATTGTACAAAATAAATTTTATAATTAAATCTACTTTCGCGACGGAACACTCAGACTTGGCTACGTTGCATTCTAACTTAAAATATTTTTCCCCTTGAGCATGTGTTATATAAAGTGTTTTGAATAATTTCGAGGTTATACATAGTTGGAGACAACAAATAATAAGTAATAAATAATAATGACTTCGCGACTAAATTTAAAAAATTCTAAATTTAAAAAATAATTTATAATTATTTAAATCTGTTGGGCTTCTACTGTGTTTTAAACTTCCCGCGCACTGCAACGTTGCCAAGTCACTATCTCACTTGTCAGGTTATGGGAGAAAGGTTGAAAATCATTAAAAGTAACAAACTTTAAAAATTAATTACAAAAAAATGAATACCGCTCGTTAATGTTTTTATTGAAAAAAATTACTTGTTATAAATTTAATTAATTATTCTCAGCTTTTAAAAAAATGTTTTAAGAAAAGTATGATTGTTATTTAATAGAATGCTCAATCTAAGTACGGTTAACATAGGGAATGCATGTTAAATGTACGATTTTTAATTGTTAATATTTCGAAATTTAGTATCGCAAGGACTATTTTAAAAAATTCCTACGTATACAGGACACTTCAAAGTATTTGTATTTAAAAATTGAAAAATATTGTAAGAAAAGTGATTATCCGATGAACCTTAAATTCAAATATTGTATATTTAAATATTTATATCTTTAAAATTTTTTTAATTATCGGATAGTTAATTTTTATTATAATTTTATTATTTATTATTAATGTGATTTTATTTTACTGTTAGTATTGGTTTTAATAATAATTAAACAATAAAAAAAATGGTGACTCAACATGTATTTTTCTCTAAACTTTATTAATTTAAATAGTTTATTACAAAACTCAAATATATATCGTACTATTATTATTGTTACGTTCTGGCTCTAATTAAATTTAAATAAAAATTTTGGAAATTTTTTTTTGAAGTCTCGAATTATTTATTCGCCACGGTGGGCGAATAAACGGTTCGACACTTCTTAGAATTATAAATAAATAATAAATTAATAAATCGTTACTTTGTTGACGATATTATTTTATTCATCACCAACAATGTAACGGAAATCTCTTGCGATAAGAGAGTCGCCGTGGCTCGCGGATAGTCTAAACAGATGACGATGCATGAGACCCGGGCCACGACGATTCTCTCATAGGAAACCTTAGATGCAACGTTAACACTTTTGATAATGTATAATACCAAGGAGTGACAGAATCAAGTCAGTCGATCACAAGATCTAGTAGAGCTAAGAACTCTACATAAACCTGCTGGCTTGATCCTGTCACTCGGACTTTAAGGCAAAAATATATATCCGTACTTTACCAAATACGCACTCCTTATTTTAAACTTTGGGCGCTGTCACCGGCAGCCTAATACTCTCACCTGTTTTGGGCGCTGATACCGGCAGCCTAAGCACTTCCCTTCCGCATCCCAAAAATTCATGCCGAGAAGCCGAAGGTCAGGCAAAAAGGCCCAGTTCCGCCGGATCATTCGAACGATCCACGAGGATCTCGGTCGTTCAGTTCACCAACGTTCCCGCCTAGAGATCGTTGCCGAGGAAGTCCTCCTTGATCCGGTAACGTTGGTCGTTCCAAAACCGGTTAACGAGTTACCAAGTTCTGGTATCGCGTCGAGTGAAGTTAGTGACCCGTCGAGCTCTTGTGGAATTATTCATCAGCTGGAATCACTCGTCCTTAAGGAGGAATCGGGCCTTTCAGGCTCGTCTTGTTCAGAGGAACCATCCAGGGAGAGCCCGGCCTTCTGGACCGGCATCAACGAAGGTTGGCGGTTAATTCCAGTGGACGTTCCATCCGTCCATCCACCCAGCGGAAGCATCCCATTCCACGACCCTCGTTACGGGTAATATTCCGAAGCCTATTTCAAGGCCACCGGCCGAGACGAGTACGCACCGGCAGAGGCGAAGAAGTTACGCAGGAAAGGGATTATTTGGGCTGACTTATGGGGCCCATAATCTCCACCACGGTAAGTCATTAAAACATTTTCGCATAAAACAAAAGAAGGTCAACAGCTGACGCACCTGGGGTCTATCGACACCCTAATGACGTCAACCTAGTCAATTAAAAATTATTCTGTCTGATAAATATACAAGCCAGAATGTAACATTATTATTATTATTCAAGAAAAAATTGTTTTTTTAAAGTTTACATAAGTTTGTATAATTAAAAAAATTTTAAAGATATAAATATTTAAATATACAATATTTGAATTTAAAAATTAAATTCTGTTTTGTAAGTAGTTCACTATTTTACTCACATATTTTTTGTGAAACCTATATTATCGACAACACCATCTAGTTACTTTTCACTGGGTAACATACCTGTACTATAGTTTTTTTTTCGAACAAATGTACTTTCGTACAAATTTCCACTCCTCACTTTTTTTTCTAACTAACTGCTTTATTTACTGAAAAAGGCTTGAACAAAAATTGATTTAAACTGAAATTTATTTTAATCTTTTGACTTCTAATTACCTACTAGTTTAATAAATTTTTTTCATATAAATTACATTACAGTCAATTTTCCACGGGAGGACGTCAGGGTCAGCCTCTAATGACCTCGGATCCGAAATTATGAATTAAAATAAAATATTTAAATTTATCAAACGACCTGAGTTATATCATAATAATGAATTAAATAATATTTTCTATCCACAAACATAAACATAATAATTATTAACCTCTCAAACAATAAAATAATAATGATTTCAGTGCACCACGTGGCGAGAGAGAGATATTGATTTTTATCCCCACCGAATCGACTTACTCTCCCTTCGGTCGATATTTTTACGTATATTAAACGCGCACGTGTGCGAGAGTCTCTTGAGTTGGGTGGGAAAAAACAAAACAAGAAAAAAGAAAAGGCTGGAATAAACCTGATATTATTTGGAAAGTGACACTTTTCTCGGCATCTTTTCAAAAATAGCTGTAGTTCCTGGAGTTTGGGTGGATCCTGGACGCCAATCAGAGAGCCTAGTAACTCGTAGTCAGATACACCATGTGGATTCCAAAATTCTCTACGGATGTCGGACAGATAGGGGCATCGAGCGATGACATGTAAAACCGTTTCGTGCTCCAGCAATTGACAGTATGGGCAAACTCGAGATGGAAACAACTTGAGTGTAGCTCTGCCAGTTGTTATGCTGCAGGAATAGAAATTAGCCAGTTTTAGCTGTATCAGCGGCTTAATTAGATGTTATGGAGCGGATTCGATACCCGGAAATGTGCTGTGTAGCGGTTTTGGCAAGGTATTCTGACGAACAGAGGAGTTGGCGTATCTGGATTCGTCTGTTCCCTGTAGGTGACTGGAGTATTTATTAATCACTCTGCTGGCTTGGGACTTCCACCGGTTGGGGTCCAAGTCTTCCAGTAGATGGCTCTTGTTGATGATGTTGAGAATATCTTTCAACTGTTGGATCCAGTTGTGTTTGCTGGAGTTGAAAGGTGTAGACGTAAGTGAGTGTAGGCGCAGAAAACAGAGTTTAGGGAGTCTATTGTCGTCCATTTCTGAGATTTTTATGACCCAGTTAAATGCTTGCTTAAAAATTGTAACTGCTACGTGCTTTATGTTTAATTCAGTGCGGATCGCGTAGCCGGGGGTGCAAGACGAGAGACTGAAGAGTCTTTTGTAGAAATCCATTTGGGACGCTTCCAGTTTGTCGATATTTTTTTAAGTCAGGCACCAGATATGAGCAAGGTAGAGTAGTATACTCCTGGACATACTATTGTACACCCTGGTTTTACCCTTCCATGAGTTAGCTTTGAGCTTAATGAAGATGTTTAGAACTGCGCCAGAGGCTAATTTGCTTTTCTTGACGGCAAAATACGCAGCTGTATCTCCCTGTAGCGAGTTAGTGAAGTACACACCGAGGTATTCGTATGACTTGACCACTTCAACTGGTTCTCCCTTATATGAGAAGATGTCGATCCTGCCAGACCTCCCACTTGAGCTAGATTTGAGAATTTTCGTCTTGGACGTGTTGACAGTTAGATCATTTTGATCACAGTAGAGTTCCAGCAGCTTAAGAAGTCTTCTGAGTTTGACTTGAGTGCGGGCAAATATAGCGAGATCGTCAGCATATTTTAAGCAATGTAGGGAGTTGTGAGGACCAAGGTTGAGACCCTCAGCACCGTATTCAGAGAGGAAGGAGATCAGATCAGAGATGTATAACACAAATAATAGTGGGCTGAGCGTTTCACCTTGTAGAACGCCAGTGGTGATATCAATCGGCTTAGACAGGTCCTCACCGATCCTGACTTGCATGCAGGTGGTCTCGTAGAGAGCTTTGATGACGTTTAAGAGCTTGGGGCTGAGGCCAAGGTAAGCAAGCTTCGACCAGGGCTTATCATGAGTCAAATGCGCGTCTCAAGTCCACAAATAAGGTGAATACAGCAGAGCCATGGAGCCTGATGGCAGTTTGAAGTATAGCTAATAGGTTAAAGACTCAGGTATAATATTTAGGCTTTCTGCCCATTTCTGGATTCGGTCGCATAAGATTTGAGTGAATATCTTAACTACGCAGTTCACCAGGGCGATACCTCGGTAATTGCTGGGGTTATTAGTGTCACCTTTTTTGGGCAACATGTACATTACTATTTTAGACCAGTCGTCAGGTATGTTCCTAGTTGACAGTATTTTATTGTAAAGCGCTAAAAGATATAAACACCAATTCTATGGGAGCTCTTTTAAAAATTCATAGCATATGCCGTCTGATCTGGCGGCTTTAGGGAAACAACATTTAGTGCATTCTGTTTTTTAGCTTCGAGTCCTCTGACGATAATATTATTGCGGCGCAGGTGTTTTTCAACAGAGTTAATGCTAGCTCTAATCAGGTTCCTGTCATTATAGGATGACGATGTAGCGGCATGTTACGACGACACGGTGACATTAGGGCTATATGTGGTTTTAGCGGCCTTCAGAGAAGCAAGTCTGGATTTAACATCCTCCAGTTTAGAGTGCATAGCAGTATTTTCAGAGATGAAAAGGCGTTTTGCCTCCTCTAGTTGGGAGGCTTGTGCAGCGCTTAATTTGTCAATTTCTGCGATCAGCTCCTTCTTCATGCTCTCGAAATAACTTCTGTCTTCTTTACGCCAGTCATTGATCGTTGCAAGGAGGCTATCAAAAGGGCTTCATGGTTTCTCGAGAGATACTGAGGTGAGAGGAGCATCACTAGTGGCTGTCGGTGAGGGGTCCGCTGAAGGAGTCGTGGCATTGGTGGTGAACAATGTTTGCGAGGCCGTTGCGGAATTAGATGCTTTCGAGATGAGTAAAGATAGCATGGTCACAGAAGAAGATGAAGCGTTTGCGTTGAACATTGCTGGAGGAGAGGATGTAGAGCGGATCGCCTTTGGAGGCGGCGAGACCTTGACAGGAGTACTGCAGAGTTAGCCCTGTGTCTTGCTAGTAGCTCAGCTTTAGTTGGGCGGCCGCGTCGAGATTCGAGATTGTTCGTTGAGGAAATGACAGCGCAAAAGGTACTCAAATGTAAAGTAGAGTCTTCAGGGCTTAGCTGAGGCGTGACTGCGTTGCCAGAGACACTAGAAGGGCAGCCGACGACCTCTGCCGGAGTGCTGATGGTACTGAAGTACTTCGAAATACTTGCTTGAGCGATAATGTCAGTCACTGTAGCACCATCGATAGAACTAACCACACTCAGCTTCCAGCATTAAAAGACACAAAAGAAAGTTAATAAACTAATAAGTGATATGCAAAAAAGAACAGAAAATGCTTTTAAAAGACAGAGACTAGGTTTATAACACTGGACACTGTTTTCAAAAATTTTTTTTCAAGCAAATATAAAGCGATATGTTTACAAAAGTACGCATTTACACACCATATTCAGATAATAATAAATTATAATAGATAAATGCGCTTTATTTTAGCTAGGAGGTGTTGTTAATTCTATGGCGAGATAGGAAAGCGCGCGCAGCGATTCACGTTTGAATAGATACGTGACATCTTCTTTAGTCATAAATAATATAACCCAGGTTTAACATTATCCATAACATTATTATTATTACTATCCTTTTCACTGGGGTTTCGGAAAGAAATAATACCTTTTATTTGTTGTTGTAATTCGAATGGTAACGTACACAGAGAAGACCTTTTTACGAGAGAAGGCATTGTTAAACTAAAAGCTAAATTTTTAAGAAAATCTTTTCTACTAATTTTACCGTGTAACCGGGAAATTTAAATTTCATTTTTTATTGTATTATTTAAATTTGCGTCGTTAGTCATAGTACGACTGCGCACTTGGCTTCAAAACTTACCGTAGTTCGTACCCAGTTCTTGTCGACTACTTAGTCAAGATCCTAAGAAAGGCTTGAAGAGCGCAAGTCCAAATTATAGAGGGCGTTTCACCAGTGTGTAAAAATCCGGGATACTCGGTCTCTTCCTCTTTCGTCGGTCGGACACTATCCTGGAAGGACTTTCCATTCCATCAGGTCTGGTAGGCCTCAGTCTCTGTCACCACCTGAAGACGCCATATTTGGGTTGCGGTGCAACTTACAAAGTATTACGGAAACATCGGCCGTATCATTGTCAACTTGGATACGTAAGCTGGACGAGTCTTGGTCGGCGGGAGACCCCTTATTTACCTAGGTTATGGTAAATATTGTATCAAGTGCATTGGAAGGTCATGTTTTTATGGAGGATTGAGTCAGTTCGAGCAGGAAGGTTGGAAGCCTGGACACCTCACCTTGGATTTGGGATCACAAGAGTGCAGTAAGATTATATCAGTGTATTGTACGCGAGGCAAACCGTTAATTGAAATATTGTCATTGTAATTAGCTTTCCGGGTAAATTTATAATTGTGAGATGTGTGAGAATGAGTCAGCCCACGTGGGCATGAGTTTTAGTACGCCATTTTGGGCACATGTTACATTGAGTGAAGTAGAGTCCGTTTAATATTGTCGGGATTGATTATTCATGTTATACAGTGACGTAGGTTCTATTTATCGTTTGAATTAAATAAAAATTAATAGTTAATCAATTGTTCATATTATAACCACTGAGTATAGTTAATCAAAGTTCTTATCCTTCAATTAATTATTCCTAGTGACCAGGAAACAGGTGGATATCCGACCTTGACAGTTTCATTATATATAAGCTACCTTAACCAGTCGACTCAGTACCAAGAGGCTGGGCTGACTGTTAATAATAAAAAAAATCTCTTGGTAGCGCCTAACATGTAATCCTTGTCAGTCGCCATTGTGATCGTGACTTGGAAGTGTGGGTCACCTTAGCACACCGAAGGGTCCATGGTTATAACCGTTTTCGTCTTTGGTGTTGTTTACCCGGGAAAAAATGCTCAGATATGATCATACCTGCTCACACATGATCATGCATAATCATACATGGTTCTACATGATCATACATGGAGCATATATGGCCATACATGGACATATCTGAACCATACAAGGCCATGTATGACTGTATATGGCCATGCATGACTATTGAAAAAGTTTGTATGCCCACGTATGATTCATTTATCACAGGACGGGCGTTCGAGGCGTGCATTCCGATGAAAAATGAATCATACATAGCCATACATGGAGCATATATGGTCATGCATGGCCATACATGAAGCATTTATGACCAGTTATGGACATACCAATTTTTTTAATACAGTCATACATGGCCATATATGAACCATACAAGGCCATGCATGGCCAAACATAGTTTTGTATGACTGCATATGGCCATGCATGATTGTATTAAAAAAGTTTGTATGCCCATGTATGGCCATATATGCTTCATGTATGGCCATGTATGCATCATGCATGGCCATGTATGCTCCATGTATGAGCCATATACGGCCATGCATGGCCATGTATGATTCATTTTTCACGGGCCTTCCTAAATTTTCAGACAATTTGGAGTGGTCAGAAATGTGTACTAAGCGCTTAAAATAAGCGATTTTTGAAAAGTCACCAACTTTAAGATGAAATATTTCCGATTACTGCATGTATATTGATCTTATGAAGTCTCTAACTCAAAGGGCATACATTAATCAAAAAAATGAGATCTCAAAGAAGCAAATCGGTTAAAACTGAAATTTTTGGTAACGATTTGAAAATTGTACTTTTACTGAAATTTTCATTGTTTTTATCTCTGTAATAAAACAAAGTTCAACTGTCTAGGGATCTACGATATTTTTTTTTACATACTAGAGAATGTACTCAACAAGACCTGACATGAATCATTCGATTCACGCTAGAAGTATTGAAGAACTGAATTTTTAAACGTAGGCTAAAAATGTGATTTTTGGACCTTCAAATGGCTTGTTCTCCTGACTTAGAAGAATTAGAAGGCTGAAATTTGGTTTGTTGGGATACTTTATAAGATATTTCAAGAATCTTAACTTTCAGCAAAATCGATCGACCCCTCCCGAGAAAATATTCGAAAAGTAATGGAACTGCTCATATATATATATATATATATTTGCATGCCAAGGCACAGGCTAAATGGCAAGGTGAAATCATACAGATGATCTTACAGTAATATTAAAATTTGAAGTCATCAAACAACAATAATGTAATCAATTTAAATGAGTCATATAGACAACAATACAATAAACAATGAGAGATGTTAAGATCAATCATACACCGTTACAAATTTTGTGAATTAAAATCTAGATTTAGTAAATAATCATACAACTTGTTCTTAAAGATCTCAATGCTGCCTGATTCAATCAGATCTAAGGGTAACTCTTGCCAAAGACGAATAATTGATACAACAAATGATTGCTCATATAGCACTGTAGAAAAGCATGGCATTTTAAAATGAGCATTGTTCTTTTTAATAGCCAGTCTCTCGGATCATCTTGAATCATTATCATCAATGAATAACTCACGTAGATAAAGAGCTTTTCCAAATTCTAGTAATTTGTAGAAGTAACAAGCCATATAATATACTCTTCTTGATTTTACCGATAGCCACCCAAGAGTGCGACGATATGGAGTGATGTGTTCATCTTTTTTAAGATTGTAAATGAATCTAGTGCTGTTATTTACTGCTCGTTGGAGTTTGATGTCGTTTTCACTTGAGGAATCAGTTACAACTACAATGCAATAGTCATTAAGTGGAAAAATAGTAGCTGAGACCAATAATTTCCGAATATTTGACGAGAAAATATTTTTCATAAGTTTCAAGCTGTGCAAAGAAGCATTTATTTTTTTAAGTGTTAGCGACATATGACTATTCCAAGATAGATTGTTTGCAATAATCAACCCAAGGCACTTAGTTGACTCAACATACGGGAGAGCGACTCCATCTTCCATCACAGAGGGCAAAACAAGGTTTTTTAGAGTTTTGAGTTTATGGCTTGAGCCCAATATCATAATCTTGGTTTCATTCAAGTTCAGCTCTAATCCATTTGATTTTGCCCAATTTGCTACACCTTGAGCGTCCTTAGAGGCTAACCAAAGTGCTTCGGATAACTGGAATAGCTTGAAATGAAGATAGATGTAGGTGTCATCAGCAAATAGACCACGTTTACAATATTTTAACCATCTTGTTACACTAGTCATTATCATCAGGAATAGAATAGGACCGAGAATAGAACCTTGAGGTACACCAGATGAAGTATTTAGTAGTTTGGTAGGAATGCCAAGTTCATCAATGACTACTTTTAAATTATTTGAAAATAATGAATAGTTACTTAAGGAGTAAATTCTAGTGACATCTAGAATCAAACATTTCAACTTCGACCGAGCAATTGATCCACCGCATGGATTGAAAAGAGAGATCCGGGATAGACTCCGTACGGAACGGCCACGTTTTTGTATTTAAACAATTCGACTCCGACCAAAGGTATCGGCAAAACTATCAGACCTATTACAAAATATCATGGGACCTTTTTTGTAGACAATTTTATTTCCTAGAAGTTATTCTAATAAAGTTTCTTCGAATTCGGCATTGTTTTCTAGTTATTTTTATTTTAATGTCAAGCTCATAAAAGAAATAGTTTTCTGATCGATTTTAAGAGCTTGACATTAAAATAAAAATAACTAGAAAAAAATGCGGAATTCAAACAAACTTTATTACAATAACTTAAATCATCACTGCATTGAATAGTATTCGAATCATTACTGCATTGCATAATATCTGATTTGAATATACTTATGATTAAAATTCACTGATAAATATTTAATAATAGAATTAATATTCAGCAATTGTCTTACTTATATTTACAATTTTATTACACTTGTAGTATGGAATACCTAGTTGAGGTTCACTACCAAACTAATAAAAAGTTAAAGTCAAAAAGTACATATGACGTCTAATAACATTTTTAATTCGCGCTTGCCACGCATTTATCAATTTTAATTGATAAATTTATTTTCATTAACCTTTAATTTTAATTTATTTTAACTAATTAATGTCACTTCACAAATATTTCAGTTATAAATATATTTAAATATTAGTTTCAACTCACTTCGCCAAAATTTAAAATTATAAAGTTGACAAATAAACATAATTGTACTTTTCCGAAACTTGTCGTTGAAAAAATAATTTTCACATATCACCACTGATCATAGCTGGTCACAAAGTTTTAATTAAATAATTACAAATAATCTAAGACCATCCTGGTCACAGCACCACTGTTACATACTGGAAAATTTTCAATATTAATTTAATTTATTTAAAAATTATTTTTCGTGTTTATAAACAATGGTCACTGATCCTGGTCACAGCACCACTGTTACGTTTTTGGAAATTACCCCAAATTAATTAAAAATTATTTTTATTTTTAATTATTTAATTTTATCCAGGTTTGGCCTCGTTAGAGTGTCTATAGACCCCTGGTAGGCCGTGGTCGTCGATTATTTTATTAATTATTAATTTTAATTGTGTTTCGCGATTTCAAATATTTTCGATGCGGGTACCAACTCCATATTGTTTATTATAGCATCAGGTGAATGGATGGAAAATCGGCAGGAAATTTGAAGGAAACCCGAACTGCTGTTGAGCGCTCAGGGTTATAGGACAGGGTGGAACTGCTAGTAAGCGCTCGCCCCTGGGTATTAATAGGGTTATGGATAGGTTATAGTGTAGGTGAAAATATTGGGGTGCCAATTGGCACCCCACAATAAGGTTGAATTAATTTAGAATTAATTATGGAGTTTATTAACTATATAGAGAGCAGAGCAGAGGTTCGAGCTCTAGGAGCTCTCTCCAAAGACTGACTATTTAGTCATTATAAAAATTTAATAAAGCCAACAGATTTGACAAAATGTTGACGCTGCATCTCAGATTCCCTGTGAGAGAATCGTCGTAGCCCGGGTCTCATGCATCGTCATCTGTTTTGACTACCCGTGAGCCACGGCGACTCTCTTATCATAACCGATTTCCGTTACATTGTATAAAATTATTTTACTAAAAATAATTAATAAAATTTAATCAATAAAATATTACGGGAAAGTAATACTTTCCTTATTTGCTTATAAGACTGACGTCAAATGTGGGAATTAATTTCGATAAGGGCAACGTTTATTGAATATATTTTCATTTGTTTATAGCAGAAATAGACTAGAGTTTCTATACAAAAGTTACTGAAAGATGTTTCAACAATAAAAATTAATTTGTTTTTGTGTTTTACAGACTAGCATATGGCAATGAAACAGGTCTAGCGATTGTAGATATCATACAAAAAGTTAAGTTACTCGTATTAAGTACCACTGACATCGGTAATACAGGTGATCCATACCAACGTGCATTACGTAGTCCAAAACGTCAAGACGATGCTAAGAAAGAAAATGAAGACAAAGCTCGTAGTCCGAGTATTGATCAGGTAAGTTTATCTTCGTTTCATTCAAAATAATTCTATTGAAAATTAACTTTTCCATTAAAAATATTTTAAATTCCAAAGTTTTCGCCTTTTTTTTTGTACGTTTTAAGTAAAAGTAGGTGTTTTTATTTTTCTTGCTAGTTCCGTAACTGTATTTTTATTATAATGAAATTATTTTGTAAAAAACCCTATCCTTCAAATAATTAAAAAAAAAACAATCAATTTTTTAGTAGATCAGTTAATAAATTAATTTTATAGGTTAATAAATATTAAATAAATGATATATATATATAATCAATAATTATAATTATTCAGCAGCGAGTACTATCTTGCAATTTTTTCTTTGGAGTTGCGTTATTCTAACATTTATTATAATATAATTTTGGTAATTATGCATAAGTATGGCTCTACCTATTTTTGGATAATTACCTTATTTTTCGTTTGTTATTTTACTAGCGTAGAAGTTCTTTTATTTTTCTAATATAATTAATTTGTAGGAGCGTTTGTTTTTTTTTTTTTTTTGGTTTTGTTTCTTGTCTTTTATTTTAATGAGAAGTCAATCAAAACAAGTTAAAAACAAATATTAGTAAAAAAAATTTAGAACTGATTGACTGTTCCAAAGAAAAGAAAGCGTGATTAAAAAAAAAAAAAAAGAAAACAAATAAAAAAAAAAATAAGATAACGAAAAAACAAAACAGATTCATCAAGAAATGACACCAGACTACGAATCATTAGTAGCAGTAGGAGAAAAAGCGTCTGCTTCTTGTACTTCCTTTCCTTCGGACCATTTTCAACAGCCATCACAACAGCAACAGCAACAACAACAACAGCATTATCATCATCATCAACAACAACAATTTGCTGACGATTGCCATGGTCTGAATAGTGATACGCGTGACACTGATAGTAATGTGAAAGATAGTACGTTGTCAGTAACAACAACACCGACAGTATCAAGAAAAACAGGAGTTGCTGTGAATGAAGATGAGACACGTGATAAAAAACCATGGAAGTCATTTAGTCTGAAGCGACAGCTCAGTAGGGTTGACATTAAAATCAAGAATACTTTTACAACATCTACAGCTTCAACAAGTTCATCGACCACGGCTATTAATGGGGTACTTGAAACGAAAAAAAAATTAATGGACTTAGTTGAAATAATTTTTTGTAGGATCTGTATTACTGAGTATTTATGACAATGATTAATATTCATATTAATTACTATTGTCGTGAAAAACAAAGAATTCTAGAATTTTCGCTGAATAAAATGATAAGATCTATTTTAGTGTAATTAGATTGCACTAAATTTAATGTAACATATTTTATTGGCTTTGATCTCAATGGCATTATTTTGCACAGTCTATGATAAATATGAACGGTATAAGATGTAAATATATATTTAATTTTATTTATATGCCAAAGGTATTATATTTGATTACCTGTGAGTATAATCCCAGTAAACACATTGACGGAAATTTGACGTCAGAGTGACGTAACGCTATGTCATCATTTACGTAAGATATGAGTCAGGTTTGACTCATTGTTTCGCACTTTTTTACGTAAGATTATGATATAAAACTAATGACGTAAACATTACGTAAATGTGATGTCTGTGTGACGTTCTATGACGTCAATACGACATATTAGTGATGCCAAAATTATCAATCCAGAAAAAAATTAAAAAAAAAATTAATAAATAAATAAAAAAAAAAAAAATGAAGCACTGAATTTTTGCTTTGATTATTACCGCGCGAACGCATTATATATTTAGATACTAGATTTGATAACATTAAATGAAAAAATCCTGGGCGTCTGCTGGGTTCGAACACGGCTCCTATTGGCTGGCAGTCAGGAACGTTGTTCACTGGTCCATATCACGAGAGTTTGTCTACCGCTTAATGGATGTATTTAGAGTGAAATGTCCGAAAAGACAGAGTTTATAAGTTATTGTAATGGATTTTTACAAAATTATAAAAAACTCCACGAACTGACATGAAATTTTATAAAAACAATATTCGTCGGCCTCGATGACAATTATATAAAATTTTATAAAGTTACATTAAATTTTGTAATTTTTTGTTATGACGTGAAATTTACAAAATCTTATACAAAATTTTGTGAAACATTCAATTATTCCACAAAATCGTATAAAATTTTATCGATTGAACGATTGCGAAACTAAACTTTATAATCTTACTATTAAAAAAGTTCAAACTGTCGTAACATTTTCTTTGCCATCCTAAATGATATTTTCGGTATATCATATAAAAAAATAAAGTTAATTTTTTTTTGCTCACGGTAATGATTTAATCTAAAACGTCTGAATAATTTATTATCGAGTCTATGTATTACTTTAGTCCCAAAAATGTTTAACGTTTAGTTGTTATTTACACATTCTTGACAATTAATTCTATGATTGTTTTATTTGAATAAATAGATGGTAAAAAACTACGAGTCGAAAATTACATCAATATTGCGTAAAATACTGACTTACCACTGATGTAAAGAGATGATTTAAGATTGACATCCATATTACGTATAACCGTGACTTTGCTATTGACATCAATGTATGATTTTAAAAATACGTTATTATGATATACAATAATGACTTTATTACTATGTAACAATGTGATGTAGATTTTATGTCAAGCGTACGTAATACATAAGTCATAATTGTGACGTCATATAAGAGTCATGCTTACATTAGTATGATGTCACAAGTTTTTACATCATACTAAAGTTACATAGAATGTCAGATTGACATCAAATTTACGTAAGATACCGTGACATTTCTTTGACCTAGGTATGACGTCAAATTAAGGTTATGTGTTCACTGGTAAGTTTGACCGGAAAATATATATATATATATATAAGGTACCGGCGGGTAATAATGCCTAGCTAAGGGAGATTTTGAATAAAATCGAAAATATTGCATTTAATGATCAAAATGTATTATTAATCTTCATTGTAATACATTAGCTAAAAATTTTCAAGAGGTCGCTTACGAATTTCAAAAATATAAAAAATGATCGAAATTTGAATTTTTTATTTCAAATTTTTTTCTTTCTCGTGTCAGCAATAGTTTTCAGGTTATTTAAGTCGTTTTGACTCAAATTAAACCATAAATAACTTTTGAAGAAGTGAATTTAGCGAAAAATGTTAAGAGACCTTTTTTGTAGAGCATTAAATTTCCTTCAAAAATATGTATCTTGACTAGAAAAAAATTTAATACTTCTAGTATTTACGAAAATCCAAAATAGAAGCAAAGAATTTAAAAAACAAATCATATCTAGGGCACGGTTACAAGGAAACGGTTCGTTTTACATCAGTTTACTAAGAGAGATTTTTTGTAGGAAATTTAATTTTTTTTAAGAATATACATTGCTCAAATTTTTCAGATAGATGATTAACGAGTTTTGGGAAAAAAATGAAATTTCTATCAAAAAACGAATAGTCGTAACGATACACCTCTTAATATCAATATTAAGGGCTCAAACTTGCACAATAATTTTTTTTTGGTCATCAGGAATAATATTTTCACAGTATCGAAAGAAAAAAAAATAGTCAATTTTTTTGGACCAATCTAATATATATATATGGGTCATTTCATGTCAAATCGACCAATGGTTGGAATCGACCCGTTTTGATTTGGACGAAGTTTGGTCAGACGTTTCCTAATAAGAATAAGAATATAAACGTCAATGATGGTCTTTTTCACATTATTATGACAGTAAGTGAAATTTTTACTGCTGAAATTTACTCAATTATGTGATTGCTTAACTTGACTTAGCAAAAAAATCAAGAGAAAAAAAAAAAAATTTTTTTTTTGAAATTCAAAAATTCATATTTTTGCAAAAACAAAACACACAGTTTCGAAAATTTCAGAATCTTTTAAAATAAGTACAAGGTGTTATACAAAAAAATTGGGCCAAAAATTTTGTGTCGATCGTCATTTTTGACGAATTTCAAGAATTCAAAATTTGACAAATTTATCATTTTTCAAAATTTTTTTTGGAATATTTTTTTTTCATAGCCTCAAGTATCCCTTTCAAAAAAAGCTTTGGATCGTTATTGTAACGATTATAGTTTTCGAGATATTGAAAGAATAAAGTTGAAAAACTGGAAAAATCGCGAAATTTTGAACTTTGCATAACTTTTGAAGAAAAATTTCCAAATTTTTTTTCTTTGACTGAATTGCGTTGTACGGTAATAGGAAACTTCTGACCAAAATTCGTCCAAATCCAAAGGGGTCGATTCCAACCATTGGTCAATGACATGGAATGACCTATATATATATATATATATATATATATATATATATATATATATACTATATGTATATATATATATATATATATATATATATATATATATATATATATATACTAGCTGTTACCCACCCGCTTCGATGGGCATTTCGAAATGTTGGATGACTCTTTTTTTTTTTTTTTTATTATTCTTATCGATAACTTAACATTTACCGTTCAAACATTCGTAAATATACTTATTCTCGTGCACTTTTCTATGTAAAAAAAAAGTTTTAAGTCGTGGAACCACAGGATAAAGACAATTTAAAATACTCTGGCTAGCCCTATAACAGCTAAATTATAAAAAAAAGACTACTACTGATTCGGGAGTAAATTTTCAATGAGAAATGTATAATTGTATCGTTGTTAATTTTCCTGTATTTTAACTAACATTCAATTTAAATTTCAAGACTGTAAGTCTTTTAATCAAAGACGTTAAAATTTTCATTACCTACGCCACTTCACAGCCTCACCAGCGTCAATTCAAAAAAAAAAAAAAAAAAAAAATTCGCATAATTAATTTTGCTAGTAATTCATTTATTATTTATTAAGGGAATTTTCATTTAGGATTCTAAGTTTGTAGGTCTTTTGGCCAAAAAACGTAAAAAATTTTCATTATTTATGCCCCCGCATAACCCCACCAGTGTCAAATGAAAAAAAAATTTGGAAAGTCCAAAAGTGCACGCCTCAAATGCTCATGTAATATAAAAGCGATCTTTTAAAACAAAATAAATTTTTTAAAAATATAATAAAAGTAAACTGACAGCTGACTCTGTTTTTTCGAATACGGGGCGCTAACAGTACATAAAGTAAACTATATAAACTGACAGCTGGTTCAGTTTTTTTTTCTTTTTAAAGAGGGCGCTAGTAGTACAAACATAAGCAAAACACTTAGTATATGTATGGAAGAGTGAGACGTATACAAATGTTTACGTGGAAAAAAAAGACAGAAAGACATATAGACGATAAATTTTAAGAAAAAATCTCAGAAAATTCATCGATTTTCAATGATATCTTTTAAAGGGAAAAGAGTTAGTTGGTGATAATCAATTCGGTTCATCCCAAGGATGAATGACTTCTTCAACAAGAATTATGTTGATTCATTGTTCGGGGCAGCATAAATTCAGGCGACTCACAGACATATATTCTAAAGGACGTCACAATAATTAAATTTGTGACTGAATTTTCTTTAACTATAAACAATTAAATTTAATAAAAAAACATCGACTATCGTATCAATCAGACTTTAAGGTTTCCAAAAGTCATTAATAAGTAAAAAATTTACTAATCCTTTGCGTTATTGACATGATTTTAAGCGAACATTTTGTGAAGTGGTGGCTATTCGACAGTAAAGTCCACCTAAATGCTTCGCATTCGAGGCGTGCAATTAAATCCATTCCATTTATTTTCTGGTATTCTAGGTAAGTTTAATTTTAAATTCCAAGTCTGTAGCTCTCTTCCTTACGCCCCCACAAAGCTCCACCAGAGTCGATTTTCAAAAAGTCTGTAGCTCTCTTGGTCAAGATACGTGAAAATTTTTATTTCTTATATCCCCGCAAAACCCCACTCGAGTAGATTATTAAAAAAAAATTTACACCATTTATTTTGTAGTATCATAGGAGTAAGATCACGTCAAGTGGACCCCCCCCCCATTTTCCACTTGATCATAAAAATTAAGTCTATGAATTTTTTTCTTAAGTAGCCAGTATGAAAGATTAATCTCCCCAGCGACTTCAAAATTTTCACTTTAATAACAATTTTTTTTACAATGAAAATTATGAGTACTTTTAGTTAAAAAATAGATTTCATAACAACCGTTAAGGAAGTTCGATACCGATTTTTGAAATAATTCCAAAATTCTGAAATTTTTTTTATCGAAAGAGTTATAAAAAAAAGGGTCACTGTTGAAATTTCAAATCGATTCACTACACCATTTTCTGCCCTCCGGCTGTAAAGTGGCAACTTTCGGGTCGCTGCCCCGAACGAAGTTGCAACTTTCCGGCTATGTCGAGCAGAAAAATAGTATACGCACCTTGGCCGCGTTTAATCGCGGATATAAATTTATTTATAGTTCCGCCCTGGAAATCAATTTCATTATGTAGCGAGTTGATTAGATTGGCGATCCGGTTATGTGGACCATTGACTACGTAATTCTTGTTGGGCAGTTGTTTTAAGCAAGCGGTTTCACCGCAGTGGTAGACTCATGGGTACTAGTTCAAAACAACTTCTGATCTCAGGAGTATCAGTAATCTCATTAACTACTTTGTAGTAGAAAATTAGATCAGCAATCTTGCGACGATCATGAAGATTGTTGATTTTGAAGTGGCTGCAGTCATCTTCCGATGAGTTAAGGTGACCAAATGGTCCATATCGATAAGCTAAGGTCTTGTAAAGCTTCTTCTGAATTTTTTCAACGAGTTTTATCGCAATGTTAGTGTACGGGGATCAAATTACGGTACCGTATTTCAGGATTGGTAAGACAAGAGATTGATAGAGTCTTAGTAACGAGTTAGGATTTATGAAATCCTTACTAGCTCTGGCAATAAAGCCCAGTACCTTAAGAGCGTGAAGGATAATTTTATCTATGTGTTGAGTAAACCTTAACTTATTATCTATTATAACACCCAGGTCCTTGATGAACTCTACTTCTTAAATTGTGACGCCATCAAGCTTGTAGTTAGTTGGTACGCTGGTGTGCGAACGCGAGAACGCAACGATCGCACACTTTTTTATGTTCAGGTCAAGTTTATTTCTACGGCACCAAGTTGATAGCTCATCTATGTCTTGTTGAAGTCCTAGGATGTTAGAATCATTTTTTATTGCTCCGAAAATTTTCAGATCATCTGCATAGAGTAGATAATTTGATTTGAAGTTGACTCCAATATCGTTGAGAAATATGTTGAATAGTATGGGACCTAAATGAGACTCTTGCGATACTCCAGATGCTGCATTGTACTTGCCAATTAAGTATAAACGAAGCCAGCTTAAGGCATTGTCTTGTATATCATATTCACTGAGTTTACTTAAAAAGATGTCATGGTTGACCCTATCGAAGGCTTTGCTGAAGTCTGTATACACGGCATGAACTTTATGACCAGCATTCAAGATATTCAGTAAATAATTGATGTAAGTAAAAAGGTTGGATATAGTATATCTTCCACCGATGAATCCATGTTGTTTGCTGGTTAAGACATTAGCGAAGAAAGACGTTAGTTGTGGTAAAATTGATTTTTCAAACAGCTTGGCTAACGCAGATTGTATACAAATAGGTCTGTAATTGGCAACCTCGGTTCTTGGTCCATCTTTATGTATTGGGCTGATATATGAAGTTTTCCAGTCAGTAGGGAAAACTCCTTGTTGCAGAGAAGCACAAAATATTTGCGCGAGAGGTTCACAGAGACTACCAGCACAGTTCTTGAGGAACATATTCGGTAGTCCACCAGGTCCAGCGCCTTTCTTTATATTCAGGGATAATAAGGATTTATACACATCAGCAGAATCAATTTCAAAATTGTCCAGGGTTAAAATAGGTTCCACTGAGACGCTGTCAGAGGCGTGTCTCTGATGAGGAATATTTTGAGAGCATACACTTTCAAAATACGAGGCGAAGAGATTACTAATATCATTACCTGTGACAGCTGATAAGTTATTCCAGGTCATAGTTGATGGTATTTCACTATTATTTCTTCTTTTATTCTTAAAGAATTTCCAGAATTCATTTACATTAGAATGGACCTGATGCTCTACTTTGTCGACATAAATTTTATAGCATAAGTCGCTAAGTATTTTGCATTCCCGTCTGAGGTCGCGAAGTCTTCTATAATTTGGTCTAGAATTATTTTTCTTGTAAGCAGAATGAGCAGATCTTTTCAATATGATTTTATGTTTTAGTTCATTAGAAAACCAGTAAGAGAAATCATTTGCTTTCCTTAGCTATATCAAGAGCAGGGTGATATAAGTCTATTGTAGTAATTGCTTGGGTACTATCCACATTAATATCCGAATTACACAAAATAAGGTCAAGCAAATTATCATTATCATTTAGTATACTATTATACTGTTGGCACTCAAGTGTTGAGAAACCTTCGTATAATAGATACCCGCAATCAGCGTGCGGCGAACTGCTAGGAAGATTATAATCACCTGTAATTAGGAGTTTGGCGTCGTGAAATTTTTCTTTCAGGTATGAGAGCGTATTGAGATGAGACAAATAGGTGTTGTAGGAGGATCTTGGTGGTAGGTAGACACAGCCTAATATGAGATCAAAATTATTGCATTTCATGTTGACATTGATTTATTCTATGCCTTTATCCGAAATCGGTATACGTTCGATTAGAATAGATCTCTTGATAGCGATAAAGACGCCACCACTTCGATCACCGCCGCAAGATATATAATCTTTATCTCTCCTGAAGATGGTAAAAGATTTGTCAGTAATTTCACCATCCTTAATGTCAGGATGTAGCCATGACTCAGTGATACAAAAGGCGTTGCAATTGCTGATCGTTGTGCCCATTAGGAAGCTGCGTAACTTTGTTTGCAGCCCCCTCACGTTCTGGTAGTGAACCTGCAGGATTGTTGGATTTTTGGTTCTCTTTGACCGAGCGAAAATTCTTATTCACAATCCTTGGAATACCGTGAACATACTTAATGGTCTTTGAGGTGTCACCATTCTTCGCCAGGGTTTCAAGTTGTGCCCTGAGATCTTCAAGATGTGATTTTTGGGCAGGAGTAAGGTCCGGTTTGAAGGAGATCTGAGGTCCATTCGCTGTCACTGAAGATTTGGTTTTTAAGATTGTGATAGCATCAGCTGGTGATGGTGTTTCCACCAAAAGTGGCCTAGTACGACCAGTGAAGGAACGCCCAAGCCTGCGAAGTTTAAAGATGTTAGCATAAGCTATTTGATTAGGAGGCAAGATAGCGAGGACCTGGACCCTGTCATTATCGAGGCGGTCTTTTCCATCAGCTTTTTTAGATTTACTGATGCTAAGTGTAACCACATTTGACGCACGGAAGATGGACTTGGACTTCCAGAACCGGATGTTGTAATGTTAATTGATAAATCAGGGTCGTTCGTAAAAGCATTTTGTGAGAGAGGAGAGGAATAGTAGAATAGGCTGAAATAAATTGTATATGAAAATTAATTTTAATTTTAATTAGCACCTTGCTTTTCCTTTATTCATTTTTACTTATGACAAACTAACAAATTCCTTATGATAAACTAAATTCCTTATGGCAAACTAATTTTCTTATGGCAAACTAATTGTCCCCTAAACGTTTCCACACTCCCACTCACAAGTATAAATTTTCGTAGCTCGGATGTTATCACACTCTCACACACGTAAAAAAAACTCGTCCCCTGGACGTTAAACCTTAATATTTCGTCCTCTGAACGTGAACCAAAATTTATGTTAAAAGCGTGCCATTTTACCACCGTGTATACACGGTATATCCACTGTAATTGCGTGGTGTATCCACCGTGATTCCACGATGTAATCACCGTGGTCTCACTGTGTAACCGATTTTTTTTGGGTACACCGTGGAACCACGGTGGCAACACCTTGTAATCTCGGTGGTAAAATGGAACAAACCCACCGTGTTTCCACCGTGATTTCAAACCGCCAGGGTACCTCCTAGCTATTTTGGAAATTGCGAATTTTCTATATTATCTTACAAGTTCAGTTATTTCTTGGAAGTTATATATATTTATTTTATTATAATTTCTTTTATGATCATTATATTTTTATTTTTTTTTTTTATATAATATTTTTATCTCATTATACTTATTAATGAATACAAAACACTTAAATTTTGTTTAAGTGACAACTTGTAACTTTTAAATAGAGTTAATTTAAAAATCTGAAAGACTTTCAATGCTTTTAAGAAATAAAATAAATATAGAATGAGATCATTTGTTAGTCTACTCATCTATCACAAATTGCTCTTACAGTATTTTTTACACTTTTTATTAAAAGTTTATATCCTCAACCTCGGCAATAATCGCCTGAAGTTCACCAATAACAGCTACAACTTCAGTAGACGGTTTGTCCGTGGCTTCCTCGAGTCTTATTAAAAATGCTTGCTGGAGAAAAACTTATAAATTACGAGCATTTAAAGGGTATTCACTGCTTACAGCATAAGATATGTGTAGAACACTCAAATGCATGGAGAATTGATCTACACGCATAAAGAGTATTTTCCAGTATAATGTAACAAGCTTCTAAATTGTCGAATGGTCCTACGATGATAGGTATCGGCTGATGTAGTAGAGCGAGTCTTAATGTATGATCAATTCCTATTACTCATACGACATCCAAGCTTACAACGGACTGTAAAGAGAGAAAAAAATCGGGCTATCGGTTGACGCGTTTTCTTAAGTTCTAGAGCTGATTAGATTTTGACATCGATTGATTAAATTTTTTTGTAGATATTCGAAAAAAACAAAAAACGTTTTTTACTATTTCTTTCATCAACGATATCTTTCTAACAAATTAACCGATTGAGACGGTTGTGTTGGCAATCGACGCGTTTTATCAAGTTTTAAAGCTGGTCAAATTTTGAAATTAATTTATCGAGTCGTTTTTGAGAAACTTCAAAAAAACTAAAAAAAAATTTTTTTTTAATTCTTTCGTCAACGGTTTCTCTTGAACGAATAAACCGATTTTGATGGTTGAGGTGGCATTCGACGCACCTTATGAAGTTTCAGAGCTGATTAGATTTTGTAATTGATCCATTGAGCACATTAAAAGTTATCTAAAAAAAATATTTTTTGAAGAATGTTATTTTTGGAATATTCTCAAACGCACTTGACCGATCAAGCTCAATTTTTCACGGCTTTTAGATATTAACAAGCCGCGTCGAATGACACCTTAACGATCAAAATTGATTTATCCGTTCAAGAGTTATAGATATTTACATATATACGTACGTACGTACGTACACACATACATACACTCGGGCATCATCGTGAAATTAGTCAGAATAGCTTCCTAGAACCTCAAAACGTGAAAATTTGATAGAAATTTGGTTTTCGAAAATCGGTCCGAAACCAATAAATTCCTGAATTTTTGAAAATTTTCAATTTTCTTAGCGGAAAGTTAAAAAATATAATTAGTGATCATATCGAATAGTATATTACACATCTAGGAAGAAATGTCTCAGATCACATGTAATTGTTGGCCGAGGCTTCGTCTCGGCCAACAATTACATGTGATCTGAGACATTTCTTCCTAGATGTGTAATATACTATAGTTACATGTAATACAGAAATAAAATACTTACGGAGATGTGAATAAAGAAAAATTCTTTCCTTTCAGGAAAGGTTAAAATCTGAGGTAACGGTAGCTCGTTTTCGCTGTCCTGAAGTTTTTTTTTCCGCCCAGATCTTCGAGGAGGTACTAAGTAAGGCAATAGCGATAACAAAATGCCTGGTTTTAGATCTACATCGTAAGAAAAAAGTGTAATGATTAATTACATTGTTGTATCAACGAAATATAGGAAAACAGAAAACAGATTTTAATTTTTTTATTTGAGTTACTAGAGTTCAGTTGCGCTTGTAGTCCTAAATCGTGCTGATCTTCAATTTCTACAGCATTACTTTTGTCAATTAGATAATCGATTAAAAAGTCCTAACAATTAATAATCTACCAGCAGTCTAAGAATGCAGTTTGGAATAATTGCTTTCAAACTAGAACAGAAAAAGGAATTTATCATGTAAATAAAAAAATTCTGAATGTTTCAAATACAATTCATCTTTTTGAAATAGATTAACCCTTCAGAACCATCGTGTAGAGAGATTCTTTCACACTTTCTTTAAAACTTTTTTTTCTTTCTAAATTGAAATGGAATGACCCTCTGAAATTTTTTTTAGCTTACTAAAATTTAATGCTCTAAATGATACTAAAAAAACAAAATTTTTTAAACTTGAAAAATAAAGAAAAAAAATTATTTTTTCATTAACTGTGAGAGTTTCTCTCATCGCGCGAGTTAAGTCAGGCACAAAAAAATTGCTGTTCGTATTAGTTCGTTTCATTTCGGCTGTCTCCGTGGTATCTAGCCGCCATTTTAAATGTATATAGATATACAAATAAACAGTATTCTAAAAGTTGTTTACAATAAGTGTACCTGTATACCAGTATTTTAATCAAAATGAAAAATGTAATAATTTCTAAATGATTATTTATAAAAAATATTTTATAAAGAATTATTATTTAATTTTTAGTATTCAAACAAATAATATTTTATGTTGTATTTTACTTGATATATAACCTAAAATTATTTAAATATTTTTTAAATTTCGCTCTTGGCGCTTGCACAATAGGCGTGAGATTTTCTCTCATCACGATAGCAATGACTGTGGTGCGGGAGGCGTATGTTCTGAAGGGTTAATAACAATGTGATGCTTTGAATAAATAACTAATATTATTTCCATACCAAGTTCAAAGCGTTCTCTATGCGTAAACATGCAAACTCGTCAATATAATTTTTAACACTTAAATGATCTTGAGTTAAAAGAGATTAACGAGCATCATAAGTTTCAACCCATAATCTTCTTAGGTCAACTCAAGGTGTCAATAATGTACGCAATGATTCCATTTTGTCGGCAACAGAAGCTAATTATTGAGAATTTAATGTGCATTATTAAACTATTTAGGATTAGTAATTATTATTGTTAATAGCGGAAAAAATCGTGACTGAATTTTTTCAAAATTTATCACTTGAGATTGTAATATTATGTACGGGCGTGTTGGATTTTTGACCTCGTTTTTCTAAAACTCCATCTTGAAACATTTTTTTTTTTTTTGGCATATATGTCATTATTATAATCAAAATGTCACCATAACTTCCCTCCGGCCATAACGGTAACACTTTTTTACGACGAAATGGTGTATAATATGTGGAACATCCTTCGCGAGGAAAAGTTTCATGCACTTGATTACAATAAAACTGAAATTTAGAAGCCGAGATATTAGCAACAAATGGAATTTTTTCAATTTTTCCAGCTGTTAATAGAAGTTTCAACATAACTAGGTCATTGTTGATTTGTGCCCGCTTCTATTGATTGAAAAAATAGTTTGAGGTTTTTCTTAAGAATTTTAAAAATTCGTAAAAAATAATTTTAAAAAGTACCGAAGAACTAGAATTTGCATTTGAATGAGGTCTTTGATTATTAGGTGGTAGTTCTCCTCATCAGTATCCGAATATTGGGCATACTACAATGTTTAAAATTTTACTGTATAAAATTATTGAGTTTAAGTACGTTATAACGTATACTGTTTTTCTTTTCCCGACGGAGACGCGAATAAAAATCCGGAGTCGTATGTGGTCACCCAAGTGTATTAAAAATTACAAATAAAAATAATAAATATAACTGAAAATAATAAATAATTATAAATAAAGTAAAATTGTGCCTGGACCAGCTCCTCAGGCTGGGTTAGTGCACGAGCGCGCCATTCCGTTTTTACAAAACGGACAAAAATAATAAATATTCAGGGGAGAGATCACGGGACAAAATTTTGAGCGAGAATGTATGCACCAAGCGGAATGACAACCAAATAAATATATAATGAACAAAAATAATTAAAAGGAATAATTACTACTAAATATATCCAGGAAACAAATAAATAAATATTGGCTATCACTGGGTTCCTTTTACGAAATTATTTAATTCAAAATATATTTAAATAGACTCAACAGATTATTACAATACCCAAATATTTATAATAAATTTTTATTTAAATAATAATAGGCTCAATCTAGCCAAATAATAAATTATCCACTGGGGAATTTAAATACCAGTTACAAATATTCAAACTCAATATAACATATAAATTGTAAACGAATAAAATAATAATAATAATCTTTTTCTTTATTTTAAATTATTTACTCTGGGGAGAGAAAGACGCGGGTACTCAATATATATTTGGCAACACTGGGTTGCATACCATCAAATTATAAAATAAATTTTACCCAGAGAAACAATATTAAATACTCAAATATACTTTTAAAATAATATGTAAAGTACTAGAGTAAGACAAGGAGCCACTCTTGCTATCCTTGTCTAATCCTCTAAGGAATTTGCTCGACGCGTCTACGTACTTGAAACGCACGCCGGACAAATTCAACTTATTATGACAATATAACTCAGGTTCAATTATTTATCAATTAAATACCGCGATCAACTCTACTGAAGGACCAGCGATAGCCGATGCAACAAATAAAAATACCAATTGACTTACCGGCGTTGATAACAATTTACTTCTTGAGTTTCTCAATAATGAATATCACAATCCAAATTAAATACTTTAACTATGCAATTATTTTATTAAGGCACCTGGGCCAGAACAATTTACTCAAAAATAATCACGGACAACAACACGTCCTATCTTTACAAAATCCCGGTCCTTTCTGACTATATTTTTCATTGATTTTTCCGAGGGAGGGTAATCACTCGCGTGTTATCCCCTCTCATGACCTCGGACCCGGAATTATTAATTAAAATAAAATATATAAATCCATTAAACGACCTGAGTTATGTTATAATAATAAATTAAATAATATTTCCTATTTATAAACATAAACATAATAATTTTCAACCCTTTAAACAATAAAATAATAATTATTTCAGTGCACCACGTGGCTGGAGAAAAATATTGATTTTTATCCCCACTATATCGACTTACTCTCCCTTCGGTCGATATTTTTATCTGTGTCCTACACACACGTGCGCTACTGACTGAAATGAAAATATCGATTAAGTACATAATATCCAGAGTAATTATCAAAACATAAATATAAATATAATAAACAATAATATCGATAAATTCGTAATTAAATCATAATAAAATAATCCATCAAAATAATATAAATGTTTGAATTATAATAAATTATAATAAATAAATGCGCTTAATTTGAGCTAGGAGGTGTTGTTAAACTCACGGCGAGATGGGAAAGCGCGCGCAGCGATTCACGTTTGAATCGCTACGTGACAACGTTAATAGGGTTTGTTTTTAATTTCACGTTTAAATAATTACCTCGGAACAAAATTTCGTAAACTCGTTCATTTCTTGTAAAATAAATAACAGAACCTTGTTTTAGAGGTTACATTTAAAGCACGCGTGGACAATATAAAAAAAATAAATTAAAAAACTATTACCGCCTTCCTCAAATAGTTTTGTAATTCAATAAATACAATGTAATCTACTTACATATATTTTTTCACGATGATTTTTCTTTTACGAATAGTTTTATTGGAATAATTTTTTTTTTATAATTGCACTGATCATTTTACACTCACAGCCTCTGGTTTCTGTTGGTTTACCCCTTGTATTATGGAAATTACTTATAATTACGATGTTTATATCGTAAAAATTCATAGAAAAGTTGTAATTCTGACAATGTAAAATTATAAAAGTAAAGATATTAAGAGTCTGGTCTTGGATTACGATACAGCTATTGTAACTTTTACTATAATTTTCTTTCCGTGTAGCCTGAGACGCTGGGCCGTGCACTATATTGAGAGCGCCCGGCACCCAGCGAGCAGTGAAATTTTCTTTAAGGATCTATAACTTGAATAAATAACGCATGTAACCGATGAAAAAGAACTTCAATTTTTTTACCGACAAGTCAATGAAATATTCATTTGTTTACTTAAAAGTTAATTAACAATAGGATAATAATTAAATAATAATAATAGAGTGCTTTAATTGTACAACTTCTGCAGTTTTTTACAATGTTTACCTTCTAACGCCCTAAGCTCTTTTTCCCCTTTTATATACGCCCTACGCTTCTTATTCTCTTTATTTTTGCGGCTGTGGCCCGACTTGTGCTTATACTGTACTGCATCATTAAGGTGATGCCCTGCAACCTCCCTTGTGCAATGGAGGTGCAGTGGCTAGGAAAACCACAGAGAAAATCTAGCCAGTACAGTTTCGGTTTGGATCTTTTCATCCCGTGCCTAACGATCAGAGACCTTCGTTCGAACCCGACGTGTGGCTAAACGGTCACCCAGCCAAGTAGTGATTCTGCTCGATGCTACTTAACTTCGGTGATCGCCCGAGCCACGCGCGTTCCGAACGGCTGCCTCAGCCACTTTGATAATAATTAAATAATTTTATGCTATTAATATTTTAATAAAATATAAATATTTGACAATAAATCCTGAAAATTTCATTAATTTATATTTAAAGGTTGTTTTGAAATCTATTTTTTAATTAAAAGTACTCAAAATTTCCATAGTAAAAAAAATTGTTGTTAAAATGAAAATTTTGAAAAGTCGTTGAGGGGATTAATAATTAACTTTTCATAGAGACTACTTAAAAAAAAAATTCATAGACTTCATTTTATGATCAAGTGGAAAATGGGGAGTTCACTTGACGTGATCTTGTTCGTAGGTAATATTCATTTAAAATTTCGGGTCTGTAGGACCTTCCCTAAAAACGTGCAAATTTTTATTTCTTACGCTCCCGCAAAAACGTATAACAATCAATTTTATAAGAAAAAATTGAGCTACCGATTTTCTTTTAATGTTAGTAATATTCATTTCAAATTTCGAGTCTGTTGGTGTTTTGGTCAAAAAACGTAAATATTTTCATTTCTTACGTCCCCACACAGCCCCACCAATATCGATTTCAAAAAAAAAAAATTACACCATCGATTTTCTCAGTTCGTCAGTAATTTTTATTTTGCTATGAAAACGATTGCTATGATACCGGTTGCCATGGTAACAAGTGCTATGACAACGGTTGCTACGCCATCTGGTAGTAGCCAATCAGAGAAGTGAATTTGATCGTCAGCCAACGAGGAATGAGGATTCGCCCGAGTAAAAACGTAAAATAGCCGCAACACTGCTGCAACAGCGCCGCACGGGCTCTCAATGCCCGCAACACCGCCGCAACGCCATAGCAACAAATTTGTAACGAAATAACAAAATTATAATTGCTGCAACACTGCCGCAACACCACCGCAATACGATAGCACTATATTAAAATTCTCTGAAAAACTTCCCAAATTCCGCAACACCGCTGCAACAAGTTTATGATGACATAAAATTATGATTGCCACAACACTGCCGCACCACAGCCGCAACACTCGACAAACTAATCATATATATTTTATCATTTTTGAAATAATTTTCTAAGTTGCATACTACCATGTGGCGTATTTTTAAATTCAGATAAAAAATCAAGAGCGAGTCCCAAATATTTTCCATCCACTCTTCCATCCACTCAACCCCTCCCCTCTCCCCAACCCTTCCATAAGTTCCTCCCACGACCCACCCCACCTCCTTATCTTCTGGCATCTCCCTGCCACGTGTTCGACCGTCTCCCTCTCTACCCCACAAAGCTTACTCCTCCTATCTTTCTCTTTCATCCAGTACCAGTTACCCCTCAACTCACTTCCACACTTAATCTTCGCTACTAATCTCGTTTCCTTGCTGCTCAAACCCCTTCCCCCACTCCAATATTCTGGCACCCCCTCCTTCACCACGTCCTTATATCTTGGGTTAAACTCTGACTCCTTAATCTTATTCCTCCTTTCCTGTTTCTGAACATCGCGATCCATATCCCTCAACTCGGAGCTCCTCCGAATCTCTCCTCCCCAATCTAAATCTATCCTTGTCCCCGACCACCCACATCTATTCAAATATTTTTCCTCTCTTTGTCCCTCACCCTCCCTTCTCTATTTACCCTTCCTCGTTCCTCCATGCATTTGTTCAATAAATCCATCAAAATGACTCTCTGCAGTGAGTACGTGCGCTGACTCCGGAAAATCTAATCATCAGAACTTTCTGGCAAGAACAAAGTTACCGCTAAAAACATGCTTGGTGTACCGATACTACTCTAACTCTTTTGATGTCCTTAAATGGACCCGAAAAGAGCTAAGATATCTCGATATCAAGACATGCAAAGCCACGGACATAAATCGTAGTATGTACGTTAAATCTTCTGTGACCAGATTATACTCTCGGAATATCGATGAGAGAGGTCTATAGAGTTTGAAGTGTCTACATAATCATTTGATTTTGGGCCTACGAAGGTAGATGTTTTGGCCAAACAAAGTTGTTAATTTCACGGCAGATAAAAATGAGTTCCTTATGCAAATTGTTCATTAAAATGGTAATAGGCAAAAGGGAACGTTTTTATATAAGGCAGCAATCTACGCGACAAAAACCCTTTGTCTCGGAAGAATAAGCTCTTTTATGAAACTTTCTAAGAAGGAATTTAAGAGTGTCATCAGGAATGTTGAGCAGCGAAAACTGCTTGGTACGCATATGTGCAAGTCCATTCACGGTTTGTTCTTTAAACACGTGAGTGACCATGATATTGTAGCTTGTCTATATAGCTGACGTTTTCTATCTTGAAGTCAGCTGGCCTGAGGTCGGGGACTGAAGGGTATATTTTTGCTTGTTAAGATGGTGTTATCAACACTCTCGTATACCATGCTAAAGAGCTCCAGATGCAGCTACCCGATATATTCTGTAGGGTATGTAAGCAATAACCGGAGACGTTTATGCATCTCTTATTAGTATGTCTTGTGCTTGCTATTCATATATTCAGCGTTATGATGCGGCCATGCCAATACTTTATTACCAGATTTGTCACGCGCATGGTATCGATAACACCAGTCTGTCCTACCTGCCAGGAGATGTTCCCTAAGTTGTTTTGAATGATCGTTACCGTATTTATTGGAACGTGATATTCGCAACAACTCGAAAGATTGACCACAACAAATTGAACGTTGTGCTTTTCGATAAAAACCGCTCGTGACATCTATTTCATTGAGATCTCATCACCTGCTGAGTATAACATCAGGGGTAAAGAAGAGTACAAACAACAGATATATCAGGATCTTTTGTTTAAGATTGGCAAACTTCACCCTGGCTATCGTCTCAGGCTTGTCGTTTTCATTGTTGGCGCCCTTGGAGGCATGAAACAGTCTTTTATATCAGTATTAGCTAAAATACTAACTTGTTCGTTTTAAGTTGAATTTCTGGCATTGTGGATGCAGAAAAATAGTACCCTCGGATCGCTTTGTCTTAGGCAACAGAATTTGCATCGCAGCAGTAACGGATGGTGCTCTTGAGCACCCTTCGGTAAAGTTGAACTATCGGAGGTAGTTCTCTAAGCATTGAAAATGAACCACTAGTAATAATAATAATAAAAAGTTGTAAAACTATTAAAAATGTAATTTTATCTAATTTTTTTATTATTGTATAGTAAAATCTACTATACACATAGTCAATTTAATTCACAGAAAAAATATCTTGATTGGAACGATTTAATGGATAGTCGTGTGCATACCGTGAAGAGAGTTATCTATACAGTTACTGTCATAATACGTTCTAATCCCATTCACGATTTGAATTGTTTTCAGTGATATACGTGTAAATATTATCATTAACGCCTAAATAACTAAACGAGTATTGTTATAGTCAGAACACAGTATCGTGCTGGTCACAATACTTTTTTTTCAGTGTCTTCATAAAAATTACTAAACATAACTAAAGAGTAAACCTGCAAAATAGTAAAAATTACACGATTTTAATAGCGTTTGAGGTTTATAATATAAATTTCGTAATTTTATTGCACATTTTTAGATAAAGTTCCTTATTTTTTTTTCGTGTAAAACATTCACTTTAATTGTGCCTATTGGATGGACTTTTTGATTGTTATGATGATAACCTGTATCATCTCAATTTGTATTAAAAATAACTACATTAGCATTATAAATATTGCTAACTGAAGATGGTAACGGTCTTAGTTTTCTTATAGAGTTTGAGACTTCGTTCTATTGCAGTTATTTTCGCACCAACATAATATTAGGATTTGCGCATGCGCGGAATATCTTTCCGAATAGCATAATGGATGGGGAAGGAATAATGACGGGAAAAAATCCTGAACTCTCTCTTGAACAACTATATTGTATCACATAATAAGTACACTATGTATTTATATTGTAATCATTACTAAAGTTTTCCCAGTACGTAAGTCACCGTCGAGATTGCCGAAAATTTTCTGTTTGTAATGTTTATGTGTACTAATGGCGTGATATTGGATTCATTTTTGAAAAGTAGAGGTAACTACCGAGGGCGTTTTATTCTCTGGGAGAACTTCACATCAAAATACGAGTAGCGATAATAAAAATCACGATTGTAACATAATTAAAACTTTAATTTTTGCTCCGTGTTTACAAAAAAGAACTGGTTTAGTAAAGCATATCACATCCAATCAGATTAACCTAAATAAAATTAAATATATGTATATCTTATTTCACATAATCATAAGTTTAGTGATAAAAATGAATTTAACTATACATACACGGAAAGAAAATTCAAAATTTACGATGTTAACATCGCAATCGTCGACTGGACTTTTATTAACGTAACTTTTCAAATGTCTTATTTCAAAATTCACTATGTGTGTTATATTTTTTACTGTTTAACATCGTAATTTTAACAAAGACTTTTAGGATTAAAAATTACAATTTAACATCGTAAAAAAAAAGAAATAAAAATTACCCTTTAAAAACTATATTTATTCGTATATTTATTATTTATATTTACTTTTTAATAAAATAAATATTACAGTGCTGCCTCTGTTATAATACGATGGAAGCTATAAAAAGTATGATGTTACATCGTAATTTTTAAATAGTAACTGCGTCTTCCGCAAGAGGCGCTCTCGTGTCTTATGACTGTTTATTCAAATCGTTTATATGGATCTTAAAAACAACCTAAAGTGTAGGCCCTTCGGTGGCCGAGTGGTCCAAGGCGTGGGACACTTCACACTCAAAAGGACTCAGGATCGAATCCAACTGCCGATCGATTATTATTTTATTCTTTTATTTAAGATATCTCTTCAAATTTTACGATGTTTACATCATAATTTATATTAAAGAGCTTGAGACTTCGTATTATTTGTCTGAAGTATTATTTCTTAATCGAAATTTCCAACGCTATATCGTACAAATTACGATTTTAAAAGTTTAGTCCACCACTACAATAATCAATAGGACAAATTACGATGTTAGTACCGTAAATTTAACTAGAATTTTTCTTCTGTGTACACGGCACTATGTTCGATAAGATTGTATATATTGTATTTGGTTATAGTGAACTTAATTTATTTTGATCTACTCAGATATAGACAAGTCTGAACTAATTTTAGAAGTCCTAATCAATTCTTACTTAAGTACAGTTACCTAAACTAATTCTTTCAACTACTCCGTTAAAAGAAATTATTTTATCATTAAATCCAGCATACTCTCATAATCTTTTTTCTATTAAAAAGTCAAATTATAACCCTTAGAAACAAGTGTCACAATCAACTTTTTATCGTAATCCTACCGAAGTATTACCTGAATTGAATGATGAAATAACAACTGCTTCAACAACTATAGCATTATCATCATCATCATCATCATCATCAAATAAAAGTCCTGTATCGACAAGTTCTCTGCGTACTGAAAAACATGGCCTTACAACAATGACCTGTGAGTTATCAACAATTACAAGCCCTAGTGATGTGTCTGATGACAATGATGACAGTGATGACAATAATCAAAAATTAATAAGCCCGATAACTGATAATCCGATACGACCTATTGATCTACCTCTGTTAGAAAATAATGATAAATTAATGGAATTACACAAGAAACGTTTAAAAGGACGACATATCAAGACACGATTATTATCAGTACCTAATTTAAAAAATCAAAAACTTAATAATAATAACTACAACGATGGATTATTTACTAGAAATGATGATAATAATTTGACATCGACAACTGGTATGACATCTAACAACGAATCCTTTGCCGGAAATTTAATGAGACGATTCAGTAAGTGTTTAATGATCAATAGATTAAATAATTATTCGAACAATAATAATATTATTATTATTATTATTATTATTATTATTATTATTATTATTATTAATATAATAATATTTTTATTATTGGTGAATAATTGATTAACGTTGAAAAAAAACTTTGTGAATGATTTACACTATAAAACACAAATAGAAACTTTATAATTTTTTTATAACAATAGTGTGTGTGATTTTTTTTTTTTTTTTTTTTTTTTGTATAAAAAATAATTTATTTAGTGAATTATCAAAATCAGCATGCACAATGAAAGTATAAAAAAATTATTTTAAGTGAAAAGAACAAAATAAGGCAGAGTAAACAAATTATGCAAAAAAAATAATTTATTTTCGTCGTTAAGTAAATTAATAAATTAAAGAAATATAATAATGTAGAGTCTACTTTTAATAGCCAGTCAATCAGTTCAGTATTAAATTTAATGATTTTAAAATAATATTGATAATCATCATTTTATAGAAATTAAAATGAGAAAAGCATAATCATGATGAATTCGAAAAGATCATGTAGTTTTTTTTTTAGTACAATTGTTAAAAATTAAGATTTAAAAGTAATGCTGTGGTTGTTTAGTAAGTTGCATTTTGTTTTTGTAAGATTTATTAGTAGACGTAAAAGTAATATGATAAAGCTTGTATTAATTAATTCTATGAATCATGATCTGGGTACTTCATAACAAATAAATTCAGATTAATTTTTGGTTTTTGGTATCCCTAACAAAGATTAGAAATGTAATACACAGATTTGAATAAAATAGAATGTTTTTCTGTAAACAAAATATCATTTATCATAAATGATAGGCTGCGAGACAAGTAAGTTATTTTATCGATGATAACTAATTGGTTTAAATATAATATTTAAAAATCAAGATAATTAAGGTTATGTAGATGATACTTTTAGCTGACGATGAGATTCAAATTCTTGTGCTTTGGTAAAGGAGTAAATATCTTAATTATTTACATAAAATTGGATAAAGTATAAGACAGCTTCTAGTCAGAATTTTCAATTACTTAAATATAAAAAAAAAGTTTCTGAATGTGATTTTGCGAGTTTTTTTTCATGAAGCGAATCCGGCAGTTATTGTTATTCAATTCTGTAATACAATTGGATTCATCAAAAATTAGACTTGGGAAAAATAGGCCTAGGGGCGATCCATGAAATATTTAACGCTATTTTTTATACTTTTTAATACCCTTCCCCTCTTGTTCATACAATACTAATTAACAAATCGCCTACAACTCTTCTCCCCTTCACCCATGACATAATAAGATTGACTTTTTTTTTTTTATTACAATAGTACTTGAAAAATTTTTTTTCTCGGCTTCGCCTCGGCCAACAATTACATGCGATCTGAGACATTTCTTACTTTCCTTCCCTAGGTGTGTAATATACTATAGTTGTCTATTAAGTAAATATTTTCTTAACTTACCAAATGATTTTATTGTCTTAGAGAGAGAAATATTAATGTCAACCAAATAGAGTCTATTAAATCATTTGTTACAAATGACAAAATAGATTATGTTGATGTTATAAAATTTAGTTGTCCCAAATAAATTTTAGTTTAACTGAATGTAATAAAACCGATTTAATTTTGTGAAGAGAAATTTTTTCTCAGTGTAAGTTCTAACAAAATTTCACATTTATGATACATTGAGATTGATATTAGATAATAACTTGAAGATTGTGATAGAATGATAATACTTAATGATAACCATAAAATGAATAAATTTGATGACATTAGTCTTAGCTTTGGTCAGTTTTTATAAAATAGAACCACTGGCACGAGATTCCAGTTGAAACAAAATCCATGCAAAAAGTTGCATTAATTAATTTGTGTTACATGACATTATTTTTTGACCAACTTTGTCTTCCCTAGAACAAATGGGAACAAATTATCCCATTCCCTCTACCTCGAGGTTATTATGTAAATTATGGATGGTCCCCCTGAAAAAAATAAATTTTTCATTGAGATTAATTTTAATTATCAGGATGTTTAATATAAATACTCTTTCGAAAGTTGTTCTTGTATGCCACAAATATCCGAAAAGTTATGCACCGTAAGAAAAAATAACTTTTACGATAAAGATTACTTGACTCTTACTTACGTTTTGATTAAATTTTTGTTTAGAGGCTCGATCCTCTCTCAGACTATTATTTTCTTCTTCTCTTTTACTGATAACTAAGTTAATTAGAAGTTGAGCGTGACGGATACTTATGCTATTTTTGAGCGGACAACTCATTAATTGGTGTGATAGATTCTTTGTTTATTTAACCTACCCAAATGCAGGGACCTCGCACTCGATGTTACAATTTGTAATACTATGATTACACTGAACTCACCATAAACAATAATAATGATGCGATTAATAATTGCATGTTTCTATTAGTTCCAAAGGGCGCCTACCCACACAAATCAGAACAATTAACCCTTCGGTACACGTGCTATACGGCGATTCCCCGCAATTTGTTTTTTAATTCTTTTTACCAGAAGTTATTTGATGCTCATCTTCGGTACTAGTAGCGAAACGCACGGAGAGGGCGGTGCTTGCTGATCCGGCGCCCATTAAAGGGCGCTTGACCGCTTCCCTAACATCGAGATTACCAGATAAGGTCCTTAAAAAGTTTAAAACGAATAACACTCATCGGGCCTTCATCACGATTGTCTTATCAGACCCTTATCAGTATCGCCTCATTAAATTCTTGCGAGGATTAACTTACAAGGAAAGTATCCCATGTCCCTCTCCGATTTCGATGAAACTGCGATATGTTATTATCCGTCGAAATTTAAGGGACACGTATTTTTTTTTAGCTGCGGAAAAACATATCTAGGGGGTGAAACCACCCCTCAAAGTATAGACTCTAAAAAGGGCGTTTTTCGAGTTTCGTATACTTGCAGTTTGAATAATCGAATGGGACCAACGGCTTCATTTCCGGGGTGGAAAATAATAAAGTACCGTTGCTGTTATAGTAAAATAAAAAGCCCATTCGGCAGCCGAAATGGAAGGTAGTTTTTTGAAAGTAAACATATTACTTAAATAAGTCGATCTGTTTTAACATTCAAAACCAAAAAAATTTGAGAAAAAAATGTAAGTTTATTTCAACAAAATAATTTAAATTGAAAAAAAAAAATTTAGAGCGATCATAAAGTACCCTCAGCGTTTCGCGTTTGAGGTGTGCCAAAGTTTATTTGTAAACGAAAAATTTTAAACAACTATAAAACATAAGTTTATGCATAGCATATCTTTAACTTCCCGCTAAGAAAATCGATGATTTTCAAAAATTTCGGGGTTATTGTTTCCACCCCGATTTGCGAAAATCGAAATTCCAACAGGTGTCGACGTTTTGGGGTTCTAGGAAGCTATTCTGCTTAAATTCAAGATGATGTCCGAGCGTATGCATGTATGTATGTATGTACGCACGTATGTATGTGTGTAAATATCTTATAACTTTTGAAAGGATGAATCGATTTCGATCGTCGAGGTGCCATGGGACGCGGCTTGTTAAATACTATAAGCACTGAAAATTTGAGCTTAATCGGTCGTGTGTTCAGAGATATTTCAAAAATAAAATTTTTTCAAAAATGTTTTTTTTGAATAACTTTTGATTCGCTCGATAAATTGATTCAAGAGAAACCGTTAACGAACGAATTAAAAAAGAAATTTTTTTTTTTTAGTTTTTTTGAAATTTCTCAAAGGCGACTCGGTAAATCAATTTTAAAATCTGATCAGCTCTAGAACTCAATAAAACGCGTCGATTGCCACCTCAACCGTCTCAATCGGTGAATTCGTTCGAGAGATATCGTTGTAGAAAAAATTGTAAAAAACGTTATTTTTTGAAAACAAAGGCATACAAAAAGTATTTTTGACCTCGAAGAGCTCGAAAATGTATTCTTAACAATGATTTCGAGCTCAAGGAGTTCGAAAGCAGCGAGAAGTTTTGGGGCCGGCTCGCAGGCTCAACTGACAGACCGATTTTTTTTACTCTAATGTGTTTAGGTATTCTAAAATAAAGTCAATAATTTTAGATAGAATAATCGATTATTTTTATTCATGAATTTCGACATATCAAGATTATGAGATCGATATCAGTTGTAAACAAGATGGCAACTATCAATGAGCTATGAGAACTATTAAGACAAGGTTGTATTTATGATTATATTCATAATAAGTCATTTAGGTGCTTTTAAAACTTAATAATTGATAAAATTCATACTTCAAAATAATAAAGTAGAAGTGATGTCAGAAAATTATTTTATTACCCTGACGAAATAGTATATTACACACCTAGGGAAGGAAAGTAAGAAATGTCTCAGATCGCATGTAATTGTTGGCCGAGGCGAAGCCGAGGTCAACAAACATGTGATCTGAGGCTTTCTTATTTACTTCCCGAGGAGTGTATACTATTTTTCTTGTCGACGGAGGCGGAAAGCGGCATCTTCGTTTTGCACAGCGGGACGAAAGTTGACGCTTTCCGCCCGGAGGCGAGAAAAAATTATTATACTGAGCCTATAATGGGTACTACATACTTTATGGTCAGTTGCACGGAAAGATTGGGACCCGACTAGTTACTGTTCTGCACCCAACTCAGTACGGTGCTGGACAAAAATGCTCGATTGTGGTGTAGCACCACACTGATTACTGTGCGGAACCTGACTGAGTCGTGTGCGCACATCACTTAGTCAGGTTCCGCACAGTAATCAGTGTGGTGCTGCACCACAATCGAGCATTTTCGTCCAGCACCGTACTGAGTCGGGTGCAGAACAGTAACTAGTCGGGTTCCAATCTTTTCGTGTGAAAGATGATTTCTATAAAAATTATCTCTAGGTTTAGTAAGAGTACATCAACTTTAAGAGGGAACAATAAATTTTTCTAATATAAGAAAATTTCTACATATCATTTAAACTTGTGGATCTATTCAGCCTATCTTTGAATTTTATCACGATAATTACCCATAAAATAAGTATAGAAAAGTTAATGAGTATTAGATTATAATTGTAATCGCTATTACGATGACAAGACCAGTTATAAAGATAGGACATATAGGTACGATTAAAACATTATAAATAATAAAAGAAATATTCTTAAGATATGAAATAATTTTAGAATTTATAAATTATTTCGATCACAATACAATAGAACTAACCAGATTGAATTGTAATTATAAATACATAAATTATTAGAAATGAAAACCTTATTTAGTCATTTTCTCGATTTTGACCAAACTTTCAAGGCTATCAAATTATTGTGATGAATTGTCAAAACTTTGAGTTGAAGGAGAAAAATTGAAGCTTTTAAAACAAGCTTTGAGCTTATTTTTACAAAAATCTATGAATTTCATTCTTAACGGGGTATGAATTTTAGCAGTTGAAAATTTATTTTGTTAAAAAACTGTGAAAATCTTAAATAGCCATAATTTCAAAACTAATTAACCGATTTTACCGATCATCGAACTTAATAAAAAAATCGGTCTATCGGTTGACCCTGCGGGCCAGCCCCAATACTTCCCGCTGTTTTCGAGCTCAAGGAAATCGAAAATATTAATGTGACTATATTTCTTCGAGCTCGAAAATCTTATTGCACGCGATTGTTTTTTTATGAGCTTTTCAAACTCTAACAAGTTACGCTTTATGCTAAAGTTTGAAAGTTTAAGAATTGAAACTCATTAATAAACAAGCGGTTTTTAAATTTTAATTTCCGATTATGATCAATAAACTAAATATATTGATGCAGAAATCAATGTCAGTGATCGAAATCAAGATTTGAATGAGTTTTGGCTTAGGTCAGAGCAATAATATATAAAATATCCGAGAAAATCAATAAAAACTGTGTTTTTTCAATTTTTTCGTTGATAATATGGTTTAAACTAAAGAACAAGTTTGATGGCATTATATGATGATCAATAGAGACCATAAAGAGGAAAAGTTTAAAAGATTTTAGACACATTATAGTACAGTACATTTTGATTTATCTGGAAAAAATAACATAAAATGTTATTTTCTTAACTTTTCAACGCTGATATCTTTCGAACTAATTAACCAATTTTGACGTTTGAGGTGGCAATAGGCGCGTTTTATTGAATTCTAGAGCTGACTAGAATTTGAGAGCGATCGATTCAGCCGTCTTGAAAATATTTGAAAAAAACCGTTTTTTACCATTTCTTTCTCCAACGATATCTCTCGAACAAATTAACCGATTGACGTGGTTAAGGCAGCATTCGATGCGTTTTATTGAGTTCTAGAGCTGATTAGATTTTGAAGTCGATCGTTCAATTCGTTTCTGAGAAATCAATAAAAAACTAAAAAAAAAAAAAATTTTTTTTTTCGTAATTCGCCAATATTTTCGAGTCTACTTGATCAAATGATCTGAAATTTTTAGGAAAGTTGACGGCCAACAATCTCTTTCAATTGCCGGCTTAAACATCCAAATCGACTCATTAGTTAAAAAGTTATAGACCATTCACACATATTCATACACACACACACACACACACACACACACACACACACACACACACACACACACACACACACACACATGTACATACGCTCGAACATCCTTCTGAAAATAGTCAGGATAGCTTCCTGGGACCTTAAAACGTCGACATCTGATGATAACTCGATTTTCGATAATCGGGCCGAAAACAATAACTTCCCGAATTTTTGAAAATTAATAATGTTCTTAGCGGGAAGTTAAAAAATTCAATTTTTTTCTTCTTCGACATTTTTCAGAATTTTTTTTTTCTCTTTTCCTCACATTTACTGAGTAACTAACGCAAAAATGGAACAAAAACAATGAAAAATTTCATTTTGATGACAAATACACAAATTAAAAGAACAAAACTTGTTCCTTTAATTTTTTTGCAAACTTTTGATCGATCACCCCAAAAAAACGGTTCGATGGATCCACTTAAATATTTACAGGGTTATTGGGGGTACATCAAGCTAAAAAAAACCTGGCAACATTACTCTTTCCATCGATATTTATTAAATAGCGGTTGGTTTACTGAAAAACCAAAAAAATTAATTTTTTTGAACTTCTAATGGATGCTAAAAATGAAAAAAAATTTTTTTTTCTAAAAAACGATAAAAGCGTCTTGTAAGGAATTTATTCGTTTTTAAACCCGCTCTACATTTTACCGTCCGATTATTACTAGCTGAGATATCGATGATCAAAGCTATAACGAACCTTTTTGGTTGGTAGGCTGATATCTCTGTGACAAATTGTCCAATAAGTTTGAAAAAAACCTGAATTAAAGCTGCATAAATTTTCTAAACGACCTCAGCATCGGTTTAGCTGAAAAATTTTGCCACGGCTTGTGGGCTCTTTGGAAGAAAAAAAAAAATTTGGAAATTTTTTGTCTCGCGGTATTTCTCATGTTTGCGCAACAGCCGAAGCTCTTTCAAAATTTAGATAAAATTGAACCGAAACTAGAGGTTTCAAGCTATAAAATACTTTTTTTTAAATCTCGATACGATTATTTTTCACTAAGTTACAGCCTTGCAAAAATCACTAATAAATTTCTAAAATTTTTCTGTTTCTTTAATTTTTCGCGTTAGTTCACATAACTATGTATCTTTTTTTTTACTAGAATATATCTCTTCAACGATTAAACCAGCAGTTATTTAGAATAACAATTTTCTCGTTATTGACTTTACCATCTTCAGAAACAAAATAAAAAATCACAAATCGTCACGTACCTAAAATAATTTTATGAATGAATGAAACATGAAATTCGAAAGGATTAAAGTTTTTTTCCCTACTTTTTTTTTTTTTTTTACAGATTATACAAATAATGGTGCAATTTTCTAAAAGGATATCGTTTTGTTTACAAAGTTGGTACGAAATTTTGAAGGTATATTAATTAACTAACGCTCGTAGATTCTTTTTTTTTTTTTGGTCAAGTGGATATAAAAAACTTTATTTTTTGTTGAAATTAAAAAACAAATAATTTGCCGCTAGTTGAGCTTCTCATAGAAAATTAAAATAAAAAACGTTAATTTAAAATGTAATTTAGAATGATCTCACAAAAGAAACTTTTAACATTGAATTTTAAAAGAAAATTTTTTATTTCGATTTCTTCAAATATTTTAGTTCAGAATCACTGAGATATATTAAGATAAACGTAAAGGTAATGTTGAGTTTGAATCATTCCATTATCTCATTCGTGAAAATTAAATAATTTATCACAAGTATAAACATACAAGAAATTTTTAAGTCGTACCATACCTTCGTGTGCTTTAGTAACTATTATTGTATAGAAATTGATACGCATATACTACAAATAAAAATAAAGCTATTTTTGAATGTGATTTAATTCAATAAATCACTACACTAATACTACAAAGTGACTTCAAAAAATGAAAAAAAAGTTCTCCTGTTAATATAACTCTATGTTGGCAATTAGTGTTGGTATATTAGGAACTTAAAATTAATGACATTAATAATCGATAAAATAAAAAACTGTCTAGGGTTGATATGATAGAAAATTCTTGTTACGTATATATATATATATATATATATATATATATATATATATATATATATATATATATATATATATATATATATATATATATATATATATATATATATATATATATATATATATATATATATATATATATATATATATATATATATATATATATATATATATATATATATTAGGGTGATTCGTTTCCGCAAAAGTTTTTGTTTTTTTAAGTGCTCAAGCAAAATCTCAATCTACATCGAAAAACAAAAATTCTCACCAAATATGAGCTCTTAATTCCAATGCTAAGTACTTACTATTTGATTTCAAAGATTTCCCATTTAAAATACACGTAAATTGAATTACTTTTTTTTTAACTTTCTAATACTCAGCTGTGTTTCTTGATATCAACACGGTTTTGGTCGCAAATTGTAGGGCATTTGGTGTTCTTCAAAAGTGCCCATAGTTACTTAGCTGTTATTCCAGCTGTTTCACTTGTGTCCGCTGCGGAACTCATTTTTCCTATGAAATTGACCTTTATTGGCTTGCAGAACGTAAACCAATGAAAGTACACTAAAAATGCTAGTAGGAAATTTATACACAGAAAAAAAAAAAATTCTTGGTTGAAGGTAAATATTCTTAATTCAAGAAAATTTTTTTGGAGACTTAAACTTTCTCAGATAAAGTAGTAATTTTATCTGACCAAGATAAATTCACTTAACTCAAGAAAATCTTGACTTGGTTCCCGAAAACGGTGGTCTTCAAAAATATTTTCTTGACTCAAGATAACTTTTTTTTTCTGTGTAGGAAATTTTATTCCCTTCAAAAAAAGTCCTATGAGTCAAGCCGCTAAAGTTCATAGTTTCCGAGCTATAGTCATCTTAATAATTTAAAGAATAAATTAGCAATTGTAATTTTTTGTTTTATATTATATTTTTCAAATTATTAAAATGACTATAACTCGGAAACTATGGACTTTAGCGGCTTGACTCATAGGACTTTTTTTGAAGGGAATAAAATTTCCTATAAAATTCCTATTAGCATTTTTAGTGTACTTTCATTGGTTTACGTTCTGCAAGCCAATAAAGGTCAATTTCATAGGAAAAATGAGTTCCGCAGCGGACACAAGTGAAACAGCTGGAATAACAGCTAAGTAACTATGGGCACTTTTAAAGAACACCAAATGCCCTACAATTTGCGACCAAAACCGTGTTGATATCATGAAACACAGCTGAGTATTAGAAAGTTAAAAAAAAAGTAATTTAATTTACGTGTATTTTAAATGGGAAATCTTTGAAATCAAATAGTAAGTACTTAGCATTGGAATTAAGAGCTCATATTTGGTGAGAATTTTTGTTTTTCGATGTAGATTGAGATTTTGCTTGAGCGCTCAAAAAACAAAAACTTTTGCGGAAATGAATCACCCTAATATATATATATATATATTAGGGTGCTTTTTATTTTTCGAACATTTTTTTTTTCTTGGCCCATATGAAAATTTTATTGTAGGCGACAAAAAAAAAATTTCCTGAAAATTTTAGCCCTTAATTTTAATTTTAAGAGGTCGCTGTTTATTTTTAAAGTTTTCCCATTTAAAAAGCATGGGAACGATATCACATTTTTTTATAAAAATTCCTACCCAGGCAGTTTTTGAGCAATTCACTCGTTTTTGGGCTCGTTTTATAGGGCTTGTAGTCCTCTTAAAAATTGATTTTAGTGACATAGATGCATTTACAACAGTTCATAAGTTATGAGACTTTAAACTTCAGAAATTTTTATTTTTACCAAAAAATAATAATTAATGGCTATTATTATTCCAGCTATCAACTTTCTAGAGAAAATGACATACAACTTTTGTAGTGTGTAAAATACTCTGAAAGAAATACCCAAAAAAATTCAATATTATCAACGTTATTGTTTATTTTTTTTAACTTTTCTCTTTTAAAGGGTTTTAGAATTACTTAATTTTAATTTTATTCTCGTGACAAATTGAACTTTTGTACTTATCCTTTTTTTTGGTATTAAATTAATCGAGCTTTATCAATTTTTATGTAGTTTTATGATTAAAAAATAAAATAATATTAAAAAAACTGATAATAGATTTGTGACTTGTAATTCAATTTCAGTCATAAAGACTGAGATTTTAGACCGTCGAAAACTATCGGCGCTTCGATGGATACGTTAAATCATAGAACTACATAAAAATTGATGAAGCTCGTTTAATTTAATACCAAAAAAAAAGGATAAGTACAAAAGTTCAATTTGTCACGAGAATAAAATTAAAATTAAATAATTCTAAAACCCTTTAAAAGAGAAAAGTTAAAAAAAATAAACAATAACGTCGATAATATTGAATTCTTTTGGGTATTTCTTTCAGAGTATTTTACACACTACAAAAGTTGTATGTCATTTTTTCTAGAAAGTTGATAGCTGGAATAATAATAGCCATTAATTATTATTTTTTGGTAAAAATAAAAATTTCTGAAGTTTGAAGTCTCATAACTTTTGAACTGTTGTAAATGCATCTTTGTCACTAAAATCAATTTTAAAGAGGACTACAAGCCCTATGAAACGAGCCCAAAAACGAGTGAATTGCTCAAAAACTCCCTGGGTAGGAATTTTTATAAAAAAATGTGATATCGTTCCCATGCTTTTTAAATGGGAAAACTTTAAAAATAGATAGCGACCTCTTAAAATCAAAATTAAGGGCTAAAATTTTCAGGAAATTTTTTTTTGTCGCCTACAATAAAATTTTCATATGGGCCAAGAAAAAAAAAATGTTCGAAAAATAAAAAGCACCCTAATATATATATATATATATATATATATATATATATATACTTTGCACTATGTAAGGCATAAAAAAGAATGCTTTCAATTAATTGCATGACGGTACTGTATTTATAGACGAATGCGTAGAATTATAAGATCTCCCATTGTAGAAATTGAACAGCAGTCATAATATAGCTATACATATATATGTATTTTTTTTTTGTTACTTTCCTCTTAGTTAAAAATATCAAGATTTTTTTAATATGCAATTCGTATTTTAGACTTGAGAGATTGATATAGTCGTCCTACTTGCTCTAACCCTTTACTTAAGCTTGATGTATATACGTTAATGATAAAATTAGCAACTAACAATAAGCCAATAAAACAACTGTTCAAATAACGATAATATTATTGCAATAAACCTTTTATGGTTTGAGATACATATAGGTATCAAAAATCATTAAATGTCATTAAAATTTCTAATGAAATAGATTGCAGAAAATTTGGAGAAATAATTTATACTATTATTGTTTCTGTTTACTTTTTATTCGATGTTCACAAAGATTTTATAAAGCTCTTTACAGTTTGTAAAAATACTTTATGGTTCTTCGAGTATTTTATTTGTTACTCATTTTTTGACTCAGTGTATTGATTTAAAAAACCTAATAAATCTCTTGGAATATCTATTTTAGTATCGTTGTAACATGTATTGCGAATATTACAATCTATATGCGGCATAAGATTTCGATACGTTGTTACTGTGCAAAATAAGTTCTGGTTAAAAGTCGTTCTTATTGCTCTAAATGGTTCCAATTGACTTTCAATAGGAATCAATTGGAGTTTTTAACCAGGCAGATGGCAGCAGGTGTTCGCTCGCAGAGGATACTTTTTCGATTATTTTTCATCCATGAAATCCTCATTCTACACAAAAACTAAAATTTTTTGAACCAATTTTTTCCAAATTGTTTCAATCAGTCTGATTCAAAAATGCTATTAGCTAAAATCATTTCAGTCCCTTGTGGATCCGAATTACGGTAAACTACCACATTTCACTGTAAATTTGTCGCATTTTACGGTGTTTTGCGGCGATTTACGGTAGAACACAGTGAAATACTTCACTCTACGGTTAAATGCCGTAATTTTGCTGTAAGTCTATACGTTTACGCCGGAATACCGCAGGGTTGTCGCAAATTTACGGTAAATTGCCGTATCTTTACCACAAAAATACCGTAATTGACTGCAAAATACCGTACTTTACCGCGAAATTTCGTAATTTACCGCAATTTTTCTGAATACCGTAATGTACGGTAATGACCTAAGCTACGGTAACTTACCGTAATTCGGATCCGCTAGGACGTTTTCGTATAATAGAGTTAGAAATATTTTAATTATTCGCACAGTTGATATAAACTCATCATCAGTAATAACTTACACATTGATTTTAACTATTCAATTATTAAAAGTCAATGTTCATTATGTTATTCAAGTTATTCGCAAAACATACCCATACGAAATTGCCGTTAATGGAAAAAATTAGTAATGGCCCAAATCTGGTTAATTACCAGCAGTCATTTAATTTTTCATCAAGATAGCGTAGTCATTTCGAAGTGAGTTTTTTTTTTAATTTTGGAATTTATATGTTATGGTATTACTGGTTTCATATCAGAATGTGACTTCCCGTAAAGGAAACGACAGTCATATGACGCTGCCGATGGTCGGCCAATGAATGGTTACTTGTTGTCTTTCAACAATTTATTATTAAATAAACTCAGGTTTCAAATAACTGGTCTTCCATTCACAATGACATTTAATTCAATAAATATGTCGGAAAAAATCTAAAGACACATAGATGACCATCGCTCCGAATTAAAAAATCGGTCTGTCGGTTGACCCTGCGGGCCAGCCCCAAAACTTCCCGCTGTTTTCGAGCTCAAGGAAATCGAAAATATTAATGAGGCTATATTTTCGAGCTCTTCGAGCTCGAAAATCTAATTGCATGCGATTGTTTTTTTATGAGTTTTTCAAACTCTAACAAGTTATGCTTTATGCTAAAGTTTAAAAGTTTAAGAATCGAAAATCATTAATGGACAAGCGGTTTTTAAATTTTAATTCCCGATTATGTTAAATAAAATAAATATGTTGATGCAGAAATCAATGTCAGTGATCAAAATCAAGATTTGAATGAGTTTTAGCTTAGGTCAGAGCGATAATATATAAAATATCGGAGAAATTCATTAAAAACGGTGTTTTTTCAATTTTTTCGTTGATAATATGGTTTAAACAAAAGAACAAGTTTTACGGTATTATACGATGATCAAAAGAGACCATAAGGAGGAAAAGTTTATGAGATTTTTGACACATTTTAGTACAGTACATTTTGATTTATCTGGAAAAAATAACATAGAATATTATTTTTTTAACTTTTCAACACTGATATCTTTTGAACTAATTAACCAATTTTGACGTTTGAGGTGGCAATAGGCGCGTTTCATTGAATTCTAGAGCTGACTAGAATTTGAGAGCGATCGATTCAGCTGTCTTGAAAATATTTGAAAAAAACCGTTTTTTACCATTTCTTTCTCCAACGATATCTCTCGAACAAATTAACCGATTGACGTGGTTAAGGCAGCATTCGACGCGTTTTATTGAGTTCTAGAGCTGATTAGATTTTGAAGTCGATCGTTCAATTCGTTTCTGAGAAATCAATAAAAAACTAAAAAAAAAAATTTATTTTTTTTCGTGATTCGCCAATATTTTCGAGTCTACTTGATCGAACGATCTGAAATTTTCAGGAAAGTTGACGGCCAACAAGCTCTTTCAATCGCCGCCTCAAACATCCAAATCGATTCATTAGTTAAAAAGTTATAGACCATTCACACACATACATACACACACACACACACACACACACACACACACACACACGCACACACACACACACACACACACACACACACACACACACACACACACATACATACAGACACTCGGACATCATTCTGAAAATAGTCAGATTAGCTTCCTAGGACCTCAAAACGTCGACATTTGATGAAAACTCGATTTTCGAAAATCGGGATGAAAACAATAACTTCCCGAAATTTTTGAAAATCATCGATTTTCTAAGCGGGAAGTTAAAAAAATTTTTTTTTTGAGTTATTTTCTTTGTCTCGCTACCAAGTTTAATAAAAAAAAAAAAGACTATATCATCTGTTTTCCTGCAATCTATTTTATTGATTACTTAATTATGAACGCTAATACCTTGAAAAAATTTTAATTGGTTTTTTTGTGATATTTATATTTTAGAAATATATTCATTTAAAAAATTAGTAAGTCTCTCGGAAGGAGAGCTCACTGCAAATTGAGCTGGGAATTTTGGAACTGGCATAGAGAATTTGATAAAATTTATCACATTAAAATATATAATGACAGGAAAACGATTCAATTGAATTTTTGAAGAGCTGCAAAGAAAAAATAAATTCGATGAAACTTCCCGAGGAAAAATTTGTTCATGAAATTTTATAAAATTTTATGCTAAAAATGGCCTGATAAAATTTTATGAATTTTCATAAAATTTTACAAAATTTCATAAAATTCTACAGTCACCATTAATTTTTCGAAAAAAATATTAGATCACGAAAAAAATGGCAACTAGATCTCACATAATGATCTAATGAATGAAGGCATTACTGAGACAGACTAATTATATTTTTTATTTACGAAAAAATCCTGGCGACTGCTGAGATCGAACCTACATCCTTTCGATTTGAAGACCTTGCTGTTATCCGCTGCGCCAAGCTACGTACGTAATCGCAAATGAATAAATAGTATATGTATCGAGATATGGAGTTTTAAATTTTCATACGAAATTTGATATAATTTTATAAGATTTCATGAAATTTTATTTAATTTTGCAGGAACTGATAATTTCATAATGAAGTATATAACATATCGCGTTACAAATGCCATAAGGGCGTATAAAAATTTGTAACTTTCCGCTAAGAAAATTTTAAATTTTCAAAAAAAGGGAAGTTATTGTTTTCACCCCGATTTTCGAAAATCGAGTTTTCATCAGATGTCGACGTTTTGAGGTCCTAGGAAGTTATTCTGACTATTCCCGGATGGACGTCCGTCCGTCCGTCCGTGTGTGTGTGTGTGTGTGTAAACTTTTTTTTGTCCGACGATATCTTTAGAACGAATCAACTGATTTGAACGTACTTGGTGGCAATTGAAATGGCTCACCAAAACTTAGTATTGATTAGATTTTGGGGTAGATCGGCCATGTAGTTTACTAGTTATACGAAGAATAAAAATAAAAACTTTTTTTTGTTTTTGGTTTTTTCCGTATAACTTATAAACCACTTGCCGGATTCACCTCAAAATGTAATCAGTTTTAAGTCTTGTTAAGCCCTTTCGATTGCCACCTAGAACGGTCAAATCGGTTCATTCGTTCCAACGATATCGTCGGACAAAAGTTATAATTTTTCAGTGAAGGTATGCTTCACCAGGATAACAAATTTTGGAGCTCGAAGAGCTCAAAAATTCACAAGTACTAATGTTTTTGAGCTCCCTGAGCTTGGAAATAGCGGGAAGTTTTGGGCTGGCCCGCAGGGTCAGGCGGTTTTCAGATTTCTTTTTCAGGTATTGACGTAATTATATAATAAAAACATAGGGTAAGTGTGGGTATTACTGCGGTTTTTTTGTAGGTCTTACTTCAAAAGCAATTTAATAAAGCTTATTCCAAGATATCGATAATTTTTTTTTTTATATCCAAGTTGTACTTGTTATTAACTTAAAAAGAAACCAACAATGAGATAAACTACTATTTTCTTTAAATAATAAGCATTTTAAAGACGAGTCTATGTGTATGTACTACAGCGGGGCCTGAAGTGGCTTGCTCCTGTTACTGCGTGCCAATTACTGCGAATGATCCAATTACTGCGTGCCTATTATTGCGGCTAAATCAATTACGAAAAACTTTGGGATCAGACAAAAAATGAAATAAAACAAGTTTAGAAGATAATTATTAGCTTAATAAAATAATTCATAAAACTTATTAATATAATAACAGATTTATATAAATTTAAAAAAATAAATATGACCAGTAAACACCACACAGTACAGTCTACTGGTGACGGCTTCCGACTCATGTGGAAACTCCAATTTCATCACCATTAAAAATTCGTGTAGAATTGATTTTCGTAGTCTTCATCAGTAAAAAACTCAGTAAGCTAGTTAATAATACTAGTGAACCATCCTCGTATCTGACACTCTGTTACCTTAGCCCGGGTAACATATAAATTTTCAGAAATTCTTTCTGAAACATTTGGATGACGTTTTAACAAACTTCAAAGCCAAATCCTTTCTGTTTATTATTAGGGAATGGGGTTTTTCTATTATCATTGTCACACAGTATTTTTAAGTTTTCAACTAATTCATTTATTGTTACTGGGAAACCTTGTTTACAATAGTAAAAAATCCATTGAACTAGTTCATTTTCTTCTTCATAACTAAGTCCAGTTGATGGTCCAGGTGGTTTGTCACTGTATTTGTGAACTTTTCTTGTTCTTATCGTTGATTTTGGTATATTATATTTCCTAGAAATTTCAGCAACTATCATGTCCCCTATAACTTCATCAGCTAAAGTTAATTTTACGTCAGCTTTATCATAATTATATCTTGTTTTTTTTCTCACTTTAGATTTATTTTTTTATTAACCTTCTGTTTATTATTACCTTTAGGCATTTTTATTTTTAACAAAACACAACTTACAGACAACTTGATACACGTACTATTTTTATAGGTTAAAATAAAAAAATTTACTACCGGAGTAATGGGTACAAACGCATACAACTAGATGCGTTTCTATGACTGCGGGTTATAAAGAAAACCGCAGTAATGCATACATGCCCAGTTTATTGGTACCAATTGCTGCTTCCGTATATAAATAATATTAATTAATCAAAATTCGATTTGAATTGAATTTTAATTGAATTTTTGGTATTAAAAAAAGGTTATCTTACTTCTGTAAGCAATAAATATATAAATTGAGTCATTTATTTCAGAAAAAAGGACCTTTTAGTTCCACGTCTTTTCGCGCAAGAACTCACAAAAAAACATAATATTAAACTTCTATAACCTGTCATTTTTAATTAATTAATAACAAATTCAAAATTAATGGTACATGTAAAACTACTGTACAGTTAATTTCTTCCAGGTTTCAATTATTAGTAATAATTTTTTAAAATCAACAAAACTCAGTTCCCAGTAAACACATTTACGTAAACGTGACGTCAGAGTGACGTTACGCTATGTCATGATTTACGTAAGATATAAGTCATGAATGAGTCAGGTGTGACTCATTATTTCACACTTTTTTACGTAAGATTATGACGTAAAACTAATGACGTATACATGACGTAAATGTGATGTCTGTGTGACATTCCATGACGTCAGTATGACATATGGGTGATGTCAAAATGATCAATCCGGAATATTTTTTTTGAAAAAAAAAAAAAAAAAGTAAAAAATTAAATTCCGACTTTTTGATTTGATTATTACCGCGTGAGCGCATTACGAATTCAGAAACAAGATTTGATATCAGTAAATTATGAAAAAATCCTGGGCGTCTGCTGGATTCGAACACGGCTCCTCTTGGCTGGCAGTCCTGAACGTTGCTCACTGGTCACATCACGAGAGTTTAAGTCTTGTGCTTAATTGATGTATTTAAAGTGAAATGCCGGTAAAGACAGAGTTCATAAGTTTTCGTGATGGATTTTTACAAAATTTAAAAAAACTCCATGAACATAAATGATAATTATAAAAAATTATTTAAAATTTTATTAAGTTTCTTCAAATTTTTTAATTTTCTGTTGTGATGTGAAATTTAAAAAATCTTATATAAAATTTTGCGAAACATTAAATAATTCCACAAAATTGTATGAAATTTAATCGATTGAAAAATTGCAATACTAAACTTCACAATCTTAATATCAAAAGAGTTCAAACTGTCGTTACATTTTCTTTGTCATCCTCAATAGTATTTTCGGTATATTATTTAAAAAAATAAAGTTAATTTTTTTATGCTCACGCTAATGTTTTAATCTAAAACTTCTGAAATATATTATAGAGTTTATCGATTACTTTGGCGCCAAGAATATGCGACATTTAGTTGTTATTTTTACACATTTACACATTTTTGAAAATTCATTCTATGATTGTTTTATTTTAATAAATTGATGATAAAAAACTATGACTCAGAAATTACATCAGCATTGCGTAAAATACTAACTTGTCACTGATGTAAAGATATGATTTAAAAGTGACATCCATATTACGTATAACCGTGACTTTGCTACTGACATCAATGTATGATTTTAAAATTACATCATTATGATATACAATAATGACTTTATTACTACGTAACAATGTGATGTAGATTTTATGTCAAGCGTACGTAACACATAAGTAATAACTGTGACGTCATACAAGAGTCATGCTTACATCAATATGATGTTAAGCGTACGTAACACATAAGTCATAACTGTGACGTCATACAAGAGTCATGCTTACATCAATATGATGTCAAGTTTTTACATCATATTAAAGTCATGTAGAACGTCAGATTGACATCAAAATCACATAAGATGCCGTGACATTTCTATGATCTACGTATGACGTCAAAATAAGGTCATGTGTTCACTGGGTTATCGTTTATTTATAATTGAAACAAAAAAATTCGCAGTAATGCTCACACCCGCAGTAATACCCACACTTACCCTAATACTACGAAAAAAAAATTGTTTTTCAACATTCCGTTTTTTTTATACTTGAAAAAAAAAAATTTTTTTTTTTTTTTTTCAAAATTAAAATTTTAATTCAACTAACGAAAAAATTTTCCTAAGTTCGAACGTTTTTTATTATTATTATACTTTAAGGTCACAATCATGTTGGTTACGAATACTTAATTTTTTTCGTCTCTATTATACTTATGTACTCTCTTATGTACTCTCTCTATATATATATACTATAGAACATAATTACGTCAATTTCAAAAAAAAAAAAATTGTATACGCCCTTATGGCTTATCCGCGGTATATTTTGCAGGTATACGCTTTTATGGCATCTGTAATGTGATATAATAACCCGGGAAAGAATATTTTCATGAAATTTTATAAAATTGTACTATTGAAATTTTATAAGATTAAGAAAAATTATATTGGGAACCATGAGATAATTTTCATAATATTTTATGAAATTTGACAACATTTTGTAGTATAAAACTTTATGAAGTTTTGCAAAAATTTATGAAATTATGCAAAACTTTTTGAAAATTTACAAAGTTTTATGAAATGTTGCGAAATTTTATGAAATTTCATAGAATTATCTCATGATTTCTGATAAAATTTCATAAGTTTTTTCAAATTTTATTAACTTTTATAAAACTTCATAAAAATATATATAATTTCATACCAATAATTCCTTGGGATCTCAATAACAATTATGAAAACTTTATAAATTTTTATAAAATTATATAGAATTTTATAAAATTACATATGATTGTATAAAATTTTATGAAACTTTATAAAATTTCACAGAATTTCACCAAATTTCATTGGTATAATTTTATAAAATTTTTTGAAATTTCATCAAATTTTATAAAACCATGAAATTTTATGAAATTTCATGAAAAAATTTTTTCCCGGGTTGTGATTTCTTATGTAGCTCAATATGAAATGTATGAAAATCTAAATTTCACTGGTTTACTGTTACTCATCAAACTTTAATTGGATCTTTTTCTTATCATTATCTACTATAAGCAACGTATGATCGTTTTGTAGTCACTTTTACATTGTGTCAAATGTTTACAGTTTATTTATGGCGTTTCAATGCAATTTGGCATATGTTTATTTCAATTATGCATTTGGTTTTAGAGTTCATTCTTAATTAAGATTTATCTCATCGCATTGATTGATTTGTAATAATAATATAAGAAAAAATTCCACATGCGCTATTGGAAAAATCTCAGAGATAATCTAAGAAACAGTACTTGAAAAAAAAAAAAAAATATGGATAGTTTTAATGACAGTAATTGAAATAATCAGATTTCTCTGTTTAAAAAATGTCATAAAATTCGATAGATTCCAATAAATTCTCATGAAGGTTTTATAACACTTAATAAGTTCAATGAGAAAGTGCTATTGGCTACGTACGCTTACGTATACTACTATAGCAATAAATGTGTATTGTGTATATGTATTGTCCGCGAAAAGTTCCGGTCCGCTTTTTTGGTGGCGCTGCCATTATATTTGTATACATCTCACACCGATGATTTATTAGTATTAGTATTTTCGTGCACGCAGCCAATAGTCAAGTATAAGTCTTATATATATAGCAATGAGAATTTATCGTTTTTTTGAACCAGAGTTTACCTCGATTCCGATCGACTTCTTCATAATTGATAGTGTTTAGATAGTTCGATTCGCGAATAAAAGTACCCGAACTGTGAAATATTCATTAATTTCAAGCTAAAATTATCAGGTCTAAATAAGTGCCACCCATTGTCCTTCGAAATAAAAAGGTAGGTTTCTTATTAAAATATCAGGATTAAATTAGAGAATGCATTTTTCAAATGAAATCGAAGCATGTTTCGAGATTTGATATATGGCTAATGAGGTCTCATTGATTAATTATGTAAAGCCACTTAATTCAAAAGGTGCAATCGAAATGTCACGCAATGAGATATTTCTGAATCGTACAATCAAGAACTTCTTTTTTCAGACGTTTATTTTAAGTCTAATAAATCTTTTTATGCGTTAAAAAATTGATATTTACCATGGTTCATAATATAAATTAGAATGAGCCAGAAAAAAAATCTAATTTTTTTTTCTTAAGTTACCGTGAAAATATGGTTAAAGAGGATGCAAAAAAATTCTGGTAAAGTTTGAGCTTTTAATATTAATATCAAGTGTCGCCTCTTCGTGATTTTTGATTTCCCATTTAAAACGTTTAATTTCCTATGAAAATATGCCTGCTGATTTTTTCTACAATGCATCGTTAGCTAATTATAAAAATCAGAAGATGCAAAAAAAAAATTTTCTATGTTATTCTTATGGAATATAGGAAAGTGCAATGCGGAACCTCCTAATGTTAATATTAAGAGCTCTAATTTTCACAGGCGTCTTTTTATATCTAAATGAAACTTTTAAACCTGTTTCCGAAAAGAAAAAAAAAATTTGTTATTTTTTTAATCACCCTAATATACACATATTCTCGCTATTTCATTATATATAAAATAAAAATAACTATGCGAAAAATTAATTTTACTGTTAATTTTGTGTATTAAAATTTTTTAACTTCCCGCTGAGAAAATTGACGATTTTCGAAAAATTCGGGAAGTTATTGGTTTCACCCCGATTTTCAAAAATCGGGTTTTCATCATATGTTGACGTTTGAAGGTGCGAGGATGCTACTCAGACATTTTCAGAGCGATGTCTGTATGGGTGTATGTATGTGTGTGTGTGTGTGTGTGTGTGTGTGTGTGTGTGTGTGTGTGTGTGTGTGTGTGTGTGTGTGTGTGTGTGGATGTAAACCTCTCATATCTTTTTAATAAATGAACCAATTTACATTTTTTTGGCGGCATTTGAAAGATTTCTTCTCAACTTAGATTTTCAGAAAATTTTAGATCATTTAGTCAAATAGTCTCTGAGATATTTAAGAAATACGAAAAAAAATTTTTTTTTTTTTTTCGTTTTTTTTGGACATTTTGAAAACTGTCAGATCGATCAATTCCAAAATCTAATCAGCTCTAGAACTCGATAAAAGCTTTCGATTGACGCCAAGAACGTCTCAATCGGATAATCTGTTCGAAAGATATCGTCGACGAAAGAAATAGTAAAAAACTGTTTTTTGCGAATATCATCGTAATGACCCAACCAATCATTCACAAAATATTATCAGCTCTAGGCCTCAATGAAACGCGCCGATTGCCACCCTAAACGTCTCAATCGGATAATTCCTTCGAGAGATATCGTCGACGGAAGAATGAAAAAAAATCGTTTTTTTTCGTTTTTTGTGAATATTTCGGAAACTATTGAGTCGATCAATTCCAAAATCTAATCAGGTCTAGAACTCGATAAAAGCATTCGATTGCTGCCAAGAACATCTCAATCAGATAATTCGTTCGAGAGATATCGTTGACGGAATAATCAATGTAAAATCTGTACCAGCTTTTTTCATTGAATAACATCATAATTACTGAACAACATAACTCAAAACTAATATGTTCTTGTTTATGTAAGTCATTGCAAGTGACTTCTTAAAAATCATTATGTTCGCTCATTTCACGATATACTTACACCATATAGATACAACGTATCACGTAAACTTATTTTTGAGCGAATTATTGAACATAATTGTAAATAAATATGTAAAAAACGCTTATTTATTAATTATTTTGGAGTCTAAATGTTTTAATATTAATATAATACGTAATCCTTTTGAGCTTGGAAAGCTCATAAAAAAGTGAAACAAAGGTATTTTCGAGCTCGAAAATGTATTTATACTAATGTTTTCGAGATCTTAGAGCTCGAAAACAGCGGGAAGTTACGGGGCTGGCCCACAGGGCCAACTGATGCCCAGATTTTTTTTTTTCGTAAGGATTAGACAATGGAGAAAATATCAGTTATAGTTGTACGATGTTATAAATAATAACTGATAGAAAAAATGCGTCATGAAGGTTACTTTCAATTTTGACAATTTTTCAGGTACAAATTAATTTTGCAGTCTTCCCTGACAGCAAGTTTGATTCAGGTAAAAATGATCGCCACAAAATAATTTCAAAAAATTATATTTTATAAAATTAAATATATTTTTATATTTAAGTACATAAACTGATTTTTTAATGGTAAAAATTGTTCAAAATAATTTTTGACTCACTTTAAAATTTATTTTTGATATTAATACTAAGAGAAAAAATATTGATTATTTCATTTCACTATTAATTATGTATATAAATATAAATATTTATCGATAAATGTCGAATTAGATTTCTTAATACAAAAAAAAAATTAAGGAGATCTTTACAACCTATAGGTTTGAATTTATTTGTTGAATTTTTTCCAACTTACTATGCAAAACAAAGATTTATCGATCTTACACGTAAATTATTATTTCATGATACCAGCATCGAAACTTGAAGTTTCAGTGTTTCTACAGCCCGTCGAAACAAGCTAATTTCAAGCCGATGCTGCAAACAACTGCTAGCGAATTCGTAATTCACAAATCCCTTCACAGCGGGCAGAAACATGCGTGTTTCTTCCCTTGGGAAGAAACACAATTGTTTCTTCCCTGTGCTAGATATATTTAATGTTCATTTGCAGCCCTATTACTCTCATTTGTTTACTTGTCACTTCAGCTTACTCGTTTCATTTTTTAAGTGACAGTTTTAATTAACCAAATAAAATTACTAAAAAATGAGTGAAAATAATATTTTTGTACGATTTACTATTTAATAAGTGACTGTAAATCACATAGTGCTCATTCTCTAACAATTCTCCGCATCATTGGCTTGAAATTAACTTGTTTCTTACTGGCTGCTGACACTGAATCTTCAAGTTCCGATACAGGTAATCATGAAAAATATAGTGTGTGACTCAGGATAAAACACGATTTCAGACTGCGGGTGATGTCAGCCCTCGCCTGCGGCTCGGGCAGCCAACCTCACCCTAGTCTGAAATCGTCTTGTTTCATCCCTTGTCACACAATATACTATTTTGTTTCTATATACAAATTAAGGTAACTCTTTATTCCTTTTTGTTTATTAGTCAATCAATTTTATGTTGAGGGACGTTTTTATGTCGATTCTTATAAGTTTAGAAAATAAAACTCTGCAGACGAAACAATAAAAAAATCTTGTTTTAAACGATATAAGTAGAGTATAAAAAGACAATTATATCCTTTGGTGGAAATATTAAATTCTCTCATGTATTATGATAATGGTGCTGGCGGAAATATCTAACAGACTCAATTTCATGACTTTATCGTGAAGTCAAAAGTATGAACTAACTTTTACGAGGACTGCAGATTTACATCTTGTTTTTCTCACGCGATTAATAAGCTAAGTATTGAAATTTTGTAAAATTTCAACAATTTCGTGCTAAAGTTACAGAAAGTTTCTAAAAATCATGAACAAGAGTACAATAATTACACTTTTAAGTTACGGGTATTTAAGAAACACATAAAAAGTCTTAATTACATAAACTTTTTTTAAAATTGTCATTTTTCGAATTTTTTCATGCGATTCAAAACATCGCGGTATGTTGTTAAGAAAATTACAGCAGCTATATATACCACACTCAAAAATTGATATAATCTTAACCCTAGCGGCTTCAGCGCCACGTAAGAATCACGGTCGACCCTGGTCAAAAATAAAACTTGATTTAGACTTGGTCGTCTTAAATCGTTACTAAGTCTAAATCAAGTTCGATTTTTGACCCGGGAAATCCAGGTGTTTTTACTGTGGAAACACGCCTTCAGTGTTCTGACAGTGCAGCGGCAGAGATTCGACGGTGGTTTCACGGTCGAACCACGGTGGTTTCTGTGCAGTCACGCTACGATGTTCCGACCGTGTCCCCACTGTGTTTTACCAACGTTTTTACGGTGGTTAAGGGTCTTTCGAATGTGAGTTCACGGTTTTCCCACGGTGGATTTCCAGTAGTCCCATGGTGGCTTCACAGTGGTTTGCAGTAATTTTCTAAGGTGAGCTTATGGTGGTTCCACGGTGGTGTCAAAGTATTTCTCGGTCGGTTTTGTAGCGTTTTCACCGTGGTAGCTCGGTATTTCCTCGTTATTTCCACGATGATTTCAGGGTTTTTCCACCATTGATATATTTTTACCTTATAGTTTCCAAATCTCTGTATCAATCATATTTTATTATTTTCTCAGTATTTTTGATAATCACCTTTTTTAAAGTATGTTGTTAAAATATGAAAGTGAACAAAGCTTAGTATTTTAAGTGATTTTATCAATATAAGTACACAGAAAAAAGGGATTTTTTAGCGCGAAAAAGTTTTACTCGCCCCAAGAAAATTTTGACTTGTCCTAAAAAATTTTTTGCATAATGAATTGAAAACGAAAATTTTCTTGGGGCGAGAAAAAATTTTCATAAGGCAAGAAAATTTTTCTGTGGTCGAAAACAAAATTTTTTTGCGTTATGAAATTTTTCTAGTCCCGAAGAAATTTTGTTTTCATTCCGTAATGCAAAACTTTATATAACTGAGTTCTAGCAAATTCTATATAACAGCAATTTCTGAGTAAATATGATGTACATGTGTGTGAATCACAATATTTTGTAAAATAATTTAGATACGACCAAATAACGTAATATTATTCGAAAAAAATGATTCTACAATGATGCATAAATCTTGTATAGTATACAAATTTTTTTTTAAATTTTCGGAAATAGGCTAACAAGATCATTAGCGGGTCAGTTAAGCGAATTTCGAAGTTTCAATGATAAATTTAGTTATAAAAAACTGAGATGTAAAATTTAAAAAATTTTCATTAAGTTTGAAATATTTAAACTTTTTATTATATAATTTACCAATTGAAGTACTTATTGTAGTCCTACTGTATTGAAGTCCCACTGTTAGTGGGTATACAGCTATTAGTCTCGTTACCGTATAAACAATAAAATAGTTGAATATAATACAAATCAAAAAATCAATCATTTATTTGATATCTTTAATTTTCTTGTGTCCAAATAAATACAATCAACCACGACTTTCAAGTGTGTAATACGGCACAGCAGATTACAGACCAAACTTCAGATTCAAAGGTGTCGGGATCAAATCTACGAGCCGGCATTTTTTTTTTTACATTTTTTCGTGATGAAAATTGTGGATATACCATGGAACCATGAACTCACCGTGGAAATATTGAGAAATCATGGTTGAAAAACCGTCAAGCCATCGGGAAACCATTGTCAACTCACTGCGGAGATCGCTGGAATCCACTGTGGAGCTATCGTAGAACCACTGTGAGAATACTGTGACCTCACGGTCGAATCACCATTAAATGACCGTGGGAACACTCTTAAAATGCAGTGGAAACGCGGTCGAAATATAGTGGCGTGACTGCACAAAGATTACTGCGGTTCCATTGCATTACAACCACTTTCCCACAGTCATTCTACGGTGGTTTAACGGTGTTTCCACCGTGTCTACACCGTGGTGCTAAAACCGCAAGGGAAGGTAAACGATTAAGCTGACGTTAAAGAATATTGTCATTAAGTCACCTCGAAATAATAGTTAGCGCAGTGTATATGTGTATAAGTGTATGTAAATGTTCGATAACTCTTGAGTAGAATGAGCGATTTAGATATGTTATACGACATTTGGAAGTAATTGTTAAAGATTTGATTTTTTAGCGATTTGGCTTCTACAAGTCTGATGAATTTCGAGTTATTCTAAAAATAAAAGTATAAAGATTTTTTTTTCAATAACTTCAAACACCTTATATTAAAACACAATTTTAATTAAACATTATTACATATAGGTAATACTAGATTGCGCTATTAGTAATAAAAAAAATAATAAACAGTACAATATTTTGTTACAAACTTATGAAATCATCAATTTTAATATCCTCTTATAATAAAATGATGTAAAACGCAAAAATTTCTTAAATTTCCGAGATGTCTAATAAACTCAAAAACTTATAATGCTTAGTAGAACATAGACTTTTTGTTAATTAACAATACAGGAACAAGCATGATCATGTCTAATTTTAGGACTGATCATCCATGAGCAGACATGACCATTTCTAATTGCAAGCCTGATCATACGTGAACAGGCATGGTCATGTCTGAACATTTCTTCCCGGGACTATATCTGCAAGCATGTTGTAAGTTGATACATACTCAACATTAATTTTATTATTTATAACACATTCTCGTATGAAATGGTGATGAATATCAATATGTTTCGTACGTTTATGAAATAATGGATTAGTAGTTAATTTTATAGAGCTTTGGTTATCCCTGCATAAACATGTACGTATCTTGCTATCCAATATGCATAGTTCATCCATCAACTGTATGCAATGAAAATGTGTGAAAAATTTGGTGGGATCTTTTATAGCATTTATAGGTGATTGCAAATAAGATTACTTTCATAGGATGAACTGGGGATGATTATTCCCTAATAATTTTTTTACAGTCTCTTTACAATGCCGACAAATGCTAGAATGGAAAGTATATTTCTTGAAAGGAGTTTTAAAAATTTTGAACCCTCATGAAATCAGTGAAATTTACTATAAAATGAAAATCAAAACAAGTTATAGACTCGCCATAAAAATACTATCGAAATATATGGCCAACTATCGACATGCTTATAAAACCTCATATAATACAAAAGACGAATTTGTCAACGAAGTTGTAATAGTACTGTTTGAACCATATTTCATAAGTGACAGCATATATATAATATAATTTCGTTACAATGAACCATATGAAAATTATCAGAGATTAGAGCTGCGGAAATTTTTTTTTTCAGTATTTTATGAGTTTTCAAGGTCATTGAATTATTAACAAAAATAGTTGGAATGATAAGATAAATAACAAAATTGAAAGCTTATTAATCGATGATCAAAATACTTATTACATTTATGTATTATAGAGTTTAGTTTGAATGTTATTTACAAATAAAGTGGTGAAAGATAATTTTTTTTTGAAAATTTAAAAAGTTTTAATCGCCTACAACATTTTAATTAATTGACTGATTTAGCTGGTCTTCGAGTATGGATAAGGTAATTGCCGAAAGAATAAGTGTACAAAATTTTATTGAGATCAGATAAGAATTGTAGGTGCTACTATTATGACAAGGTGCGTTACATTTACAATTGTAATCAAATTAAATGATAATTTCATTAGTTACAAGAAAAATTGAATGGAGTTAGAATATAATGGGTAATGACTAAGTTATTAGGAGTTAAACCATAAAAGATGTTTTTTTCTATATTTTAACAAGTTTTCAAAGCTTTTAAATTCTAAGAAGAAATAGTCACAATGTTAAAATGAAAGTAAAATGTTGAAGCTTATTAAATCAGATTCAAGATATATCCGGTAAAAATTTTCTCAGTTTTAGTTCTAATGTGATATACACTTTAATGGTGAAAAGATGAATTTTTTCAAAAATCGTAAAAATTTTAAACCGCAGCAACTTCTAAAGTAATCAACTAATTTAGCCCATCTTAGAACTTAAACAACCCGACTAGAATTTTTCATAAGGACCTGACGAGGTCCTTATCAGGTTAACCTTATTTCAAATAAGGTCCCGATCGGGGTATCCTGACGAGGATCCTGATATGGATGTAACGCTTAAGACCCATGAGGTCCTTATCGGGATTGCCTTATAAGGTCCTTATCAGGATATCCTCATCAAATCCTTATCAGGATTACCTTATTAGTAATTATTTAAAAAAAAATATTAAATTGCAAAAAAAAAATAAGAGAATTTTAATTCGATTGAGAATGTTATCTATTGTACTGAGAGCACTGATTAGAGAAAGTAAACATGGTTTTTATTGATGAAAAAATCCCGATGAGTGCTGGGCTCGAACCTGCATCCTTCCGATTCAAAGTCCTCGATGCTACCTACTGCGCTGAGATACATATGTGATCTCGGAAGTGTAAATATAATATACATTGTGATGTCAAAGAATAACTGATAAAGAAGTAAAAAATCCGTGTTACAATGATCGACGTGATTTTTATACAATATTCTTTTGTACTTTGTTTAATTTTTAGTCTGTAAATAAAATACTTGAAGGAATGGGATATTTTGTTTTTTGAATAAGGATATCCTGATGAGTTCCTGATCAAGAACTTGTCAGGTCGACCCGACGGCAAATCACTTTTTTTTAAACTAGAAGTTCCTGACGAGGTCCTAATAAGGAACTCGTCGGGTTGACCCGATGGCAAATAACTTTTTTTTGAATAAGGATATCCTGATGAGGTCCTGACAAGGAACTTATCAGGTCAACCCGATGGCAAATAACTTTTTTTTGAATAAGGATATCCTAATGAGGTCCTGATCAGGAACTCGTCGGATTGACCCGATGGCAAATAACTTTCTTTTGAGTAAGGATATCCTGATAAGGTCCTGATTGGGAACTCGTCAGGTTAACCCGATGGCAAATAATTTTTTTCTGAATAAGGATATCCTGATGAGGTCCTGATCAGGAACTCGTCGGGTCGACCCGATGGCAAGTAACTTTTTTTTGAATAAGGATATCCTAATGAGGTCCTGATCAGGAACTTGTCGGGTTGACCCGATGGCAAATAACTTTTTTTTGAGTAAGGATATCCTGATAAGGTCCTGATTGGGAACTCGTCAGGTTAACCCGATGGCAAATAACTTTTTTTTGAATAAGGATATCCTGATGAGGTCCTGACAAGGAATTTATCAGGTCGACCCTATGGCAAATAACTTTTTTTTGAATAAGGATATCCCGATGAGGTCCTGACAAGGAACTTGTCAGGTTTGCCCTAATAAGGCAAACCTTATATAAACCTGATAAGGTCCTTATGGTACTTCAGGCAAATCAGGAAGAAATTCTAGTCGGGAAGGTGATTGCTTATAGAATAAGTGAAGAAAATTTCATTAAGATCCAAGAAGAATTGTAGGGGCTAGACTGGTGACAATGCAGGTTATGTTATATATATATATATATATATTAGGGTGTTTCAAATTTAGGCGATATTTTGTTTTTTTCTGTCCTACCTGAAAAACTAACAATTTAGAGAACAAAAAAAATATTCCCGCTTGAAAAAAATTCTAAGTCAATTAGGGGCTTCACTCATCGAAAAATTCAATTTCCCATTTAAATAACATGGGAAAAAAATTTTTTTTTAGTCTAGAATATTTTACCTCGGCAATGGCTCAATGTACGAATAAATCCAGCGTACAGTTTTGTCAGGAATTTAACGCTCTACAATAAAAGTCTCTTATCATTTTTTGGTAAATCCATCTGTTCAAAAGTTATTGGACCTCGAAGTCAAGTTAGAGTAAATTTCGAGATCTTTTTACTTTTTCGGCGAAACTACAGGACTTATCATAAAATGCAATAAAATCTTTTTTGTAGACAATTTTTTTTCCTACAAATTATCTCAGATAAATTTTTTTCAAATTCTGCATTGTTTTCTAGTTATTTTCATTTTAATTCCAAGCTCTTAAAATCGATCAGAACACTATTTTTTTGGAAGCTTGGAATTAAAATGAAAATAACTAGAAAACAGTGCAGAATTTGAAAAAAATTTATCGGAGATAATTTGTAGGAAAAAAAATTGTCTACAAAAAAGATTTCATTGCATTTTATGATAAGTCCTATAGTTTCGCCGAAAAAGTGAAAAGATCTCGAAATTTACTCTAACTTGACTTCGAGGTCCAATAACTTCTGAACAGATGGATTTACCAAAAAATGATAAGAAACTTTTTTTGTAGTGCGTTAAATTCCCAATAAAAATGTATGCTGGACTTATTCGTACATTGAACCATTGCCGAGGTAAAACAATCCGAACTAAAAAAAAATTTTTTTCCATGTTATTTAATTGGGAAATCGAATTTTTCGATGAGGGAAGCCCCTAATTGACTTAAAATTTTTTTCGAGCGGGAATTTTTTTTTGTTCTATAAATTGTTAGTTTTTCAGGTAGGACAGAAAAAAAAAATATCGCCTAAATTTGAAACACCCTAATTTATATATTAGGGTGGCCCAAAAATACCGACTATTTTTTTTTCCGAGTCTCTTATGAAAATTCGTTGGCTTACAATGTTTTAAGAAGCCTCTCCAAAAATCAGCTCGATAAAAAATTTTCAAGAGGTCGCTCATGAATTTTAAAATTATCAAAAATGATTGAAATTCGTATTTTTTTACTTCTAATTTTTTCTTTCTCGTGGCAGCAATAGTTTATGTGCTCATTTAAAAAAAAAATTTTCTGCTTCAAAAAAAAGAATAAAAAAGTTAAAAACAAAAATTTTTTTAATTTTTAAAAAATCATAACTTTGAAACAGCTTCATATTAAGGAGTCAAATTTTCAGAGAATTTTTCTTTGAATATATAGAACGGCTCCACAAAGTTTGAACCAAATCGACGAGGGCCGCTCCGTAAAAATAACTTTATGTGGTGGAATGACCCAAATAAACTTTCGAACCGATAGTATTTTTGGAATCTACTCGACTAATTACGGTAGCTTGTGACAAAATTCTTTAAAAAATCCAGTGTAAGGACGTATTTTGAGTAGATTTCTATGAAATTTACCTAAAAAAGGTTGTAGTCAAACCTTAAGAAAAAGGAAACGTGTGTGTCGCTTGTTATGATCAAAAATTAAAAATAGGTAACAACTAATAGCTATATCTCTGAAGTTATTTATCGCAGGTACTAAGTCAAGGTCTCATTTTAAAGTATAAAGAATGTAACAAAAAAGTGAAAAAACACATATCTTAAAACATGGATTTATGTAAAAGTTCGAAATTATTGATGACAAATCGTGCACTAGTTAGTTTTTTAAAGCTGTTGAATTATTTTTTTCTCATAATCAATGCATGTATTAGGTTATGGAATTAATTTATAGCGTTTTTTTCATGAAAAAATTATTTACTTTGAATGAAAATCAGAAAGTTCAATAATCAAAGAATTGAATTAATCAAATAATTAAATAAAAGAATTGCCCATTGCTTTGTATTATTTTCAACCATCTTTCGTACAACGAACGAATACCGTTTCGAAAAAACGCTTCGTCTTGAGATACAATCTATGAATCGACAAATTTATGGTAATCTTCGTAAGAAGTGGTCTATCGAGTCAGGCTATCAACCATAAAATAAAACAAATAGCAATTAGAAGAAGCAATATCTAGAAAATACGGCGAGTAAGGTAGGACTTCCCTTTTAAGTGTTTGCAGTTATGCTTGTATCAGTTCCGCGACATGAGGACGAGCATTGTCGTGTAAAAAAATGATTTTGTCGTTTCTTTGAGAGTATTCTGGCCGTTTTTTTTTTAAAGAAAGGCTCAACCTCATCAATCATAGTTGATAGCGCTCCGCAGTTATAATTTCATTTGGTTTTAGCAATTCATAATAAATCATACTTTTCTGATCCCACAAAATACCAAGCAAGAACTTAGACCCATGGATATTCGGCTTTGCCAGTGATGTTGGTAGTTCACAGGGCTTAACCCATGACTTCCTGTGCTTCAGATTGACGTAATTGATCAATTTTTCATCACCGTTGACGATTTGATTCAAAAAAATCTTTTTTTCCCGTTGAGGCAGTAGTTCACACGTCAAAAAACGCCTTTCGATGTTCTTTGGTTTCAATTTATAAGGGGCCCAATGTCCTTGCTTCTGAATCATGCCAAACTTTTAAGACGTTTTCCTACCGTTGATATGTCAACTCGCAATGATGCAGACAGTTCTTGACTTCATTGACATGAGTCTTCATCTTCTTTGAGTAATTCCTAAGATCATTATCTTCAAACTTTTTCGGCTGTACAAGTCGCTCTTTGTTATCTAAATCGAAATTACCAGCTTTATAACATGTATTCGGCTTCCAACACATTTGCTCAGTTAAAGCATGCTCACCATACACTTCCTCTAAAATTTATTAAACCCGCACCAGGATCCGGCTCGAAGGACCAAAACGTAAAGTGCGAATAGTCTAAGGATGTTTAGTGTAGGTGTACTAGATTTAATAATCAAAAATTAATACCAAGACATTTAAGAAATAAATTATAGCTTATTTTATTTACACTTTATACACAAATATTTAATGGGAAAAATACTATCAATGCAATTGTAATAAATATCACGCAAGAAACTAGACACGTGGTCTCAGCGAATTCAAGAACAAGCATGCGGAAATTTTATGTATGTAATTAACCGTGAACTATAAATAATTTCAATAAATACCTGCTTTAATTGTACGAACTAATTATTGAGACTATTGCACGAATAGTCAGCAGATTCTCAACACAAGAGTAATTAGTAAAAATTTCAATAGCCAGGCGTAAGATGTAACACGAGGTGATACTTTAGACTTCACAATAGATATTAAATGTAATAATTAATTAATGTAACGGGACGGTTAAAAACCGACCACCTCCGTTTGACGGGAGGCCGATACCACACCCTTTTGGGCACACTCGCGCTGCGTAATCGCCTATTTTCCACCATAATATTATAAAAGCGAAATATGAGCATAAGCTCACATTAGCGTACCCATTAGGCATGCAGTGCATGTGGGTGCCTTACGCCCAGCCACCACGAATCCTACCTCAAATCGACGCACACTCCTCCCATCTCAGGAAATAGCGAGACTCTGGTCGAAGCGGGGCTTGGAATGGGTCTCCCATGGTACCAGACTTCAGCTTTGGTCAACTGCTTGCTTGAGATTAGTGGTGGGGTGCAAGTTCTTCCCAGCCCATACAAGCTACCTCCACTTATAATCACTAAGGATTGGAGACAAGCCATTTTAAACATTTGCCCTCATTTGTCACCTAGTGTTCGCTTATATCCGAGCTTTTTGAGGACGCCATTAGTGTTATAAGTCATAAAAATGGCGGCGATAGTTCCACTCGGGGATATTAAATGTAATAGCGGCGTTTTCTTCCTTGGTTACCGTGCGATGGTGACGTGTGCAGTGTGGCTACCGGAGCGAATTTCGCCATTGGCTCAAAAGCGCGCCAACTTGTTGTTACATGTAAATCAACAATCGATAAAATTCCTTAAATATATAAACTTAAATATATAAACCTATACGCTTGGAATAGTACGGTGCCTTTTTTTCAGGAGTTTTGTGTGCATGAACATATAAAACCCATGCACTTTCAATAATACTGTACCATTTCAAAGAAAATTAGACGGTAATACGTAACCAAATTAGACTATTACTTGTTAGAAAATTTTCGGAATTAAAATATTTGAAAGAGTTAATGGTAATCTTACACACCATAATTGTCACTTGGATCAAATGTTGCATGGATCACATGTCGCGGATCATTTGTCGTTGGATCATAGGTCACGTCACCGTTTTCTGATACGAGTGACTCCAGTCAATCAACAGCGATGTCAATCTAGATGAGTATGGTAGTATAGTTGGATTTTTCTGTTGATCATTCAGTAGTGAATTCTCGAAGCGACCGCCGACTCTGAGTACTTTACAGCAGTTGACGTCGAGAATCAATTTAGCGAGATGATGATTTCATTGTAAAGAATCACCATCTATCAGTAATACAATATCCTGTGAATAAAACTGATTTTGTGTAAACTTGAACAGCAAAATCTTAATGAGTTCCAGGTCAACTGTAGAGATTAGTGTGGCCAATGCATGAACATTTTGGTTCCGACGATGATGGGTGATAAAAACCCAAGTGAGTCAAACAAGCAAGCTATCTCCGATAATATGGATCGTTTAGTAGTTGGAGAAGCTTCTGGTAGCGATTAGCTGAACTGGAATTTATCCTGTGTTGAATTCCGCGTTAACCCGAGCACTTTCATAATAGTATCACCGAGTTCTCTTGGTGAGTCTTTTTGTCTTCCTATTGGGGTGACTTGAGCAAGTAGTTAAGGTGAATTAATTTCCCACTTAGCGAGCGGGAAACATCTTGTGGCACTCATATTTTTTGTGTCGAGAGCAACTTGTATTGTCTCAGCAAGTTCATCTGCGCCTCCATAGATGGCGTTAACGTAGCGTGTATCAGTTAGCGGTGAAACAGCTTCAGGATTTCTCTCCTTCGTCTATAGCTAGTTGTAAAAGTGCTCTGCCAACGAGATCAAGGTGATGGCGTCTCAAGCGATTAAAACAGAGCCAGTAGTGGTAAACAATTGTACACCGATTCTGTGGTGAAGCGTTCTGGTAACTTGGATAAAACAACACGAAGTGCTTTTCCTTACAAATTGGGCACAACTCTGGTTCGCTCATCTTTTCTTTCGGTGTAATCGCTAAGTAGCTGAAATAGTTGGTAGCGGTAGTGGATTTGCTAGTGACACTCGCCTGCCGGTTAGTAGCGAATGACAGTGGCTGGCTTCGATGTAGATTTTACCGTCACTGTCAATATGAGAGATGGGCTCCTTTGCATCAATCTCAGAATTCTCCCATGCTCGTACTTTAGCCTTTAGCATGTTCTGTAGCTGTTTGTATGATAAGAATTCATTCGGCAGTTCAAGTGAAGCCGTCCACACAACTCTGAGTTCAGAAGGAAGACACCGAACAGTAATTCTGATGAGGAAAGGATCTAATTCACCAGTTAGTACAATAAGTGCAGCGACAGCAGTCAGAGATTTCTTGCTAGCAAGTAAGAAGGCGTCTAATTTAGCAGCAAAGCAAGACGTCAGCGGTTTTCTATCCAGGAAATCATCGATATGCATATCCAGCAATCGATGTGAATTCGTATAGCGAAAAGTATTTCAAACAGAGTATGCTGATGAAAATACGAATCATATGTTAAATTTACATTTCAGAAGTGTCGTTTTTATTTAAAATTTTCTAAGAATTCGTTTGTGATAGTCAGGAGTATTATTAATATATATTGTGTGTTGATTTGAATGTAAAAATAATGAGTGTTACTTTCGTATAAAATAACATTTGTGTGAGTTGAAAAAATAAAACCAATTAAAACTGGTCAAACTAAACAAGATAATAACAATCTGTTGAATTTATACAAAACTTTTAAAAATTCAAGTTTTTAACACGTGCTTTAAGATCGCAACTGTCTAAAAATTTTGTTATAGTGTCTTTTATTTTGTGAAGAAATGGACAAAATAACCTCGGTTCAAAAGTTTGTATATGTTTGAGCGTATGCATGTATGTATGTATGTATGTATGGATACATTTTTCCTAAAAATGACCTATTATAGATTTATCCTTGAATCGTAGGCCAACAAATTTTCATAAAAGACTGGAAATAAAATATAGGTTTTTTTCTTTGGGTCACTCTAATGTATACCTTTCTATTCCGGGTATGGCTGGGTGCCTCTTCTTTTTCACTTTGACGAATCCTCTTTTACTGTGTAATAAAGATCAGAAAATTCATAAACTTTTGTTGATATCTTTGAACGAAAAGGTTTCATTAACAAATTTCAAAAAGGAATGTTTGAAGAATAATTGAAAACCTTTTAAAAAGAAGTTGACTTTATTGATTGCATCTGTCAAGTTTCACTATGATCATATATAATATAACAGACCAACGGACGTAACTGTAAACAAACTTATCATCGCATTTTTCTACATATGTAATGAAGAAATTCGATCTCAAAATACACTAACAATTTCTAGTTTTAAAAACATTCTTTCGAAATAAATTTATTTTCTACATGAGAAATAGAAAAATCATAGAGTCAACCCATAAATAATTTAGGTTTTTGGTTTAAAATTTTTTTAAATATTAAAATAGCATTCTTTTATTCATTGCAAATTTTTCTATGTTGTTACACTTTTTTTTGATCTAACAATAATCGTATAAGTTGATGGCTAAAACATTGTATATTGTACGGTCATGCTTTTCGTCAGGCAGGTAGTCGCAAAATGCTTTTTCCAAATGAATACGTAAACACGACTAACGATCTGTTGTGGGTAATGAGATTGATTCTTGGGCACTCACACATACGAGCCTGTACTACTGACCATGGATCCTACATCTACACGGCTTCGTTTATTAACACCATGAGAATGCGTTATTTATAACCCAGAACATCATACATAATGAGACAAATGGGAAATGCAATTATTTAATGACATTAAATAATAATAATTACTAATAATAATAATAATTACTAATAATAATTACTAGATCAAGGTACAATATATTAATGACAACCACATTGAAAATGACTAATTTCTGCGTCTTGAACTACCAGTATAAGACAACACCATATTTTTCATTAAGCTTCATTCTTATATATTACTAAGGTTTTAGTTGCTAAGGCTTTTTTGTCGAGATTTTTCTCAGGTTGATTAACTAAGCATAGTACTGAAATTTAATTATTAAATATTTTTTTAACTGTATTAATTTAGTAAAATTATTAAGATCTCCTTAACAGTTATAATTAAAAAATTAATTGTAAATTAATATTTCTCTTGGTAATGAATAAAAAAATGAATAAAAGGTTTTGACTGCACGTAATAGCATTTATGGTTTAATAACAATAATAATGTCAACATAATCGTTATTTATGTAAAAATTTATTCATTTAAAATGAATATTAATGACTTAAAATTAGATACAAAGGTAGAAAATTTATATATTTTTGTAAATAACTCTTGGCGCTTAAAAAAATTTTACTGATAATCCGTCATTATCAATAACAATAATTATTTTACTTCAACGATTATCATTAATATAACCTTAGTACATACTATAATTATTCATCGAATGACAGTATATATTTTTGCAGATTACATTTCTCCGTTTTAAATTATGATTGACTGATATTATTTAAGACTCTGCATTTTTTTGTTAAAATTAATATAAATTAATGAATGAATAATATATGGAATAAATTATTTATGCGAGACATTAAGTAGGATTCGTAACTCCAAAGTTTTGATACTTGTAGTAAAAAATGTAAATGAATAGATAAAAATATTTATTATTGATTGATTAATCGCAATTTAAAAAAACTGGAACTTGAGTGGAAAAGAAAATTTCACAAATTTTATCGATTGAATGGTAAAAAAAAAGTTGATCAAAGTTTGAATTATTAGAATTATTTATTATTTATATTTTTATTTTTAATTTATTAGTAAAAATAATTTCATGTTTCTATTTTATTTCAATAAGAACAAAAAATTATCAAGGTTATGAAATAGTTTTTGTACATAATGCTCAGAGAACAACTGGGATAGTGCATATTGCATAGCAGAGATTAATCGAATTTAATTTAAGATGAAGCTGAGGTTGACTGCCCATTACACCAAATCTGAAATCATTTTTCATCTCATGTCACATTTTATTTTTTACATCATCTGTGATGAAGTTTTGATTTTCAACACTTTTAGCCAGTTGAAACAAGACAATTACAGACGATTAGCGCGTTTTTCAACCGTGATATTAGTTGGTTTGAATGAGGTATATAAATAATTAATGTAATTATTATGCGCTGAAATAAATTTATAAACTAATGCAGTGAGCAGAAATAAAGTATTCTTTTATCCCTAGAGATTGCTAATTAACAATGAGCGGAAATTGGGTTGTTTAGACTAGCTAAAAGGGCTTTAAAACTTGTTGTTTCAACGCAGGTAATGTAGAAAAATGTTGACAGAGGGTATCTTAAAATATTTCGTTTTGGACAGATGATAATAAAAAGATCATGTTGGACCTAGTTTACTGTGAATCACTGTGGACTATCACCATGGATCATTTTGATTTTTTTATAAATCACCATGACTCACCTTAAATCGCGTTGAATTACCATGCGCTCACACCGTGATATCACCGTGATTATTCTGTTATTTTCGCATATTTTGTAACCTAATGGTCAGAACTGAATTCTTAAAAAATATTATGGTGAGTCAGTTAAAAAAAAAAAATGGTCAGTTTGTGTTAAATCACAAATGAGCACTGTAAATCATCTTTTTGAGTTTTGTAATGTCACGATGATATCCAGCCATTTACCAAATCACGGTAAATCTAAATTTAAGAATTCCGCAATTTCACGGCGATTCACCGTGAAATCATCGTAATTTAGGGCCAATCACTTTGATTTACCGTGATTTACATCTGCTAGGGCGGGTTAATTATCCTAATTTATTGGCGCCATAAGTCTTCTGTTTTCAAAGCTATATGAAAACAAATCCAAGAATTCGTTTGTCTCTAAGATGAATTTTCCTTATATCATCTAACGAAGAACTTTATAACAGCTGCATTCGCTTGCTGACCTTTCTTATTCTTAAGATTATTATAATGCAATACTAATGTATCAAAGAAACAAAAATTTCTGAATATTATATGCACCAATTTACTCTGTACAACTACGCTACAAATGATTCTTTGAGAATTTTGTACAAAAACAGATTCCCATCTATTAAAAATGAGTATAATATTCTCGTATGTAGCATACTCGTCTGTGGTGCGGACGTTAATTTCCACATTTTGTATGTTATTTCCGTTCTTTCTCTATATATAAAATACTGTTTATTTGTATGGGAAAAATTTTTTTTCAAAATTAAGATTTTATTTGACTTTTTTTTCACTTTCTAGTATCTTACTTATTTATCTTCATTAATTATCTTAAAAAAAAGAAACATTAAATTCAGTTGTTAACTAAATACCATGACTTTTGTTTTGAGCTAAATTTTATGTGTTGAATAGTTTATTTGATGCTATTTTAGAACTACAACTTTCATAACAAAGTAGAAAAAAAATACCCAATCAACAGATTAGATTTTGACTGTTATAAATAAATTTGGCTGATTTGTAGATGAACGGGATGTGTGTGTCACCTACAACAACGAGACATATAATGAGTGTCAGCGTTGAAAAATGTGGGGATAATAATAGTGATAGTAATGATGGTATTAATCAATCGACCAATAATCGTACATTGGCAATCGATTCTGGATCAACATCTTCATTATTAGTTAATGATGATACTGGATTATCGAATATGTTTCGTAAATCTCCAATGGAATCGCGTCATCATTCCCTTCATCATCATCATCAACACCATCATCATTCACGTACCACCCATGGAATTAGAAAATTACAAAAATGTTTAAGTACATCAGTAACTAACTACGAGACAGATTTAACGGCTGGTTTATCATCAACATCAGTTCAACATAGTCATGGTGACAATCGTAATTTAACATCTGCTAGTCAAACTTCAACGGCTTCCCAATCGATTCTCAACAACGTCAGACAGTATAGCAGCTTTGGTATTTTTTAAACAATTTAAAAACAAAACTCACTATCTAAAATCTTAATAAATTCATTTAGCTATGAAGAAAGCAAAAGAAAGCACTTCTAGAAGAGTCTAACTATTAGATTATCTTATAATATTCATGGGCTGATTTACCAATTTATAATCCGTTACCATCAATTTCTAATGATATAAACACATATATCCAGGCTCTCTGCATTTTACGCTTGAAACAATATGTTTATTCAGTTGCTTCGTGGTTTAAAGCTCACATCTCTTCCTCCTGTTATTCTTATTCTTGCTACTCTAGTTCTTGTTATTCTTCTTGTTAACTTTTATCTGTTATACGTACGCTCTTTATCTTCTTAAATATGAATACTATCAGCCATGTTGTGTCAATGCACCACTGATCAATCTTAATCTAGATCGCACAATTCTATCTTGTTTGGCTAGGCGTATTTTAAAAATTGGCTCTGACATTGTTGTTTAGGGTATGATTTTTTTTGTTGATTAATAAAATTATGGATTTATACTGTTTTAGAAATTTTTCATACTTTGAAAATTTCGAAAAATTTTGAATTTACATGACGTCGCAGATAACTTTAAATTGAAAAAAATTTTTTTGTTTTGAGGATGTTTTTTGAAATGAAGTAATGTTTAGGGTACTTACGACATTTCAAAAAGTCCTATGATTGATTTAATATTTTTTCTTTAAGTAATTTAAAAGTTTTAACAAAACTAAATATAATTCATATCATGTCGTCATAAAATATATCTTAAAAAAATAAAAAAAATTCTATCCTGGATAAGTTGTTAAATTTTATTTCATAACTTTAGTTTGATGATACAACAGAACTTTAATGAAAGGTTTTTTCATTTTAGTACAGTTACGAATAGTTTGTTGATATACGTTTTTTCAGACTGAAGTTATTCTTTTTTTTTTTTTAATTTTTAAGCACACTATATGCTTAACTACTTTCAGTATAATTCGTGTCGAATCCGTATTTTCCAGATAACTTGATTGAATTTTTTTTTCAACTTATATCTTTCGACAATTTAAAGATCACTAAAAAAATGTATTTTTATCTGTTTTTTATCTTAACAAGTTAAAATAATTTAGAGCGTAGTTTCCGTGAATCTAAATGAAAATGAACAAATACAGAGATTTTATAGCGAAATTAAAAGTTAATTATTTTATTGCATGTGCATGCAATAAGTCTCGCGTGAAAAATACAGTTGAAAAATTTGTGTTAAATTTAACTCAAACCACATGTTCCAAACGCTCCACTCAATTGTTTGTGTTAATTTAGCACTTTATACTTGTATCGAACAATAAGACAGGTTTATCACTTGTTAAAATCAGATAACACATTCAACTTTAGTTAAATTTATACTTGATGGTGTCAAATAATTGATACAAAATATTTAATCATTGAATTTTTATAAACAAGAACACAAAATTTTCAACTGTGTAAAATGCCTTAATCGTCGACTACAGAAAATTGGGTAGTTTCTCAATTACAAGAATTAATTAATTATGAAAACAATTTATTGTCTCGCAATGCAAAGTAAAATAATTTTTTTCTTAGCGAATAATACTCAAAAAAAAAAAAAAAATAGACGCATTATTATTGTTGTTGTCATTGTGCTATTACATAAAATAATTTTTTTAAACAAAAAAAATTATCTTAATATTTTGTCACAAAAAATAAAAAAATTTTTTTTTTCATTATTAATTAAAATAACGAAATTTCAGTTCATTTTTGGTATGATCGAGTTATATTTTTCTTTTTGTCTTTCATTTTTTTTTGTGCACGTATTTTTGTATAATCGTAGACTGAAAAAACATCATCAGGACTGAATAAAATATACAAATTTATTTTTCGGAATGCTGGCCGTGCAGATAAATTCGACAGTACATTCCAACGTTCAAGAAGTTCAAGTATGTCATCACTTGAAAATATTTCAACAGAAACCATCAGCTGCCTTACATTTGCCGATTGTTACATAAAAAAACCCGGTAATTTTGGTAAAAAACTAAATAAGTATTAGTTTTTATGTTATAATTATTAGTTTTTATGATGTACTCGTTTCACATTAATTATTTCCAAAGAGGTTTACTCGCTGTACACGAGTCAATTAAAGTTACACATTGCGAAAATTAAATAAATTAAATTTTGAACAACGAACATACATTTGTTTTTTTAATAATTTTCTATTATATTTTCTTCGTAAATGCTAAGGATTATAAAAAAGAAAATAAATGAATAGTTCGTAATTTAATCTAACTTCACTATACCAATTGGTATAAAAATCGACAACCATATTTTTTCATAATATTTAACCTTACGAAATTCATATGATTGATTAAGTTGCACATGTGTTAACGAAAATAATTCCTAACAAGTGAGAAATCATAGCATAACCTGTCAGCTTTAATGATATATATTTTAATATTGTTCGTCATCCGCCCAGCAGATTTACAGGTACCGTAACGTTCCATTCTGATTTTAGTTTTCACCTTTTTCGTTAGATGTCCAAGTAATTGGTAAAGAGAAAAAAATAAAAATAGTACCATAATTTTTATGAATTATCAATTTTAAGTTTTTTATTAATTACGATTCAGGCCATTCTCCAAGGGTGCCCCCCACTTTTTTCCAAAAAATGTGGTGCTGCCTAGTGGCTGGCAGCCACACTAAAAAAAGTACTTGAACTGAAAACTTTAAAATTAAATTAAAATTATTTTAAGTAATAAAATGCGAAAAATGTTAATTTTTAAATGAATGAAAAAGTTTATATAACCCGAGATTGAAAAATAATATTTTTATCGACCTTGACCTATCAGTATCACATTTATTTTATACAAGTAATTAAAATAAAATTTTTAAATTCATCGAAAAAAGGGCTTCGTACGAGTAATTTTATAAGCATGTTGAACACTCGATGAAAAAAGATTATATACAATTGTATAAAATTGGATAGAAAAAATGGCCCGATCCAATTGTATACAATCGTACATAATTATATCTAATTGTATACAATCGTATATAATTGTATATATTTTGTAGATAATTGTATATATTTCGTATGTAATTTGTCTATAATTTGTATATAATCACATACTGTATTCGTATAGATTATATATAACTACATACAAATTCTATATAATTGTATACAAATATATACATATGTATATAATATTATTATTCTTTTTTGCATTTTTATATAGAATTATGTACGACTGTATATAATAGTATATAATTATATAAAAATTTTATATAATTATGCATCATCTCTATCTACAGTATGTGATTATATACAAATGTATATATTTGTATGCAATTACATAGAATCATATACAAATTATATACGAGTTATATACAAATTATATACAAAATATATACAATTATATACGATTGTGTATGATTGTATACAATTCGATATAGTTATGTCCGATTGTATAGAATTGGATCGGGCCATTTTTTCTATCCAATTTTATAAAATCTTTTTTCATCGGGGCGTTAAAAAATTACTTTCAGTAATTATAAATATCTAGTTGAGCGTAGTTTCTTGAATAAATTTCAACATTATATTTCGCATTTAGTAACTTTTTATTTCGACCGATGTAAACATCAAGTCTGTATAATTTTTTAGGTGCACGCGAAGGTGTTTGAATATAATAGCGGGAAAATTTTAATTAAATAAACTTATGTCTTTCAATCATAGCAATGATAAAGATTTATGTATCATAGCTTTATATAATTGATTGATATTAATAAATAAAATTTTTTTGATTCCAAGTATTGATAAAATATTTTTATTTAAGTATTTATATGTAAATAAATTGTAACGTACATTTTTAATACTTGATTAGACTCAACTAAAATACACATACATTTTACTCAGCCATTCGAATCAAACAAAATCGGGCCACGTTACACTTCGCCCACCGGTCACCTCTCTCATTTCCTCCGGATCCTGACGGGCGCCAGCCGACTTTTATTTCTCCGGTATCGTTAACCAATCTATACGTACACGTAAATTTAAAAAATGAAATCTAAATCTTTAGGAGATGAGAGGCACGAACGTTGGTAGCGGCATGTCCTGGTGCGCTCATTATGCTACGTTATGGCGAGAGGGTCGTAGTTCTTATTTCGTGGAAGAAGCTGATTGATTAAATTAGAAGTAAAATAAAATAAAGAAAAGAAACCAAATAAAATATTTTATGAAATATGACGCGGGAGAGACACTGAGAGCCCCAAAAAGCCCGTGGTCTAGTCCTCCCAGCCCGTCAGCTAATTAAATACCTGAGTATGACTTCGGGAACCTCTTAATGACGACGAATTTCAAACACTCGGTACACTTTCTCAGATAAATCTTAAAAATAAATAAATAAATAATGCGGTAACATTAGGGTGTTCCATTTAAAACGAACATTTTTTTTTTTTAGCGGACACAAGAAAATTTTGTTATTTACACAGAAAAAAAGAAATATTTGTCCCAAATAAATCAATTTATTTGTGGCTTTTTTAAAAATATTTCTTAATGACAAATAAATATATTTGCTACAACTAAATATGACAGTTGATCCAAATAATTTTATAATTTGATGAAATATATCATTTATTTGTGTTAAGTAATTGATATATTTGTGGTAAAGATATTAAATTTGTGACAAATAACCTAAAATTTGGCGATACTATACATATATTTGAAGCGCTTATTTATTTGTAGCAATCGAATCATTTCTTTACCACAAATAAATCACTTATTTCATGCAATTAAACTACTCAAATATATTGTATATTTCTCACAATTAAATATTTATTTGGCCATATCCAAATATACCATATCTTTGGCTCAAATAAATCTTAGTTGGCGCAAATAAATCTTTTTTTCAGTGTATGTTAAAAGAAAAATTCCCTGAAAATTTCAGCTCTTAATTTTAATTTTAAGTACTTCCTATCGAGCATCAAAGTTTTCTTATTTAAAAAGCATGTAAATCGAATAACTTTTCTTTAAAATTACTATAACGTAGCCCGATTTTGAGCTATCGTTTTGAAACCAGTTTTTATTTGTAGAGTATTTAATGCTTTTTAAAAGTGTATGCGACGATTTTGGTCTAACTCGATCCACGTCGATTTTATCAGCTCCGAAAGACAAATTTTCACTTTTTTCATTTATTTTTGTTAATAGTGAAGAAATGGTTCATCTCACAACAAATATGCATAGGACCAATCTTTTAGAAAAATTTATGTTCTATAAAATTGCTCATAACACTTATATTGCTAAAGTCCACTGTTCATGAGATACATGCATTTTAACATTCTAAAATAAAAAAAATTGTTAGCTTACTATGGTATCAATCTTTTTATTGTAAAATGTTAAAATGCATGTATCTCATGAACAGTGGACTTAAGCAATATAAGTGTCATAAGCAATTTTGTAGAGCATAAAATTTCCTAAAAGATTGGTCCTATGCATATTTGTTGTGAGATGAACCATTTCTTCACTATTAACAAAAATAAATGAAAAAAGTGAAAATTTGTCTTTCGGAGCTGATAAAATCGACGTGGATCGAGTTAGACCAAAATCGTCGCATACACTTTTAAAAAGCATTAAATACTCTACAAATAAAAACTGGTTTCAAAACGATAGCTCAAAATCGGGCTAAGTTATAGTAATTTTAAAGAAAAGTTATTCGATTTACATGCTTTTTAAATGGGAAAACTTTGATGCTCGATAGGAAGTACTTAAAATTAAAATTAAGAGCTGAAATTTTCAGGGAATTTTTCTTTTAACATAAATAACAAAATTTTCTTGTGTCCGCTAAAAAAAAAAAATGTTCGTTTTAAATGGAACACCCTAGGTAACATGCGGAGGCCCACCTCCGGAATGATAAACATTACGACAATCGGCTCTCATAACACACTACCTAGAGCTACAGGTTCCATAACGACATCAGTCAAGAGTTGCGGTCGAGGCCTACCTTGGCGGCTCTTCGACTCGCAACCACTTGCTCCAAAACTCCTAACTTGACTACCCAGTATACTTGTACTCGAGCAATTCCAAAGCTCAATTGACTCACTCACCGGTATTCACACAACTGATTCACTCCAATCTACCACTCCATTCACTCGCACGCTTTATTCCTCCTCAGTCACTCTCACTTCTCCATCCATTCGTACTCCCACCACATGCAAGCCATGGACCTTCCCGTAGTATTACTCCCCGTGGTATCCGGTTAGTAGGTTTTTGGATTCCTTGAGCATCGCAAACGAGACCTGTCATCCCCAAATAATCATAAACATACCCTAGCTAACTCCGGACTCCAACATGAAGAAGCGATGACATCTCAATTGCTCATCCGCGATCACTACGTCAACCCCGAGAGCTAAGCCTGGGCCTAGTCCTCATCACTGGTTGAAAGGCACGTCATTTTGACCACTATTCACGACACTGCTTGACATTCTTCGTCAAATTCACGCTCCATCATACATATATACTCCAAAACATACCACGTACGGTACACGTACTCCTACTCTCATACTCTCAACATACTTAACTCACTGCGCATACACACTCCATACTCTCAACTCTTTATCCACAACATCTAACTTACACGTACCGACTCTAGCTCTCTATAACACACAGACTCACACTTACTCTACCTTCAACTCCGCTCTTTCGGCAATTTGATGTCACAAAATATATAATTAAGTCTGATTATACTTGGGTAATTGTTGAACCAGTGATCATACATCTATCTATGTATACATAAGCGAAATACTACTGACTCTCTGACTCATCACGAGATTTTCGAAACTATAGGTCCTATTGACTAGAAATTCGGCATGCATATTTCTTCCGCAACGTAGACGCTCATTAAGGATAGATTCTATGAAACTCCTACTCGAAGTTTACTTTTTAGCAACTTACCGAATCCTCTTTTCTCATTGGCTACTACCAGATGACGTGGCAACCGTTGCCATAGCAACCGTTAGCATAGAAATCGTTTCCATAACAACCAATGCCATAGCAACTGTTACTAGAGCAACCAAAATCTCTGAAACTATATGACCTATCGACTTTCAATTCGGCATGCATATTCCTTTCTTGACGTAGACGTTCACTGAAAACGGATTTTCCGAAATTTCTATTCAAAATAAACTTTTGAGCAACTAACCGAATCCTCGCTTCTCATTGGCTATCTACCAAACGCACTTGTCTAATTGGATACTACCAGATGACGTAGAAAACGTTGCCATAGCAACTGTTATCATAGCAAAATAAAAATTACTGACGAACTGAGAAAAAGAATGGCGTAATTCATTTATTTAAATCAACACTAGTGGGACTTTGCGGGGGCGTAAACAATGAAAATTTCAATGATTTTTGACCGAGAGCCATACAAACTTGGAAGTCGAAATGAAGATTACCTACGATGCGTGAAAATAATTAGTGTAATTTTTTTTCAATAATCGATTCGTGGGGCTTTGCAAGGGCATGAAAAATAAAAATTTTTACGTTTTTCAGCGAAAAGGCGTACAGACTTCAAATTTGAAATGAAGATTACCTACGATATGAGAAAATAATTAGTGTAAATTCTTTTCAAGTAATCAACTATGGTAGAGCTTTGCAAGGGCGTAAGAAATGCAAAGCTTCACGTCTTCGATTCAAAGACCTTCAGACTTGAAATTTAAAATGAATATTAGTTGGGACTCAAGAAACTTAACAACAATACAATTAAACATATTTTATTGATAATTTACTCCCAACTCAGTTATGTTTTTTTATAACTCGACTGTTATAGGGTTAGCCGGAGTATTAAAAATTGACTCTATTCTGTGGTTTCACCACTCAAAACTTTTCTTTACATAGAAAAGTGCGAAAGAATAGATATATTTATGAATGTTTAAACGGTAAATGCTAGGATGTCGATATCAATGATCAAACCAAAATAAAAAGTTATCTATCATTACGAAACGCCCGGTAAAGCGGGCGGGTAACAGTTAGTAGTTATATATATATATAAAGGTTTATACGTGATTAATTCTGATCAGATCGACCAAATTTATATATATATATATATATATATATATATATATATATATATATATATATATATATATATATATATATATATATATATATATATATATATATATATATGTATAGACTAAAAAAAATGCGGTTATCATAACCATCTGAAATATTACTAATGGTAGATAGTTGTCATAACAAAATGTATCGTTAACTTGGCAATACTAGATTGCTGCATTGACTATCTTCAACTTTAAATAAAAGTAATGTCAATTTAACCATATTCTTCGGTTATGTTTCACATACTTGGTGAATTTATTTTGCGTCTTCTGATTTTTACAACTAGCCAACGATGCATCATAGGAAAAATCAACAGGCATATTTTTGTAGGAATTGATGCTCTACAAAAAAGTCTCATCATTTTTTGATGAATCCATTTGTACAAAACTTATTTGAGGTTGAAGTCGAATTTATATTAAATTTTAAGTTTTTTTTACTTTTCCGGCGAAACTATAGGACCTGTTTTGTAATAGTATATTACATTCCTCAGGAAGTAAATAAGAAAGCCTCAGATCATATGTTTGAACAATTACATGTAATCTGAGACATTTCTTACTTTACTTCCCTAGGTGTGTAATATACTATTTTTCGAATACCGAAAAAATACGAATACAGAAAAAAATTTTTGCCATGTCATTCTTATGAAAAATAAAAAATTGCAATGCGGAACCTCCTCATGTTAATATTAAGAGCTCTAATCTTCACAGGAGTCTTTTTATATCTAAATGAAACTTTTGAACGTACTTCCGAAAAGAAAAAAAAAATTTGTTATTTTTTGAAACACACTAGTATATATATATATATATATATATATGGGTCATCCCATGTCAAATCGACCAATGGTTGGAATCGACCCCTTTTGATTTGGACGAATTTTGATCAGAAATTTCCTATTACCATATAACGCAATTCTGCCAAAGGAAAAAATTTGGAAATTTTTTTTCAAAAGTTATTCAAAATTTCGTGATTTTTCAACTTTATTCTTTCAATATCTCGAAAACTATGATAGTTACAATAACGATCCAAACCTTTTTTTAAAAGGGATACTTGAGGCTATAAAAAAAAAAAAAAAAAAAAAAATTTTGAAAAACGACAAATTTTGAATTCTCGAAATTCGTCAAAAATGATGATCGACATAAAATTTTCGGCTCAATTTTGTTTTTATAATACCTTGTACACGGAAAAAAAATTCTAGTTAAATTTACAATGCTAACATCGTAATTTGTCCTATTGATTATTGTAGTGGTGGACTAGACTTTTAACATCGTAATTTTAACGATGCAGCGTTGGAGATTTCATTTAAGAAATAATACTTCAGACAAATAATACCAAGTCTTAAGCTCTTCAATAGAAATTACGATGTGAACATCGTAAAATTTGAAGAGAAATCTTAAATAAAAGAATAAAATAATATTCGTTCGGTAGTTGGATTCGAACCAGAGTCCTTTCGAGTGGGAAGTGTCCGACGCCTTGGACCACTCGGCCACGGAAGGAATTTTACTTTACGAAGTTTTTAAGATCGGTGTAAACAGTCATTAGTCACGAGAGCGCCTCTTGCGGAGGATGCAGCTACTATTTAAAAATTACGATGTAACATCGTACTTTTTGTAGTTTCCATTGTATTATAACAGAGGCAGCACTATAATATTTATTTTATTAAAAAGTAAATAGAAATATTAAATATACGAATAAATATAGTTTTTAAAGCGTAATTTTTATTTATTTTTTTTTTACGATGTTGAATTGTAATTTTTGAACTAATTTTTAATCCTAAAAGTCTTTGTTAAAATTACGATGTTAAATAGCAAAAAGTATAACCCACATAGTAAATTTTGAAATAAGATATTTTAAAATTAACGAAAATAAAAGTCTAGTCCAGGATTACGATGTTAGCATCGTAAATTTTGGTAGAATTTTTTTCCGTGTACTTATTTTAAAAGAATCTGAAATTTTTAGAACTGTGTTTTTTGTTTTTGCAAAAATATAAATTTTTGAATTTAAAATAAAAAATTTTTTTTCTTGATTTTTTGGTTAAGTAAAGTTAAGCAATCACGTAATTGAGTAAATTTCAGCAGTAAAAATTTCATTTACTGTCATAATAGTGTAAAAAAGAACCATCATTGACGGTTATATTCTTATTTATTTGATAAATATCAAGAAATAAGAAGATAACTGTCACTAGTGGTCTTTTTTCACATTATCATATGAAATATAATAATCATATTTGATAGATATCAAATAAATTAGAATATAACCGTCAGTAATGGTCTTTTTCCACATTATTATGTCAATAAACGAAATTTTTACTGCTGAAATTCACGAAATTGATTGATTTCTCAACTTGACTGAACTAAAAATAAAAAAAAAAAAGTATTTAAGAAATTTCAAAAATTCATATTTTATAATAAAAAAATACAGTCGATAGATATCAAATAAATAAGAATAGAACCGTCAATGATGGTCTTTTTCACATTATTATGACAATAAGTGAAATTTTTATTGCTGAAATTAACTCAATTACGTGATTGCTTAACTTTACTTAACAAAAAAATCAAGAAAAAAAAATAATTTTTTTTTAATAAAATTCAAAAATTTATATTTTTGCAAAAACAAAAAACACAGTTCTGAAAATTTCAGAATCTTTTAAAATAAGTACAAGGTGTTATAAAAACAAAATTGAGCCGAAAATTTCATGTCGATCGTCATTTTTGACGAATTTCAAGAATTCAAAATTTGTCGTTTTTCAAAATTTTTTTTTTGAAATTTTTTTTTTTCATAGCCTCAAGTATCCCTTTCAAAAAAAGATTTGGATCATTATTGTAACTATCATAGTTTTCGAGATATTGAAAGAATAAAGTTGAAAAACTGGAATAATCGCGAAATTTTGAATTTTGCACAACTTTTGAAGAAAAATTTCCAAATCTTTTTCCTTTGGCAGAATTGCGTTGAATGGTAATAGGAAACTTCTGACCAAAGTTCGTCCAAATCAAAAGGGGTCGATTCCAACCATTGGTCGATTTGACATGGAATGACTCATATATATTTATTCGATACTTTGAATTAAAAGATCGGTCTATCAGTTGATTTATTCAGACATTCATTCAGACTATCAGACAATTTTATTTTTAGAATTTCTGTGAACGAGCCCTACCGATAAAGCTCAATTTTTTTTTAGCTTTTAGATATTGACAAGTCTCGTCGAATGACACCTTGAAGATCAAAATCGGTTCATCCGTTCAAAAGTTATAGATATTTACATACGTACGTACGTACGTACATACATACCGACATACATACATACACTCGGACATCATCTTGAAATTACTCAGAATAGCTTCCTAGAACCTCAAAATGTCAAGATCTCTCGGAAATTCGATTTTCGAAAATCGGACAGAAACCAATAACTTCTTGAATTTTTGAAAATTTGCAATTTTCTTAGCGGGAAGTTAAAAATTTTTTATTTATTGATATCAATAAATTGAATAAAGTTATGATACATAAGCCTTTGCTATTGCTATGATTAAAAGAAATAAGTTTATTTAATTTAAATTTTTCTGTTACTATATTCAAGTACCTTCGCGTGCACCCAAAAAATTATACAGACCTGATGTTTACATCTGTCGAAATAAAATGTTACTAAATGCCAAATATAATGTTGAAATTTATTAAAGAAACTACGCTCGACTAGGTATTTATAATTACTAGAAGTAATTTTTTAATGTTCAATGTGCTTATAAAATTACTTCTACGAAGCCTTTTTTTCGATGAATTTAACAATTTTATTTTAATTACTTGTATAAAATAAATGTGATACTGACAAGTCAAGGTCGATGAAAATATTATTTTTCAATCTCGGGTTTTAGATTTTGCTAGCATTAACTAATGATTTTAACTTAATATATAAACTTTTCTATTCATTTAAAAATTAACATTTTTCGCATTTTATTATTTAAAATAATTTTAATTTAATTTTAAAGTTTTCAGCTCAAGTACTTTTTTTAGTGTGGCTGCCGACTACCAGTTGGTGCCACATTTTTTGGATAAAAGTGGGGGGCACCCTTAGAGAATGGCCTTAAACAAATAGGATTTGGATAATGATTTTCAAAAGGTTTATTGCCACAAAAAATACAAAGACAATAAAAAAAATTAGGCCAGTTAATTACGCTTTCGAGAGTTATCGTGTTTACGACGATTTATACTTCAGGTAAAAAAAACTTTTGTTCATAATTAATTTAGTTTTCTATTTCATCACGAAACTCAGATCGTGATGCGAACACGACTTTCATCATCAATTTGCTCTTATAACTTTTTGTCTACTTAATCCAAATCGATTCTAAAATTAATTTATTCAGTATTTGAAATGGGCTTAGAATGACATTTAGAGAATCAATTTTTGCTGTACTATGTGTTTTGTCAAATTTTGAAATTCAACAAGTTTTAATAAATTCTTTCTGTCTATCAAGTCAGTATCGATTTTCGAAATAATTTATCACGTGTTTGAAATAAATTTTGGATCATTTTAATTAAAATTCGATTAATTCATAATTTTATCGCGATTAAAGTTGTTGGGGAGAATTTATGATGAAAATCATGTTTGTGTCACGATCTAAGTTTCGTGATAAAATTTAGATCGAAACTTTGTTAGATTAAAATTGTTTATTCAAATTTAATGGAATAATGAACAGACTTATTATTGGATTGCAATTGTTTCTTATTAAAATTTTTGTATGCTGTATTATCCAAAAAATTTACGAACCATAATCATTGATATAGTTCTATATATATAAGTAACTAATTTATATTTTTGTAAGATCAAATTGTCAAAAAAGAAAAAAGTCAATAATATTTATCAAAACTTTTCGGTTAGATAAATAAGATTGTTTATCAATATGGTTAGTACATGGAAAGAATGAGATTCGACGGCGTACAATGTCAGACAGGGCTGCTAGAAAATTGTTGTCTGAGTCGTATTTAAACAGCCGCGAATACAACACGATACTTTTGATGAAGACATCTCAAAAATTTATTTTATTTGAAAAGAAAATAAATTATTAGAGACACTGATAATGCTAAACTAATAATGTGTACCATCGGTTTGTTTGTAATTTTTTTCGGCAGATGGCATAAAAGTCAACTTTATCAATCCCTAATTGTTCCCATCTGACACTGTAGTCCATTCAATTTATAGGATAGTACCCAATCATATGTTACCGATAGGACCTATTTAAATCTAACATTCATTCAGTTACTATGCGACATTTAACTGACTAAAATGTAAGATGGGACTTAGTACATTTAAAAATTTAATGCAGCTAAAAGTTTCGTTAATTTCAGGCGGACTTCCTTTTAAACAGTGCCACCAGTTATCAATGCAATTATTTAAATTGATGTAATTGTTATGTAAGCATTAAATTTTTTTTTTAATTTTAAAATATTTATGTTTAAGATACTTTTATCCTCACAAAAAATTATTATTATTCTTATTGCAATATGATTATATGATTATAATCAACTATAATAACAATAATAATACTTGCTTTTTTGATAAGGACAAAAGTATCTTCAACATAAATATTTTAAAAATTAAAGGAAAAAAATAATAAATATAGGTACGTTATTCATATAATGACAATAATTATTAAATATTAATATATCAATAAATAATTAAATTAATCGTGAACCAAAGTTATTTAATGTTTACATAACAATTATATCGATTTAAATAATTACATTGATAACTGGTGGCACGGTTTAAAAGTAAGTCCGCCTGAAATTAACGAAACTTTTAGCTGCATTAAATTTTTAAATGTACTGAGTCCCATCTTACATTGTAGTCAGTTAAATGTCGCATGGTATCTGAATGAATGTTAGTTTTCAATAGGTCCCATCGGTAGCATAGGATTGGGTACTATCCTATAAATTGAACGGACTACAGTGTCAGATGGGAGCCAATACCATGTGAGATTCGAGTCAGTCCAACTTTACGCATTCCCATCTTAGATGAAACTGAGTACAATCTCGGATGGGACTGAGTTAAATGTACATTGTAAATAGTCACTATAATAAAGATTGTAGCAGCTTCAATGTGAAAATTTTTTTCACTGCAGATGGGGTCAGTGCAATCGAACATTGTATCCACTCGAATCTCGTTTATTCCGTGTAAGTTATCGACTGCCCGTGAAAGCGAATAATTGACAATTGGGCGAATTGTAAATATCGACACGACTCGGCTTTCGGATTGACTGCATTAAGTTGGTATGCCTGCTAGTTGAGCTAAGTTGGTTGTTGAGTTGAAAGTGACTTGTTATTTGTTTTTCGTAAGCAGTTTGATAGTAGTTTTCTCTGTTAACTTGCCTTTAGATAGCAGAAGTAGGTTGACTTCACGTTATACTCATACTATCTTCAGAAGTTGGAAAGTCACAAGTTCGTAGAAACTTGAAGTCAAATGGATCGAAACTACCGAATCACAACTTTTTACTAAGAAAGTCTGGTAATCTGAATTATCGCGATTACCGCACGCAATCGATATCAAAATGAGTAAGCCTCATGTGACACCATTAAAAATAGTAAACAGATATTTACTGACCGAAACAGCGAGCACCAAATTAGTATTTATCATGGGTGAAAAATTTTCTGTTAACTAAATCTAATATTTTTTTTAATATTGACAGTGAGTGAATCTCGTTTGGATTTCGTTTATTGAATTGTCCTCCAAAATTCGATATTTGACCAAGGAATCAATATATCGAATATTCGATTTAGTTCTAATATTTTAATTTGACTTTTGAAGTTGTGATTAATATATTGACTTTATTACAATCTTTATTTTGTTTTCGAATATTCAATTTTTACTTCCTAAATACAGATAAATTTATGTTAAAGATATTAGTGTATTACCAACATTATGGATTGGTACATCATTGGGTTCAATACAAACTGTTGTATTTAATTTACCAGTTCATGAAGATCGTCAAACACAGCCAGTGATTATTTCTACATCTAGTATGTAAAATTTATTATAAATTTTTAATAACTATGTTATTATTATTACATTTTGTTCATATATTTATTTAGATGGCTTAACGTTCAAATTAAAAGGTTGTATTTTAACAATATCATTTTTGGATTGTAATGGCACATTAATACCATATTCTTACGAGTCATGGAAAGATGAAAATATTGAGGGTAAAGAACGTAACCGTGGAGCTAAATCAAATAGTCGAATGTCACCATTGTTGTATGCGCAAACATCAAGTACGACGGGGGAAGGTTGTGATGATCGTCAATTTGTTGTTTTGGTATCTGAAAAACAAGCTAGAGTTGTAGCGTTGCCATCACAAAATTGTATTTATAGACAACAACTAAGTGAAACTCATGCTGTTATTAAAGCTGAAATAACGTCCATGAAAGGTAATTTTTATGTATTTATTCGTCACTCATAAATTCAAAAAGAAATTATCATAGCTATGATATGATGGTTCATTTTTATATTCTTAATCTTTTAAGCGCAATGCCAGTTTGATGTAATATTTTTGAAACTTCATAGCTTTCCAGACTCGTTCTATCCACTGTATCTTATCGCTATAACGCTTTTTACAATTTCTGTAAACTAGCTGACATCTATCAGCTCTTATCTATTTGAAAGACATAGTCAGAGAGTAGAACAATGCCGATCGTTGGCATATTTTTAACTTCCCGCTATAAAAACTGAAAATTATAAAAAAAACTGGAAAGTTATTGGGTTTTGTTGCGATTTTCGAAAATCAAATTTTTAATAAATCTTGACGTTTTTAAGTTTTAAGAAGCTATTCTGACTAATTTTGAGATGATGATACGTACGTATGTATGTAAATTTTTGTAACTTTTAAACGGATCAAACGATTCAGCTTTTTTAGGTTACCTTGTAATGTACTTGATGGATTGATTCCATAATCTAATCGACCTCAAGAACCATCACAATCGGTTGATATGTTTGAAAGATATCGCGGGACAAAGAAAACAACTGAATCATTTAATTACAAAATGTTATTAATTATAAACAATGGGCTAGCTCTTGCCCTGGTCCAAGGTTACTTATACTCAACTTAGTTTAATTATTTTGAGAGCTAAAGGGCTCGCCACATTCCCCTGAAATGTGCACTAACAATTGTGAAAGTAAAGGGCCTGGTGGTTTATTCAGTAAAAGATTTTGGTTTTACATTATCAAACGGAAATATTTATTCAACCAAGTACCCATTTGATACAATATGAAAGTTTCTCCCATTTCATTTTATTAAACTAATGTAGATTAAATTTAGCATTTAAGAATCAAAATAAATTTTATGCGGGAGGAGACCAAGCACAATTTTTGATGGGTTATTTAACCACTTACGATGTATCGAGATACTCGTTCCATTGTAGTGATAGTGTAGAGAACCTTCAGCGAACGTGGCAGGAACAAAACAGCAAACATGGCAGCAATGACGTAGACCCAATCTTTGGTGGTAGAAAACCCCAGGAAATGACCAGCAATAATGCAGCACCCTCAAATTTTCGGTATAATTCACTTAACCCTTAACGGCCACATGGGGTGACTAGTCACCCCAGGCTCAAAAAAAGTGGAATTAGAGGTCTTATACCTTTCAAATAAACTGGTCAAAAAACTTTCAAAAAAAGGTAGTCACCCCGTGTGGCCGTTATGTTGCCTGGGTGAAGTGTAGCCGTTAAGGATTAATTAATTATAACTTTTCAATTTTATGGTCGCGTATAAAAATTTTACTCAAGGTATATGTAACTTTTGGCAAACGTTCTGAATAAAATGATTCTAGCTAAAGCGCACTGTGACACAGTTCAAGAACTTAATAAAACGCATGGATTGACGCAAATACTACCTCAATCGGTTAATTCGTTCGAGAGATATCGTGGGCGAAAGAACTGGTGAAAAACGGTTTTTTTCAAGTATCTTTGAAGTGACTTACTTAATTAATTCCTCAATCTAGGCAGCTCTAGGACTCAATAAAACGTGCGATTGCCACATTGAACTTCGGAATTGGTCAATTAATTCAAACGATATCGACATCAAAAAATTAAAAAAATAACAATTTATCTCGTTTTTCCCAAATAACTTCGAATATAATTTATCAAATGGTCCAAAAAGCAAGCCAGTTGTTATGCAACACGTTCTTTGGTTTAAATGATATTATCAACATAAAAATTGAAAAAACACCGCTCTTAACAATTTTCTCAGATATTTTATATATTAACACATTTTAATCCTTATTTCGATCACTTACATTAATTTCTGCCTTAATACATTTATTTCGTCGAACATAATTGTGAGTAAAAATTGAAAAAATCCTCGTTCATTCATAATTTTTGATTCTTAAATTCTCAAACTTTGGCTTAAAACGTAACTTGTTTGAGCTTGAAAAGCGCATAAATAAAGCAATTGCATTCAAGAGTATTTTCGAGCTTGGAAATGTATTCACAATAATGTTTTCGAGCTCAAGGAGTTCAAAAGCAGTGGAAAGTTATGACCTACATCTGAGAACATGCAATAACCAAGTATTGTTAAGTGATTTTTTTTTTTTTTTTTGAGAGGTGGAAAAATCTTTTAAAAAACACTGGACACTTTAGAAGAGCTGGAGATGCTGTACCAGTAGTGTGAGATTTTTACTCACTAAAAAACCTCCTCTCATTCTGCCTCCATCTGGAGGTGATCGGGCTGGAACCGCTCTCGCATTACTTCGGCCCGATCCTGGCTTATGCTGTTACTATGTATATTTATTCTCCATTAGCCTGTCTGCAGTCAGATTCTCTCTTCCTAGTTCGGAGCACAGATTCTATAAATCCAGCCAGCATGTCCCAATGCTCTTTTCTTTTCAGCATGACCGAAGCGACGTTTTCTGGTGTGGGTTCTATTGGAAGGGTTCCCCACGCGCTTCTATGTTCATTTTGCCATCTTGTGCACACAAAAAATGTATGTTCGGCGTCGTCTATTAGGCCTGGACAATAGTCGCACTCTGGCTTGTTTCTAATCTTCATCTTGGCCAAGTAGGCGTTGAAATTCCCGTGGTTAGATAGGAATTGCTTTAGGAAAAAGTTTATTTTCCCATGTTTCCTATCTTTCCATTTGGCTACGGATGGAATGAGTCTCACTGTCCATCTTCCTGTCGAGGCATTTTGCCAACGTTGCTCCCACGCTTCCAGGGTTTGTCGCTTTTCTGCTGTAATGAGTTCATTTGAGATCACCCCGGAGTTCCTGAGTTTGTAGATCCGTTTTCGTTCATCAGCTAGCAGGTCAATAGGAGGTACCCCCACAATGACGAGAATTGCCACCTCTGAGACTGTTCTGTATGCACATGCTACCCTTAGTGCTCCTCTTCGGTGCATAGTTGCCATTTTACAGCGATACTTTTCAACTGCTAGCTTGTCAGCCCATATTTCGGAACCATAGAGCAGCATTGAGTGTACAGCATTCATTAGGGTTCGTCGTTTCGAGCTTCTGGGTCCCGATGTATTCAAAAGTATTCTTGACAAACTTGTCACCACTTTATTAACTTTTTCAGCAGCCTTTGCTATGTGTTCTCTGAACGTGAGTTTTTCATCAATCGTAACACCTAGGTATATTACTGATTTAGAAGCGACTATAGGTGTTCCGTTGATCTCAACCTTGAAGCGTTTTTCAAACCATCTTTGCCTTGTTAATACCACCATTTCTGTCTCTTGGGCTGCTAACTCTAGACCATGGTATTTTAACCACTTACACACCCTGTTATAACAGGGCTAAGCTGTTACTCTGGTCGTCCTTAAATTACCTTTTTAAGGGTGCCACTGGAAGTGATAACGGCCTCCCAGAGCCGGATCTTGAATCGTCAGGGTCGTTGTAAAATTAATTTGTAAGAGAAGGATGAGGAAGGATAATTTATAATTAATTTCTTTAATTCACTTTTAACAATTTTACCTTTATTTATTTAACCTTATAAACCCTTTTCTTTATAAATCTTATAACCTTTATAAAACCTTATATTTAATTTACCCGCGATATTTTCCTTAAACCTAATTTATTTATAACCCGCAATAATTATTCCTTATTAAATTCAGCCAACTACCTTTGGCATTTACCACACTCACACACACACAATGAGTCCCCTGGACTATTATACACACACACATTCAACTTATTATATTTCCCACGCGGTCACTCGACCCTCTACGTAGCTAAAACCTTATTTTGCTCTCGCGCGGTCCCCTGGACCCTCTACGCGATTTTAACTATTAATTCACGCGGTCAACGAGACCCTCTACGTGATAACCCTTATAATTATCAATACACGCGGTCCCCTGGACCCTCTACGTGATTTTAACCCTTATCAATTAACGCACTAACTTATAACAATTATTTACAACTAATTACTTGATTATCACAATTTCCATAATTATAATTTTCACTAACTCACAATTTTACCAATATAAAATTCCATTAAACCTATTTCCTTAATTAAAATTTCTTTTCAAATAATTATTTATCATTTTAAAATCACTAATAAATTCCAATAACTAATCTCTTATCAACGTTATCCTTTCCTTATCAACGAATTTTGTTAAGCCGGTTTTATGAGTTAAATTATGTGACCGCTCAACAATTTATCACGACTTCGATATCACAATACTCAAAACTCAACCTTTATTTTCCACGTTTACTTCACGACACTTTTAACGTTCATAAATTTATTAATTGATTTTAATTGATTTATTAATGTAATTTACTTATAATTAATTTTATCTTAAATTTAGTGACTAGATAATTTTGACTAGAACGCAATTGAATTTCCGGCGAATGTTTAGCACGACCTGCCTGGAAATTTCCAGAAGAATTTTCCGGCGAGTGACTTAACCAATCTGCCTGGAAATATCAAAGCTAATTATGGCTGAGTCCGGCTTTCTAATTATTTTATTACACGTTAAATTGACACGACAATACTGTGCAAACACGACGTTAAATTATATCTTTTAATTAACAAATATTCCGGCTCCCTGCCTGGAATATTCTACAGAATACCTATTACGGTTTACGTTGATTCTTTTCCGTCGCTTGTTCTGTATTCGTTCTCCTTGTCCGTGTCTTAAGTTCTCTCTTGTCCGTGTATTCAGTTCTCAACCGTGTATGCCAGGGTAACCGGGTTGTCTCAAATTCTCGACCTTGTTTAACCTTCTTGGATCCAATTCTCGTTTCGCCAAAACGCTCGAACTCTCCTTCGACCTGCTATTCAGACGCAATCAGTTCTTAACAAATAGAAGGTACCGGCTACCTGCCTGGTATCTTGTAACAATTGAATTTGTTTTATCGCTTGGTTCCACAATCAAAAACTCAAGCTCTCAATTAAATAATTTACCTGATATAATTAACAGCGTCTAAATGTCTGCGTCTATGGGGTTGGCTTAGTCTAAGAGCCAGTGGACGGATACCTGTATGTATTTGACCAAACCTGAGCTTTTGTATATTGAGGCCCCTATACCTACTGTACATAAGATGGGGACTCACTAAGCCCAAAGTGGTGGACGTGGCTACTGCGCAGGTAGGACAGGTATCGATTTTTGGCCAATTATAAATGCATTTGACCACGTCTGCCGTTTTGAAATTTCAAAATATATTATTATAATTGACGGAAAATAACAATGACAGACCATTATCATGCGTCCAACATCATGGCAGACGATTTTGAAAATGCAAAAAAAAAATTTTTCTGAAAGTATTTGACCAGATCTGCCATTAATATATTTTATTCATTATAGTCTTAAGAACTCATATTTATCGCGGCAGACGTATTCATAGTGGACACACATCACCAGATAAAAAAATCTAAGATACTACCCGGTCAGATGTCTATGTATTACGATAGCTGTTTTACATCAATATAATTTACTTAATCACTGAATTTATCGAAATGACTATCTTTCATGTATTCTATATGCTAAATTTTAAAAGTTTGACGATAAAAAAAGGAGATATTACGAAAAAATCTTAAATATCGAAGTATACTGCTAATAACAAAAGATAATTTAAATTTGTATTTTATTTTTCATTTTTGTTTATTTAATACAAGATTTATAAGGACAGATGAATAAAAATATATTATGCATGCGTATAAAAATAAATACACAAACGCAAAAAAATTAAAGGAACAGAAAAAGTTTACAAATTTTTGAGTGATTTTTGGAAGGCTGTAACTTTGTGAAAAATGATCGTACTGAGATTTTAAATAAAGCATTTTATTGCCTAAAATCTTTAATTTCGGTGAATTCCTATCAAAATTTCTTAACAGCCCCGGTTATTGCGCAAATATAAGAAATACCGTAAGACAAAAAATTTCTAAAATTTTATTTTTTTTCCAAAGAGCAACTAAACCAATGCACAGTTCATTTAGTAAATTTAATCAGCTTCAATTTGGCTTTTTTGTTTAGGCGCGTAGGACGATTTGTCGCAGAGATATCAGCCAGAGTCAAAGAATGATCTTTTTGTTTTTGATCATCGATATTTCAGGTACCAATGATCGCACAGTGAATTAAAGGGCGGCGTTAAAAACTTAAATAAATTCCCAACATGATCCGATTATAATTGTTTTAACAAAACAACTTTTTTATTTTAACATCCATTATAACTAAGTACAAAAACTCAAAAAATTGTAATAAATACATTTTCGAGCTCTTCGAGCTCGAAAATACTTTTGTATGCTTTTGTTTTCAAAAAATACCATTTTTTACGATTTTTTCTACAACAATATCTCTCGAACGAATAAACCAATTGAGACGTTTAAGGTGGCAGTCGACGCGTTCCATTGAGTTCTATAACTGATTTAATTTTGAAATTGATTCATCGAATCATTTTTGAAAAATTTTCAAAATACTAAAACAATTTTTTTTTTTTTTTTAATTCTTTCGGCAACGGCTTCTCTTGAAAAATTAACCGATTTTGATGTTTGAGGTGGCATTCGACGCGGCTTAGGTATCTCCAGAGCCCAGTCCATTTTTAAATTAATCCATCGTGCTCGTAAAAAGTTATCCAAAAAAAACATTTTCGAAAAAAGTTTATTTTTGGAATATCTCCGAACGAGCCCTACCGATCAAGCTCATTTTTTTCAGCTTCAAGATATTAAAAAACTGCGTCGAATGACACCTTGACGATCAAAATTGGTTGATCCGTTCAAAAGTTATAGATATTTACATACGTACGTACACTCGGACATCATCGTGAAATTAGTCTGAATAGCTTTCTAGGACATCAAAACGTCGACATCTGTTGGAATTTCGATTTTCACAAATCGGACTGAAACCAATAACTTCCCGAATTGTTGAAAATTTGCAATTTCCTTAGCGGGAAGTTAAAAAAGTCAACGAAAACAAAAATTAAAACTTGTTTTTTTGTGGATGAAAATATTTTTTCACATTTTTTGAAAATGTTTCGTTTATTTCTCTTCCCCTTGCATTTACTGAGAAACCAACGCAAAAATGAAAAAAAATTTGAAAAAAAATTATTTTTTCATTTTGATGATCATTACACAAAACTTGTTCCTTAAATTGTTTAGCAGAACTGATCGATCACCCCCAAAAAACGGTTTTATAGATCAATTTGAAAATTTCCAAGATTATTGAGGATACATTAAGGTAAATAACGTCCCAGGTAACATTCATTGTTTCATCGACATTTGCAGAGTAGCGGTTGATTTACTAGAAAACCAAAAAGGTCATTCTTTTGTACTTAGTTATAATGGATGTTAAAATAAAAAAGTTGTTTTGTTAAAACAATTATAATCGGATCATGTTGGGAATTTATTTAAGTTTTTAACGCCGCCCTTTAATTCACTGTGCGATCATTGGTACCTGAAATATCGATGATCAAAAACAAAAAGATCATTCTTTGACTCTGGCTGATATCTCTGCGACAAATCGTCCTACGCGCCTAAACAAAAAAGCCAAATTGAAGCTGATTAAATTTACTAAATGAACTGTGCATTGGTTTAGTTGCTCTTTGGAAAAAAAATAAAATTTTAGAAATTTTTTGTCTTACGGTATTTCTTATATTTGCGCAATAACCGGGGCTGTTAAGAAATTTTGATAGGAATTCACCGAAATTAAAGATTTTAGGCAATAAAATGCTTTATTTAAAATCTCAGTACGATCATTTTTCACAAAGTTACAGCCTTCCAAAAATCACTAAAAAATTTGTAAACTTTTTCTGTTCCTTTAATTTTTTTGCGTTTGTGTATTTATTTTTATACGCATGCATAATATATTTTTATTCATCTGTCCTTATAAATCTTGTATTAAATAAACAAAAATGAAAAATAAAATACAAATTTAAATTATCTTTTGTTATTAGCAGTATACTTCGATATTTAAGATTTTTTCGTAATATCTCCTTTTTTTATCGTCAAACTTTTAAAATTTAGCATATAGAATACATGAAAGATAGTCATTTCGATAAATTCAGTGATTAAGTAAATTATATTGATGTAAAACAGCTATCGTAATACATAGACATCTGACCGGGTAGTATCTTAGATTTTTTTATCTGGTGATGTGTGTCCACTATGAATACGTCTGCCGCGATAAATATGAGTTCTTAAGACTATAATGAATAAAATATATTAATGGCAGATCTGGTCAAATACTTTCAGAAAAATTTTTTTTTTGCATTTTCAAAATCGTCTGCCATGATGTTGGACGCATGATAATGGTCTGTCATTGTTATTTTCCGTCAATTATAATAATATATTTTGAAATTTCAAAACGGCAGACGTGGTCAAATGCATTTATAATTGGCCAAAAATCGATACCTGTCCTACCTGCGCAGTAGCCACGTCCATCACTTTGGGCTTAGTGAGTCCCCATCTTATGTACAGTAGGTATAGGGGCCTCAATATACAAAAGCTCAGGTCTGGTCAAATACATACAGGTATCCGTCCACTGGCTCTTAGACTAGCTTCTCTCCTAGGTTGGATCGCTCCGGTCACAAGTCTTGTCTTGATCAGTGCAGCCAGATCTAATGGCTCTTCGTCTTCGGGTGCGTCTGGGTGGTTACCTGGTCCTGCCGACTCTGCTGCTTCTTCGCTTCTGTCTTCCAGTTTTATTAATTTCACTCGATAGTTTTCGGCCGTTATCGGAAAATTCCCCCTCTGCCTAATTACGATTGGGCCTCGTGTATTAGCATTTTCATTTAGCGCGCCCGGCGACAAGTCGAAAAACTTAATTAATTGCTCCTTTGGGGTTGCAGGTAGGGTAATTGACCAACCGCGAAAAATCACGATTTTGGTTGATAATAAAACTCAATTTACCCCGTTACACTGTTGATCACTTCTGCTATCCGTTGTCACGCTTGTGTCACGTTTCTAGCGAGGATAATGGCCGCAACATCGTCTGCAAATCGCTCAAGGTACGTTTCGTCTGGCATTGGCATTCTTAACAGCTCGTCGTAGCATATATTCCAGTAACTGGGCCAAGGACTGTGCCTTGAGGTGAACCGGCTGTGATTTTCTTCATGCAAGGTCCTTCTGTCATTTCGTAGATCAGAAGCCTTTTATCAAGATAGTCATCAACTATGTTTTTGATGCATCCCTCGATGTCAAATTTCTCGTTTAGTGCACTAAGAATATCTCGACATTTCCAGACACTCCTTGATCTGATATCCCCACCCCATGCGCTTTTCACAATTTCAAGGACCTCGTCAATGACTTTGATTATTGAGTGGCCTCTTCTAAAGCCATGTTGGTTTGATGCAAGACCCCCAGATCTCTCTGTAGACGCAGTCAGCCGTGTCTTAATAAGCTTTTCCAGTAACTTGCCTGTAACATCGAGCATGCACCGTGGCCTGAACGATGAAGAAGTTATGGGAGGACCGTTATCATTGTCCAGTTGCACTGGCCTCTGTTTTTTCCATATGGTGCAAAACGTCCCTGTCTTAATGCAGGCATTAAAGACATCCAAAAGCACGTATGGGGCTTCTTTGACTATCGTTTTGATGGCTACCGGCGGTATTCCATCAGGGCTTGGTGATTTGCCACATTTTAGTGATTTGGCGGCTGTCTGCAATTCCTGTAAAGTGAAAGGAAGAATCTCATTGGTTGTGAAAAATCTTGGCGATTTTTTAGGATGTTCTGGAAACAAGTCTTTAACGATGCACCCCATCAGCCAAAGTTTCTTTTTAGGCTTCTGGGGCTAGTTTGCCGATGCCTTTGGTGACAATTTGGTAAGCTTTGCCCCATGGGTCGCTGTCTAGTTTTGAACACATCTCCTTCCAATGCTTAGATTTGCTTTCTTTAATTGCCTTGTTTAAGGCCTTTTCAGCGGCTTTATAGTTAAAGTTTTCAGGACCATCAACTCGAAGTCTTTGTTGTTTATTTATTCTGATAACTTTGCGGCGTAGCCCATGGCAGGCTTTTCGTAGCTCGGCTATTTCCTGTGTCCACCAATATGCGGGTCTATGACTCCTTAGTGGTAAGCATCTGGGCATAGCCACGTCACACGCTCTGCTGATTGCATTCATGGTTTTTCCAGCCAAAACCTCAACTTCTGCTTTGGTTTCGGTCGCACAGTTCTCTGTTAATGCTGGTGCCTCTTTTATAAGGGTTTCCAAAAATAACGCTTCATCTAATTTATTTGGATTCCATCTAGCCTGCTTTTGAGGAATCATGGTGGTTGGTTGACGTTCCTCCAATTTAAAGAAGATATGTTGGTGGTAACTAGCGATGTAGCCCTCGAGAACTTTCCAGTTCTTTAGTTTTGTCGCTACCCTAGGCGTTGCAAGCGTGATGTCGATAATAGTCTCCGTGGAACCAGGTCTCCTCAAGGTCGTGGTATTGATGATGGTGAGGTCTAGCCTCGCAGCCATGTCGGTCACTACATTGCCTCGAGTGTCACTCCAGTCCATGCCCCATATTGAGGACTTGGCAGTGAAGTCACCCGCTATAATAACTTCATCGTCTAAGCTTCTGACAGAATCTTCGAGCGCGGCTAATTTCCTTCGACAAACTGCTATTCCTTCATTCGGTGAAAGGTAGCAGCTAAAATAGTAGACTTGTGGAATTTTAATCCACACGAAGCCCTCCCCACTTCCACTATCCAGCACAGACACCATTGTTGGATTTGTTATCCAGATAGCTGAGGTCCCGGATAGGTCTGTAAACCAGTTATTGCTTTGTGCACCCAGATTTTGCTCGGAGATGATGCAAATATCTGCTTCGTATTCGAATACGAGCTGGTGCAGAAGTTGTTGTGCTATCCAGCTTCTACGCAGGTTCCCCTAGAGTATAGTGATCATTTTAGCTGATTGCTGGCATTCTCCAGCGCTGTGCGAGACACTGCACACGTACCAGAGCCAGCTATGTATTCGGCGTTTGCTTCACCTCCATTTTCTATACACAAGTAACACCGTGGTTTCAGAGAGCACGTAGTCATTTTATGATCATTAGCGCCACATCTAAAACATGCTTTGCTGCGATCTGGGCCTTTACATCGAACTGGTGGCCAAAGCTTTGTGAACAATTATTTTTAAATAAATGGATAGATTTAGGCAGAACTAAATATAAGTAATCTGGATTGCGAGTCAAAGGAGTTTGAATTAGATTATAACCTTGAAATTTGAAGTGTCTGAAAAATGTTTAGAGAACTGTAAGTTCTTTAATGTTTTATTAACTATAGATTCTCAACTAACGAATTGATTGCAATGAAGTATGCAGTGATTCAAAGAGAACATGGATTTGAGGATCTGGTATCATTTGTGAAACATTTTGTGCATATAATGAGGTATCTAGGGAAAATTGTTATTTTTTAAATTTTTTGGCATCCATATCTCTTAAACGAATAAACCGATTGCGATGGTTTTTACAACAATCGACGTTTTTTTTTTTTTTTTATTTCTAAAGCTAATTTAATTTTGACATTGACCAATTGAGTCGTTTTGGAGATATTCAAGAAAAGTCGCTTTTTTCCATTTCTTTCTCCGACGATATCTTTCGATCAAATTAACTGATTGAGATTGTTCTTACGACAATTGGCGAGTTTTTTTTAGTTCAAGAATTTATGTGATTTCTGAATTGATCGGCTTAGTCTTTTAAAGATATTAAAAAAAAAATCCATTTTTTACCATTTCGTCTACAACGATATCTTTTGAACAAATCAATCAATCGAGAAGATTTTTGCGGCAATCGGCGTATTTTTACTAATTCTGTAGCTTATTTACTTGTGAAATTGATCGATAAGATCATTTTAGAGATATTCGAAAAAAATCGGTTTTTATCATTTCTTCCTCTAACGGTATCTCTCGAATGAAGTAACCGATTGGGATTATTTTTGCGACAATCGACGCTTTTTATTGAGTTCTAGAGCTGATTTGATTTTGAAATCGATTGATTAAATAGTTTCTTAGAAAATTCAAAAAAACAAAAAAATTTTTTTTTCGTATTTCTTTATTATTTCAGAATCTATTCAGTTGAATGATCTGAAATCCACAGGAAAGTCAATGGCTAACAATCTCGTTCGATTGCCGCAAGAATCCTCCGGATCGATTGATGAGTTAACAAAGTTATAAAGCGTTAACCTCCTCCCCTCCACACACACACACACACACACACACACACACACACACACACACACACACACACACACACACACACACACACACACACACACGCGGACACGGACACGGACACACACGGACATCATTCTGAAAACCATCAGAATATCTTCCTAGGACCTTAAAACATCGTCATCTCATGACAACTCGATTTTCGACGATCGGGGTGAAAACAATAACTTCCCGAATTTTTCAAAGATTTTTGATTTTCTTAACGGGATGTTAAAAACATTGTCGATAAAAAACGTATTAGGAGTACAAATAAGTTTCCGCCGATTTTTAACACAAATTAAATATTTATTATAGAAGAACGGTAATATAAATTTATTCAAAAATTGCCCATCACTTGCAACCACTTTTTCCCATCTCTCAGGCAGCATTCGAATCCCACGTCTGAAGAACTCCGTCTTTTGAGGCTATCCACGAATCAACCCAATTTTTGGTATCCTCATAAGATGTGAACCGCTGCGCCGCCAGAGCATGTGCCATGGACCGGAACAGGTGATAATCGGATGGTGCAATGTCTGGTGAATACGGCGGGTGGGGTAACACTTCCCAATCAAGTGTTTCCAAGTACTTTTTCACGGGAGCCGAAACATGTGGACGAGCATAGTCATGCAGAAGAATAATTTTTTCGTGTCTAGAATAGTATTGAAGGCGTTTTTCCTTCAGAGCTCAGCTCAATCTCATCAATTGTGTTCGATAGAGGGCTCCAGTAATTGTCTCGCTCGGATTAAGCAACTCATAATACACTACACCTAGCTGATCCCACCAAATACACAGCATAAGTTTTTTTCCGTGAATATTCGGTTTTGCTGTTGATGCTGACGCGTGGCCAGGTAATCCCCATGATTTTCTTCTTTTTGGATTGTCATAATGTATCCACTTCTCATCACCAGTTATGATACGATGTGAAAAACCCTTTTTTTTATGTCTAGCTAGCAACATTTCACTTAAGCATAACCGGCGTTCAATATCTCTCGGCTTTAATTCGTACAAAACCCAATTTCCTTGTTTATGAATCATTCCTAATGATTTTAAACGATGTGAGACTGCTTGCTGAGTGACTTCTAATGTTAGAGCAAGTTCTTTTTGTGTTTGAGATGAGTCTTCCTCCAATAATTCCTCCAATTCTGCATCCTCGTAAATTTTTGGCCTTCCACTGCGATCTTTGCCTTCTACGTCGAAATCACCGTTTTTAAACTTTTGAAACCACTCTCGATACGTTCTCTCACTCAAAGCACCCTCACCATATGCTTCTACGAGCAATTGATGCGCCTCAGCAGCAGATTTTTTTAAATTAAAGAAGTAAACTAATATTTCCCGCAAATGACGCTTACTTGGCTCAAAATTTAACATTTTCAACTTATAAAAATTATATTTTACCAATATAAAATCAATGATATTAATAGGTTATGTTGTTCTTGAATGTCCAAACTATTTTTTAAGCCGGTTATCATCTGCGAAAGCTAACCGAAACTCCGTGCCGCGCCATCTACAATAAAACGGCGGAAACTTATTTGTACTCCTAATAATAAAAAAAAAAAAAATGAAAAAAAACGCCGAAAAAAAATTTTGAAGTTAATCTGTTCTCAATTATTTTTGCTAAAATGTCAATCTTTACTCGGCTATGTAACTTAACTTTCGAATAAACGATATCATAATTATTTAATTATATTCAAACCATATTTATATTCTTTACAGATAGTGTTTGTCTTGTTTGCTACGTCTCTAACGGCCATATATCAACTTACAGTTTGCCGAGCTTAAGGCCACTCATAGATGTCGATTTTCTACCTTTACAAGATCTCAGGTAAGAAAACCAGAAAATAACTTAAAAAAGAAATTAACGAAACTTTTTATTTATAATTTATTTCATAAAAAAAAAAACCGATAAATATTTTCTTTCAATACAGAAAAAAAATAATAAATTTTATTGACTTTAATTAAACAATAGCTGAATTTTTCAATTAACAATCAGCATGTGAAGCAAAAAAAAATTAAGTCATGTTTATTATTATTAATTCATTATTATTATTTATTATGATCACAGTTATGCATACTTTTTAATAATTAAAATGCTATTGCAGGCATGTATTTTTCAATAGATATATTTTCAGATGAATATTGTTAAAGCACAATTTTATGCACACTCAATGCTTTAGTTTAAATAAGTTTTAATTAAATATTGAAAAAAATAATTGAAGAGTTTTCGATTTAAAGAAAATATTTTTATTAATTAACTTTATGAAAATTGATAAAGGGAAAAGTTCGTGATTAACTAAGGCGAATGCACACACACACACACACACACACACACACCCACACACACACACACACACACGCACGCACTCCGGCATCATTCTGAATATAGTCAGAATAAATTCATAAGACCTCGGGGTGAAAACAATAACTTCCCAAATTTTTCGATGATCTTTGATGTTCTTAGCGGGAAGATAAAAAAAGATTAAAATTAAAAAATATGGACATGTAGAAAATTGAAAAAACTAAAAGGGCAATTTTTCCAAACATTTTTTTTTACAATTTATCGTTTTGAAAAAAAATCAAAAAATTAGTAGTACTCAGCTAACTTTAGGATCATATTATTTTCCGATTACATGGAAAGATTGGAACCCGACTGTTTACTGTTCTGCACAGTAGTGATTCGGGTGCAGAACAGTAACCAGTCGGGTTCGAATCTTTCCGTATAAAATCTTTTAATCAGCTTCAATCGGAAAATAATTTTTTCTGCCCTCCAGCCGGAAAGTGGCAACTTTCGGGCCGCTGCCCTGAACGAAATTGCAAATTTCTGGCTTTGTCAAGCAGAAAAATAGTATACGTACCTTGGCCAATAAAAAAGGCTTCGCGTTGGCCAACAATTACATGTGCTCTTAGACTTTACTTATTTTACTAGCCTAGGTATGTAATATACTAATTTATTTTTCAATTAAATCTAATTAAGTCCGATCAAAAAATTTCGGTCAGATTTAATCGGATTTCATCGTAAAAATATTAGAAATTAATTATTATTATTTTCCTATTAAATCTAAGGGTGCTTTATGAACGGTTTTTTTCAGATTTCCGATTAACGTTCAATTGGATTCATGCGGAATTTTCCGATTAACCCTTTGTCACACGCGCTATGAGCGTGGCGCCGCACTTTTTACATTTTCATAGGTTTTTATGGTTTTTACCAAAAAAAACATTCCAAAAAATTTTAATGCTCTTTTTGGATCTTCTAGAAGGAATGAATATTAATAATATTTATACAGTTGTCTTAGAAATTTAATAATTATATATTTTTGAGGAGCATCTCGTGAATGCGGCGCCGCGCCGTCCGGCGCGTGTAAACGCCAGATCGCAATTCAAATCGCGCTGTTGCCGAGTCGTGTTCCCGCTCTTAATATACAAGCTGTAGACAAAGTAACCTATCCCATAATTGTTAGTCACTGGTTATTATTAATAAAGATTGGTATTAAAAAATATTTATTTTAATTTTTAAATTATAATAATATTTTTTTAATTATATAATTATAGAAGTTAAATAAATTATATTTTTCAATTTGTAACATTAACAAAATATGTAATTATCTGTATGATTCTAAAATTAGCCGGTACTTTCAACAATTTTTGGATTTTTTTTTCAACAAAAAGAATTTGCACCCGCTGAAACTATAGTATATTGTGTGACAAGGGATGAAACAAGACGATTTCAGACTAGGGTGAGGTTGGCTGCCCGAGCCGCAGGCGAGGGCTGACATCACCCGCAGTCTGAAATCGTGTTTTATCCTGAGTCACACACTATATTTTTCATGATTACCTGTATCGGAACTTGAAGATTCAGTGTCAGCAGCCAGTAAGAAACAAGTTAATTTCAAGCCGATGATGGGGAGAACTGTTAGAGAATGAGCAATATGTGATTTACAGTCACTTATTAAATAGTAAATAGTACAAAAATATTATTTTCACTCATTTTTTAGTAATTTTATTTGGTTAATTAAAACTGTCACTTAAAAAATGAAATGAGTAAGCTGAAGTGACAAGTAAACAAATGAGAGTAATAGGGCTGCAAATGAACATTAAATATATCTAGCACAGGGCAGAAACAATTGTGTTTCTTCCCAAGGGAAGAAACACGCATGTTTCTGCCCGCTGTGAAGGGATTTGTGAATTACGAATTCGCTAGCAGTTGTTTGCAGCATCGGCTTGAAATTAGCTTGTTTCGACGGGCTGTAAAGACACTGAAACTTCAAGTTTCGATGCCGGTATCATGAAAAAAAAATTATATGTAAATTTTGCCTAAATTCCTCTTTTTGTAATTAATTATGTGAAGAAAATTAAAAAATTGCTAAGTATCGGCTAATCTTGGGATTATTTACCTGTCATTACTATTCTTATAAAAATTATTAATATTGATAGATCATTTTTTGTCAAGATTACTTCAGAAATATAGTTAAATTATTACTAAATATAACAAAAAAATATCAATAATTTCTTAAAAAATTACTAATTAGCTAAATATTTAATTCAATGTAAAACTAAATAAAAAATATAGTTATTTTCCAATAATAAAAGCATGGAATATTTATTGGGTACTTGGCAACACCGCATTAAATTTAACACGGCGGCGCGGCGCTCATCGTGCGTGTTACGAAGTTGGGTAAAAACACGCGTGTGACGAAGGGTTAAATCCGATTATAATTTTTTAATCGGATCATTCAATCACGGTAATTACAGTACAGCCTGGTTATAAGTTACTGTTAGGGGCTGTAGGAGAAAAATTTCTTGGAAATGGCTTTCCTCTACTCTTATCATTTACTCGGTGATCGCCCAGTTTTCTGCATATGTATGCGTCGTGTTCGTGTTTGTATCCGCGTTCCTTTTATACGTTAGTTAACGTTTGTCATTTATCTATACGCACGTGCTATATTAACTTATGAAAGAACTAGAGTAGCAAACTCTTCACGACAACCGAAAAACTGCGTTAGTGGAACTGGAGTGGGGGTAGTATTTCAAGACGAGCAAAAACAAATAGAGGAGAAGTAACTTATAATCGAGTAACTTATAACGAGGTTGTACTGTATTTGTTTGTCATTAAAACATTTAATTACTTATAAATAAGTTTTATTGCTTATAGCAACATTCATTCAATATTATATGCATCTTCAACTATATGAATAACAGTTGTATATTACTGTTAATGATAGCGTATTCCAGTAAATAATTTTTCAAAAAGTATATATATATATGTATATATAGTCTTTTGTTCTTAAACTCTTCAATTATTGAAATTAAAAATGTAATCAGATTAATAACATCAGAATACTCATATTTCATTTGCGAAGTATCATGCACATTTTTAAACAAAGCTTTTTAAAACAACTGCAAAAATAATGAATTAAGAATAAAATTTTCCATGTAATGTCTACTTCAATTAAATCATTTATTTGCAAAACAAAAATTTCATGTTACCGTTATGATATTTTCAGAATCATAAAATCAAATTTCAGTAACTTTTATCAATACAAAAAAAAATTAAATGTTTTCATACATTTCGTCATTTTTTAGTAAAAAGAAAAAAAAAAAAAAGAATTTCAACCTAAACTACTCACGTTTATTTTCAAATAATTCATTTTAAAAATCAAAATTTTTTTTTAAATTTGAATTTATGTAGTTTTTATTTTTCTTTGTGCTTTCTAACAGTTTTCAGACAACAAAACATGGCATTGTAGACCCTATGTTATCCATATGGGGCCATCAACTCTTTGTAAATGGCGATACTGATCAGTAAGTTCAAGCTACCTGAATTTCAGAATTCCCCACCAAATTTTTGTTTATTTTTTTTCTATTTTGTGAAACAAAGCATACAAAGTATTCTATCTCTTCAAATAAACTAATCATTACTCATCATTCCCTAACTGTATGAGTATTAATCAATGTTCAATTCTAAAGTCACCAGATTTAACAATTCATTGATAATAATCAACTTTCGTTGTTCATATTATACACCACTTTGATTACTGTCTAGACGTATATGCTTTAATAACGGTATAAAAGAGCTTACACTCTCTTTGTAATGATTTTATCAGTAAAATTAAGCAAGCCGTAGTATCCATTAAGCAAATCATCAAATCGTTTCATTATTTTCGATAAATATTAAAATGTAAAATATCTGTTTAAAAAATCCTTGGCAAATAAACGAGCTTTGTTGTCCACATTATTTTTATTGTACATACACAAATTTAATTACTGCCATTGTAATAGTATAAACTGTTTTTGTCTTTGCATGATATTGGAAAAGACGTAACACCGAGTCATTAATTATGAAAATGATTTCTCATTTAATATATTCATTTCATAACCTTCAGTGTAGCCAAATTGTAAGATATTTTTGCCCTTTTCCGTGGTGAAATAGGATGAAGCGTAATGCTGGAAGAGGGAAATTTCTACCCACGATCTGGCCACACTGATGACGCTGTACTTCAACAATAGGAGAATTGTTTTTTTTTTTTTTTTTTCGATTAAAAGTTTTATCTATAAATTAAATATTTAACGTTGCTTAAAGTTGTTCACTCGCAAAACGGCTTTTCTTAGGAATGTGATGAAATCAAAATATGAAATTTAAAAAAATGCCGAATATGTAAAGAAATAAAAATCGAAATTTTTTCGTCGATCGTGAAACGAGATATTAAAAATCAAAAAGTGCATAATTAACGGGATGGAGGTCTACCAAGCATAAAAGACACGCATAGTCTCTTGTATATCTCGAAAACGGTTCTTACGTTTATTTTTTTTAAACTTACCCTGGCGGATTCGGTGAAAACATCGTGGAAGTGTAAACACCGTGGATCCACGGTGGGTTTGTGCCATTTTACCAGCGTGTATACACGGTGTATCCACTGTGATTACGCGGTGTATCCACTGTGATTACACGATGTAACCACCGTAGTTCCATTGTGTAACCGATTTTCTGGGTATACCGTGGAATCACGGTGGCAACACCTTGTAATCTCGGTAGTCAAATGGCACAAACCAATGACAACTTGACAACATTGCAGTGGATATACTTAATTCGCGGAAATTCAAATGTCAGTTAGTTAGGTTAATTTTTAAACATGAAAGTATTGGAGGTTGAAAAATTATTAAAATATGCAGAAAAATTTATTTTGTTCAAAATTTGTGATTGTCAACAATAACGATCTGTATATATATTAAAGTCAAACCATATAAAGATTGCTACCTATACGCTTAAACTATAGACCATTCAGTATTAATATTTGGGGTGTTGCCAGATTTATTATGCTCAATAATGTGATTGTATTAGTGTATATCTGTATATTTAAAACTAAGATGTATTGAATACTTTTTGTAGTGACGATTACGTTACACTTTTAGCTACGGATCGTCGCGAGTGAGCTACCTTAATCACCGGAGGTTTTTAGATTACGTACATAGTAACTATATTTTTTAAATTCATAAAAGATTATTCTTTTTACAATTGTTATATAATATTAGCTCAATAAGTTACAAATTACTTTTCGACTGATCTAGAAGGTTGTCATACCATCATCCTACAAACATTTTTCGCCAAGTACCAGAAACATCATACTACAAATTTAATTATGTGCTTGATCTGAATGACGTAAAACTTAGAAAATTCACTTAAATAATGTGACTACCATAATAAACAACATTCAAAATGACTCGTATCAATAATTCTACATGTACCGAAATGAATCGCGGCAAAACTATGAAATGGTTATACCAAAAGCTATAACCGAAATATGTCGGTGATTCTAACCAGAAAATAGGCTTAAACGCTGACAAATCTGAACACAATACCAAATAGTCAGCTGACCGATTTATCAACGGCTTATTTTAAATATTAATATGTAAATAAAATGATACACTAACGCAAAAAATTAAAGAAACAGAAAAATTTTATAAATTTTTTAGTGATTTTTGGAAGGCTGTAACTTTGTAAAAAATAATCGTATCGAGATTTAGAAAAAAACCTTTTTATAGCTAGAAATCTTTAGTTTCGGTGCATTTTTATCAAAATTTTTTAAGAGCTCCGGTTATTGCGCAAACATGAGAAATGCCGCGAGACAAAAAATTTTAAAATTTTGTTTTTTTCCAAAGAGCCTACGGACCGTGGAAAAACTTCTTCAACTAATCAATGCATAGTTCGTGTAGCAAATTTATTAAGCTTCAATTTGGCTTTTTTTTTAACCTCGGAGGACGATTTGTCGCGGAGTGTAAAGGTATGCCCTTGCTTCCCCGTACTGGGAAGTTCGAGCAATTCTCCTTGTCCGGTTGCTTCGATGATGAGCAACTGGGTTCTGAAATACCTAGTATGACTGAGTACGCAGCCTGATTCCAGGATAGAGGAAATGGTGTAATGAATTTATTTTATAGTGTAATTCTCTTCATTATGATATTGTTTTATTGATTTTATTGATGTTCTGATTATTTACAAACGTGATTTACTGAATATATGGACATTATAACGGAAACCTCTCCCTTTGGAGTTGAACCGTTACTCTAGCGTCTCCCAGTACCGGAATATATTCTTATCAATAACTTAAGTTTTTAGAGGACGGGTGGATAAGGAATGTGCTATCCAAGTAATATTAAATTATTTATTTCAATCAATAATTGAGTCGATACACACACACCACACTAATAATTATAAAAGTAAAACCCCGAACTCTCAATCCCTGATGATACCTCCACGCAAGTCCCCTGGACTCTGAACGTGGAGACGTCGAAATCAAATCGGGTGACTCTGCCTCGATTTCTAAAATTTTACCTCGGTTTCCGCACCTTCCTGGACTGCTACCCTGGTACCTGGTGCTCGACTCGTAACTGGCGTGACCGCCTCGCTATCCGAGGAGTAGTTGAGTGTGCAGATGCTGGCGAAACCGCCTCGCTATCGCTTAGCTGTAACTGGCGTAACCGTCTCGTTACCTCTCGGAGATGCTACCTGTCCGGTAGCGAGTGTTAACTGATTCTCGAACGGTTTTGCGGCGCGTTTTATACTAATTTGTCACCAGAGGGGTTTTCCCATTCTCTTGGTTCTGGTGACGTTAATCGGGCCTTCTGCTTCATCTCGTTCGCCTTCCCCTGTACTTACTTACTAACTATACCCAAACTTAAAATTCTACAGTTCATGAATGACGATACTCATCCACGATACTCAGTCGATTGTTAATCAATTAGCAATTAATTTATTATTTTACCCTGTTACAACATTTAGATTATAAGGGAAAACCAAAAGAATTATTGTATTAATATGCGTAAATAGAAGATCCTGGGTCTGATCTCATCAGTAACATAATTGATTTGAAGAATTTATTTTATACAATATGACTATTTCTTGTAATAAAATTTAACAACTTAAATAATTTATCTTAATCATTTCTATCGACAACTCAAAATGAAATTCCAAGATTTATATATAATGTTCAACAAATTAAAAGAAAAATAAAATTTAACAAAATTCTGAATATAAATAACTCCGCGTTTGGCAAACTTGTAATTAACTGCATGTAGACAAGACTACTGGTGACGTCTCGGCACTGATTTTATTACACAGATTTTAAAATGAAGTTTATTAACTGATTAAATTTTTATAACAAATCAACTGACTAAACTTTTCAATAAATAAATGGACTTTACAATAAATTAACGGACTTTACAATACGACAAATTGACTAGACTTGACTAGTACAAAAAATATGCAGCAATGTGTGCTTAGTGAGCTGGAGAGTGTAGAGTAAGGGCCTCGCTAGGCGTCCTCAGCCCTTCTCTACGCCTCCCAGCTGTTTGCTAGATGCTAAGTGTATGTAACTGAGTTCATTCAGTGCAGCCAGATCGCGGACGAAAAGTTCCCCTTCCCAAGCACCGTTTAAGCTGTGAATGATGCTAAAATGGTGCGAAGGAAGGGGAACTTTTCGTCCGCGATCTGGCTGCACTGAGTTCATTGCCAATTGGTAGCCCTTATATAGCTACATAATTCGAGGAGGGGTAATCCACGTGACCTAGTCTGAACTTCCGTCTAGGATGTCTGGCACACTGACCCATGGGCCTCTTTCGGAGTCTCAGTGAACTGGGTAGCGAATATGCGTTGATACGGGCGGTGTGTGAACTGAGGGGCTCCCTGAAATGGCGCGACCGATTTGAGTAGTCGAACGTCTAGCTGCCCCGTTACAAGAGATATCAGCCTTCAAACAAAAAATGATCCTTTTGGATTTGATCATCGATATTTCAGGTACCAATGATCACACAGTAAATTTGCGGGTGGTGTTAAAAACTTGAATAAATCCTCTACAAGACCCTTTCATCATTTATGAGAAAAATATGTTTTTTTTTTTTTTTATTTTTAACATCCATTAGAAGTAAGTACAAAAAAATGACTTTTCTTTTGATTTTTAGTAAATCAACCGCTACTCTGTAAATATCGATGAAAAGATTAATGTTGCCAGGGACTTTTTTAGCTTAATGTACCCTCAATAATCCTGTAAATTTTTAAATTGACTTGTCTAACCATTTTTCGGAGTCGATCGATCAAAGTTTTGCTAAACAATTAAAGGAACTAGTTTTGTTCCTTTAATTGTGTAATGATCATCAAAATGAAAAAATAATTTTTTTCTTTACTTTTCTTTCATTTGTGTGTTGGTTACTCAGTAAATGTGAGAGAAAGAAAAAAAAAGCACAAAATTTCCAAAAAATTAAAAAAAAAAATTTTCGAACACAAAAAACAAGCTTCAATTTTTTTGGTTTTCTTTTATTTTTTTCGAAAAGTAAAAAAAAAATAATTCTTTCATTTTCATGATCATTACACAAGTAAAGGAACAAAACTTGTTCCTTCAATTGTTTAGCAAAACTTTGATCGATCGACTCCGAACAACGGTTAGACAAGTCAATTTAAAAATTTACTGGATTATTGAGGGTACATGAAGCTAAAAAAGTCCCTGGCAACATTAGTTTCTTCTTTTTTTATTGAATTTAATGAAACGATCAGAGTTGATTTTATTTGATTGAAGGAATCACGGCTTTACTGATCTGATGTATTGACTTGTTAGATTATATTCATCGTATTAGTCTTTTCATCGATATTTACAGAGTAGCGGTTGATTTACTAAAAATCAAAAGAAAAGTCATTTTTTTGTACTTACTTCTAATGGATGTTAAAAATAAAACAAAAAAAAAACATATTTTTCTCATAAATGATGGAAGGATCTTATAGAGGATTTATTCAAGTTTTTAACGCCACCCGCAAATTTACTGTGTGATCATTGGTACCTGAAATATCGATGATAAAACCCAAAAGGATCATTTTTTGTTTCAAGGATATATCTCTGCGACAAATCGTCCTCCGAGGTTAAAAAAATAAATTTGCTAAACGAACTATGCATTGGTTAGTTGAAAAAGTTTTTCTACGGTCTGTGGGCTCTTCGGAAAAAAACAAAATTTAGAAATTTTTTGTCTCGCGGCATTTCTCATGTTTGCGCAATAACCGGAGCTCTTAAAAAATTTTAATAAAAATGCACCGAAACTAGAGATTTCTAGCTATAAAAAGGTTTTTTTTTTTAAATCTCGATACGATTATTTTTCACAAAATGACAGCCCTCCAAAAATCATTAAAAAAATTATAAAATTTTTCCGTTCCTTTAATTTTTTGTGTTAGTGTATTATTTTGTTTACATATTAATATTTAAACTAAGCCGTTGATAAATCGGCCAGTTGACTATTTGGTATTGTGTTCAGTTTTGTCAGCATTTAAACCTATTTTCTGGTTTAAATCACGTCGAAATGTTTCGGTAATATCTTTTGGTATCCTATGCAGGAGCCACTAGAGTTGAACGACGGGGCCGTACTTGGCTCAGCACTGGGGAACCTAGCTTTGACACACTTTTATTGGCCCATGCTTGGCTTAAGATTGGGTACTCAGTCTTGACCATCCCAACCATTACCCGAGTCTGGGCCTTTACTGGGAAACCTAGCCGTAGTCGTTACAATGATTACTCGAGCTTGGGTCAATTGGGCCACTTGTCTTAAGACTGGGTGCTCCTGCCTTAGCCGTCCAATGGCAACCCAGACTTGGGCAAAGGTAGGATTACCTGTTTGGCTATACCTATGGTTTAATAAGTAGATCATATAAAAGTATCAGTTCAACATTAGTAGGTTCGTCCAGTAGCTAACATTCAGACTCAGCAATCAGAAGGATGGCAGTTCGGGCCCAGATCCCAGTAGAATTTTCACCGAGTTTTTTTCACATCATTTACCTTTCTTAGATAGTTTCAACGTTAATGATCATGAACTCTACGAGGTTATAGATAATAAAATTTTTTTTTAATTTAATTCATTCGTTTCGTCGTTGTGTCGGCCAGGTCTGGCAACGAAACATGGACCAGGTCTAGCGATCAGAACTGGCCCTGTGTTATCATTCGAGGCTTCTACCAAGGCTGGGCCAAGGCTAGTTTACAAGCTTGGCCCAAGGTCCTACATACTTAAGCTAAGCCTGGGCCTGTCGTACTTTCCGCTCTGGGATAACTCTTTTATAGTTTTGCCGTGATTCATTCCGGTACATTTATAGTTATTGATGCAATTTTTTAAAATGTTGTTTGTTTAAGTAGTCACATTATTCGAGTGTACTTTCTAAATTCTCCGTCATTTAAATCAAACACTTGATGATATTTGTAGTATGATGCATCTGGTTCTTATCGAGAAATATTTTTAAGATGACGGCATGACGTCCATCTAATAGTTAAAGTGCAGTTTCATAAGAAACGACTCTTTCGTCGTTGTAAGAACAAATTTCTTAGTTTGTAGTCATATGATTTCGAACGAATAAATAAATTTTTGTATAAAGTTGATAATAAATGAATAGTATTCATTCCATAATAGTTTATGATAATCTAGTTTTTGTTGTTATATCTTCTTTAAACTAATAATTTAGTCATTTTTATTATTAAACTATCATAGTTATTTTATGGGATACTTTGGTTATTAAACAATCGTTTAATAAACTCCTATATTCAAATTTATTGACAATAGTCCATTTTTGTAAATAAATATATCGTACGGAAATTTTATAAATAATCAGAATCTAAGCAATTCTGAAGCATAGCTCTAAGAACAGAAAATTTTTAGTCTGAATTTGTAAATGAGAATCCATTCATTGACATGAGGGTTCAGAAATAAAAAAATTGGATGAAAACTAATGTTAATCAATTTTTGCAACACCTGCTTTGGAAGTTCAATTTCCCAGCACTGTAAGTCGTGTTAAAAGCACCAAATATATTCAGCCTTACCTATAAGTTTTACTTGACCGCATTTGTGCGCTGAATATTCTATAACGTTACAGTTTCAACTTAACTATACTAATTTATACTAATAAGATATCTTGACCGGTGATTTTATTTAATTTTTCTCTCTATACATAATGATGTGATATTGTATTTATAGCGACAGAAAGACCACCACACGTTGCAACAACACATTACTTTTTATCGCTTACGTGAAATGAAATAAGTGCCAATAAAAAAATTATAATCAGACTTACTAGAATGAAAAAATCATAATCAATAAATTATAAGTTAGTTTAAATAAAAATTGTTATACACGGAAAGAAAATTATAGGGAGTATTCCTATGCATTATAGGAATGGTTCCTATAATGGTATAGGAATTGTACCTATACTATTATAGGAATGGTTCCTATATATTATAGGAACCACCCCTATACCATTATGGGAACCATTCCTATAATATTATAGTAACCATTCCTATAATGGTATAGTAACCATTCCTATAATATTATAGGAATGGTTCCTATAATATTATAGGAATGGTTCCTATAATTTATAGGAATGGTTACTATACTATTATAGGAATGGTTACTATAATATTATAGGAATGGTTACTATACCGTTATAGGAATGGTTACTATACTATTATAGGAATGGTTACTATAATAGTATAGGAATGGTTACTATAATATTATAGGAACCATTCCTATAATATTATAGGAATGGTTACTATACTATTATAGGAATGGTTACTATAATAGTATAGGAATGGTTCCTATAATATAATAAAATTTTTTTTTTTGCAAAATAGTGTAGATATTTAATGTTAAAAAAAATCCAAAAATTATAAGACATCGGCTTACTTCAGTATCATGTTAAATTAAAACTTATATTAACTTTTCGAGATTTTACCCAAATTTGAGATTTTATCGAAATATAAATTTTTATTATCAAAATTTGAATTTTCCTGAATGTTCTATGCTGAAAAAATTTCAGTTGAAAAATTTTAATGATTTTTGCCAAATACGAATTTTTTTTATGTCCCTGAAGTTACGAACGTTCGTGCAACTAAAAATATATTTTTTTTTTAAAGATACTTTTATGATTAGAAAAATGTGGATTTTTGTGTGGAGTGTTTTTTTGAGACCCCACGCTAGTCAAAAAAGTGTCAATCCAATATAGCCGCCGGAACTCCCCTCTACGACCTACCCCTATCACTTATATATTTTTAAAAATTGCAATTCAAATTAAAACAATCTGGACTTTCGTGTAGAGTGTTATTTTTAAACCTCACACAAGTCAAAAAAGCTTCAATCCAATATGGCCGCCGAAAAGACCCTCTAATTTATTTGCGATATTAAAATTTTTTTTTTTTTTTTCAATGTCTGAATAGTTGTTTTTATGCTTAATAATACTTTTGTGTATTGTAAAAGTGATTTCCAGACTTTTTTGAAAATTGATATTTTCATAATATTATAGGAATGGTTACTATACTATTATAGGAATGGTTACTATACTATTATAGACTATTATAGAACCATATTATAGGAATATTATAGTAACCATTCCTATAATATTATAGGAACCATTCCCATAAATTATAGGAACCATTCCTATAATTATAGGAACCATTCCCATAATGGTATAGGTATCATTCCTATAATTATATGAATTATTCCTATAATTATGGGTAATATTCCTATAATTATAGGACGTGTTCCTATAATTGGTGGTCGTCATTCCTATACTGGTATAGGATGAAATTTCATAAAATTATAGGAACCATTCCCATAATTTTCTTTCCGTGTAGCTCTAAAAGATTTAATTTCCAAAATTTTTAATTAATGTTTTTCCGACAAATTAAACTTTCATAGCAGGACTTGGAAAAAATAATGTATTCTACAGCTTGGTTAAGAAACAAATATGACAATCGTGATCACATGATTCGCTTTAAGGTTTACGTTACATTGACATGGGGACTTGTTTGAATGTCGCTTACTCGCCTACGGCTTGGAGTGACTAGCACACCGTCTTCATGTCGATGCATCACAACCCTTATATTAAGCTTATGACGTGACAACACGATTGTCAAGTTATTCATTCTTTAGTACACATGTAGCATAAAGTACTATCATTTTGTATTTTTTCAAAAGGTGAGTGATCTTTTTGTTTTTGAAAGCTATGAGCACAAAAAATATCAACTGATCATATAATTCATCGATTAATCACCAAACTAAAAAAAAAAAAACGTGCGAAAAAAATTGATCAAAAGCTTTTTAAAACACTGCACTTTTTTAGATGCATGTGCAATATCGAATTAACTGAAAAAACAGTTTTTTAGGAATTTTATTTGTTATTCATTGTCGTTGTCTTAGAAGTCATTTCTCACTCGTGAGTACTTTTGAGCAATCATTATTTATTGAATTATTTTACAGTTACTTGTATAAATTTGTTGGTGTTAAGTCTTGACCCACATTTTATTTGATAGTTGATTTGATAATTGATTCCTTCATTGATTTTTGGAATAAACAGATATATATATTTTATTTTTTACAGAATTTCGAAGACAATTTGTTTTAGCAATAGAGGTCATGCGTTATATTTATCATCACCGACGGAGATACAGAAATTTAGTATATCTAATGAGTTTTGGTAAGTATACAGAAATATTCATACATATATTTGTATATGTATTTGTACACATGCATATTGTGTCGTTACATTGCCGAAGAGGTAGAGTTGAATGTAGAGTGAGGGTGAGACTGTGTGTTAGGGAGAGATAGAGCCAGTACGTGTGTCGAGTTAGTTGTTGTGGATAAAGAGTTGAGCGTATGGAGTATTTGTGCGGTGAGTTAAGTGTGTTGAGAGTACGAGTACGTGTACGTTACGTTGTCTGTTTTGGAGTGTTTGTGTGGTTGAGCGTGGATTTAACGGGGGATGTCTAGCTGTGTCGCGGATAGTGGCCAAGATAACGTGCCTCCCGACCAGTGATGACGACTAGGCCTAGGCTTAGCCCTCGGGGTTGACGTGGTGATCACGGAGGAGCGACTGAGATGTCGCTACCCCTTCGTGTTGCTACCCGGAGTTAGCTGGGATACGTGTACGTTTATTTAGGAATGGCAGACGTTTGCGATGCTCGAGGAAGCCCAAAATTCGCTAACTTCAGATATCACGGGGAGTGACATTGCGGGAAGACCCGTGAGTCCACGGCTTGTATGTGGTGGGGGGAGAATAAACGGAGAAGCGAGGATGTGAGAGTGACTGATAGTAGTAGAGCGTGCGAGTAAATGGAGCAGGAGAATAAAGAATATAGTTGGGGGAAGACCATGGTGTCAGAGAGGTGGAATTCGGAGCCGCTCCGTTAGTAGACAAATTTTTGCCTGCACAAATGAAAATTTTTTTTTTTTATGGCAATTGAAAATTATGTCGATTTACTTTGAATATCATTAGGAAAAAAAAAAATTTAGAGTATTTGAGTCTTTAAAAACTAAGTATTTACTTAAATACCCAGCTTTTTTCCTCCCGACCATATATATATTTAGGTTTCATATCAATTGAGCGTGATCAGGTCTAATCATATATAGACATAACTATATAAGAATATAAACTCATATGTATGATATGAATCAGTCATGCGTGATCAGATCGAAATATTTTGTAAAATTTCATACGATCCCGGGGAGAATGTTTCTATGACATTTTAATAAATTTTATAGCAAAATCAGATAAAACGTCATATTGTCATATGACAACTGTATGCATACAGTTGTCATATGACAATTTTTATCATGTTATAAACTTTCTAAAAGTTTACAAAATTGTGTGGAATTTTATCAAATTTTACAGAATGCCGCCTCACATAAGATGCAATAATGGCATCAAATTCTCGAAAGTTTTATAAAATGTTATAGAATTTTATAAAATTTCATTTACTTATTGCTTTCTTTCTAAGATCTCACTTTATAAAATTGTATAAGATTTTATATAATTTTATGAAATCGTATAAAACTTTATAAATTTTTATAAAATTTCATCTAATTATTATTTCCCTTGTAAGGACTTACCAAAAAAAATTGTATAAGATTGTATGAAATTCTAAATAATTTTATGAAATCGTATGAAACTTTATAAAATTTCATACAATTATACACTCATGCCATACATTAAATGAACAGAAAAATTTTAGAAATTTTTTAGTAATTTTTGTAAGGCTGTAACTTCGTAAAAAATAATCGTATCGAAAAATAAAAAAAAACATTTTGTAGCTTGAAATCTCTCGTTTCGACGCATTTTCATCAAATTTTTTTTAGACTTTTAGCCACTGCGCAAACATGAGAAATACCGCTAGACAAAAATTTTCTAGATTTTTTCTTTTCTTTGAACCCTGCAAATTTTAAAATTGATCAATCGAGCCGTTTTTCACGGTAGATTGATCAAAGTTTTGCAAAACAATTAAAGGAACAAGTTTTGTTCCTTTAATTGTGTAATCATAATCAAAATAAAAAAAATTTTTTTTTCGACTTCTCTCAAATTTTTGCATTCGATACTGATCAAATGCAAGAAATAGACAAAAAAAAAAAAAAAATTTCCAAAAAATGTCAAAAAAAATTAAAAAATGGCAACTTGTTTTTTTGTGTTTGAAGTTTGTCTTTGGACATTTTTTTTTTGTCTTTTTCTTTCATTTGATGAGTAACGAATGTAAAAGTCTGAGAGAAGTCAAAAAAAAATATTTTTTCATTTTGATTATGATTACACAAAACTTGTTGCTTCAACTGTTTTGCAAAACTTCGATCAATCCACCCGAAAAACGGCTGGATGGATCAATCAAAAAATTTGCAAGGTTATTGGGGGTACATTAAGCTAAAAAAGCCCCTGGCAACATTACTTTTTTTATCGATATTTGCAGAGTAGCGGTTGATTTACTAAAAAACCATAAAAAGTCATTTCTTTGTACTTACTTCTAATGGATGTTAAAAATACGAAAAAAAATTATTTTTTTTTTAAATGATGAGAGGGTCTTGTAGAGAATTTATTCAAGTTTTTAACGCCGCCCTTCAATTTACTTCGCGCTCATTGGTACCTGAAATATTGATGATCAAACTCAAAAAGATCATTTTTCGTTCGAAGGCTGATATCCCAACGACAAGTTATCGTACAAATCTCAAAAAAATGCAAATTAAAGCTGATTAAATTTGCTAACCGACCTATACATTGGTTTAGCTGAAAAAATTTTTTTTGCAGCCCGTGGACTCTCTCAAAGAAAAGAAAAAATTTAGAAAATTTTTGTCTAGCAGTATTTCTTATGTTTGTGCAGTGGCTAAAAGTCTAAAAAAAATTTGATGAAAATACGTCGAAACGAGAGATTTCAAGCTACAAAATGCCTTTTTTTATTTTTCGATACGATTATTTTTTACGAAGTTACAACCTTACAAAAATTACAAAAAAATTTCTAAAATTTTTTTGTTCCTCTAATTTATGGCATGAGTGTATAAAATTGCATTTAATTATTACGTCCCTTACTAAGATCTTACTGTATAAAATTCGATAAAATTCTATGAAATTTTATAAAACCATATGAAGTTCTATAAAATTTCGCTGTACAGTCTTAAAAAATTGTATAAAATTGCGTAAAACTTCATAAAATTGTGTAAAACTTCATAAAATTTTATGATATTCTATACAATTTTATAAAATTACATTCATTTATTGCGTTCCTTACTCAGATCTTACTTTATAAAATTCTGTAAATTTTTATAAAATTGTATGAATTTCTATAAAATTTTGCTTTGAAATCTTATTAAATCTTATAAAATTCAATAAAATTTTACAAAAACATTTTTGTGACAGACACTTGAAATCTACGACATTTAGCGCCTATAGCCGGCACCTAAAAATATTAGATAAGATACAGCTGGTAAAAAAGATACCTAATCGTTCTAATAGTGACGTCATCATCGGATCAAAAAATATTTTTTGGTTACATGTGCGATAGCAAACGACCAAATAATATCAAAGTAACTTAACGAGCCATCTTCTGACAAAATTTAACATCAGTTTAATTCGTCCACTTACCAACTTCTCTCTAATTTTCAACAAATACTCGAAACAATCTTACCAAATAAATAAACGCGGATTTATAACCTGCCATTTATAGGCACTAAATGTATTAAATTTCAAATATCTGTCACAAAAACTAATGTATTTATCTAGTACAATCGAGTCTAAGACGCTCGTGTGTTGGTACCCTCACCTTCGGCTCGGGCACCACACTCGCATCTTAAACACGATCGCACTCGATAGATAAACCACTATTATTTCCAGGTATATAATAATAATAATATGAGTAATAATATAAAAAGAATAATTTTGAAATTTTTTTCGTGATTTTTGCAAGGCTGTGACTTCGTGAAAAATAATCGCGCCAAAAAAAAAAGCATTTTGTAGCTTGAAATCTCTAGTTTCGACGCATTTTGATCAAATTTTCTTTAGAGCTAGAGCTGAGTAGTTCCAGGAACATTCCGGATTGAACCTGGAACGTTTCCGGTGCGAAAAGGAACTAGTTCTTGGAATCATATCCGTGGAACTATTTAATGTTTTTAATTCTCATGGAGGTTCAGTATTCAGATCGGATACATACAAAATATTCTAGTATACACAACATTATGCTATGCGATCTATATGTTTAAGACGCATTTACGGCGAACTATATTATTTTATACAAAATAGAGAATTAATTATGATTGGTATTCAACTCAAAGTTCCATAAAAAATCACCAATCTAAAATTATTCTGCTGTTTTACTGCTTGTTGGTAAATGACGGCATTGGCGGACAAAAAAGAACCAGTGAGTATACTAAAATAAATTTTGAGGAACGATTGGATACGTATCCGACAAAAGACATAGTTCATGAAACTATAGAGGTCGGGAACTACCCACCTCTATTTAGAGCTTCAGCTATTGGGCAAACATGAGAAATACCGCGAGACAAAAATTTTCAAAATTTTTTCTTTTCTGTGAGAGAGTCCACGGACCGTGGAAAAATTCAAGGTTGAAGTTGAATCAAAATGACTAAAATAACCTGAATAACTTTTGAAGGAGTGAATTTAGCGAAAAATGTTTAGAGACCTTTTTTGTAGAGCATTAAATTTTATTTAAGAACGTGTATTTTGACTTGAAAAAATTTTAATATTTCTAGTAGCTACAAAAATCCAAAATAGAAGCAATGAAATTAAAAAACAAATCAATATTTAAGGCACGGTTACAAGGAAACGGCTCGTTTTACGTCAATTTAGTAAGAGAGATTTTTTGTAGGGAATTTAATTTCCTTTAAGAATATATATTGCTCAAATTTTTCAGATAGATGATTTACGAGCTTTGGGTAAAAAATAAAATTTCTTTCAAAAAATGAATTGTCGTAACGATACACCTCTTAATATCAATATTAAGGGCTCGAACTTGCACAATAATTTTTTTTGGTCATCAGGAATATTATTTTTACAGTATCGAAAGAAAAAAAAAATAGTCGATTTTTTTGGCCCAGTCTAATATACATGTATATTCATGAATAGATACGATTATACCTGATTATTTTTCCTCGTAAAAGGCTGCAGATATGAACAGGTATGATCATGCATGATCAGATATGCGATCATATAGGATCATACATGAAAATACATGATCATATCTGAGCTCATATATGATCATACATGAACAGATATGATCATATCTAAGCATTTTTTCCCGGGAAGTCTAAACTTATATCGGGCTTAGCTAATAGTTTCAAACTAAACAACTTTTTTGGTTAAATTTTTCCTATTTATGGAACACTATTATATGTACCGTATTTGAAGTTGAAAGTAGACCAGCAGCTAATATCTTTTGTCGAGTTATATTTTAATGGAATCTACCCAGCTTTTGCTTATGTTATATTCTGGTTTATCTATTTATCAGACAAAATATTTTTTTAATTGACCAGGTTGACGTCATTAGAGTGTCGATAGACCCCAGGTGCGTCAGCTGTTGACCTTCCCTTATTTTATCTAAAATTTTAGTCACTTACCATGGTGAAGATTATGGGCCCCATAAGTCAGCCCAAATCATCCATTTCTTGCGTAACTTCTTCGCCTCTGCTAGTGCGTACTCGTTTCGGCCGGTGGCCTTGAAATAGGCCTCTGAGTAATACTCGTAACGAGGGTCGTGAAAAGGGATGCTCCCACTAGGTGGATGGACGGATGGAACGTCCACTGGAATCAACTGCCAACCCTCACTGATACCAGTCCAGAAGACTGGGTTCTCCCGTGAATCCTCCTCTGCACAGGAAGGGTTTTGACGGCCGGATTTCTCCGTATGGACGAGCGACTCCAGCTGTTGGACCACACCACAAGAGCTCGACGGCTCAGTGACACAAGAGTTCGACGATTCACGAACTTCACTTAACGCGATACCCGAACTTGGTAACTCTTTAACCAGTTTCGGAACGACCAACGTCACTGGATCGAGGAGGACTTCCTTGACAACGATCTCTAGGCGGGGACGTTGGTGAACTGAACGACCGAGATCCTCGTGGATCGTTCGAATGATCCGGCGGAATTGGGCCTTTTTTCCTGACCTTCGGCTTCTCGGCATGAATTTTGGATGCGGAAAAAGGAAGTGTTTAGGCTGCCGGTATCAGCGCCCAATATGAGGTATGAGATTATTAGGCTGCCGGTAACAGCGCCCAAAGTGTAAGATAAGGAGTGCGTATTTAGTAAAATACGGATATATATAGTTTGCCTTAAAGTCCGAGTGATAGGATCAAGCCAGCAGGTTTGTGTAGAGTTCTTAGCTCTACTAGATCTTGTGATCAACTGACTTGATTCTGTCGCTCCTTGGTATTATACATTATCAAAAGTGTTAACGTTGCATCTCAGGTTTCCTATGAGAGAATCGTCGTGGCCCGTCAATCAAACTTTAAAAAATCGCTGATTTTAAATAGCTAGAACTTTTTTCTCCGAACTTCGATTTCGAACTTTTTTCTCCGAACATGGAAAAACGAAACTTTTTTATTCATTGAGTATTTTTATTTAAACCATTTTTCAAAAAGTTATAAGCAAAAAATCATGAAAAGAGCGGTTTTTTTAAAAATTCTATATCTTTCGAACCAATTACCGAAAAAATCTCAAAATTTATGAGGGTGCGTTTTTTGATGAGTACTAAAAAATGTCAAAAAATGACGGAAATCAAATATTATAATGTTTAAAACCGTCCTATTTGGCGTGGAGTGCTGCATACATAGATGGTAGAGTGTGCTACTTCTCTACGTGAATTTTATTTTTTATTATTAAGAATAACAAAATTAAATAATTATAACTTAACACCATCCGAAGTTTAATAAAAAAAATAATTTAATTTTTCAAAATTCAAAAATTTATATCTTCCAAAAAAAAAACACCCTCTAAAAAATTTCAAGGTATTTTAAGATTAGTAAGAGGTACTCTGTAAAAAAAAATGAGCCAAAAATTTCATAGTGGGCTTTGATTTTTATGGTATTTTAGATTTCAAAATTTTCCCACTTTTTGATTATTCAAAAATTGTACTAAAAAAAAAGTTTTTTTTTAAAATCAAGTATTCTCTTTAAAATGAAATTTGTCCCATGTCTGTAACTATAATAGTTTTCGAGATATTACAAAAATAAATTTGAACAACCTAAAAATGGTGAAATTTTGAATTTTATGTAACTTTTTGAAATAATTTTTTTTTAATTTTTTCCTTTGGCACAACTTTGTTTTATGATAAAATCAAACTCGTGACCAAATTTCATCCAAATCGGAAAGGGTCGATTCCAACTATCGGTCGATTTGACATGGAATGACCCATATACATACATATATAAATTTTTCAACGAATGGTATTTTTGAACTCTACTCAACTAATTATGATAGTTTATGACGAAATTCCTTAAAAAATCGACCATGAGGACAAATACAATAGTTAGATTTTTAAGAAAATCTACCTAAAAAGTAATAATAATAGTAATCCAATTTACGTTATTTGTAACAACCTTAAATCTAGTCTATCTAAACTTGTACTCTTAGGTTTTCCTAATGTCAATCCCGAGCTCGATTTACATCACCGATATCGATTATTGACTACGCGAATAGACAGCTTACTTTGCTATAATAACATTGGAACAGGTTATTTATAAGTTTCTTATTACAAGAAAGAAGTTTTCTCAAGATGTTAGGATAGTGCTCATAATTTAACAGTATGAAAAAAATTCCAAGAACAAGTTCGATTAGCCCTAACGATTCCCAGATGATATAGCTTGAACCAAACACGAGGCTTTTGAGACAAATCCGATTAACCATTTTGTAGATAACTTTCACGCGCAGGAATCAACCAAATTTTTAGTTCCTTTCTTTTAAGCTTGAAAAGCGGTAGAACTTCAGAATCACGAGATCTACGTGCTCGTTGATGAAATACATCTCATTCCCGACACTTGTCTTATACTTCCTTTGTGATCTGAGAATTACTAATGTCAGTTACTTTACGCGTACGGAGTGACGCAAATGTTTCTAAGAAGCTAAGTACTTCAGTTGAGAGAATTTAAGAATTTGGATTTAAATTATTAAATTACTGGTTTTCAATGCCTAAGAAATTTGTCTGCAAAATAGATAATCTAGCATGATCATAAGCTTTGAAGTCTTACTAGGTTACAAGCTTCTGTGGTGGCTCTGGACAATTGATTAAATACTTGCAGCTCACGCAATAGTGGCCATAGATCAATGGTGATTAGAGTTAAAAAAATGTTCTCTGGCAGCCGAAATGAAAGGTAGATTTTTCGAAAATTTTTAGCACTGCCCTAATTTTTCAGTACCTTGCTCTTAGTTTAAAACAAAGGCGACTCTTGTTGATTTTTACCAGGGTTGAACCAATTTTTGAAGGCCAGTTTTTCAATCCAAGATTCTTCATCCGCGATATAAATATTGTTAGTATACTTCCATATTTATATATACATGTACGAGTAACATTAATTTAATTACGTGTTACTAAAATCTTGGATCGACAAACTAGCTTTGAGTAAGCGTGGTTATATCTATAGACCGAGTTATTAATATTACATTTGAAGTCTGCTTAATGTTTGTGTATACTCATATGCTTAAATACAAAAATATACATACATAATAAAATGTATAACAAAACGAGTTATAGTCATAGGGCGTACAGGTACGTTTGAAACGTCGAAAGTAGTAAAAGAAATACTTTTATAATATAAAATAACTGTGAAATTTACAGGTTATTTTGTTCAAAATAAAATGCAACTGACAAAATTGGATTATTATAGAAAATGCATAAGTTATGTGGAATCAAAACCATATTTTTAACAGTTTTTGATTCCATCAAAATTTTCAAGGCTATCAAATTATTAGAAAAAATGGTCAAAGTATGAAGTTTAAGGTCATACGTTGAAGCTTAGTAGCCAAGATCTAAAATACTTTCATACAGAAATTATCTATGAGTTATAGTTTTAAAGTTATATAAACTTTAATAGTGATTAAAAATTGATTTTTACGAAAAATCGTGACAATTTTGAACAGCCATCTCCGAACATGATCAAGATAATCGCCTATAGAATAAGTGTAGGCGATTTCATTGAGAACCGATAAGAACTGTGGGTGCTATCGTAATGACAAGACGAGTAATAGTCGTAGGGCGTAGAGGTACATTTGAAACCATAAGTAATGAAAGAAATACTTTTAAACTATAAAATAGCTATGAAATGTACAGGATATTTTGTTCTCAATAAACAGCTGATTAGATATTGCAATTGATTGATCGAGTCGTCTTTCAGAAATTTCTAAAAACTAACCAAAAAAATTTTTTTTTCCGTCTTTCTTATATATCTCAGATCTATTTGATCGAGTGATATCAAATTTTCAGGAAAATCTATAGTTAGGAAGCACACACACACACACACACACACACACACACACATATCATTTTGAAATTGTCAGTATAGTTTTCTAAAATCTCTAAACGTTAACATCGGTTGAAAACTCGATTTCCGAAAATCGGAGTAAAAACAAAAAATTCCCATATTTTTTGAAAATCTATTTTTTTGGCGGAGAGTTAAAAATTGTTGAATAGACATCAATTAACTCATATTTACTTCAAGACAACTTGATAATAATCTTCGTTATGCAACATCACGAGTTCATTGTAAAATGCTCGCCGAATATTTACTGTGATTTGACAACTCTCTGGTCAGTTTAACTTGACAACCTACCTCTGACCCTGCGAGAAAATGAGTTTAATATGTCACCCTGTTCATAGTGGATCAAGGTTCTGATTAATATATGAATTTTTTATTTTTAGCTCCGAATTGACTGAAATGATGGGAGACTTATTTGCCACAGTAGATATGCCAGAAGCGCCTAAAGAAAGTTTCTTTAAAGGTCTTTTTGGTGGCGGCACACGTAGTATAGATCGTGAAGAACTATGTGAGTATAATTAAATAAATTAATCATAGCCTAAGATGTATGACGTTTTTGTATTATTTGCATTAAAAAGACGAGCTTTAAAACCTTTTTAGTCAGTGGGAACGAGGCAATTTCAGATCAATATGAAGTAGTGGAACAAAAACATCATTTCCATTCTGAGAATGGAAAGGTCATTTGCTTCTGTCCACTGACTTATTATTTTATTCCAACCGACAAATGTGACTGCTGATAAAGCACTGTTAGTCTCAAAATTGTCTCGTTCTAACTGAATTTAGACTTTGTAATTGCAAACTTGAACGTAGGTGCTATGAAATAGTATATTGTATAGCAAGGGATGAGACGAGAAGATTTTGGATAAGGATGAAGTTTCCTTGAGTAGGCGGCATTTTTGTTGTGACTCAAAAAATGAATGTCCGAAAGCTCAGACGAGTAGTTTATCACTCAGGGACAGGACTAGTGGATAATAGTTGTCTACAACTTGAAAACGACATAATCGGAGAGGACTTTTTTTACGCGAGGGCGTACCGCGCTTTACCATTTCATTCCAAAGTGGTATCTGACCAGTACATGGAACTGGTATCATGGGTGGGCCTCTCCAAACCCACTTCGTCCAGAGTCTTCTTTATTTTCCGAGATGGAAGGAGTGTTAGGCGCACGATTTAGGTCTATCTACTGATTGATAGCTTGGTACAGGCTCTCGTCAGGGGGTTCTCAAGACGGACAGATTTTGTTGTAGTACACTATGTTATTAAATTATGTACTTAGTTTTCTGAGATTTTTAGATGCCAATGAATAAATATGGTGCTTCAACGTGTTTACGATAACATTTGATCTAGGTTTATTAATGGAACCTAATTATTCAAAAGGTAACCAAATATGCTCACTATATATTAATTTAGCTGGGACCATCTCTATGCCGTTTTCCCATCCAAATCGCAGCTCTAGTAAAACTGCCTGTAGAGTGATTTACGCAATACTGTTTTCATCTAACGATGAAGTCTTACGACGAAACCATTCTCCTGCAGGTGGTATGTCATCGTATATATACATAGTATACTTATAAACGTTTGATTCCGAATAAATTGGACATACTATGGAATAGTATTGGCTCCAATTGCAAGCCTTCATTGGAAGCTATTCTTTTCAGCACTCTAAACCTAGTTTTTTACTTTGGTAATGATAAAATAATACTGAATATTTTCACTTATTGCATTAGTATTTACTGGGCACAATAGTCACGCATTCCATCATATGCTTATGAAAAATATTAATACTCAGGAATTACTATCTTTCTATCTTTCTTACCCTTTCTTACCTAACTATCTTTCTTACACTTATGAGATCGACAAATGATCACCAACTCGGGAACCAAATTGCACGCCAATGTATTAGCCAAAAAGTACTTACAGTTTACGCAATTAATTAACTCCCTTGGTTGCAGGTTAATACGGTAAATGTATTTTCCTTTATGCTTTTTAGCAAACTATTCAAATAATGCCAATGGATTTATAGTATTTACTCAAACTACCAAATGGCGTCAAATTAATAATTATTTTAATGTAACAGGAGCACACACGCTACTCTTACAGAGACTATCTCATGTCTGACCATGGCAGCACGTGAATCTCATGCCGGCACCTAGGCTGGCGCCATTTTGTCATATATCTCACTTCGATCAATGGAGATATACAACTGTCGCATGTTATTTCTATACAGTACCACCAACCCTGATTAAAAAAAGTATTACAAAGTATTTGACTGTATTCAAAAGGATTAAAATTTTAATACTTTCAAATCCTGCTAAATACTGGAAATCCTTAAATTTCAATCTTTTTAATCCTGTCAAATACTTTTTTTTAATCAGGGAACATAATACATAACTTGGGCCGTGTAATTTATCCAGTTCCCAACGCTAAATGACCAATTGTCTCTTTCATAATTAGTTCTTAATATGATTTAACGATAAATCAACCAATGATTTATTCATAACACTAGTAAATTTATTTATGATAAATAAATTTACGGATGCCAACTGTTGCGTTGACGCGCACGCGTCAACCAATCAACATAATCATAAGCATATAAATCACATGCGCAATTATTTTTCCCAGCGCTACAAAAATCCAAATATACGCTTAAATTACTCAGTAAATTTTCCTGAGTTCAATACAACTTATACCTAAGAAATCAATTATATAATATAGACCCAGTAATTGAAATAAAATCTTATATGCAAACCAAATAATTATAATAACAATGTCGGATGAGACGTGTAAGCAGCGTGTGCTGCCCTCTGTCGCTCACCGACCTGATGCGAGACTGCCGCGATAATTAAATATCGTGACATCTTGTAGTCACTTGACGATGCGAATAAAACCAAGTTATTAATATGAATATTTTAGAATCGTTCAGTTAGTCATTGGAAGCTAGTAAGTTGTGATATTACGTAACGTTCAATTATCTTTCGCTGATAATCAGCAGTCTTTGCTTACCGAATCGGAATCTCGTATTTTCGAAATCAACTTCTGGCACCCTTCAATGCTTGAATATGCAAACAAGTGTGATGAATGGAACACATTTTTCTTGTTGTTCTGGAACATATGGCTACGTTGTCAAAAAGACTGTCGTAACTTTAACACGATTATTTGCTGCAGAAACTATTATAACTCAGAATCTTGATTCTGTGTATTGATGAGTTCTTCCGATGTAATCCCGGTTAATGCTGCTTCGACTTGTAACGGTATTTTAGCGATAATAATAATGTCATTACCCAACACGCACCTTATGTCTATCGTGAATATTCTTATGAAATCAAGGGTTAACGGTAAACGATTTTTGATTTGATTTAATTCACCAATACAGATTAGAGCGTTTGTTTACATCTTTTAAAACTTCAACAGAGGTCTGAGAATTTCATATTTATTAATGTATAATAGTATTAATACGACAGCTAGCTAATATGAGTATAATTCTTGTCTCGATAAATTGTCGATTTTGTATGCTGAAATTTTATAAGGTTTAAAGTCTACTGTTGCTTTATTTCTTGATATTAAGTTGACGTACGGAAACGTTCCACCAGAAATTTTAGTTGGTAAACTTAAAAGGCTGGGTTAACCTGTCAACATTGTGAATTTTATTTATAACTTCGAATTGAAAAGGTGCTTGAGATTTCAGCCTGGAGAAATTGACGAATTCTTATGTGTTTTTCGTAGTTTTTCTTAGGGTAGTTTTTTCAACCATATTTGGTATTCTTGAGTTAAGATCTGCCTCGATCTGAGTTAAAACAGTGGTAAATTCTTCGAATGTGAACAAGGATTTTCCTACTGTCTGCGTGACATCTTGCTCAATATATTTCACAGCTGCTTCTCACTTTCCACTCATATGCAGGGCTGCAAAAGGATTAAAATGCCATGTGATTTGATTCACAGTGGTATGGTCGACGAGATTTTTCGATACCTGAGTACTTTGGCCGAAGAGCATTTTGATTTCTTGTTTAGCTCCCTTGAACGTTGTTCCCCAGTGACCGTAGAGTGCTGAGCATACGCCTTTTGGGCTTGTGAATCGATGCAGAGCAGTGATAAACCCACTAAAGGAGAAGTTGCTGATTACCTCTAGATACACTGCTGAAATGGATAAGCAGAAGAACACATAAACCCATCTTTTGTATGTTTTGGTTCTTCGTCTATTCCAGTTTTTGAGTATTATTGGTCCAGCATATGAGTAAATAGTGAAGATGGAGTGACTCTAGGTGCTGGTAACTGTCCCACTAGTTGCTGGGCACGTTTAGCTCGGTTCGAGCACATCGAACACATTTCAAGATCGCTGAGCGTACTGGCTGTCTGCCACCAAAAATTCAGTACTTTTAGCGAATGTAGGCCAAAGTAAGTTGTGTACCACCGTACATGGTATACTCATGTGCGTCAGAAATCATGAGTGCCGAGACTGCCGCGTTCCGTGGTAGAATTTAAATAATATAGCGGGACCGAAGTGCACATCCGTTTTATGGGAAGCTGTTTCCGCGTCTTTTTGGGCATAAACGCGTTGTGCGACCAACCCTACCCTCGCCCGAGACAACACTCTTGGCCGAAAAATATAATCAAGTGTCGACTAAGGTAGACGTCAACCGGAGATATAACCCAAACTCCTCATTGCGTGTGGTATCTAACGACAGTCACCATGAGTCCATACCTTTCGTGGACCGAACACTACTGCCATCGCAGGAAATAAAGAGAGTCTGCCCACAGTGGGTTTGGAAAGTGGCCCCCCGTGATACCAGACTCCCAGTGCTGGTTAACATGGTTGCCTAGGATAAGTGGTGGGATGCAGCTTCTCCCTATACTCTATGTAAAGGGCTTCCTCGACTTGCTTTCTTTCGGGTTCCCAACAAGCTATTATCCGCTTGTTCATTCTCTCATAGATTTTCTACTTTCCAAGCTGTGAGACACTCTAATTATTCAAGCCAAATCAAAGATGGTGGACAGTTTGGGGCGTTCCGTGGTAGACTAGCAGAATGCTCGTGTTGGTCTTGGTTTGGAGAATTCTTCAACCGTTTGCCTACTTGAATAATGCCATCGGTATGAACGAACGCCACCAGACGAATGAATGGATGACTATTGAGCCATGGAACGTGTTTGGAGTATAGGTTGAGTTCAAAGATACAGTGAGTGCGCTGAATTTCCTTGATGCAGAACCTAAAGGCGTGAGACACTTACTCAGTTGTGATTGGTGTTTTGAGTGTAGAGTGTGGTATCCGTTTGATCATGTCTCGGAGCCTAAAGCAGAATGCTGTGACTTGTAACATGTGGTTTAATGATGCTGATGTTTTCATTAGAGGCTATTTCAAATTTCTCTCTGCTGGAGCAGTGAATAAAGCTAACCCAGGTTTTTCTTCAGTTTCGACTGCTGTATCAAGTCTCAATAAATATTTTGAAAAGGACACTGAATCCTTAAATAGCCATGGTAAGCCAGTGCATCACAGCTGATAATCTCTGAGCTGCGTGGATGTCAGTTCACGCGTTGCAAAGTCTGCTAGATTTGCCATGCCTGAAACGAATCTCCAGCAGCCATCTGGAAGATCTTGAATTTATGATACTCTGTATCTAATTAAGTCCTTCCAGTGAGATGGATACGATTCGATCCACGTGAGGGTGATTCTTGATTGAGATTAAGAGTGCTCTGGCAGTGTTTGACGAGTTTGGCCAGCATGTGAATTCCAACCTCGGTATCGTTAAATATTTTAACGGAGCTAATTTGGTCTTTGAGCAAAGCAGCGTAACTCTGACTCCTTGATTGCGTGTCTGGGCTTTAATGAATACGGCATCTGCCCTTGCCCGTTATGAGGCATCTGAGAATCCATGAATCTCGAGTGTTGAGTACGTGGATGAGTGGATCCACTGTGATATATTAATTTCGGAGATTTCATTAAGTTCATGTTTGAACTTTTATATTGACAGGTGAATGAAGAGGGTGTCCCAGCTAATTTTTTTGAGCCAAAGCCCCTGCATCAGCATTTAGCTCGAATGATAAGAGGTGCATTGAATTCAAGAGGATCGAATATTTGAGCGATCTCTGACAAGACTACCCATTTAGTAATCTTTGGTATTGAGCATGGCGATGAAAACAACAAGAAAAATTGATCAGATCTCGAAGACAAGTATATATCCAAAATTTTGGTTCTGACTTCAGGATTCTTAATTTTGTGATTATAATTCGCTTCCACTTAATGTAGTTGATCGAGTTGAGAAAGATTGCTTGCCCATTTTGCAAGAGGGAAGTCACCCGCCTTGCAAAGTTCTTCGAGTTGATCTGCAACTTGTTGCAGCGAGTGTGCAGTATTAGCCTCACCAAAGATTTCATCAACATATCTCCCGTGGGTCGATGGAGTAACTGCGAGTGGAAATAGATGTCCTCCATCCTCCATTAGCTGCAGCAGCGTGCGAACTGACAAGGATGGTGGTGGTTGAGTTCTGTACTTAACCGTTGTGAGTTGATGTGGCGTGATTTCTCCGTGTTCGTTGAAGCAGAGAATTTGCTGCAGGAGTTGATCGCGTTCATCTACCAAAATCTGCCTAAACATCTTGGTGATATCAGTAATGAAGAGCAGTTTGTGCTTGCGTACACCTAAGAGTACGTCAAAAATGTTTAGCTACAGTTTTGGTCCTGTGTGAAGAATGTCGTTGAGTGATTGATCTGTGTTAGTGAGTTTGGACCCGTTGAACACTACTCGCAGCTTAGTGGTTTCGCTGATTTTTCTTAAAACGCCGTGATGTAGGTGAAAGTACGCAGTGTTTGAGAATTTTGGTGGAGTTGATTCCACCATGTGTTGAAAGTCTCGATATTTTTTCAGAACGCTTCTAGGCGTGCGTCCTTGTCTAGGCAACGTCTGAGATTGACTAGACAGCGGTATGCTGCTGAATGCGAATTCCCCACTTGACGTGATGTGTATTTTTAGTGCTAGCCGGACAATGTACCACCCTCAACTCTTCCACCGATGAGTTTGTCGGAAATGTGCTTCGCATTCCTTTTCTTCTGAGGTGAGTGCATTGAATTTACTGGCTGGGATTTCTTGTTGAACCCAAAAGCGTGGTAACCGGGCTTGCAGTTGATGATTAGTCTGCTCGTTAGCAGCATTGAATGTAATAGATGGTCTCTGAGTGTGCTGAGTAACTGGGCCAAGAATGATCTATCCAAAAATGGTATACTGAGCAATTGGTAGGTCATCTGACTACCTGATGATCTCTGGTTTGATGGTGTGACCATAGTGATCGACCCCAACGATTATGTCGATGGGCCCAGTTATCATGAATGATTGATCCGCCAGCTCCAGGTGATCGCATTGATCCCAATTATGATTGGTGGGTGCTACCGTTGGTATCAATGTTGTAAGACCATCGAGAATTTGAGCACTGATGATAACTGAGTTCAGAGAATGCCTCGATGAGAGCGTTAGCTCTACTTGATCTCTTGTTCGTTCGGCATTGGCTGTTTCGATACCAATAACTTGGATAGATGAATGCGTACTCTTAAGCTGAAATTATCGCACAAGAGTATCTAAAATAAAGGATAGTTTAGAGTCCGGATCGAGCAAAATACGTAATGGAAAATTACTTATCTGATTGCGTAGGTCAACCAGGCATGTTGCCAGTAGAACTGCTGGGCGATGAATGTGATTGTTTTGAATACCAGACGTGTTGAGTGCCGTAGAATGCTGTTGAGCATCGCTCCGTTCGTCAAGAGGCAACACGATCCTATTGAGCACTAGTGATGACTTCAGCCGCAGGCTGCTGATTGCTGTCGAGTCCTGGATGCAACGAAACTGTGATTTGTATGTGTCAGGCATGTGATGTCTAAAGCAGTTAGCGCACAACCGTTTGTCCACCATAACTTGACATCGTTTGTTGTAGTTAAGTGTAAGAAACCTCGCACATCGAGTGATGAAGTGATCTCCTTGACAGCAGTCACATGGATACTGTGCTGGTGGAAAGGCTTTTTTGGAGGTTGAATGCTGGAGCTTGTCGAGTGCTCAGATGATTGCAGAGTTGATTTACATGATTGTAGAGTATTGACAGCAGAGTAAGATGACGACTTGTTGCCCTTTGCGATTGAATGAAATGTAACAAAAGCTTGCTCTGGCCGTTCTTGAGCCCGAGCTTTGCTAACAATGAAGTCGTTCAGCATTTGGAGCGTAGGGAACGCCGTGGAAGATCCTAACTTGTTTTTCCATGATTCTCTCGTGTGGTAATCGAGTTTGGTGATGAGATGAGTCATCATTTTACTATCAACCTCATTGAGGTTGAGTTTGAGTGTCTTGAGTGCGGTGATTGCTTTAGAGACTGAATTCAGCAAGTGGTTCAGGTGCTTTGATGAGTGCGAGCTTAATGGTCTCATTTGGATTAATTTGTCCAGCTGACACTGATCAACAATCGTTGATTCTTGTATCTCTCCTCTACTGCCTCCCACACAGTCCGAAACTGGTCACCGTTCATTTGAACGCTAGCGATGATGCTAGTGGCTGAACCAGTAAGGCTTGTTTTTAGACACTGGAAATGTTGTACTGAGGCTACTGTAGCCTCGTTTATCACCAGAGATACGAATAAATCTTTGAACTCTGGCCACCTTTCATAATTTCCGTCGAACTTGGGCATTTCGATCGCTGTGGGGGGGGGGGGGGGTAGTTGATTGCTGAGTCGATCTCGAGTATAAGAAGATTTGAGTCGACCTTCTTGGCTGGGGAACGTTTAGACTGACTCATCTTGACCTTGTCAGATGATTTCTTATTGTTAGTCTCTGTGACACTTTAGTCGCTAAATGCCTGGTTGTTATCATTGATAACGATTGTGGGAGTCAGAGGATGGGTTCGTGGTTTCTTGGCGTCCTCTTGATTGCTGAGTGCGTTGAGTGCGACAGTGGTGTCTGCGGGTAAGTCACGGAATCTTCCGCTTGAGCTCCTTTTTCATTTTTCTTCTGATCAGCCGTCAGCAGATCACCCATCTCGATCTCTCGCTCGAACACCTGTTGACAGAGGTTATGAGTGCGATACATCCGCCAGAAGTTGTATTACCGATACAACCAATCAACCAATCTGGCTCAAAGGACCATAAAACGTAGCATTATAAATCAAATACATGCAGGATCTGATTGATGGTTAAGGATTGAAAAGGCAAAATTTACAAAACAATATGTGGCACTTTATTTATCACGGCACTTAATCCAAGATAGAGTAAAGAGCTTGGGTAAATTAATTTGAATTTTATTGATTGCAATGAAAATAATTAATCAGATAAATTATCTCGAAGCTACTATTAATGTTGAATGTGTAAAACTTGTAAGAGTGCGTGTACAGAAAATAGTGGTCGTGATGTGACCACGTAACCACTTAAAATTGGAGGTCGTGGAGCGAATGATGAATGCACTGATTTTATTTATTATAATAAATAATGAATAATTATAGTCATTGGAGATTGCAGTGAGTTAACTGATTGCACTGAATTAGCTGGTTGTACTCTGCCAACGAGAATGACAAGAGAATTCATTTTGTATTGCTGAGTACACGTGTGGAAATAAGTGACAGAGAGATCCGAGGCAAGTATACTGTGTAGTAATAAAGGATCCAACATTGCAGTCGTGTCTGATGGGACCCTGAATATAAGAAAGTGCGCATGCTCGGTACGAAAACTATGGAGGGTAGAGGTACTTCTACTACCCTCCATATAGTAAATAGTGCACGTTATATTGGAGAAGCTACTGACTTATAATATTATATTGCATCGAAAACACGTGTTATTCTGTATCATTGTAATAGAAAATTGCTAAAAAAGGGTTTTTTTGTGTGGCTCGGACGATTCTTTAAATGATTTTACTGATGAAACTTTTAAAAATCGTTTGTTAAAGCTAATTAATATTTAGTTTAATATTTTCGTATTATATCACATATATTAGATTGTTATGTATTTTATTAAATATTTTTTTTGCAATTCAAATGTCACTTGCTCCAAAATAACGCGTACTGTTTACTATATGGAGGGTAGTAGAGGTACCTACCTCTACCCTCCATAGTTTACGTACCGAGCATGCGCACTTTTTTATATTCAGGGTCCCATCAGACACGACTACAATGTTGGGTCCTTTATTATTACACAGTATACTTACCTCAAATCTCTCTGTCATTCATTTCCACACGCGTTGAAATTTAAATCATTAGAATTCGCAAACCTTTATTAGAATCAAATTTTTTGCAGACAACTCTATATCAACGTATTCGTAATAAAACAGCGTTTATGTTGATATAAAATTTTTTCTATTATCCAGTCAAGTGAAAGTAACTGGCATCGACATACCTGTTTATACCTGGCAAACCAGTAGTTCGTCCACGTAAATAATAGACAACCCAGCGTCTGCACATTCTATATGTTTTATACTTTAAGTCTGGATAAAATTTTCTTATTATCTTGATGTTGCAACATCTAATGAAAAATCATTTTTCAAAAAATAATTAAAAATATTCTGTCCAGTATTTTTTTAGCAAACCCATTTTTAATAAATTTTCTAATATACTAAATCATAGTTGGTTGAGTGAGTTTAAAAATACCATTCGTTAAAAACTTTATGTATGTATGTATGTATATTAGGGTGATTCATTTCCGCAAAAGTTTTCTTTTTTTCAAGTGCTCAAGCAAAATCTCAATCTACATCGAAAAACAAAAATTCTCACCAAATATGAGCTCTTAATTCCAATGCTAAGTACTTACTATTTGATTTCAAAGATTTCCTATTTAAAATCCACGTAAATTAAATTACTTTTTTTTTAACTTTCTAACACTCAGCTGCGTTTCATGATATCAACACGGTTTTGGTCGCAAATTGTAGGGCATTTGGTGTTCTTCAAAAGTGCCCATAGTTACTTAGCTGTTACTCCAGCTGTTTCACTTGTGTCCGCTGCGGAACTCATTTTTCTTATGAAATTGACCTTTATTGGCTTGCAGAACGTAAACCAATGAAAGTACACTAAAATCGCCAATAGGAATTTTATAGGAAATTTCATTCCCTTCAAAAACAGTCCTATGAGTCAAGCCGCTAAAGTCCATAGTTTCCGAGTTATAGTCATCTTAATAATTTAAAGAATAAAATAGCAATTGTAATTTTTTTTTTATATTATATTTTTCAAATTATTAAAATGACTATAACTCGGAAACTATGGACTTTAGTGACTTCACTCATAGGACTTTTTTTGAAGGGAATAAAATTTCCTATAAAATTCTTATCAGCTTTTTTAGTGTGCTTTCATTGGTTTACGTTCTGCAAGCCAATAAAAATCAATTTCATAGGAAAAATGAGTTCCACAGCGGACACAAGTGAAACAGCTGGAATAACAGTTAAGTAACTATGAGCACTTTTGAAGAACACCAAATGCCCTACAATTTGCGACCAAAACCTTGTTGATGTCATGAAACACAGCTGAGTATTCGAAAGAAAATAAAAGTAATTTAATTTACGTGTATTTTAAATGGGAAATCTTTGAAATCAAATAGTACGTACTTAGCATTGGAATTAAGAGCTCATATTTGGTGAGAATTTTTGTTTTTCGATGAAGATTGAGATTTTGCTTGAGCACTTCGTCACGTAGCGATTCAAACGTGAATCGCTGCGCGCGCTTTCCCATCTCGCCGTGAAATTAACAACACCTCCTAGCTCAAATTAAGCGCATTTATTTATTATAATTTCTTATTATTTGAATATTTATATTATTTTATTGGATTATTTTATTATGATTTAATTATGAGTTTATTGATATTATTTTTTATTATGTTTATATTTATGTTTTGGTAATTATTTTGATTTCTATGTACTTAATCAATATTTTCATTTCAGTCAGTAGCACACGTGTTGTAGAGCGTACATAAAAATATCGACCGAAGGGAGAGTAAGTCGATATAGTGGGGATAAAAATCGATATTTTTCTCCAGTCACGTGGTGCACTGAAATAATTATTATTTTATTGTTTAAAGGGTCAAAAATTATTATGTTTTTGTTTATAAATAGGAAATATTATTTAATTTATTATTATGGTATAACTCAGGTTGTTTAATGACTTTAAATATTTTATTTTAATTGATAATTTCGGGTCCGAGGTCGTTAGAGGGGATAACACATGAGTGATACCCCTCCCTCGGAAAAATCAACGAAAATATAGTCAGAGAGGACCGGGATCTTGTAAAGATAGGACGTGTCGTTGTCCGTAATTATTATTTTTGAGTAAATTGTTCCGGCCCAGTTGCCGTAGTAGAGTAATTTCATAAAGTTTACTTTTGATGTGTTAAGTCAAAAGTTTAGTTTGAGTATTGTTTATAATTAAATAATTCCAGAAGTAAATTATTGTCAACGCCGGTAAGTCAATTGTGTTATCATTTGTTGCATCGGCTATCGCTGGTCCTTTAGTAGAGTTGATCGCGATATTTGTTGGATAAATAATTGAACCTGAGTTATATTGTCATAATAAGTTGAATTTGTTCAGCGTGCGTGTCAAGTACGTAGACGCGTCGAGCGGATTCCTCAGAGGATTAGACAAGGATAGCAAGTGTGGCTCCTTGTCTTATTCTAGCATTTCATATATTATTTTAAAATTATTTGAGTATTTAATATTATTTCTCTGGGTAAAATTTATTTTATAATTTGATGGTATGCAACCCAGTGTTGCCAAATATATTGAGTACCCGCGTCTTTCTCTCCCCAGAGTAAATAAATTAAAGTAAAAATTATTATTATTTTATTAGTTTACAATTTATATGTTATATTGAGTTTGAATATTTGTAAATTTGTATTTGAATTCCCCAGTGGATAATTTAATAGTATAATTTTATCATTAGTGTTTGGCTAGATTGAGCCTATTATTATTTAGTAAAAAGTTATTATAAAGAATTAAATATATTAAACAATGTTTGGGATATTGTAATCATTTGTTGAGCTTATTTAAATATATTTCGAATTAAATAATTTAGAAAAAGGAATCCAGTGATAGCCAATATTTATTTGTTTGTTTCCTGGATATATTTAGTAGTAATTATTCCTTATTATTATTTTTGTTCATTATATATTTATTTGGTTGTCATTCCGCTTGGTGCATACATTCTCGCTCAAGATTTTGTCCCGTGATCTCTCCCCTGAATATTTATTATTTTTGTCCGTTTTGTAAAAACGGAATGGCGCCCTCGTGCACTAACCCCAGCCTGAGGAGCTGGTCCAGGCACAATTTTATTTTGTTTATAATTATTTATTATTTTGAGTTATATTTATAATTTTTATTTATAATTTATAATACACTTGGGTGACCACATACGATTCCGGATTTTTATTCGCGTCTCCGTCGCGAAAAGAAAAACGGTTTACGTTATAACTTAAAAAAAAAAAAACTTTTGTGGAAATGAATCACCCTAATGTATATATATTTAGTGGTTGGGGTAATATTATATAATAAATCGATTGAACCGACTAATTATGTTAAATAAATATTTTATTTAACGAACGAATGTAACACAGTAAAATTAGGAATACAATAGGAAATGCATAGATGCGGGTACGCAGTCCAGCGGTATATCTCATTCCTTCTCTACGAATGAGGTCAAGACGGAAAACGGAAAATCAATGTTTGACGTAGATTGCCGAAATTCATCGATCGCTTCTCCCGGTAGCAACGCTACAGAATTCCCTTCTTTTTTTTTTTTTATATTTGATACACGATATTTAAAATAATGGAGTATCTACAAATGATATGAATAAATAAATAAGCAAATGAATGAATATAATAAAATAGTAAATTGTTACTTGTAAAAAAAACTTTTATATAAAAAAAAAAATATGTGAATCGCGTAAATTTTTGAAATATTGAAGCGGACTTGGTGTTTTTGAGTCTCGGCTACTGTACTATTGTTCGGCCGGGAATTTGTTGTCATCGTCGTCGTGTCGACTGAATTCGCCTTGTAACCCGGCTTCCATCTGTTCAATGAAATGCCGATTTGTCGTCCTCCAAAATCTACAATGCAGTACTTATATATATTTATCATGTCGATTTATTACACGATATGGGCCTTCATACAGTGGCGAGAATGATGATCCAACATGGTCGTTGCGTATCAATACGTGGCTGCAAATACTAAGGTTCCTGAAACAGAAAACAGAATGCTTGCCATGACGCGGGTTTTAGGTTTTCACTATATTAAATTGGTTTCCACTATATTCCACTATATTAGACTATGTCATGAGGCGTAGTTTTGTTAGTGAGAGTAAGTGACTCACCAGGTAATCAGATAGGCTCATCATATACTAATTCAGCCGGTGTCATCTGTATGTCGTCTTTTCAAGCAGCGCGTAAGCCGAGTAAAATGACTGGTAGTGCGTCATACCATGACTCTCAATAACACAAAAATGCTGATTTTAGCTGACGATGTAAATTGTCGACGAGACCATTTGCTTGCGCGTGATTCGGCGTAGTATGTAGGTATTTGATTCCATACAATTTTAATAACGTTTGAAATAATGACGATTCGAATTGCGGACCTTGGTCCGAGGTTATACGTTTCGGTACTCCGTGGCGTGAAATCCTGTGCAGCGATACTGCAAGTACTATCGTCTCTACAGTTCCATTCGATAACGGGACATCCTCAAGAAGCCTAGTGAATCGGTTGATGAAAGTCAAGCATTGATCAAAACCTCTTGACGTTTTTACAGACACTAAGTCAATGTGTATATCCTTGAATCGCTCAGCTAGTAATCGACGGCCTCTACATTAATCGACCGATAGACGTATCGTTTGGAATCAATTTTCAGTCAACCTTTGATTCCAGGGTGAGCGACCGTGTGTAACGAACCAAACACTTTCCGTCTCAGCGGGCCTAGAACATATAAACGCACTTTACCTGACACGGTGTCACAATATAGCGCAAGTCCATTATCGAGTTGAATTGTCTTCAAATTCAAAGCAGTTGTTTGACGTAACAACTGCTGAAATTCATTGTCGTTTTGTTGAGGGTCGGCAAGTTCTTGCTACGTGATGGCAGTAGATACTGCTTTGACACGTGACAATGTGTGAGTGACAATATTGTCAGTACCCGACATATGTCGGATATCAATAGTGAACTGACCGATAAAATCGAGCCGACGTAATTGCTAAGGCGATGCTTTTTCGGTGCGCTGTTGTGTAATTCGTCGCGTCAATTCACCAACTTATAATCTTTACCAAACTTAAAGTTTAATAGACACCAAGCAGTATTAGGTTTCATCTCAGATGTGTTGGTGGAATCATCAGTGAGGCACCTCCAACACATCCTGCCTCGAACCCAATACTGAAGTAACCAAAAAATTATAAAATGGATTGGACCTGTAACGCTAACGTCCATCGTACGGTTTTAAATAAAATTAATTATTAAATACTTTCAATTTTTTATCTAAACTATTATAAGATGGTAAGTAACCGACTACACGCAGGTAATAAACGCCATCTGTGTGTACACAGCAGACTTTTTTCTCTGTCCATGTGCCACATCATCACACAAACCGTTTCAATAGAGTCCTACGGGTTAATTGTCCAGGGGGTATTATGTCCAGGGGGTATTCCGTCCGCGGGTGATATGTTACGCAGCCCTTTGAAATAAAATCTTTTCAAAAATTGTAGATCAAAGAGATCTTCAAAAGTCTGAATTAATTTGAATTCATCTACTTTGATCAATACAGATCTCAATCATGGACAATTCCGATCTCTGTTGATCTGATGAGATTTAACTAGATCTAAGTTTTTTTTTCTCGGGAATCTATTTTTTCTTACAAAGAAGAATTTATAAATTTATGTGGTTTTAAAAGTTTAATAAAATTCAAAGTATTTTTGAAGAATTTTGGAAAAAACGAATCATATATGGTCATGTAGGGTCATTCACCTGCACTAAATAAATAAAAAAGACTGTATTTCAATTATATCACTCAACGCAGTGGTTAACGCGCCAGACTTTGAATCTAAAGGACCCAGGATCGAGCCTAGCCAACGCCGCGATTTTTCATCGAAGAAAAAAAAATGATGACCTACTTCAGAGACTATTAGAATACATGAGACATCTGATTGTCATGAGATTTTTTTTTTTTTTCATTATTTTATCAATATTTTTTTTAAATATAACACTATATATATGGTCATATTTAGCCATATATGACTATTTATGGCCATATATGTAAATTGTCAGTATATGGTCATATATGAGTCGTTTTTCCCGGGTGTACTTAACTAGGGGGGAGCACTTCTCATAGAACTTATTCATTCTTATAAAATCTCTATGGTAATTTATGAGAATCTATTAGAGTATAACATGAGATTTTCTAAACAGGGTATGCATGTATATGACTCATACTTACATCAAGGTAAAGATAGTATTCATATTTTACTAGTATATAACGCGATAAGAGTTATTAATCATAAATTTTTCGGCATATTTTAGTCATGTTTCTGGTTGGTATACTTGCAATTATTTTGTTTCAGCGTGTTTTAAGCATTATTTGTGCTCATAAGCCCACTGTGGCGTATTCAAGACTACTGAACCCTGGTGGTTCTGATTTACCGTGATTCACAGTAAATCACTGTGATTTTACCTTGAATCGCCGTAACTAACAGGGATTTCACTGTAAATCTCGGCGATTTGCGGTGAATTATTGTGCAAGCTCACCGTGATTTTACTTTTAATGGCGGTAATTCAGGAATAATTTCGGTGATTCACGATAAGTCGGGGTTACTCACCGCGGTAACATGATTCGAATTTGCTAGGGTATTATAACTCACCTCTAATACTACCCATGACAATAATCCAAAGAGATTGTTATTTAACATACAGTCCACAAGATGTTGACTACTTAACTTAAGGCTATCAACTTGTTTCATGATAGTAATAAATGTAATTAACAGAGTCGACAATGAAAGGGCTAGTGATGATTATTGAATTATTCATAGTGACATCCTACACAATAACGATTACTCACATTTAATCCATTACTATAATAATTTATAAATTTAAGTAATTAACTACTCAAAAAAAAGTCTAATTATAGATTTCCATTGTTCGTTATAAAAAAAAAAGTCGCAGCTTAGTGACTAATCTAAGAATCGAGTCTGTTACAAAGCTGACTAAACTTATCAATTGGTTTGCTAATAATTATTTTTTTTAACTCTCACTTCTAATTTTAAAACTATTATTATCTTTAAGACAATTATTAAAAGTTCAAATCTCATTAAAGTTGGCGAATCAAGTGGACGTGCATCACGTACAATAGCTAAGCACATACCAGGACCTAATGCTAATCCTGAAGCACTACGCGAACGAGTTTCAACGGCGACTGGTGAAATTGCCATGGCACATCAAATGGTCATGGAACGTGGCGACAAATTATCACAGCTAGAAGAAAGGACAGCGCGTATGATGAACGAGTCGGAAAATTTCGCTACTTCAGCTCATGGACTTATGCACAAATACAAAGATAAAAAATGGTATCAGCTATGAGTCTGAAACATAATACTTGTTATTAAATTTTAAAGAAACAAATTATTAGAAATAGTAATATAATATTTAAATCAATAAGAGAAAAAGATCTTTTGGAATGAAATACTATAGTTCAATGACAATTTACTACGCACACAAAATATCAAACAAAACCGAAGTAAAAAATAACTAAATAGAAAAAAAAATAGTAGGTAATAAAGAATGTATTCAATAAAATTATTAAATTACAATATCTATATATATATATATATATATATATATATATATAAATATATATATATATATATATATATATATATATATATATATATATATATATATATATATATATAGTTATTAATTGTTGTTAATCCTTATTCTTATTAAAGAAAAAAAAAAAAAAAAAAAAATTACTAAAAGAAAAAAAACTTAAAACAAATGCATTAAAAAATTAATAAAATAAAAAAAATTTTATGAATAGTAAAAAGTGACATGAAAAAAATACTTTATGCATGAATATTTATGTGTATATGAATTAAAGTGGAGTGAAAAACGAAAAAACATTTTTTCATTCCTCTAGGGAACACTACAAAATTGAAATAAAAAATGTTTTTGAAAAAAAAAATTTATCCCAATATCTCGAGGTGAAATAAGTGAAATAAGATTTTTTTTCATCAATTAATGGCAATATTTCTGTTATTTTTATGGGCAGAAAATAATTTTTAATTTTTCTATTTATTGGAACACCGCAATATATTGAGATAATAAAAAAAAATTTTATTTCAAAAATTTTATTTCTTTTCTAAATAATGACTTGTGCCCCTAGGTATAGAAAAAAAAATTATTTTTTTGTTTTCCACAGCAAAAAAAAATATATATATATATATATATATATATATTAGGGTGTTCCATTTAAAACGAACATTTTTTTTTTAGCGGACACAAGAAAATTTTGTTATTTATGTTAAAAGAAAAATTCCCTGAAAATTTCAGCTCTTAATTTTAATTTTAAGTACTTCCTATCGAGCATCAAAGTTTTCCCATTTAAAAAGCATGTAAATCGAATAACTTTTCTTTAAAATTACTATAACTTAGCCCGATTTTGAGCTATCGTTTTGAAACCAGTTTTTATTTGTAGAGTATTTGTTGCTTTTTAAAAGTGTATACGACGATTTTGGTCTAACTCGATCCACGTCGATTTTATCAGCTCCGAAGGACAAATTTTCACTTTTTTCATTTATTTTTGTTAATAGTGAAGAAATGGTTCATCTCACAACAAATATGCATAGGACCAATCTTTTAGGAAATTTTATGCTCTACAAAGTTGCTCATAACACTTATATTGCTAAAGTCCACTGTTCATGAGATACATGCATTTTAACATTCTAAAATAAAAAAAATTGTTAGCTTACTATGGTATCAATCTTTTTATTGTAAAATGTTAAAATGCATGTATCTCATGAACAGTGGACTTAAGCAATATAAGTGTCATAAGCAATTTTGTAGAGCATAAAATTTCCTAAAAGATTGGTCCTATGCATATTAGTTGTGAGATGAACCATTTCTTCACTATTAACAAAAATAAATGAAAAAAGTGAAAATTTGTCTTTCGGAGCTGATAAAATCGACGTGGATCGAGTTAGACCAAAATCGTCGCATACACTTTTAAAAAGCATTAAATACTCTACAAATAAAAACTGGTTTCAAAACGATAGCTCAAAATCGGGCTAAGTTATAGTAATTTTAAAGAAAAGTTATTCGATTTACATGCTTTTTAAATGGGAAAACTTTGATGCTCGATAGGAAGTACTTAAAATTAAAATTAAGAGCTGAAATTTTCAGGAAATTTTTCTTTTAACATAAATAACAAAATTTTCTTGTGTCCGCTAAAAAAAAAATGTTCGTTTTAAATGGAACACCCTAATATATATATATGAATATATATATATATATATATATATATATATATATATATATATATATATATATATATATATATATATATATATATATACATATATATATATATATGTATATATTAGAATGATTCAAAAAAATCGACTATTTCATTTTTATCGAGGACACTCAAAAGTTTTAGTAGGATAAAAGAATACGCCAATTAAAATTTGAGCCGACAATGCGGAGTTCTAAAAAACTTTATTAGAGATAATTTGTAGGACATAAAATTTTCTACAAAAAAAGTCCTATGACATTTTGTGATAAGTCTGATAGTTTCGCCGGATAAGTAAAAAGATCTTGTAATTTACTATAAATTTGACTTCAAGATTAAACATTTCAAAAAATTATGTCCTTTTTCTAGAGCATTAAATTTCCTACAAAAATATATCCTGGGCTTATATGTACAATACGTCATCACGGAGATATAAAATTCCAAACTTAAAATTTTTTTTCCCATGTTATCTAAATGGGAAACAGAAAATCGCAATCAGGGGGCACTTAATATTAATGTTAAGAGCTCAAATTTTAACTGGCGCCTTCTTTTATCCTACAGAAACTTGTGAGTGTTTGTCCTCGATAAAAACAGAATAGTCGATTTTTTTTAATCAGTAGAATATACATATATATTAGGGTATGCCATTTTAGGACTAATTTTTTTTTATTTTAAGACATTAACAGCTTCTATACTTGCAGGAGGGTAAAATAAGATACCTGTTAAAATTAGAGCCCTTAACATTAATATTAATAGGTGTTTCATCGCGATTTTCTATTTCCCATTTAAATAACATGGAAACAAAAAATTTCAAGTTTGGAATTTTATACCTCAGCAATGGCTCATTGTACAGATAAGTTTAAGACATAACTTTGCAGGGAATTAAACGCTCTATAAAAGAAATCTCTTATCATTTTTTGATACATCCATCTGTTCAAAAGTTATTGGAGCTTAAACTCAAATTCATAGTAATTTTTAAGATTTCTTTACTTTTCCGGCGAAACTATTAGACTTATCGCAAAATGTCATACGATCTTTTTTGTAGACAATATTACTCCCTACGAGTTATCTTTGATAAATTTTTTTTCAAATTTCGCATAGCTTTGTAGTTATATTCGATTTAATGTCAAGCTCTTATGAAATTAGTGTTCTGATCGATTTCCAGAGTTTGACATTAAATTGGATATAACTAGGAAGTTATGCGAAATTCGAAAAAACTTTATAAAAAATAGCTTGTGGGGAACAAAATTGTCTACAAAAAAGTTTCTATGACATTTCATGATAAGTTTGATGGTTTCGCCGGAAAAGTAGAGAAATCTTGAAAATTACTATGCATTTGAATTTAAGCTTCAATTACTTTTGAACAGATGGATGTATCAAGAAATGACAAGAGACTTCTTTTATGGAGCATTTAATTCCTTACAAAATTATGCCCTAACCATATCTGTATAATGAGCCATTGCTGAGGTATAAAATTCCAAACTCGAAAATTTTTGTTTTCCATGTTATTTAAATGGGAAATAGAAAATCGCGATGAGACACCTATTAACCCTTTAGAGTCAGAGGATCTTGAAACGTCTACGTGTGAGACTAGTGGGGAGAGCGCGAATTGTAGAGTCCCGTGAGCATGTATGAGTGACATGTGATAGTAGTAGTGTGCCTGTGAGTACCCTTCCACTCGTTTGAATCTCGCGCTGCGTTCATCGACAGTGACGTAGTTAGTATTGTAGACGTGAGGAAATAGTCTCCGAAAGTAAGGTTAGAAAAGTTAAAAAAATTTTGTACATTGCTATGTAATTGCAATATTACTTAACTATATTTATAATGTAACCAAATGTTGTTCTTACTTTGAATTTAAGCCCTTTGATATTTATTGTTCAATAAATTAAAAATAAAAAATAAAATTATTTTTTACTCCCCACTCAGGTGAAATTTTTTCTCTTATAATACGACCCTGTAACATTTGCTTCGCGCTCTTTCTAATTCTATCGGGTTCTGCCAGACTGAAGAGTGGGGTTTCAAGGTCAGACTCTAAAGGGTTAATATTAATGTTGAGGGCTCTAATTTCAACAGGTATCTTATTTTACCCTCCTGCAAGTATGGAAGCTGTTAGTGTGTTGAAAAAAAAAGTTGCCCTGAAATGGCACGCCGTAATATACATGTATTTGAGTGATTCAAAAAAAAATTTTTTTTTTTTTTCAAGTCCTATCATCTCAAAAATTTCTTTAAGGTATAAAAAAAATTCTCGTCAAAGGCCAGCGTGATATTTCAATTATACCAGGTGTTCAATCATCGTTCGTTTTTCCGTATAAATAGCATGTAAAGAAAATTTTTTTTTTGTATATTTCAGTTAAAAGTACGAAAAAACTTTTTTTCCTATTTCGATGCACATATTCTTATAGAAAATGTAATTCTCTACAAAAAAAAAAACTCCAAAATTGTTTTATCATAATTCTAACAGATAAAAAGTTAATGGGCTTTGAATACCCGCAACGAAAAAAAATTTGATCAGATATGACTTTGACAATTACTTTGTATTACAATAGATTTGATTACATAATCTATTTTTTTCTATATGCAAAAAATGAAATTAGATATACATACATACGTAAATACTAGCTTGCTCTGAAAAATTATTCATAATTTACCGTTTATAATTTAAAAAAAAATATGTTTATTATACTGTAAATAGTTTAATAAATTTAAAAATAAATCTTGTGATCACTATAAAATTACTTCAGACAGTTGAAATTTATTTCAGAATGATAAAAATTTAATAAATGATCTATAAGTAATGTTAATTACTGCAAACCTTTGCGATATAACTATCCTCCTTAGAATTCACTTAGTTGCAATTATTCTAAGCCCGATAACTTTTTTGCCCGTCAGAATTACGATAAAACCATTTTAGAGCTTTTTTGTAGAGAATTAAATTTCCTATAAAAATATGTGCATCAAAATAAGAAAAGAAATTTTTTTTTTTAGTTTTGAACTAAAGAAAACGAAAAAAAAAAATTTTCACATGCTACTTATATGGAAAAACAAAAAACGATTGAGTTTCTCGTAGAATTGAAATATCAAGTTGGCCTTTGGCGTGATATTTTTTATACCTTAGAGAAACTTTTGAGATGATAGTAAAAAAATTTTTTTTTTGGACCACTCTGATATATATATATATATATATATACATATATATATATATATATATATACATATATATAGATATATATGCATGAAATATCGTAGCGATGATAAACTTTGACAAGAAGGAAGTTTTTAATGATAGAATTTTAAATAAAATTTCAACGGACAAAAAGAAAACAATATTTGGCTAATATAAAATCTGAAAGTCATTGTTCGTTGAAATAAATTAATGTTAAACGGCATTTTAATCACCAGGAACTTAATAAAATGAAGAAAAAATTATATAAATGAATTTTATATGGTTCCATTAATAATCAATTCTGTAAGTGTAAGTTCTTTTATTTACTACTATTGTTGTTATTATTGTAGGTGGTTGAACATAATTAGATCAAATAAGATAATTCTAGATTTAATTATATTTCTACTAATTTAATTTTATGTGCAAATACATACAGGTACAGCTGAATAAATCTAGCAGCATATTTTATCAGATCTAATGATCACATTTAGTCAGATTCAATCACACTTGAATAATTAGTTCTGATTAAATTTAATCGTACCACCAAACAAATAAAATTTTATTCAACCTGATTAATTTTTTACTATTTTTTGGTTTTTACATAAACACCAAGTCATTCATAAAATTAAATATGATAGATTTACTCATGACAGATATTTGAAATATATTGCTACGATATATTAAATATTATTGAAGTATTAAGTTCTTGAAAATTTCGGATTTTTAGTGTTTCTAGTAAAAATAAAAAAATATGAACGACGGTTGATCTTGCAAGTCATCCCTTAAACTTCCCGCTTTCTTCGAGCGTGATCATAATAACAGAATTACGTGTTGTAGCTCTTTGAGCATAAAAAAAATATCTGGTGTGTTAAACACTGCAAGAGTCAAAATTTAAAAAAGTAGTTTAAGCCTTAAAAGCCTCAATTCTTTTGATGTTGGACTTGCCGCTGAATGTATTATAATATTTAAGTCCTCGATGTCCTAAAAGTAGCGTATGAAAGGTACTATTCTATTCGAACACTACTCACATATGTTTAATTATTATTATTAATAATTAAAGATTTATTTTTTTTTACCTACGATCAAACATTTATTACAAAACAAATTATTTGTGGAATTTTAATTTTTTCAGATTATGGTGGCCATTTTTAATTAATGGCCCCCTTTTTCCTTCTTTTCCTATACCAACGCTACGCGATCTGATGAGAATCTTTCTTACTCTACAAATTTAGGCTCTGCAGATTAATTTTATCTTTTAAAAAAAATAATTTGAACTTAAACTTTGTAAAAGCGGACGAAGTTACCAAGTTTAGGTTCAAATCATTTTTTTGACTCAAACCGCTTTATCAATTTTGACTCGAGTGTAGAACATAAAAATGAGATTTTCTAATCCCTGATTCTGACATTTTTTTCGGTAAGTTTTAAATATTAAGTCTCTGGTTGAATTTAAAGCTCGTAACTCTCTATCTTTATCATTTCTATCAATTTCTGTCCAGAAACTTTGAAAAACTATCCTTATTGAATACATTCAATTTCTCGAATTCTCTGGGATTAATACGAAAATTAATTTTTTTTACGCTCGAAAATACTAATGCACTGCAAGGTATTGTCGAGCTCAAAGAGCTCGAACATCCATTGACAATAATGTTTTTCAGTTTCTTAAGCTCAAAAACAGAGGAAAGTTTCATGGCTGATCTGCAGGGTTAACCGTTTTTCATATTTTTTTCTTATGAAAACCACGTTTTTCGCAAAACTAAATTATACAAAGCATTTCAACTTAATTTTAATTTTTTATTCCTTTTAAATTAAACTATTATTAGCTAATTTTACAAAGAATATAGTACTTGATGCATAGACTAAGCAGTGGCTCTGATTATAGAAGACTTTATAAAAGTTGCTATTATAATTCGTATTATATTCCCATGAAACTGATAGTGACTGCCACTATACTCGCCCCTGAATAAAGAGGAAATATTTTTGTTTAAGTTTCATAATGAATATTTGATGTACCCTAGCGCTCTCTTTATGCAACAATGACTTTATTCTCTTGCCATCAATACAAAACTACACGGAAAGAACGAGAATCTAACACTTGTTCATTAACCACTCGTTTGCAGCTCCCAACTTCAAAGAATACTCGTTGCTGATATCCCTGTCGAAAAGTTCAAGTTCAATCTTATAAAAACATCAAATTTTCGATTGATTTTTATTCAATTTTCATCCAGATAAATAGGAATTTTATTGTTTCTATAAAATTAAATAAAAAATTTTTCAACAGGGTAGTTTTACCTTTCTTTCATATGCATAATATTCTTTTTTAGACGCAAATTTATTTAAATAATCATTAAAATTTAATTTCAACAAATATATTTTAGAAGTCGAAAATATTATGATACAACAATGGTAGTAACATAATTAATGAGAAGTTATATGTTTTATTTTAGCGTTGTCTTATATAACAACAAAATTAATTTTGTTATTTTTTATTGGGATAATATCAGTATTGTTCGAATTTTGGAATAATATATTGATATTAATATTGATAGTTATGATCATTGTTATTATTATACATACTTATTAATGTAATTATGTATATAGTCTTATGCAAACAATTTCAAACACAAAAAAAAAATTAAATTACTGAATAAAAACAATTTTAAAATAAAAAAAAACATCTATAAGTATTTGTCTAAAAACATTAACAAAAATGTAAAGGAAGTTGAGATGTGAAATATTATGTTTATTTATGTTATAGATATATATGAGTAATTTTTTTTCCTATTATTTTTGTTACTTACTATGATACTTGTTATCATAATTACTAATTTTTTTGCTCATAGTTGATTCATTCGGACGTCACTGTGGAGATAATCAATAAATTAAAAATAATTAATATAGAAAAATGATTAATATATAGATTATCTTAACAATCATTATTGATCGTACATAATAATTACAGTTTATTTTGTGTAATCTCATAATATTTGAAAACCCTGATTAAACAACTGAATTCGATCGAATTGAACAGAATTAAATTTTTAATGCTATTTAATTCAGATAAATTCTGTTAATTCAGTACCTAACTTAAAAATGAATTCTGTCTAATTCGGCAGGAAAACCAGAATTTTTCCAAATTAAAACGAATTTAAATAATTCTATTCGGTTCAATTCTGATTAATTCGAAAATAATTCCTCAATTTCTGGTTCTGAATCCGAATTAAACTGAATTAAAACGAATTTGAAATTTTTAAATCGGTTTTATTCTGTTTAATTCAACTTCAAATTTTCAATTCAGTTGAATTCTGTTTTGCAGAATTCGACAGAATATAAGACAATTAAAATTTTGAATTCGGTCGAATTCAGTTCTTTAATCATGGAAAACTACAATAATTAATATATGTAGCAGTTTTTACATCATTCATTTTTCGTATAAATCTTTATTATATAAACTTAATTATTGTTGTCATTTATGATTTCAAAGTGAAAGATAAAAATTTAATCATTACTAATAACCGATACTATCATTACAATAAACAGGACTGAAGCAGCTGACGAGAAAAATAATTAAATTGCCCAAAGCTATAAAAATTTATGTAATATTATATATAAATATAAATAAAAAAAATAAAGATATACATATATATATTAGGGTGTCCCAAAAAAAACAAATATTTTTTTTTAACGTCTTACGGGCTCAAAAGTTACTTTACATTATAAAAAAAAATCATCACCGAATTTCCGCCAGATATCTTTAAAATTGAGTTATCACAAAGGGAGGTCCCCTTTCCCGTTTAAAATACACGTATAAAATTTTTCATTTTAGTTTTTCGTTATTCAGACTATGAAAACAATTCTTTTTAAATTCCACCTAGTATAAAATTGTAGGAAACCAAATTCTCTACAAATAAGTGCTAACGCATTACGTACATAAAATGAACTGGGAAAAAGTTACGGGGTTTCAAAGATCAACAGCAATTTAGTTTCCTTAGTGTTAAATTTGGTTTTATTATTTTTCATTTTTATTCTATCAAAAAAATTTTTTTTTTTTAATTTTGACAAGCATGTTATTGTAGGAAATTTAATTTCCTACAAAATGTATATGATATCATATATACGTCAAATTAATGAGAAAAAAGTTACAGGGCTTTAAATGTCAACGAAAAGTGAAGTATTTTAAACAAGAAAGGGGACCCCCTTTAGTTACAGCTCAATTTTAACAATATCTGGCTGAGATATGGTTAGGATTTTTTTTATAATATAACGTAATTTTTGAGCCTATATGACGTTACAAAATAAATATTTGTTTTTTTTTTTGGGATACCTTAATATATATATATATATATATATATATATATATATATATATATATATATATATATATATATATCTACAAGGATTTCAAAAAAAAAATAAAATAAATGAATAAGCAAACAAACAAGTATGTGTAGTTTTTTGACATTACAATTGTTATAGTTAATCACAAAGTTGATGATGAAGAAATGTATGAAATGAATCAATAATAAAATAATGAACGCTTGCAAAATTGCTAAATAATTAAAATATTGTAAGCAAACATACCTTTTATAGTGCATAGTATAGTTAGTAGGCTAGAAAAGTCATTAGACGTACAACGTTTTTAGCACGTTCATAAGTACATACGTACGAACATCAGCAATTGTTGCTTAGTGTTCACCCTAGATGAGCTTGACGAATAATAGTAACCTATATAATCTGTGCTATACTTCATTCAACCAATATCCAATTTTTGTGAATTATGAATTATTGTATCATCGAAGTAAAGTCTTAATTGCTATTTGACGATAAGGTGCAAGTCATCGATTTTTATGTGAAAATTAGATTGAATATATACTCTTTGATTTTGTCGAAAGGAAATCAGTTGATGCCTCTTCAGCTGCTTATGGACAAAATCAATTTCCTTCGGCTATCCCGTGGGGGGTTTTAGTGGGCTGAACGATAAAAATCCTCCCGTTTTTGCATTATCGGGTTTACAGACTAAAACTTTGGCAGAAATATTCCCAACAATTTTAGAAATCCCCCACCATCGCAATTTTTTTCAAAAACTAACTCCGAGGAGGGTTTCAGTGGGGTCAAAGATTAAAATACTTGGCTTTTCGCATTATCCGGCTTGCAGACTTGAACTTTGGTACACAGATTCCTAAAAGTCTTACAAATACCCACCATAAGTATTGTTTCGAAAACTAACTCCGAGGGGGGTTTTACTGGGGTTAAAAATTAAAATATTTACGTTTTAACATAATGAGACTTACAGGCGTGAACTGTGGCATTAATGTTTACAACAATCTTTCGATTCTCCCACCATCTGTATTTTTTCGAAAACCAAATCCAAGAGGGATTTCAGTATGGTAAAAGTTAAAAATACTCCCTTTTTCTCATCATAAGACTTTCAGACTTGAATTTTGGCTCAAAGATTTCCAACAATCTTACGAATTTCCCGCCACCGGTATTTAATTCGAAAACCGACTCAAATAATAAAAAAACGCGAGTATTTTAATCGTTAACCCAACTTTAACTCCCCTCGAATTCAGTTTTCGAAACAATACCGATGGCGGGAAATTCGTAAGATTGTTGGGAATCTGTGTACTAAAGTTCAAGTCTGTAAGCCGGATAATGCAAAAACGTGAGTATTTTAATCTTTGACCCCACTGAAACCTCTCTCGGATTTAGTTTTCGAAAAAAATGTCGATGATGCGGGATTTCTGAGATTATTGGGAATATTTGTGCCAAAGTTCAAGTCTGTAAGCCGGAGAATGCAAAAACGGGAGTATTTTTATTGTTTAACCCACTGAAATGCCCTCACAGAAAAGCTGAAAGAAATTGATTTCGTCCATCTTTTTTAACATTGAATATTTAAATGACGATTCCAGTGTTCATTACGTCCGACTTACGATTAAATTTCGACTCGGGTAGGTTCAATTCAAGACTTTGTAAATCTAAGTTGATTTATTTGGAGCTTTTACAATGATTATACCCTAAAAAGTCTAATGTAGATTTTAAATGCTTATTCAGGTTCAAACTATGCCTTAGATTTCGACTCTGGAAGAATTAAAAAAATTCTTTTCAGTCAACCAGACAGTTTCACTGGAGTTCAACATTTTAAGCACTCGATGCTCAAAATTTGAATAGTATATTACATACCTAGGCCAGTAGAATAAAAAAAGTCTCAGATCACATGTAAATGTTGGCTGAGGCGAAGCCGAGGTTGACAAACACATGATCTGAGGCTTTTTTTTTTACTGGCCAAGGTGTGTATACTATTTTCCTGCTCGGCGGAGCCGGACAGTGGCAGCTTCGTTTAGTGCAGCAGCCCGAAATCGTCTTCTTTCCAGCTGAAGGGCCGAAATTCCTTTTAATATTTTGTTTATAGGCTAAAATTAAGCAAAGTACTGAACAATAATATATTTATAAAAAGAGTACATCGATCATTGCATCACGGATATTTTATTTCTCCATCAATTATTCTATGGTATCATAATAAATACGCCATTTCCGCTCACACTATCGCATACTTGGATCAGCGCAATGGATAGCTTCAAATGCTTTAAATAGTAAGGATGCAGGTTTGAATCCGGCAGTCACCAGGATTTTTACACTAACCAAATCATGCACAGAAAAAAATTTTTTTCTGTATACATTATTTTTCTAAGTAACTCTCCTAATACATTACATTGCATTCAAATTCACTTAAAATCTCATTTTTTTTCGCAATTTGATATTTTTTTTTAATAGGGATTGTTCATTCGGGATCATGCAGGTCTTACCTGATCGGGGATCTATAGGGATTGCGCAATCGGGGCCAAAATACGTCTCTGCGTTACAACCCTATTGGGTCTTAAGTGGATGCATTTAAAAATTTATAGTCATGTAGCCAATTTCGATATTTATTGAGATAAACGAAGTATTTTATATATATCCCCCCCCCCCCCATAGGGTTCTACAGCTGACTAGACTTCAGAATTTATCAGTTCATTTATTTCACATAAATTTATAAAAAAACCGCATTTTTTTATTTCTTCTAACAATAACTCTCGAACGAACGAACCGATTGAGATAGTTGTAGTTGCAATCAGTGCATATCGTTTACTACTAAAGCTAATTAGTTTTTTAAGTCATTCAAATAAGTCATTTTCTTAAAATAAAAAAAAATTTACAAAAAAGTTTTATTTTTCTTTTGTAAATCTTAACTATTCCAATGTCTATTTGATTAAATAGTCTGAAATTTTCAGATATTTGACGACTATTGAGATTTTTCATTGTCACAAAAATCATCTACTTCGTTTGATCCATTCAAAAGATATGAAAGAAATATACACAATTGTGATGATATGAAGATATGTTAATTTTGAATTTACAACATATTACAATTTTATCTATTTCTGACAAAATCTTAAGCTGTTTTAAAGCGTTGGGGACTTATTAAAATGATTGTTGATCATAGAAAAAAATTCCTTAACGCTCGAAAAATAGCTCAACATTTCGTGATAAATAAATAAAATCATTCATTAAAAATTATATGTTCTAATGTATGTAAATAACTGTACTATAATAACTCACTAAATCAGCGAGTTATTCTATATTTATTATGTAACATTTAAAAATAAAGTAATCTAATAGTCCTTCGGCTGAAAAGGAGAGTCCGTATAAACTTTGTTGGCTCAGCTGTTCTCAATCGTTTCCTGTGTATTTTGAGCTGGAGATCACAAAAATATAGTACATTGTGTTCTAAAGTGGCGCAAACAGTTGTTAATTACAATTTTATCGTTTAAATCAGTTTAACTTCCGAAGGACTGATTTCGTGAGGAAATTTATTCAAAGTAAATTGTTCAATATAAGAAAATATACTGTAACGGTGTTATATTTTTTTTCATATCTCAAATATTCTATAAGATATAGCAAACAAAACACCTTCTAGTTAACTCTGATCCCAAGCAGCATAAAAAAAAAATTTTGTCTTTTTCTTAAATTTAAGGTAACAATATGTTATAATGTAACTAATTGTTAAGTTGAATCCAACACTTTTTTTTGTGCCACTTGGGATGCTAAAATTATTAATGTCTTGTATATACATATACAATAAAACTATTAATATATTTTATACAAATAACTATAAATTAACTGTCGATTCAAGATTTATAAAGTTGTATATTTACTTGTTATTTTATTAATAATATCCCTAGTAGAAATGAATTCGAGGCGCTAGCTAGCGCCTTGCTAGTTTTACTAGATTCTAGCCAGGCGCTAGCCAGTATAATATCGAGGCGCTGGCTAGCGCCTGGCTAGTTTGCCTAGAAATCAAATAAAGAATGGCGATATTGAATCATGATTTCCAATTATAGGTTATATATTGTGATTAAATACAAATAAACTATTATAAATTATTATTTTAAAAAATTGAAATAGAAATTATTTGTGATAATTAAATTACTAATTTTAAATATAACAATTATTGATAATCTGAATAATTTAAAAACTTTTTTATGAAACGAATATTATAAAAAACAATACAATATAATTTATTTATTTTTTTAATATTTTAAAATTTGAATATTTTAACATTTATTAATTATAGTAATATTAAATTTATTATTTTTTCACATCATTAACATCGTTAATGAACTATTAAGGTAAAAGCCCCCATTATTGACAGGGCCCCTACTATTGACATATTGTTTTAATTTATTAATTTTTTAATTAACTGTATGAATAATCACATTGCTCAAAACTTCTTATCAATTTTTTGATATTTTTAAATGGAAAAATAGTTCAATTTTATTTCTGGGTATAAACTATTCGCTGTAAAAAAAATTTATTTTCCCGACTAGGCCACCTTCGCTAGAATGTTTGAAATTTATTAACAATTTCGTTTAGAGAGATCGTATTTTTATAAACGAATTACCCTATATAGTTCTAATGTAAGTGTATTATTAAAAATTGTTTCAGTTTATCTATAGTCTAAATAACCCCAGAATCATTAATTTAGACTGATAAATCTTAATTATCATTTAAAAATAGCAGGCGTCAATAGTCGGTACATAAAAATTCACGTGTTTCAACTAGCGACAGGCCATAAACTCAAGTAATTTAACCTCCTTAACATACATATCGATAAATTTATGTTAACACGCTGTCTAGTAATTTCATAATAAACAAAACATTGAATAAAAAATTGTCGAATCAAGAATAGTGTCGTCGAATTTATAAAAAAATAAAAGTGTGTTCTAGGTGAATTTTCAATTGTAATTATCGTATTTTGTCGTTTTTAATTAAAATATTTATTATTAATTTAAACCTAATTGACGGTGGTCTTTAATCATTGTTTATAAACTGCCGCGCATGCGCATTAGACCTGTCAATAATGGGGTCCATGGTATGTCAATAGTTGGCTCTGACACTATTTTACCTCGTCAATAATACCTGCACTTGACTTGTTGGTTTTTAATTAATATATTTTTTATTTGATTCATTGCTATTTAAGTAAATTAGTTTAAATATACAAGTAGAGACATCAATTAAAACGTCTAATGCAAAAAAGTTGATTATATTAATTTTAAATACGATAAAAAAATTCAAACAATCACAGACATTCTTATAGTGTCAATAATGGGGGCTTTTACCTTATTTTTATTTAACGATTTAATATCACATATTTTTTTGGAAGTACACTACATTGCAATATTTTTAACAAACCATATAAATGACAATGATCAAGTCTTTTAATTGCATCGATTATTAAAATTAAGTATTTATTTATACACTGAGATATAATAGGTTATTCACTGTATATAATAAAATACACACACACTACCGTACACGGATATTGGTTTAAGCAAAAACTTACGCATGAGTTGTAGGTGGCGCGATTTCTAGTTTTGCCTCGATTTCGCTAGCGAGGGCCTAGTTTGTAATCTAGGCGGCCCTCGATTATTTCTACTAGGGTATTTATTATATGTTTGAATTATATAAATTTTTAACTTCCCGCTAAGAAAATTGCAAATTTTCAAAAATTCGGGAAGTTATTGGTTTCAGTCCGATTTGTGAAAATCGAATTTCCAACAGATGTCGACGTTTTGAGGTTCTAGGAAGCTATTCTGACTAATTTCACGATGATGTCCGAGTGTATGTATGTATGTACGTACGTACGTACGTATGTACGTATGTAAATATTCTGTAACTTTTGAACGGATGAACCGATTTTGAACTTTAAGGTGTCATTCGGCGCGGCTTGTTATTTACCATGAACACTGAAAATTTGAGCTTAATCAGTCGGGTACGTTCGGAGATATTTCAACAATAAAATTTTTTCAAAAATGTTTTTTTTGAATAACTTTTAATTCGCTCGATGGATTGATTCCAAAATCTAATCAGCTCTAAAACTTTGTAAGCCGCGTCGAATGCCACCTCAACCATCAACATCGGTTCATCCGTTCAAGAAAAACCGTTGTCGAAAGAATTAAAAAAAAAATTTTTTTTAGTATTTCTGAAATTTCTCAAGAACGACTGGATAAGTCAATTTCAAAATTTGATCGGCTTTAGAACCCAATAAATCGCGTCGATTGCCACCTCAACCGTTTCAATTGAAGAATGCGTTCGAGAGATATCGAAGTAGAAAAAATGGTAAAAAACGTTATCTTTCGAAAACAAAGTCATACAAAAGTATTTTCGAGCTCAAAGAGCTCGAAAACGTATCCATAACCATTTTTCGAGCTCAAGGAGCTCAAAATGGGCGGGAAGTTTTGGGACTGGCCCACAGGGTGAACTGACAGACCGATTTTTTTATAATATATTTAAATTACCATTAAAGATTTCGAATAATTCAATTCTCGTAGCAATTTCAATAATAAACATTTTCGATCTGTTAATAATTTTAAAAATTGTTCATTTAAACAACAAGCAAATATTATTTTCGTTATATCCGGCTTGCCGTACATATTAAAGGAGCCTCTTTGCCACGCTGGCTGTAAAGTGCAGCGTTAACAATTTTAAGGACAGCAACTTCAGCCAACACCTCGTTGCACGTCATTAACGTTTCCTCCAATCAGGGAATCACACTTGACTGTATTCTAAATTCATCCAATTATATATCCTAAGCTATTCCCTCCAGAACCGTGAACGGAGGTAATAAAAACAACGAACACTAAGGTGCGGTAGCTTAAGACGCTTGAGAAGTTAATGTATCTTCCTTGCTGGCCCGCGTGAGTTCTAAACCGTGTAACATTCAGGCAATCCTCTTTTTCTATTTTCTATTTCTCTTAAACCGATTAGTTCATATTCATTAATAAAATCTAAATAGTCAAGTTTCTATAAAATCCCACGGGAAGATCGTCTCGATATTGCACTCGAGGAGGCATGGCAAGTTGCTTGTTACCGTTAAATTTCTATTCAAAATTGTTTTCTTTTCCAAAAATCAGCACGCGGGAAGTACCGCTCGCGTAAAATACGAGGAGGCGTGGGTGATTTTTATAATAACTATTAAGTGGAGTCGGAGATTCAAACCGAACTCAACCGAACTTGAGATAAGACTCAACTAATTCGAAGTGTAAAACCTATAAGTTAAGTTTAATAGTTAAGTGTAAATCCCAAAGATTTAAGTTAATGAAAAGAACCTTAGTATTAAGAAAAATTTAACATCTTGTGAACTGAATACGGCGAGCCCATAGGGAATTACGTCAATAAACAACTACCATTAGAAAACCTGCTTATTAGATTATTTCTAATATTAAGAACCGCATCCCTTCTCCTTGGACCTATCATCTTTCGATCAGGGACCAACAGAAGCCGTTCATGTGAGTTTGCAGTCCAAAGATTACAAAGAACAACTTGCTAGTAAGCAGCGAACAACGAAAGGTAGGTGAAATTACCAATTTCTCTAACGTATAAAATCCAAATTCTGTATTGAATACACAGAGAGGCCTCTGCGGGGTTCATCGTTCGAGTTCTCACAATAAAAATAAAACCTAGAGCTAACCCTCTAGGAAAAATCACCCTGTTTGTCTGGTGCCTCCCACTTGAGGTCCACACGACTATTACCAATAATTAATTATTTATTAATTAATTAAATTCAGACATAACACTTTAAATCCATTCATAAGTGCTTAACCAATTCAAAAATAATATTTCCTGAAATTTTTCGGGTTTTATTCTATTTCGTCGCTTTGTCACGATATTACTAGCTATTGAAAACAATCTCTTTGAAGGTACAGATGTTACGAGAATAGTTAAATGTTTTTCAGCAACTTGATAGAGAGACAGTCAGAAATTTTTACGATTGTTCCGGTATTGTATTGGATCTTCATTAAGAGGAATTTCGAATTCTTTTAAATACTGCTTCAGCTCAAACTTCTAACCTAAATCATTCTATTCTGCATATTTTTTTGATTCTACTCTTTGCTTCTCATGGTTTTCCCAAATTCCTTCAAGTTTTTCATCATTATTTTTATTAATAGCTTTTCCACACTCAGTATTTTTTTAAATTCCTTTTATTTCTTATTTATATTCGCAATTGCTGTCAAAGAAGCCAAAGCGCTTCTACAATATGACTTGTTGAAGCGTGGATCTAATATCATTGCCATAGCGATTATTTGATTTGATTCAACATCTTTTAATCGCTTTTTAATACAACTAATTAACCTTCATTTCAAATTTTCAGCTACGTCAGAATGACAATTTAAGTCATCAAGGAGATTATGTATAGTTGGAATTATTTTTCTACACGTCTCATATTTTTTACCGCATATGTCTCGAGTAACACTTTCAAATGGTTACAGTGTTTTTGACACTTCTTGCCGAGTCTCAATACTACGACTATATAACATGATCGGTGTTTTACTTGATTTTAACAGAACAGCTGCTATATATGCCACAATTTTTTTGACATTATTCAATACAGAAATTAAATGATCTTTTTTCTCCAGCGAGACAGTTACAATCAAATTTAAAGTATGAGCTATGCATGTCAAGTGTCCGGATTGAGTAAACTTTTCCCTAATTACTTTAGTAATATTAGCAGCATTATCTGAAATAATAGCCACAATATTTGAAGTCTTCCATTCATCGCACATATCTTCTAATATTTTTCCTAAATACTCAGCATCATGATTTTCGTGCAAATCTTTAATCCCCGTGATTGTTAATTGAAGGGCATTATTATAAATATAATGAGAACCGACTCCCATATAGTTTTGGGTATTTGTAGTTTCTGTTCAGACATCACAAGTGAGGCTTACAGCGTCTAAATTTGCGAATTTATTTTCAACTGCTGATGTTAAAACGTCATATTTATTATGATGATGTTTCCGATCCTTGGTGACAATTTAATATTCAAAAAACCTCAGAGGAATAGGATCAGGATAAGTTAATTAAAACTCATATTTATTTGCGACGTTTCAGCTTTTATTAAGCCTTCCTCAGGCAGTCTGAAAAAATGTATCTCAACAATAATTTACAAAATACAATCAATATTAAAACAATAGTCGTACAAAAACACACCATAAATAGTTGTTTTAACAATGTCAGTCTTATAATCATAGATGTGGATCAAGAATCTATGGTTATCTGCCGGTTACATGTGCTGTCACTTGCTATTGCATTTGCTATCATTTACTATATCATTTGGTATCATTTTTTGCCATATACTACCCTCATCTGTCCTCATCCTCCGTGATGATTCAAGTATGAAAATACAAACTTTATACTTGAAGTGAATAAATTTTCTAAAAATATTAATTGAGAGTTTGTAGGCTTGACTAGGAGCGTCAGATTACCATAGAATTATATGTTGGTGTCATTCGACGTGGTGTCGTTTTTCACGAACGTACCTAAGCAACTGGTTAATCGTATCATAGAGGAAAATTGGAACTGGTTCAGCGATACTGTGAAAATGAGTAAAAATGTTTTCCTGGAGTTGGTAAATGTCTGTTTTAATCTTGAATATTTTCGTTTTAATAGTGATTTTTATTTACAAATTGATGGTACGAGCATGGAAGGTCCAACGAGTCCAGCTCTGGCTAATATTGTCATGCAATATGCATTTGAGGTTACGTGCTTGAAACTTTACGTAGATGACACTTTCATGGCTATTCCTAGAGAAGAGGAGCAGAGTCTGCTTGAGAACTTCAATGCCATTGAGGACAAAATCTAGTTTACAATGGAGGTTGAAATAGATGGGAGCTTGCCATTTCTTGATGTGATGATTTCCAGAGAATGTCATGGGACCTTGACCACGAACTGGTACACTAAACCAACGAGCTCAGGTACGTTACTGAATTTCGTGTCGAATCATCCGGTGAACCAAAAAATGCCAGTAGCTCTGGGTCTTCTTCATAGAGCTGTCAACTTGAGCAATGAGAGACATCATCAAGAAAATATGACCAAGGTTAGAGACATTTTGAAGAGTAACGGTTATCCTTTGGCATTTGTTGGAATGTGTATCAACAAATTTAATGATAATAAAGATACAGGTAGAGGACGTGCTACCAGGTATTTTTTCAGACTTCCATACATTAGTGGTGTGACTCAAAACATCTTGAAGGGCTTCCATAGCACGGAATGGAGACCGGCGGGTTATAATTTGAGGACTATTGGAATGTTACACTCTAAACTGAAAGACAAGTTGGATAAAGGGATGATGTCGGAGTTGGTATATTGAATACCGTGCAGTTGTCATAAGTTATATGTGGGATAGACTAAACAATGGTTGAGTAACAGAGTCTATCAACACTGTATGGACTGCATGCATTTAACGTACGTTAAATTCTGGCATTCATGCGTTGACTGGTCATTCACCACAATAGGCGTTTCACACACATCATTACAGTTATCATTCTTTTCAATCGGTACTGTATTTTAACACAACTTAGTTACATCCGTAGACTCACGTGTCACACCTAGCATAACCCGTTCCTTCTCTGTTTCTCTATCTACATAGTTTTCACTACAAGCTCTCATTTGATTAACATGTCTTTTCCAAGTCGACACACCAGTATCAACTAGATACGTAACAGGCGTTAATTGAGAGTTAATAGTCGTAACTAGCCATGAACCCGTTCGATAATATTTGACCATGACCTGTGAGCCACCTTCAAAGTTGACCATTCGATTACTAGTGTAACAACGCCTTTGTGCACCTAACTTCTTCTTAATATGTTCTCGAACATCCGGTCTAATTAAATCTAATATAGGTCTAAACTTACGACCCATTTGTAATTCCGCAGGACTTACTCCTGTAGTCGCATGAAGAGTTGCTCGATAATAAAACAAGTATTTCGCTAGTGCTTTATTTTTATCATACCCAGATTTTAACATTTTTCAAATTTATTTTTAAAAGATCTAACTGCATTCTCAGCAGCTCCGTTAGACGCTGGGTAATATGTTGCTGTTTTAATGTGGACAACTCCATATTTATTAACAAATTCTGCGAATTCTGCTGAAGCAAAAGTAGGTCCATTATCAGAAACAATTTTATATGGAAGGCTCCAAGTAGCAAAATAATCTTTTAAAACGAAGACAGTTGTTTTGGTTGTGATGTCTCTAACAGCATGTATATCCATCCATTTCAAAAACGCGTCAATAATTACTAAATACATTTGTGATTTAATAGGTCCAACAAAATCTAAATGAAGCCTATGGTTAGGTGAATCGGGCCAGCTCCAAGAACCCTGGTTAAAAAAGAGAATTAAAGAGGATTAAAAATTTTTTTAATCCTTTTTAATTCTCTTCAGAGAATTGAATAGAATTGAGGAGAATTCATATTTAGAAATTTTTAATACTTTTTAATTCTCTTCAGAGAATTAAATAAAATTGAGGAGAATTCATATTTAGAAATTTTTAATACTTTTTAATTCTCTTCAGAGAATTAAATAGAATTGAGGTGAATTCATATTTAGAAATTTTTAATACTTTTTAATTCTCTTCAGAGAATTAAATAGAATTGAGGAGAATTCATATTTAGAAATTTTTAATACTTTTTAATTCTCTTCAGAGAATTAAATAAAATTGAGGAGAATTCATATTTAGAAATTTTTAATACTTTTTAATTCTCTTCAGAGAATTAAATAAAATTGAGGAGAATTCATATTTAGAAATTTTTAATACTTTTTAATTCTCTTCAGAGAATTAAATAAAATGGAGGAGAATTCATATTTAGAAATTTTTAATACTTTTTAATTATTTTCAGAGAATTAAATAGAATTAAGGAGAATTCATGTTTAGAAATTTCCAATACTTTTTATTTCCCTTCAGAGAATTCGAATAGATTAATAGCTATTCCCAAGGAATATATGTATATATATATATATATATATATATATATATATATATATATATATATATATATATATATTTAGTACGTGGTGCAGGGTATACTGCGCCACTACCAGTAGGTACTTCGCACTCTGCTACGTAAAGTTCACTTGGTAGCAGTGGAGTGCTGACTGACAATAACGTTCACTGCATGCGCTTTTAACACTTCTACTATAAGTGTCCATATCCAAGAAGCCCACACGCTCTAGCGGTGAGCGCAGAACTATCTTTCGCTCACTTACTCGCTCCCGCCGGATTGTCGGTCCGGCGAGAGTCCCACGATCACTCTTACATTTTTTTCCCGTTGCCTTTTTCCTTTTAAATACTTTTTTTTCCATAAATTTCTCCATAGAAAGAAATAAAATTTCACGTATAAAATTATTATTTTTTTCCCAAAATAAAATTTTTCTATATATAAAATTACAATTTATTACTATTTTGTTTTTTTAAAGTTAAAAAGAAAAATAATTTCTTTTTGTTATGGATACAACTCTCTCGAATTTTCAGCAGGAACAGAAATTGCAACATTAGTTTGAAATAAAAATAAATAAGTTAGAATTAAACTTTTTCGAATCCTCTTTCATTCTCTCGAATTCTCCGCGAGAACAGAAATTCTAAGTCATTTTAGAATTAAAAAAAATTATTTAGGATTAGACTTTTTCCGATCGTCTTTTATTCTCTTGAATCCTCCGCGAGAACAGAAATTCCAAGTCATTTTAGAATTAAAAAAAATTATTTAGGATTAGACTTTTTCCAATCGTCTTTTATTCTCTTAAATCCTCCGCGAGAACAGGAATTCAATATTATATTAGAATTAGAAAGAATTAAATTTTTTTAATCCTCTTTCATTCTCTTGAATCCTCCGCGAAAACATAAATTGAAATATTATTTAAAAATTAAAGAGAATTAGTTAGAATTAAACTTTTCCCAATCCTCCTCTATTCTCTCGAATCCTTCGCGAGATCGGAAATTGAATATTATTTTAGAATTAAAGAGAACTATTTAGGAATAGACTTTTTCCAATCGTTTTTTATTCTCTTGAATCTTCCACGAGAACAGGAATTCAATATTATTTTAGAGTTAAAAAGGATTAGTTTGAATTAAACTTTTTCCAATCCTCTTTTATCCTCTGAAATTCTCCGCGAGATCCGAAATTGAATATTATTTTAGAAATAAAAAGGATTAGTTAGAATTAAACTTTTTTCAAACCTCTTTCATCCTTCTGAATTCTCCGCGAGATCAGGAATTGCAATATTATTTTAGAATTAAAAAAGATTACTTGGAATTAAACTTTTTTTTATCCTCTTTTATCCTCTTGAATTCTCCGCGAGATCAGAAATTGCAATATTATTATAGAATTAAAAAGGATTAGTTAGAATTAAACTTTTTTTTATCCGCTTGAATTCTCCGCGAGATCAGAAATTGAATATTATTATAGAATTAAAAAGGATTAGTTAGAATTAAACTTTTTTCAATCCTCTTTTATCCTCTTGAATTCTCCGCGAGATCCGAAATCGAATATTATTTTAGAATTAAAAAGGATTAGTTAGAATTAAACTTTTTTCAATCCTCTTTTATCCTCCTGAATTCTCCGCGAGATCAGAAATTGCAATATTATTTTAGAATTAAAAAGGATTAGTTAGAATTAAACTTTTTCCAATCCTCTTTCATTCTCTTGAATCCTCCGCGAAAACATAAATTAAAATATTATTTAAAAATTAAAGAGAATTAGTTAGAATTAAACTTTTCCCAATCCTCCTCTATTCTCTCGAATCCTTCGCGAGATCGGAAATTGAATATTATTTTAGAATTAAAGAGAATTATTGAGGAATAGACTTTTTCCAATCGTTTTTTATTCCCTTGAATCTTCCACGAGAACAGGAATTCAACATTATTTTAGAATTAAAAAGGATTAGTTTGAATTAAACTTTTTCCAATCCTCTTTTATCCTCTTGAATTCTCCGCGAGATCCGAAATTGAATATTATTTTAGAATTAAAAAGGATTAGTTAGAATTAAACTTTTTCCAATCCTCTTTTATCCTCTTGAATTCTCCGCGAGATCCGAAATCGAATATTATTTTAGAATTAAAAAGGATTAGTTAGAATTAAACTTTTTTTTATCCTCTTGAATTCTCCGCGAGATCAGAAATGGAATATCATTTTAGAATTAAAAAGGATTAGTTACAATTAAATTTTTTCCAATCCTCTTTTATCCTCTTGAATTCTCCGCGAGATCCGAAATCGAATATTATTTTAGAATTAAAAAGGACTAGTTAGAATTAAACTTTTTTCAATCCTCTTTTATCCTCCTGAATTCTCCGCGAGATCAGAAATTGCAATATTATTTTAGAATTAAAAAGGATTAGTTAGAATTAAACTTTTTCCAATCCTCTTTTATCCTCTTGAATTCTCCGCGAGATCCGAAATCGAATATTATTTTAGAATTAAAAAGGATTAGTTAGAATTAAACTTTTTTCAATCCTCTTTTATCCTCCTGAATTCTCCGCGAGATCAGAAATTGCAATATTATTTTAGAATTAAAAAGGATTAGTTAGAATTAAACTTTTTCCAATCCTCTTTTATCCTCTTGAATTCTCCGCGAGATCCGAAATCGAATATTATTTTAGAATTAAAAAGGATTAGTTAGAATTAAACTTTTTTCAATCCTCTTTTATCCTCCTGAATTCTCCGCGAGATCAGAAATTGCAATATTATTTTAGAATTAAAAAGGATTAGTTAGAATTAAACTTTTTCCAATCCTCTTTTATCCTCTTGAATTCTCCGCGAGATCCGAAATCGAATATTATTTTAGAATTAAAAAGGATTAGTTAGAATTAAACTTTTTTCAATCCTCTTTTATCCTCCTGAATTCTCCGCGAGATCAGAAATTGCAATATTATTTTAGAATTAAAAAGGATTAGTTAGAATTAAACTTTTTCCAATCCTCTTTTATCCTCTTGAATTCTCCGCGAGATCCGAAATCGAATATTATTTTAGAATTAAAAAGGATTAGTTAGAATTAAACTTTTTCCAATCCTCTTTTATCCTCTTGAATTCTCCGCGAGATCCGAAATCGAATATTATTTTAGAATTAAAAAGGATTAGTTAGAATTAAACTTTTTTCAATCCTCTTTTATCCTCCTGAATTCTCCGCGAGATCAGAAATTGCAATATTATTTTAGAATTAAAAAGGATTAGTTAGAATTAAACTTTTTCCAATCCTCTTTTATCCTCTTGAATTCTCCGCGAGATCCGAAATCGAATATTATTTTAGAATTAAAAAGGATTAGTTAGAATTAAACTTTTTTCAATCCTCTTTTATCCTCCTGAATTCTCCGCGAGATCAGAAATTGCAATATTATTTTAGAATTAAAAAGGATTAGTTAGAATTAAACTTTTTCCAATCCTCTTTTATCCTCTTGAATTCTCCGCGAGATCCGAAATCGAATATTATTTTAGAATTAAAAAGGATTAGTTAGAATTAAACTTTTCAATCCTCTTTTATCCTCCTGAATTCTCCGCGAGATCAGAAATTGCAATATTATTTTAGAATTAAAAAGGATTAGTTAGAATTAAACTTTTTCCAATCCTCTTTTATCCTCTTGAATTCTCCGCGAGATCAGAAATTGCAATATTATTTTAGAATTAAAAAGAATTAGTTAGTATTAAAAATATTTAATCCTTTTTTATTCTTTTTAATCCTAAAATGATAAAAATTTGGAGGAGAATTAAAAAGGATTCATTTCAGTTTCGATTTGAATTCTCCGGAGAATTAAGAGTATTAGAGAGTATTAAGTAGTATTAAAAATGTGTGCTTTTTTAATCCTCTTTAATTCTCTTTTTTAACCAGGGAATGTAGTTGAACTCTAGGCGGGTTATCCGCGTTTTCCAGACAAAACTTGCAAGACTTACTTATTTCTTCAATATCAGAGTCAATGTTTGGCTCCCACACGAACGACCTAGCCATAACCTTCATTTTAACAATACCAAAGTGTATACTATGTAATTCCTTTAACATCTGTTTTTGTAAAGCTTTGGGTACCACGACACGATGGCCCCACATAATACAGTCAGTTTCAATTGATAATTCACGAGCTCTATTTTTATATGGTATTAATTCATTATCAACTTTACTTGGCCAGCCATTCTTAATAAATTGAGTAATCAACTGTAGCACTCTATCTTTACAAAACTCCCTAATTAATGTCTCATAATCAATAGGTATTACGTCATCTAATACATAACTCAGATACGTGTACTCGAGCGACTGAACTTCCTGGTTATCAATCGTCTCAAATTCAGACTCAACAGAACTATTACAAGCTCTAGACAGAAAATCAGCAATTTTATTATCGATTCCCTTAATATATTTAATTACTAAATTATACCCCAATAAAATTACAGCCCACCTTTAGAGTCGACTAGCTGCCATGACTGGGATTCCCTTTTTAGGTCCAAAAATATATATTAAGGGCTTGTGATCGGTTTCTAACACGAAATGTTACCCATACAGGTATTGGTGAAATGTCTTGACTGCAAAAATAATTGCTGAAGCTTCTTTGTCAATTTGAGAATAACCTCTTTCGCTTTCGCCAATGATCTTGAAGCAAAAGCAATTGGTCGATCGATCTTATTAGGTAAAGCTTGAGCAATGACTGCATTAAGACCGTATGGAGACGCGTCGCACGTGACTTTAACTGGCAATTCTGGGTTATAATGCATTAACACTTCTTGCGAGCATAGGTAAGTCTTAACTTCATCAAACGCTACTTGTTGTGCTCTACTCCAGAACCAGGCATAATCCTTTTTCAACAGTTTGTCCAATAGTTCAACAACACTCGAATAGTTTCGATATAACAGGGGCACTGTTACCTTGATCGTCCTTAAATTCTTTTTTAAGGGCACCACTGGAAGAATTAAACGGTCTTCCAGAACCGGTTCTTGATAATCAGGGTCGGTGTAAATTTTAATTGTAAGAGAAGGAAGAGGAAGGATAAATTTCTAAATAAATTAGATTTATTTAATATGACAATTTTCACCTTTATTTATTTTATAAACCTTGTAAATAAAACTTCAATCTTATAAATCTAATAACCTTATGACCTTATAACTTATAAACCTTATTCCTTATGAACCTTTAGACCTTTAAACTAGGGGTGTGCGAATATCATTCGAATCGAATCGAATCGAATAGTAACATTCGATTCGAAATTCGAATCGAATATTCGAATTATTCGAATAATTCGAATAGTTCAAATAATTGTCTCGTGCTCTTAAATTAATCGATTTCGATGAAAAAGTTGTCTTGTTCGAGTGTATTTGACTCAATTTGAATATTTTTTTCATAGAATTCATGATTAAAATAATAAAAATTTTATTGTTAAAAAAGAGTCATCCGGTCATATCCGGAATGAGAAGGTAAATTTTGTATTTTGATTAAAAAATTCCTTTCTACATACATTAAATAAAAAATGCTAAGAGGCAAAATTTTGAAAAATTTTCCATGTCAGAAAGTCTGCAATAACTATTTCATCTGCGAATTTTTCTTCATGTATTATCCGAATTTTACAGACATAGTTCAAACTTTGTAGTATATTTAAGACACATCATTGAACTATGTTATAGCAGTCCAAATTAAAGCTTATTTAGGGGAAAGGGGAGGGGGTCGGAAAAACGGAGTATGCTAGGCAAAACGGAGTACTCCCAAAATTTTATTAAAAAAATTTTTATTTTTTAAATGTTTTTTAAACATTCCTAAAATTGTTTTGAATATTTTTTGTTAAACTTTTTCAAAAATCTAGTGTCAGTCAAAAAATGTTAAAGGCTTTTGTTTCATGATAAAAGCCAATAAAAATTTTTTTTTCTTTCCTTTGCATCCAATAATTGTGTAAAACATAATTTTTCTTTATGAATATTACTTAATATGCAGAAATTTTTTTTTTCATTTTTTTTTAAGGGTGTCCCATTTTGCCAGTGAAAGGGAAAATTTTTTTAATTCGAATCTATCGAAAAGGAAAGATTATTTTCGTCAGCAGGAGATATGATAACCCAGAAAATAACTTCTTTAATACTAGAATCAGTATCTTATTTAATTTTTCTACATTAAAATGTAACAAAAAATGAAAGAAAAATCTTAATAAATACGACGAATACAAATTCTTTTTTAATTCAATAATTAGTTTATTATTTGGTTTGAATTCAGAGTATTCGAATTTTTATTATTTTAGCCATGAATTCTATGAAAAAAATATTCAAATTGAATCAAATACACTCGAACAAGACAACTTTTTCATCGAAATTGAGTAATTTAAGAGTACGAGACAATTATTTAAACTATTCGAATTATTCGAATAATTCGAACTATTCGATTCGAAATTCGAATCGAATAATTCGATTCGATTCGAGACGAATTATTCGTAAATTCGAATATTCGCACACCCCTAATTATAAACTATTATTTATAAGTATAAAATACCTCAACGTATTTTCTTACATTGAATCAACTATAAAACAAAATATTGTATGATCAATCATCACACTTGAATAATTTTTTTCTTAAAATCTACATTTATTAAGCTATCACAACCATTTACTTGATTAAAAAAGATTTTATCTGATTATATATGAGTATAATGATTATATATAAGATCATATATAATTATATATAATCATATATGGAATTATATATGATTATACATGGTCATACATGGAATTATATATAATCATATATGAACCTATATATAATTAGATCTGATCAGATCTAACTGATGAAAGCAAGGTATAATCATATATAAGCCTAGATATGATCAGGTCTAGTTTTATATAAGTCTTTATATAATTAGATCTAATCAGATCTAACTGATGAAAGCAAGGTATAATCATATATAAGCCTAGATATGATCATGTCTAATTATATATAAGTCTATATATAATTAGATCTGATCAGGCTCCAATGATATGAAATCTATAAATATTTAATTACATAGAGGTAGGGGGGAGGGGGGCAAAGCGGGGTACTTAACGAAAAACTATGGTTCCAAGGATTCAAATACGCTAAATCTTTTTGTTTTCAATGATATGCGAAGTAAATAAACAAAAATTTCAGTTGCCGTTGAAACAAAAAATTGTCACTTTGGCGGGCAAAATAGGGTATCCACTAAAAAAGTCCAAAAAAAAAATTTCTGCATATTAAAAAAAATTGATCAAATTAAATTTTTTTGTGAGCAATTTTCATAACGAAACATTTCATCTTACACGATTACTGGATGCAAAAGCAGAAAAAAAACTTTTTACTGGTTTTTATCATAAATCAAAAGCCATCAATATTTTTTGACTAAAAGTCGATTTTTGAAAAAGTTCAACAATAATATTTAAAATATTACTCAATTATGTTTACAAAAGTGATTTTTGAATAATTAAAAATAAACTTTTCTCTTATGAAATTTCGGGGGTACCCCGTTTTACCTACCCTACCCTTTTTGCGTCCCCTTCCCCTACATGGGTATATATTAGACTGTGTCAAAATAAGTTTTTTTTATTTTTTTTTGATTGGACCGATCTTTTAAGTTTCTTCACTATAAAAAAAAAAATTCTCCTAAAGTTTGAGCTCAATATCTCAAAAATTGAGCTGGCGCAAAGGGGGGTCTCCTTTCCCATTTAAATAACATGGGAAAATTTTTTTTTTTTTTTATTTTTAAAATAACGACACGAAGAAAATTTTTTTTTCAATTTTGCTTTTGACTATCTTACAGGAAATTTAATTCTCTACAAAATTGTCCATGTCCATTTTTTTTCTAAACTCAACAGGAACGAAGTTACAGAGGGCCGAAGAGGAGGAAGAAAATAATTAATCAATTAATAACAGAAAAAAATTTCTTATTTTAACTTGTCAATTAATTAACTCGATATTCTTTGTTATTCACCGAAAATTTTTGAATTCAACATTATTTCGAATTAATAACAAAACAAAATTTAGAGTAAAACAGAAATTAATTACAATTTGTTTAATAAATATATTAATTGCAATTAATTTCTGTTTTACTCTAAATTTTGTTTTGTTATTAATTCGAAATAATGTTGAATTCAAAAATTTTCGGTGAATAACAAAGAATATTGAGTTAATTAATTGATAAGTTAAAATAAGAAATTTTTTTCTGTTATTAATTGATTAATTATTTTCTTCCTCCTCTTCGGCCCTCTGTAACTTCGTTCCTGTTGAGTTTAGAAAAAAAATGGACATGGACAATTTTGTAGAGAATTAAATTTCCTATAAGATAGTCAAAAGCAAAATTGAAAAAAAAATTTTCTTCGTGTCGTTATTTTAAAAATAAAAAAAAAAAAATTTTCCCATGTTATTTAAATGGGAAAGGAGACCCCCCTTTGCGCCAGCTCAATTTTTGAGATATTGAGCTCAAACTTTAGGAGAATTTTTTTTTTTATAGTGAAGAAACTTAAAAGATCGGTCCAATCGAAAAAAAATAAAAAAAACTTATTTTGACACAGTCTAGTATATATATGACATAATGTGACAATTTTAATATCAATGTTATTAAATTTTTATTTTGTCAACTATCAATCAAACTTACATCCCCATTACTTGAAAAATATTTAAAGGTTTCGACAGCTATTCAAAAGTATAAATCGATATCGATTTATATATGGATATTTATAAATTTATAGATAAAAAGATTTGATTATTTCTATCTGATGAATTCTATCGTAATTTATGTACAAAACCAAATTCATCATTAGGTGCATTATTTAAGTAGGATGTATCAATTTGATTGTTTGAGTTAAGTTATATCAGAAACTTTCTTTATTGTAAGTTCATAACAGGGTAGAGGATCAGACTACCGTCCAGCGATTACCAAAGTTAAGCAGCATCGACGTGGATCAATAATTGAATGGGTGACCCCTTAGTATAAAAATAGTTAACCAATTGGGAAACTTAGAATTCTGATACGCCAACTGGTGGCTAAAGCTATAACTACTCAAAGTAGGCTAAATCATGAATGTTTACATGTGTCTATACGTCTATCAGCTAATATAAATAATAAATACTTAATTGTCTTTATAATTATTGTGTTCCTATGAATTAAAAAATTGTTTTCGTTCAATTAAAAAAACATTTCGAATTTATAAACATGGAATTTCCATCAAAAATAAGTAAATGTAACATATATTGTTTGTATGGTTGTAAAAGTCGTGATTCTAAAAATGACAGTGTACATTTTTCAATGTTCGTCAAAAAATTGCAAACGTGGTTACTTTGAAAAATAAAATGGATCAAGAAGATAAATTCGACCGTTTTGATAATTGCTGACATAAATAAAACAGTTTTGCTACCACGTGCTTGTATGAACTATCAAACCAACTTAACAAGAAAAACTCATACCCACGATCCTTCCACTTTTGAGAACTTGAACATTTATTTTATCCGGATCATCTCGAATACTTGATCATTGAAGACAAAAAGTAATGAGTGTAAATGCAGTAGACATCAAACAAATTTAAAATTATTAATAAATAGAATAAATAATTAATAAAATAAAATTTTTTTAAAACACGCATTTAAAAAATTTTGAAATTAATAAGTGCATTTTTATAAATATTAATTTTTAAATTAGTTACTCCATTTATTTATGATTTTTAATTTATCTAATGTCTGCTACATTTACACTCGTAAAAAGTAATAATTTTTAAACACTTATTGTCTTCACTAACTTTACCAAAGTTCAACAAGTGTCCGTGATTTATTATATTTCCATCACCGGTAAAATTTTTATTTTGAAGTGTTCCACTAATAAATTGATAAGTGTCTTGAATTGACACCCGCATTATTTATTGTAGTAATCTTTAACACTTATAATGATTTAAATAAATTATCAAAACATAAATAAGCCAGTTGATTTTGTATAGTAAACATTCAGAGTAGCCTACTGTGATTAGTTTATTTTTCGGCCACCAGATGACTTATATCTAAGCCACGCCCATTCTAAGGTTCCCAATAGTAATTTTTTTTTTTTTTTCAATTTAACTTTAACCAACATTCATATTAATGAAAACAATAAATCCTAATTTAATTACTTAATTAATAATTTTCAGATATTTTCAATGAGCTTTTAAAAATGACTATATTCGTTCATGCATGATTATATCTAATCATATATGATAATATATGATCAGATCTGGCCAATTTTCAGATCTGATTATATATGGACTCATATATAATTATATATAATTATACAAAATCTTTTTTTATCGGGTAATCATTATTTTAATGTGTAAACATCGCAAATACGTTGGTATACTTTACACTTTATTTTAAGTTCGTATGCTTTATCACATGTAAATAGATTGTTTCAGACAGACATCTACCCGGGGAAAAAGGTTTAGATCTGACCACATATAATTATATCTGATCAGATCTGACAAAATAGATCTGGCCAGATCTTTAAATTGTCTCTATCTGGCGAGATCTGGCCAGATCTGATCAGATATAATTATATGTGGTCAGATCTGAACCTTTTTCCCCGGTGATCCCTACTAAAAAAAATATTTAATTGTGAAAAAAAATAAGATAATTTCAATTCAATCCGAAATGTAATCTGATATATTAGAAACTTTACTTAGAGGAATTACAAATGATTATAATTAATTAAAAAATACCAGTCACTGCTGGGCTCGAACCTGCATCCTTCCGATTCAAAGTCTTTGATGCTATCCACTGCGCTGACCTACGTGTGTGATCGCGTGAGTGTAAATAACTACATATGAACAATTTTCAATAATAATACAATGTATACATGATTATATCTGAGCAGATATAATAAGATCTGATTATGTTAAGTGTTGTATTTAGTTCAGATATAGTTATATCTGATCAGATCTTACGAGATGTACGCAGATCTGACCAGACATGAACAATTATCTATAAAAGTAAGACGTATACATGGTTATATCTGAGCAGATATAATAAGATCTGATCAAATGAAATGTTCGATTTAGTTCAGATATAGTTATATCTCATCAGATCTCAGGAGATATACGCAGATCTGACCAGATATAATCATGCCTCATATTAAATTTAGCCCAGATCTAATTATATCTGATTAGATCTAACCGGATATAACCAGTGGTCGGTCAGATATAATGAGATCTGATCATGTCTAAATATTAGATCTGATCAGATATAAATAGATCTGCCAAGATAAAATTTTATCTGGTCAGATATAATTATATCTTAGCAGATCTAAATCATTTTCCCCGGGTAACATGAAATTATGCTTAATTATTCATTTTTTGTTCGTATGCTTCATTACATTTGAATATTTCATCTTAGACTTAAACATCTAGCATAAAATTATGTTTAATTATTCATTCATTAAACTCTAGTAAATCAATTGATTCTACAAGATTAGCATGATCGTTATCCTTATCATTGCTTTTATAAATATGACACTTTGAAAGATTTTTCACTATTAGAGTTTTCAATTTTTCATACAACACCCACACCCACATTTTCATTCATGTCCATCGAAACGTCTTCCATTTTCATTGCAGTCAGTTGCCTCCACTACATTTCTATTAAATCACGGTCAGCATCCTTTGCTAAATTCAATAAATAAAGTTAATTAAACTATTTTTAAATGAAAATAATTTATTATAATTAAATACTAGTACCTGCCAAGGCCCAAGGCAATTCACTAATCGATATAATTGATGTTTGAGACAAACAATATTTTGGTGAAAAGTATCGAATTCGTTTAATCACCATTAAGTTATTTGGTAACCGTTTCACTAGTTCATCACACGACTTCACTATAAGTAAAGTAGCCTGTTCTTTAATGTCTTTAACTACTGTTGGAGTCACAGTCTTTTTTTTTTTTGTATGAGCCATAAAACGGTCACCAAAATCTCAAGCTTCAATAGGCAATAACGAGCTACTGAACTCAGAAAAAGTTTATGATAAAGCTAGCTTTATAGCAGCAATGTCCGTAGAGTGAAGCATCTCGCGGTCATCATCAGGCGCTATCGATTTTATATACCATGGTTCAAAAATCCTTCTTGTTAATGAAACTAATAAAATTTTTAAATCAGCAAACAGCTTAGTGATGTCTGCATTGGTCCGTTGAAATGCAGCATTTACTTTTGTGACCTTTTTCAAAATATTATCCAAGAAGAGCAAGTACAAATAATTAGAATCATCATTATTCATTTTCGCTACTGTGGGTGCTGTATAACATTTTTCTTTTGATGACTTAGAAACTTCGTTAAAAAATTTTTTCAAAGTATCCTACTGATTTAAATTTGATGAGATAGCTTCATGCCAAGCTAACCAACGGGTATTGGACAAAGTTACTAACTTCAGTGGCTTACTTGTATTTATTCTTTTATAAACCTCAGTGTAGGTCAATTTCCGGAGTAGTGAGTGAGCAAACCAATTTCTTGTCTCACGTAATAGAAACTCGAAATTCGATGGTAACTTCTTGCAAGCTTTAGATGCGCATAAATTCAAAGTATGACAGCTACATTTGATCAATTGTAGATAAGGGAATTCTTGTTTTAGTAACGTATATAAGCTTTCATTTACTCCACAAAGATTTAATGCACCATCTGTGCCGATACCGACCCAAATTTCAAGCTATAAGCCAATAGGTTTTATAAAATTTTAAAAATTTTCATGGAGTCTTTTTGCCGTTGCCGAACCAACCTCATTAAAACCAAGGAAATTAGTACACATTAGGGTGTTTCATATTTAGGCGATATTTTGTTTTTTTCTGTCCTACCTGAAAAACTAACAATTTATAGAACAAAAAAAATATTCCCACTTGAAAAAAAATTTTAAGTCAATTAGAGGCTTTACTCATCGAAAAATTCGACTTCCCATTTAAATAACATAAGAAAAAAATTTTTTCTTAGTTTAGAATGTTTTACCTCGGCAATGGCTCAATGTACGAATAAGCCCAGCATACATTTTTGTAGGGAATTGAACGCTCTACAAAAAAAGTCTCTTATGATTTCTTGATAAATTCATCTGTTCAAAAGTTCTTGGACCTCGAAGTTAAGTTAGAGTAAATTTCGAGATCTTTTTACTTTTCCGAACTAGAAAACAATGCAGAATTTGAAAAAAAATTATCAATGATAATTTGCAGGGAATAAAATTGTCAACAAAAAATATTTGTGACATTTTATCATAAGTCCTATAGTTTCGCCGGAAAAGTAAAAAGATCTCAAAATTTACTTTTAACTTCGAGGTCCAATAACTTTTGAACAGATGAATTTATCAAAAAATCATAAGAGACTTTTTTTGTAGAGCGTTCAATTCCCTACAAAAATGTATGCTGGGCTTATTCGTACATTGGGCCACTGCCGAGGTAAAACATTCTAAACTAAAAAAAAATTTTTTCCTATGTTATTTAAATGGGAAATCGAATTTTTCGATGAGTGAAGCCTCTAATTGACTTAGAATTTTTTTTCAAGCGGGAATATTTTTTTTGTTCTGTAAATTGTTAGTTTTTCAGGTAGGACAGAAAAAAACAAAATATCGCCTAAATATGAAACACCCTAGTACACATACTGTTTATCTTTTTACTGTAGTAACGTATACAATACGCCATATATTTAACTGTATAGGAATCGAAAATCATTAATGAAGAAGCGGCTTTTAAATTTTTATTCCCGATTATGTTCTATGTAATAAATGTATTGAGGCAGAAATCAATATCGGTAATCAAAATCAAGGTTTGAATGAGTTTTGACTTAGGTCAGAGTAATAATATATGAAATATCCGAGAAAATTATTAAAAACTGAGTTTTTTCAATTTCTTGCTGACAATACGATTAAATCTAAAGAACAAGTTAGATGACATTATACGATTATCGAAAGAGACTATAAAGAGAAAGAGTTGGTATGATTTCAAACTCATTTTAGCACATGATATTTTAATTTATCCGAAAAAAATAACATTTTATGTTATTTGTTTAACTTTTAAGCGCCGATATCTTTTAAATTAATTCACCGATTTAGACGTCCGACGTAGCGATCGGCGCATTTTCTTGAATTCTTGAGCTGATTAAAATTTGGAATCGATTGGTTCAGCGATTTCGAAAATATTACAAAAACCCGTTTTTCACCATTTCTTTCTCCAAAGGTGTCTTTCGAACGCATTCTTCAATTGAAACGGTTGAGGTGGCAATCGACGCGATTTATTGGGTTCTAAAGCCGATCAAATTTTGAAATTGACTTATCCAGTCGTTCTTGAGAAATTTCAGAAATACTAAAAAAAATTTTTTTTTTAATTCTTTCGACAACGGTTTTTCTTGAACGGATGAACCGATGTTGATGGTTAAGGTCGCATTCGACACGGCTTATAAAGTTCTAGAGCTAATTAGATTTTGAAGTCGATCGTTCAACTCGTATCTGAAAAATCAATAAAAAACTAAAAAAAAAAAATTTTTTTTTCCGTAATTCGCAAATATTTTCGAGTCTACTTCATCAAATGATCTGAAATCCTTAGGAAAGTTGATGGTTAACAAGCTCTTTCGATTGCCACCTTAACTATTCAAATCGGTTAAATAGTTAAAAAGTTGTAGACCATTCACACACATATACATTCACACATATATACATTAGGGTGTCCGTTCTTTCCCAAATCGATTTTTATTTACCGATCGCCCCCTGAAATTTTAGTTTATGACCTTAAAAAAAATATCCAACACAAACAGGCTCTTAATTTTTACATTAAACCGTGCCGAAATCATTTTATATTTCTCATTTAAATAACATGGGATTTTTAGACTTTTGACTTTTAATTTTTTTTCTCAGAAACAAATGATAGTCAAAATTTGATCGAAGCTTAATTATGCTAGCATAATCTGACAGAAACTTGAACGCTCTACAAAAAATCTGGGCATCGGTTGACCCTGCGGGCCAGCCCCAAAACTTCCCGCTGTTTTCGAGCTCAAAGAGCTCAAAAACATCGTTGTAAATACATTTTCGAGCTCTTCGAGCTCGAAAATACTTTTGCATGCCATTAATTTCGAAAAAAACAGTTTTTAGCATTTATTTCTCCCGCAATAACTCTCAAACGAATTATCCGATTTTTAAGTTTGAGGTGGCAATCGACGCGTTTTAATAGATTCTAAAGCTCATTAGATTTTTAGATTTTTTGGTTGAGTCGTTTCAAAGATATTCGCAAAAAGCTGTTTTTACCTATTTCTTTCTCCAACGATAACTCTCGAACGAATTATGCGATTTTGGTGTTTGAGGTGGCAATCGACGCGTTTTATTAAGTTCTAGAGCTGATTAGATTTTGAAGTCGATCGTATAAGTCGTTTCTGAGAAATCGATAAAAAACTAAAAAAAAAAAATTTTTTTTTTTCGTAAATGGCCAATATCTTCGAGTCTACTTGGTCAAATGATCTGAAATTTTCAGAAAAGTTGATGGCCAAGAAGCTCTTTCGATTGCCGCTTTAACCATCCAAATCGGTTTATTAGTTAAAAAGTTATCAAGAGTTTACATACATACATACACACACACACACACACATACACACACACACACACACACCCACACACACACACACACACACACACACACATACATACAGACACTCGGACATCATTCTAAAAATAGTCAGAATAGCTTCCTAGGACCTCAAAACGTCGACATCTGATGAAAACTCGATTTTCGGAAATCGGGGTGAAAACAATAACTTCCCGAAATTTTTGAAAATCATCGATTTTCTAAGCGGGAAGTTAAAAAGTTCTCTTATGAATTTTCGATAAAATAACTCCTTCAAAAGTTATTTAATGTTAAACTTGTGTTGGTTATCAATTCTCTATAATATTTTCAATTCTATTTTCATTTGTTACCTTTTTTGGCTATAAAATCGTTGAAATAAAAGATAATAATTATTATCACCAGAGTACCGATGATTATTTAGGTAAATTTCATGGTTTAAAGAGAAAATCAAGGGAAAGATAACATTGTTTTATAAGAAATAAAAAAATAACATCCCTTTCCTCATACACACGAACTTTAAAATGAATTAATGGAAAGTGGTGAAATAAATATGTAAAAATTTCTTTGTCTATAATATTATAAGCAGGTTAATTATTATTTTTGCTTTCTTTATATTTTTTTTGCTAAGCAAGCTTTCGTCGCATTAGGATATTTTGTTTTGTACTCACTTACAACTTGTATCAAATATTGTTTTTGGTCTTCTCGTGTTGTTAAAATGTTGATATACTCTTGAGTTAATTTAATTGCACTTTCGGCGACATCATTAATTACTTGTAAATCGTTAACAATTCGTAAGCCTTCTGAAAAGTATTTAGCCTTTACCTATACGAGAAGACCAAAAACAATAGTTGATACAAGTTGTAAGTGAGTACAAAACAAAATATCCTAATGCGACGAAAGCTTGCTTAGCAAAAAAAATATAAAGAAAGCAAAAATAATAATTAACCTGCTTATAATATTATAGACAAAGAAATTTTTACATATTTATTTCACCACTTTCCATTAATTCATTTTAAAGTTCGTGTGTATGAGGAAAGGGATGTTATTTTTTTATTTCTTATAAAACAATGTTATCTTTCCCTTGATTTTCTCTTTAAACCATGAAATTTACCTAAATAATCATCGGTACTCTGGTGATAATAATTATTATCTTTTATTTCAACGATTTTATAGCCAAAAAAGGTAACAAATGAAAATAGAATTGAAAATATTATAATAGAAAATAAGTTGTGTCTTATTTCTCTGGGATCTTACTCTATACGATAATGGACTAATTGACCTTTTTTGTAGGGGATAAAATTCTCTATAAAAAAAATCCTGTACAGTTTTGTTCTAAAATTAGTGGATTGCGAGTAAAAAAAAAAAACCATGAAATTTGAGAAAAAATTGGCTTTAAGATTTTTTATCAGTGAGGCTGGTTACAAAACGTAAATTAGCTACAAGCTTTTTTAAACAGGAAGGGTTCCTCTGTTATTTTCGCGACCTAATATCTTGCAATGCCGCGGAGCTATAGATATATAGATAATTGAAAAAAAAAAAATTTACATGTTAAGTAAATGGGAAAATTTCAAATTCATTTAGCGAGTACTTAAAATTAAAATTAAGAGCTCATTTTTAATGAGAATTTGTTCTACATGTTTAGAACATTATTCCGTCGCCGGACCAGAAAAGAAATAGTCGTTTTAAACGAAGCACCCTAATGTACATATATATATTTTTAAGAAAGTAATATAGATATAAACTACAGTGTGTCGAAAAACATCATAATTTTTTTTGGCACCACCAGAAATTGATAGGATATGTCAAAACAAAGATTCTTTCAGAAGATCGGCTCTTAAATTGAAGTTGTGGAGGTAGCACAGCGCATTTTTCGATTTTCCATTTAAATAACATAGGAAAAAAATTTTTTTTTAAGTTTGGAATTTTATTACTCGCCAGGGAATTAGTGTATTGGAAAAATCCATATAGATTTTTGTTGAAAATTTAATCCTGTACAAAAAAAGTCTCATCATTTCTCGATAAATTTAATTTTTCAAAAGTTGTTCGAGTTCAAAGTTCGATTCATAGTAAATTTTAGTGTTATTTGATTTTTTCGGCGTAACTATCAGACTTATTTTGACATGTTATATAGGACCATTTTTGTAGATCCTTTCAGATCGTTTCCGAAATTTTTGAAAGCTCTTCAGTTATAAGCATTTAAATGTTGACACGTTCCAAGAAATCGTATTCTGGTCGATTTTGTTTGCTTACTTTTAAATACAAATAACTAAAGAACTTTCAAAAATTTCGGAAACTTGATGACAGATAATGTGTAAGTAATGAAATGTTCTACAAAGATGGTGATATAACATTTTAAGATAAGTCTGATAATTTCGCCGAAAAATTCAAACAATACTAAATTTCCCGGTTTTTAAAATTTCTTAAATCGTTTTATCGCAGAGACATCGATTGTTGAAGTTTTCGATTGTCAGATCCCGGGTAAAAAACATTATATACACTGTAAAAAATTTGATGGACCCGGTGTGGTGTAAATGCATCGGTGTAAAAATTTTGGTGTGAAAATTACACCGAATCCCGTGTGAAATTGAAATAATGTGAATTTTATTTTTTACACCGCAAAACGAGTAAATGTATAAATGTAAGGGAAGGGCGGGGTAAAATGGGCTCCCCAAAATAGTTGACGCCTCGGAATATTTAGGGGCAAAATGGGCCCCCTAAAATTTCTGACGCCTTGATATATTTGGAGGCAAATTAGGCCGACCAACATTCTTAACATGAAAAGTGTTGGGACAGGGAGGGGCAAAATGGATCACCGGGGAAAATGGGCCACCAGGGCAAAATGGGCCGCTGAGGCGAATTGGGCCCGCCAAATATCGTAACATGAAAAGTGTTGGGACGGGGAAGGGTAAAATGGGTCTCTGGGGCAAAACGGGTCACTGAGGCAAAATAGTCCCTCCAAAATTCGTAACATGAAAAGTGTTGTGAGGGGGAGGGGTAAAATGGGTCACAGAGGCAAAATCGTCCCTTTAAAATTTTGGAGGGACCATTTTACCTCAGTGGCACATTTTGCCTCTGTGAACCATTTTACCCCTCCCCCTCCCTACACTTTTCATGTTACGAATTTTGGAGGGACTATTTTGCCTCAGTGACCCGTTTTGCCCCAGAGACCCATTTTACCCCTCCCCGCCCCAACACTTTTCATGTTACGATATTTGGCGGGCCCAATTTGCCTCAGTGGCCCATTTGGCCCCAGTGACCCATTTTACCCCTCCCCGTCCCAACACTTTTCATGTTACGAATTTTGGCGGGCCCAATTCGCCTCAGCGGCACATTTTGCCCCAGTGACCCATTTTACCCCTCCCCCTCCCAACACTTTTCATGTTACAATATTTAGCGAGCCCAATTTACCTCAGTGACCCATTTTGCCCCTGTGACACTTTTTACCCCTCTCCCTCCCAACACTTTTCATGTTATGAATTTTTGGCGGGCCCAATTCGCCTCAGCGGCCCATTTTGCCCTGGTGGCCCATTTTCCCCGGTGATCCATTTTGCCCCTCCCTGTCCCAACACTTTTCATGTTAAGAATGTTGGTCGGCCTAATTTGCCTCCAAATATATCAAGGCGTCAGAAATTTTAGGGGGCCCATTTTGCCCCTAAATATTCCGAGGCATCAACCATTTTGGGGAGCCCATTTTACCCCGCCCTTCCCTTACATTTATACATTTACTCGTTTGGCGGTGTAAAAAATAAAAATTCACATTATTTCAATTTCACACGGGATTCGGTGTAATTTTCACACCAAAATTTTTACACCGATGCATTTACACCACACCGGGTCCATCAAATTTTTTACAGTGTATAATTATATATAATTATGCATAATTATACATGAAAAATGGCCCTATATAATTATATATAATTACATATAACTATATATAATTATATATAACTATATATAATTATATATAACTATATATAATTATGTAGAACTATATATAATTGAATTCCTATGCAATTTGTTAAATAAATTGTGAATTTTTGTATAGTAGAGGCTCTACGCTTTTTATTTAAATCATTTTTTTTTTTAAGTCCAAGTTTAATTTCTAAGAAAAATAATTTATGGAAACATTGATAATAAATATTTTTGTCATTATGTAATATAGAATGTACTATATTACCATCGAAAAAGGTACTTGTCACTCTGCCAAATAACGGAGGCGTACCCGGGCCAGAATAGTCTCAAGTTTCGAATTTAACAGTTCTGAAATAAGTTTCTTACTAGAGACACACTACAAGTGGTGGGCGCGATCTCGTGGCGAGCTCCGAACTACTTCCACTGCTGCTTATAGCACCGGTGACTTCCCTCTCCTACATACATATATATTGGGGTGTCCCAAAAAAAAAACAAATACTTTTTTTTTTAACTCTTATGAGGCCAAAAGTTACTTTATATTATAAAAAAAAACTTTACCTAATTTTAGCCAGATATCTTTAGACTTGAACTATCACAAAGGGGGTCCCCTTTCCCATTTAAAATACACACGAAAATTTTTCAGTTTAGTTTTTAGTTATTAAGACTATAAAAAATTTTTTTTAATTTCACCTGGTATAATTTCGTAGGAAATAAAATTCTCTACAAAAAGTGCTGATGCAATTTGTACATCAAACAAACTGGGAAAAAGTTACGGGGCGTCAAACATCGACAAAAATTTAGTTTCCTCAGTATTAAATTATTTTTTGTGGTTTTTTATTTTAATTCTATCGAAATTTTTTTTTCAAATAATGACAAGCACGGTCTTGTAGCGAATTTAATTTCCTACAGAAAGTATCCGGTATTATATATACGTCAAATGAATGCGAAAAAAGTTAAAGGGTTTTAAATATCAATGAAAAATCAAGTTCACTTTTCGTTGATATTTAAGTTCAGAAAATTGATATTTTTTAAACTTGTTTTTTCGTTGACATTTAAATCTCTGTAACTTTTTTTTCATTCATTTAATGTATGTATGATATCAAATACTTTTTGTAGGAAATTAAATTTCCTACAAGATTGTGCTTGTCATAATTTGAAAGATTTTTTTTGATCGAATAAAAATTAAAAATAACAAAAAATAATTTGAGGAGACTAAATTTCTGTCGATCTTTGAAGCCCCGTGCCTTTTTCCAGTTTGTTTGACATACATAATGCATAATCACTTTTTTGTAGAGAATTGATTTTCTACAAAATGGTACCAGGTTGAATTTAAAAAAAAAATTTTTTCACAGTCTTAATAACGAAAAATTAAAATGAAAAGTTTTCGCGTGTACTTTAAATGGAAAAGGGGGCCCCCATTTGTGATAACTCAATTTAAAAGATCTTTGGCTGAAATTTAGTGAGAATTTGTTTAGTAATATGAAGAGTAAGATCACGTTAAGTGGACCCCCCATTTTCCACTTGATCATGAAAATTAAGTCTATGTATTTTTTTCTTATGTAGTCATTATGAAAAATTAAACCCTCAAACGATTTTTCAAAATTTTCATTTTAACAACAATTTTTTTTACAATGAAGATTTTGAGTACTTTTAATTAAAAAATAGATTCCAAAACAACCGTTAAAGATAACTTAATGAAATTTTCAGGATTTATTGTCAAATATCTAGATTTCATAAAAATATTAATAGCTTGAAATTCTTTGTTTATTATCCTATTGCTAATTAAATTTTAAGTAAACAAATGAAAATTTCATTGACTTCTCGGTAAAAAAATAAAGTTTTTTTTTATTGAATACATGAGTTATTTATTAAAGTTTGAGATCCCAAAAGAAAATTTCACTGCTCGTGATTAGTTTAAACAAAATAAAATTATGTATCACTGCACGTCGGTCGCTGAGCGCTTCCAATACGGTGCGCGGCCAAGCGTCTCAGGCTCTATTGCAGCTTTGGTCAGTCATAATTCAAAGTAACATTTAAAAATACTATTACTAAACGAATTGTATTTTTTTTAAACAATATCATGAATAATACAATAGAATAATTTTTTATTATTAAACTGAAACAGGAAAAACTAACTAATAATTAAACTTAAGTTTAATTATTAGTTAGTTTTCCCTGATTGTTGTTTAATAAATAATTAATTTATTATTAATTAATAATAATGTACAAATTGTAATTAACTAATTATTGATACATTAGTTATTTGCTAAACAATAATCAGGGAAAACTGTCTAATAACTAAACTTAATTATTAATTAATAATAACTTATAAATTACTATTAACTAATTAATAATATATTAATTATTTATTAAACAATAATGATCATGTAATCAATAAAAAAAAACTTTATTTTTGTACCGAGAAGTCACTGAAATTTTCATTTGTTTACTTAAAAGTTAATTAACAATAGGATAATAAACAAAGAATTTCAAGCTATTAATATTTTTATGAAATCTAGATATTTGACAATAAATCCTGAAAATTTCATTAAGTTATCTTTAACGGTTGTTTTGGAATCTATTTTTTAATTAAAAGTACTCAAAATCTTCATTGTAAAAAAAATTGTTGTTAAAATGAAAATTTTGAAAAATCGTTTGAGGGTTTAATTTTTCATAATGACTACATAAGAAAAAAATACATAGACTTAATTTTCATGATCAAGTGGAAAATAGTGGGTCCACTTGACGTGATCTTACTCAAAGTAACTTTTGAGCTCATAAGAGGTTAAAAAAAAAAAGAAATTCTTTTTTTTGTGGTATCTAAAAATAAAAGTATAAATAAAAATGAAAATTTTGGTACCACTCCAGGCTCCTAATGGTATTAAGGTTTGTCTCAATCAATTTTTCTATTTTCCGTTTAAATAACACGGAAAAAAAAAATTTTTTTTTTTAATTTTTTAGCTCACAAAGCAATCAACGGATTTTTATGCACAATAAATGTTTTCGTAGGGAATTGAACGCTCTACAAAAAAAGTCACACATAATTTTTTGATAAATCCCACTGTTCAAAAGTTATTTAAGCTTCAAGTCAAATTTATAGGAAATTTAGAGATTTTTTTACTTTTCCGGTGAATTTCGAAAAACTTTGTTCGTAATAATTTGTAAGGGATAAAATTATCTACAAAACGAATCCTACGATATTTTTTTATAAAACCGTTATATCCACCGGAAAAGTAAAAAAATCTCAAAATTTGCTATAAATTTGACTTGAAGCTTAAATAACTTTTTAACAGTGGTATTTATCAAAAAATGATAAGAGACTTTTTTTGTAGAGCGTTCAATTTCCTACGAAATCATTTATGGTGCATAAAAATCCGTTGATTGGTTTGTGAGCTAGAAAATTAAAAAAAAAAAATATTTTTTTTTTTTTAAACAACCATATTTACATATATATATATATATATATATATATATATATCTTCACTCCTAAGTTATTTTTCTCTATTTTCTATTTTTGTATAGAATTATATATGATTCATATAGAATTATATGTTTTCATCTGAGATTTTTCTTAGCGTTCTATATAATTGTATATAATCTTGTAAAATTATATATAGTTGTATATAATTATATATAATTATATATAATCAGTTGAGATTTTTTCTCATCGTTATATATTATTATATATAATTCTGTATAATTATATATAATTCTATATGAATCATATATAATTCTATATAAATCATATATAATTATATAGAATTATATATGATTATATTGAATTATATATAATTTTTTTTACCCGGGATGTCTGCTACATTCACACTCAGTGTTGCCAGATTTCCCGTTTTAGCGGTAGATCTCCCGTTTTTCTACTATTTCTACCGTTCTACCGTCTTTTCTCCTAATCTACCGTTTTTTAAACATTTTTTGAACTAACGAAAAAATTTATGAAATTTTTTGTTTTAATTTTCATTTTATTTCTTAATTTGAAATTTCCGCATCTATTCTACTTTCTAAATTCTTAGTGTATGGTAAATTTTCTGATCTATGTTACCTTCAATTTGTTCACTTTGGAGAACGCTTAAAAATATTGAGTCTGTCGACTTTCAAAAGTCAACGGCAACGGAATTTTGGAAACAAGTTGGAAACCTTAAACACCCTGATGGTTAGCGAATATTTCCATTACTAACCAAATTTGTTTTTAGTCTACTTAGTCTGCCTCATTCTTCTGCTAATGTAGAACGAAAATTTTCAGCAATTAATGACGTAAAATCTAATAAAAGGTCTAAATTAGGAGATGATTTACTCGTCGGTTTGTTATATACTAAACAGCTGCTACGCAATAGTTGTTGTTTTAATATGAATATAACAAAGTCAATGCGAAGTCGGTTCACTTCTGATATTTATAAAAATACTGAAAATGAACCATAAAATGGCAATTTCATCGCTTTGAGCAATAAGTATTAAAAGTGCAAAAAATTAATCTAAGTACAAATACTTAATAATATTAAGTTATTTAAAATAACCTTTTATAAAAAATTTATATATATTTATTATTTGTTTTATGTTTCTTGTACTAAGTAAAAGTATTTATTTAAATTATTTTATTAAAACTAATTCATTAAAACTATTTAAATCAGCATTTGTGAATCTACCGCTTTTTTTCCTTAACCTACCGCTTTATTTAGGTGGCGCTACCCTTTTTCAAGAGACAGGGTCTGGTAACACTGTTCACACTCATGTTTTTTCATGATAATTAATTTATTTACTTATAATAAGTATTTATATAATTATAACTATTTATTCATAATAAATATAATTATTTATTCACAATAATAATTAGTTAACGCTTTTTCTTAAATTGAGGTTATTATTTACATAAAACACTAATTTAGAATTAAATTTTCGAATAATCGACATTATTATTTTTTTTTTGCTTTATATACTGGAAATTCGCAGCACATTTTTCTTCCTACAATTTACTGTCGGTAAGCAAGAAATGATGTCTGTATCATTGGGATCTGTGTTATTTGACTATCTGTGTCATCAAGAGTTGGGTGATAGGTTTTCTGTATCTGTGTGACCTAAATTTCAATATTGAGGATCTGTATCATATCCCTGATAGCTTTCTGATAGAGTTTCTGATCAGAAAATTGATGGACATAAGTTGCGACCAACTTGACAACAAGTTGTCGACAACTTCCAGTTGTGTAACTGTTGACTACAAGTTGCTCAGAAACTTGGCGACAATCTCCTGCCGCTACCTGTAACCAAGTTTCTGAGCAACTTGTAGTCAAGTTGTCGGCAACAGTTACACGAGCTGAAAGTTGTCGACAAGTTTCTCGGAAAGTTGACGTCAACTTATGGAAATGCCAACTTTTGCGGCCAACTTGGCTATCAGGGTGTCGGGATCAGAATCATCAATACATCTGTGTCATCGGGATCTGGTAAATCGACATCCCTCCTTCTAATTCAAGTAATAAATGTACGTCAAACTGTATAGCAAGTTGTACATAAATTGTCATCAAAAACGTAAAAGTCCAAAGTCGACGGACACTTGACGAAAAATTCAAGGAAACTTTTGCTAAAGCAAACTGTGCTATTAGGGAATATTCTGGTATATTTATACAATATATAAATATGCTTGCAATCATAATTCAATCCTAGTTAAAAAAAAATCCAAAATAAAAAACTGGTTCTTATTCTTTTTTTTGGTATTTCAAAGAACAATTGTTTTTCATGTTATTATTATTATTATTTCACTTCTTGTAGATTGTGATTGTGACCGTGCATTGTGCTATGCGTACACGCTGGAGGGTACAGACTACAGACCCTCTATCGTACGTTCTTCACAAATAACCACAATGGCCGTGTTCGCTGACACTTTTTTTGGCGCAGGCGCTCTTAATTTTAATCTGCGCATGCTCAAAAAAAAGATGGCTATTATTTATTTATTTATTTATTTACATAGTTAACTTATAGTTAGGGTGGCTATCAGGGTTACCTTTAAATTGAAAAAAAATTAACCGCAAATTTTTATTTTCAACTTTTGCTGTGAAATTGTCTGCGAATTCGGGTAGCAGATTTCAGGTAATTTCAACATCAAATTGCCGACAATTTCAATGCAAAGTGGCTATTAGGGTACTTGCTTTCGTAATTCATTATTCAAAAAAAAATGTTTTTACATTATATCAATCCACAGAAAATTAATTAATCACTAAAATAAAGTTTAATTAAATACTTACAGGTTGTAAAAAGAATTAGAATTAAATAGCATAGTGGATAATTTATTTTGATTTTAATTATTTGTTAAATTTGTACTAGAATTATGTAATTGTGCACCAGGTGCTCTACTGTGAAAATTATTACTACTAAGGCAGGTCACTCCCAACTATCCCTTAAACAGTCAAATTACTCTAAGAGAATTGTATGTTGGTAGAGTATTATGTGTAGAAAAGTAAAAATTACGCTTGTAATCAGGTACGATATGAAAACACGATGTTAATTGAATGTAATAAATTTAGATGAGATTGTTGTGTAATAAATGATTTGAATATAAGTAGACTTTCATATATTTTTACAACTTCCTGTGTAGTTAACAATTACAAAGTTTATACTTTACATCGATTAAAGACAGAAAATAAAACTTTTTGAACATATTTAATGTAAATTTGAATTGTCAATTGGAAAAAAGTAAATTCTTAATATAACTTCTTATTAGAAGTTTCAACCAAAGTGGAAAAATGCAAACTCAAATCAAGCACAAAAAACAAAATTGTTTGAAAAATATTAAATTTTATGAAGAAAAATCTTGCTGATGAATAAATGGATGGCCATCTAGTTCAAAGACAATCTAGTCTGGTACAATCTTAATTCCCATTGGTATTTTACCTAAATAAAAAAATTTTAAGTGATTTAATTATTGAAATTAAATATTTCAATTATTTAAAAAAAAAAAAAAAAAATTTGAGTATAATTAAAATAGAAAAATATATACCATTTTTAAAATATTTTTTACACTTGCTTCTTTTTCCACTAGATCTTGTCGTTATTAAAGTACCACTAGGTGTACAAGAATAATCCACTAGTGGAAAGCTTGTATCATTTCGTAAACTATGTATGTTAAATAATAAAAAAGTGGCACTACAACGACGAGCCAATTTTTCTACCTTTCCAGAGTTCTTGTATGTAAGATAATTATCGGTGAGAGAAAATTCACACGGATATTTTAATCCTATCAATTCATATTGATATTGTAACTTGATCAAAGATTACTGATAGCGCTGATGTAGGGGAGCCAGGGGCACGAAGGCCTCCTTAAGCCGGTATTTTTCTTTTTGTGGTTCTTAACCATCAAATTCATTTATTTTCCGTCTATTTCGGAAGAATCAGTCGAAATTTTGCAAAAAACCGAAAAAAAAAAATTTTTTTCTGTGGCACGAAGACCCCCTCCCCAAAAAATTAAAAAAAAAAAAATTATTTTAATTTTCCGAAAAGTTATAACCTCTACAATGTTTTTATTATATTTTAGACCAATATGTAATATGTGGAGTAAAATGGACCAATTAAAAAAAAATTGTAACTAAAAAATTAACTTGACCGGAGATAAAAAAAAAAATTTTTCGTTACAATTTTTTTTTTGAGTGGTCCATTTTGCCTCACATCACATATTGACCTAAAATATAATTAAAAACATTATAAAAGTCATAACTTGACGGAAAATGAAAAAAAAAAATAATTTTTTCGAGTGGTCCATTTTACCCCACATATCACATATTGGCCTAAAATATGATAAAAACATTATAAAGGTCATAAATTGACGGATAATAAATAAAAAATTTTTTACCTAATTTTTGAGGGGGGCCGTCGTGCCCCAGGCTCCCCTACTATCTTAGAAAAAATTTTTATTAATTTTCATAAAAATTTTTTTTAAATTCTGGCGCTTAAAACAAAAATGCGCAAAACCAGTGCGCGTCTTGATCTGCGCATGCGCAAGAAACAAAAATTTCTAAAGAAAGCACCCAGCGGCGGCTTGCAGGCGAACCGTCAAAAGTAAAAATTTCAGAAGTATACCAACTTCAGAAACTCATAGTTACGAATGTACAAAATAAAGACGGTTCATAATTCAGAATGACGAATTATCACCTTGTCAAAAACATCGATTTTCTAATCTTCATATCAACACATACTCAGAATTTACAATACCCTGATAGCCAAGTTGCCCGCAACTTGTCGACAATCTACTGCCGCAATATGTCGCCAAGTTGGCCGCAACAGTCAGCATTTCCATGAGTTGACGGCAACTTTCCGAGCAACTTGTCGACAACTTTCAGCTCGTGCAAATGTTGCCGACAACTTGGCTACAAGTTGCTCAGCATCTTGTCGACAGGTTGCAGCAGTAGATTGTCGACAAGATGCTGAGCAACTCGTAGCCAAGGTGTCGGCAACATTTGCACGAGCTGACAGCCCGATGAAAAAAGTTTTTGTCTAATCATATATAATTATGCATAATCATCTATATATGATTGGATCCAAAAATTGGCCAGGTCTAATTATATATAATCAGATCTGTTTATACATGATCATGCATGAATGAATATAGTCATTTTTAGAATCTCATTTCGAATACCTTTAAATTATTAATTAAGTAATTTAATTAGGATTTATTGTTTTCATCAATATAAATATTGATTAAATTTAAATAAAAAAAAAAAAAAAATGACTATTCGTTGACCACCACTTTACTACGAGGTCACCCATCCAATCAATAACCTACGCCGATGCTGCTTAACTTTGGTGATCGCTGGATTGTAGTCTGATCCTCTAGTCTGTTATGAACTTACAATAAAGGAAAGTTTATGGCATTACTTGACTCAAATAATCAAGTCAATACATCATACGTAAATAATGCACCTAATAATGAATTTGATTTTGTACATAAATGACAATAGAATTCATTAGATACATATAATCAAATCTATTTATCTATAAACTTATAAATATTCGTATATAAATCGATATCGATTAATACTTTTAAATTGCTGCCGAAACCTTTGAACATTTTTTAAGTATTGGGGATTTAAGTTTATTTGATAGTTGACAAAATAAAAATTTAATAACATTTATATTAAAAAATTGTCATATTATGTAATATATATATAACTAAATATAACTTTATATCAGTCATGTCTGATCAGATCCAATCATATATAAACTTATGCACGACCATACATGAATTTATATTAGCCATGTCTGATCAGATCTAATTATATATGGATTTGTATCAGTCATGTCTAATCAGATCTAATTATGTATAGACTTATATATAATTAGATCTGATCATATATAGACTTATATATGGTAGTAAATGGAGTTGACAGCCAAGTATTATCATGTCTAATTATATATAGAGTCATATATAATTAGATCTGATCATATATAGACTTATATATGGTTATATATGGAGTTATACCAGCCAAGTATGAACATATCTAATTATATATAGACTCATATATAATCAGATCTGATCAGATCTAATTATATATAGACTTATATATAATTAGATCGGATCATATATAGACTTATATATGGGCTTATAACAGCCAGGTATGATCAGATCTAATTATGCATGGGGTCATATATAATTATATATAATTATATATGACCCCATATATAATCATGCATGATTATATATAACTTCATATATGATTATATATAATCATATATGATTATATATATGAACATATATAATCATATATAATTAGACAAAAACTTTTTTCATCGGGAGTTGTCGACAACATGTCGACAAATGGCGCGCAACTAGTGCCGTCAACTTTTCTGACGAGCAACTCGTACTATCAGGGTATTCATTCTTTCGTACTAAAGAATTGACAATATTTAGAAGGACAATATTTCAGAAATCCAATACTTCCGAAATATTCAAACTACGAACGCCAATTCTTCAGAATTACATTTTATACGAAAGACCATTTTTAATAAAATTTTCTAAGGTTTGCTGACAGTCGATATTACAGACTTCCCCTATGAATTTACCATTATCATGTGAGTGTTTTGGCAGATTGATTGTGTTTAAAAAATTTGTATGATTCGTTCTGTAATAATTATATATGAATTTAACGAGTTTGATTTGTATTAAATAATTAAATTGAATTTATTTAATTAGGATAGTAGTGCTATTTGTGGCCAGTGCTTTATTTTTAGACCTTTCATATTTTATTTTAATTAATGAAGAAGTATCAAAAAAAAAAAATTGGTCTGTCGGTTGACCCTGCGGGCCAGCCCCAAAACTTCCCGCTGTTTTCGAGCTCTCTGAGCTCAAAAACATCGTTGTAAATACATTTTCGAGCTCTTCGAGCTCGAAAATACTTTTGTATAACTTTAGTTTCGAAAAAAACCGTTTTTAGCATTTCTTTCTGCCGCGATATCTCTCAAATGCATCAACAGATTGAGATGGTTAAGGTGGCAATCGACGCGTTTTATTAAGTTCTAGAGTTTATTAGATTCTGAAATTGATCAGACGAGTCACTTCAAAGTTAATCGAAAAAAACCGTTTGTTACCATTTCTTTCTCCGGCGATAACTCTCGAACGAATTATCCGATTTCGACGTTTGAGGTGGCAATCGACGCGTTTTAATAGATTCTAAAGCTGACTAGAATTTGAAAGCGATCGATTCAGCCGTCTTGAAGATATTTGAAAAAAACCATTTTTTACCATTTCTTTCTCCAACGATATGTCCCGAACAAATTAACCGATTGAGATGGTTTAGGCGGCATTCGATGCGTTTCATTGAGTTCTAGAGCTGATTAGATTTTGAAGTCGATCGTTTAATTCGTTTTTGAGAAATCAATAAAAAACTGAAAAAAAAAAATTTATTTTTTTCGTAATTCGCCAATATCGTCGAGTCTACTTGGTCAAATGATCTGAAATTTTCAGAAAAGTTGATGGCCAAAAAACTCTTTCGATTGCCGCCTTAACCATCCAAATCGGTTTATTAGTTAAAAAGTTATCAAGAGTTTACATACATACATACACACACACACACACACACACACACACACACACACACACACACACACACATACATACAGACACTCGGACATCATTCTAAAAATAGCCAGAATAGCTTCCTAGGACCTCAAAACGTCGAAATCTGATGAACACTCGATTTTTGAAAATCGGGGTGAAAACAATAACTTCCCGAAATTTTTGAAAATCATCGATTTTCCAAGCGGGAAGTTAAAAAAAACAAATGGCACGTAAAAAAATGGTACGTTTACGTAAAAATACCATTTGTTTTTTTTTTTTTTATACTTCTTCATTAATTAAAATAAAATATGAAAGGTCTAAAAATAAAGCACTGGCCACAAATAGCACTACTATCCTAATTAAATAAATTCAATTTAATTATTTAATACAAATCAAACTCGTTAAATTCATATATAATTATTACAGAACGAATCATACAAATTTTTTAAACACAATCAATCTGCCAAAACACTCACATGATAATGGTAAATTCATAGGGGAAGTCTGTAATATCGACTGTCAGCAAACCTTAGAAAATTTTATTAAAAATGGTCTTTCGTATAAAATGTAATTCTGAAGAATTGGCGTTCGTAGTTTGAATATTTCGGAAGTATTGGATTTCTGAAATATTGTCCTTCTAAATATTGTCAATTCTTTAGTACGAAAGAATGAATATTGTAAATTCTGAGTATGTGTTGATATGAAGATTAGAAAATCGATGTTTTTGACAAGGTGATAATTCGTCATTCTGAATTATGAACCGTCTTTATTTTGTACATTCGTAACTATGAGTTTCTGAAGTTGGTATACTTCTGAAATTTTTACTTTTGACGGTTCGCCTGCAAGCCCCAGCGAACACGGCTAATGTACCACGTGGTTTTTACAAAAGCGCACGCGTGACATGTATTTATTGTCATAACCTCGAAAAAACATTAGAGTGAAATGATAAAATGGTTATGAAAATTCGTCAGAAGTAATGAGAAAAAATAATTAGTTTTTTACTTAGCGGCAAACCAAATTTTCCAACTAAAAAATTTTGTCCTAGTAAATTACGTTATAAATAATTAAGTTACTATACCATTATTGATCGAATAAATTTTTATTTGAAAAGAAAAATATACTTGTGCCACTCCAAATATATGCTAATGGTAATGATAAAAGTCTGTCTTAAAAAGCGAAAAATCGAAAAGGTGAGTTTTGAGGTTGTGAAATACATACATTGTTGTATTAATGCATTAGTATTTAAATACATAATTTTGTATTTCTATATATATAAACATACACACATGTGAATATATATACATATACATACATACATACATACATATATATGTATATATACATGCATGTATGTATATATATACATATATATAAATACCAATGAACTGTGGGTAAAATTTGCAATCGACGTCTACACAACAGTTACGAATGAAATCTTAATCGTTCCATACATAAAATAAGACACTGTAATACACGTACAGTCACATGTTTCGGTAACTAGAATAAGTTAATATTGACTTCATAGTTCAGTAAATAGTTGATTTGTTTTTAATCAACTCAATTGTAAATGACAAAATAGTTGCAACGGTAAGTAATTGCTATTACTTAATAAATCAAATATAAGCTTATAGTTACATTTATGTATATATATACATATTATTCAATGTCTTTTTTAAATTACGTTTCATTATATGTGTATATAATTATATTATAAATATGATGAATAGTGAATAGGTGATATGGACACGTTTAAATGATTTTCAATTATAAGAATTTAATTACAGGTAAGTTAATTAAAAAAAAGCTGCCTGGTTGCTATCAAAGACAATATGGATATTGATGAATACGAATCATTACCGACAACATCAGTTGGCGTAAACATGACTGCCGGTGCTTCTGCTGGAATCATGGAACATTGTATTATGTACCCAGTTGATAGTGTTAAGGTAATGTGTATACAATAATTTACTCGTTAAAATAGGCTGGTAATTGATTTATTAAAATAGGTTTGATAGCTGAATATAATATTAGAGATATAAAATACACATGCGATAATTATTTTTATAATTCATCATAAAATCTAACCAAAAAATGATAAAAATTGCTGGTTACGTATTTCGTAATGTTTCATCATAATAAATGTCATGATGTGATTTTGATGATATTTTGTTAAAAAAAAGTTTTGTTTTCTTAGTAACAACTATCAAAACATACCATCTCGGTTCAGATTGATTCAAACCTTAAATATTTTTTCATTATTTTCTAATCAAACTATTAACGAATCTGTAGATTTAAAGGATCTTGAGTTTTGCTCAAATTTAATTCTTTGTTTTAATTGGATTTTCATTTTATTATAATCCGTATTTTATTGGACTTAACTTTTTCTCTGTGTCTTAAACAGATTTAATTTTTTCATATTCGCGAATAAATCAGATTAGTCAATCTGATTTGATGTAATTTTATTTTCTCTTCCACAAAATTGATACTATTTTTCCTTTTAATATTGTAATAGATCTATTCATCTCGATTAAATTTCCTCGAAAGTAATTTAAAATTCCTTGCCAATCTGGAATTACCAAGATTCTCGGAAGTACTTGAATAAAGGAAATCATAAAGCATATAATATTACATGTATTGATTATATCAGATATTCGAGACTGATTATTAAAATAAAATTTTGAAGACATCAGAATAACAGCGATGTCTTATCTGATTGAGTTAATGATAATGCAGACTAATTAATATATAATATAAATATATCAGTGAATTCTATTTTTAAACTTTTCTTATCATCGTTAAATCCAATCACAATGAAAGTAAATATTGTTAGAGTGAATAATGTATTGATTTTTTTTATTATTGTTATTTTTTGCATTCGTGATGAATAAGTTTATAACTAACGATAGACCTAAGTTACTGTTGTCTTATGAAGTATGCATTACAATGTATATTATGTAACTGTCTCAACGAGCCGATGTGACGAGTTCTATTTATGATTCGCATGTTCTAAAATCTACGGACAAACTTTTTTATTTTTTTTCATAAATTCGGTTCATCATGACGAAGATGATTTTTAAAAATTATTGATTTTTTTGTCAAAGTCGCATACTAATTTATGCAAATAAAATTTTTATTTTCAGTATTAAAAATTTAATATAGTGATTATTATTATTATTTTTTATTGTCATACAAGCTACTTAGCACAATTTTTATACGTCATCGACAATAACTAGAAAACAATTTTTATTTAAAAGTTTTGCACTGTCATGCTCATTATAAATTATATTAAACTCTCATATTATTACTGATACTATACTATTTTATAAAACTACACTGAGTTCTAATTGTAATGACATCGCATTATTTTTTGTCCATTTTATGATTTATTCAATAATTCTTTTTTTTTTTTTTTTTTTTTTTAATAGACAAGGATGCAACAGTTGACACCAGAACCAGGGGGAGGTGCCAATGCACGTACGGTCCTATTTAAAATGATACGTCAGGAAGGATTACGTAGATCATTTCGGGGAGTTAGTGTAATGGTGGCGGGAGCTGGACCTGCTCACGCGTTGTATTTTTCATGCTATGAATTAATTAAAAACCATATGGTTATAAAAACAAATTCACAAGTTAACTATCTAGTCTACGGAGCTGCTGGTGCTGTTTCGACTTTACTTCACGATGGTATTATGAATCCGGCCGAAGGTAATTATGACTTTTTTTTTTTCTTGTGTAGAATATACTTTTATCTATTTCCAAACAAAAATTCCATAATATGTATAAATTTTTGCAGTTGTAAAACAACGATTACAAATGTATAATTCACCTTATAGAGATGTATTATCTTGCATACGCCATGTATATAAAACCGAAGGAATATTTGCGTTTTATCGTAGCTATACTACACAGTTAGCTATGAATGTACCTTTTCAAGGTTTACATTTTATAGCTTATGAATTCGGACAGTCTATTATGAACCCAGAACATACTTATAATCCAATAGCACACGTTGTTTCTGGTAAATTTATTATCATTAGAGTATTAGTAGTTATGGCCAAATTAATTTAATTTATTAATTGATTATTTTTTCATTCCATAAGGTGCTATGGCTGGAGCTTCTGCTGCAGCAGCAACAACGCCCTTAGACGTTTGTAAAACAGTCCTCAATACCCAACAAAGTGGAGTTAAAGCGCAAGGAATGGTTCATGCTATTAAAATAGTATATAATTTTGCTGGTATACCAGGATTTTTCCGAGGTCTTAGTGCACGGATATTTTACCAAATACCAGCTACGGCAATTTGTTGGTCAACGTAAGTTTATAAATTTTGTTAAATACATTAGAGTTCCTGGAAAGTATTATGCTCTAGGGGCTTAAAATTTGTGGAAAAACTGAATCAAATTGACGTAGATACTTTTGGACACTATAGCGATGACTTCGAGTGATTTTTATGCACAGAAAAAATATTAACTTGAATCAAGAGTTTGTTAGGTAGATTTCTTTAGAAATCGAACTATTGCAATGGGTCTCATGAACGAATTATCGAAGAATTTTGCCACCATATATCTGATTTTACCTAGTAGAGTCAAAAATACCATCCACTCAAAAGTTTATAAATGTATGTATATATATATATATATATATATATATATATATAAGGGTGTTTAAAAAAAAAATTTTTTTCTCTTATGGTCTCAAAAGTTAATCTTAGGTATAAAAAAAATCCTCCTAAAAGAGCAGCTCGAAATTTCAATTCTACTAAGAGCTCAACGAATATTTATTTTCCCATTCAAATCGCATGTAAAAAAAATTTTTTGTTTTTGAAAAATAAAAGTATTAAAAGAATTTTTTTCGAAAATTGAAGTATATAATTTTGTAGGAAATTGAATTTTCTACAAGAAAGCTCTTGAGTGTTTTCTCCGGAGAACTAACCGAAAAAAAGTTATGAAGCTTTAAACTATATTAAATAGTATAACTTCATGTTTTCATTATATTAAACAGTTTTTTGATAGAAATTTAGGTTTTTTCATCTGAGCTAATGTTATCTGTCAATTTTTTTTTTTTAACACGTGGCAAAAATTTTCCTTTCAAAGATAACTTTAATTTAAAATTACAGAAGAAAAAAAATTTTAATTCTTAAAAAAAATATTTTTCTTTCGAAATTTGTATGGAAAATAAGTAAGATCTCAGAAGTTTTTTTAAAACACTTTACTGATTATACATAGTATATAGATTCACCGTATAAACATGTACACGTAATAAAATCCGGAAATTATCTTTGCGTTAAGTTTTTCAATTCACTGTTGTTTCAAGCTTCATAACTAAATTAAGCTTCATAACTTAATTCTAAAAAATTTTTGCTTGCATCAAAATGAGAAAATTCTTCGTTTAAGCATTTTAATATCAGTTTAAGAAAATTTATTCTTTAATCAAAACTTATATTGATTTGAATGAAATTATTTCATTCTTTGACCTATTGCGCGATATTCTTGTCCCAAGTATTTCATTCTCTTGGTTTGATACACTATCAACTTGATTCAAAGCGGCATTTTATCATACTAACACATGTGCTTTCTTTTTTAAATTAAAAAAATGACGTCAAGGTTACTAAATATTTTAACGTTTGAAAGTAATTTTTAACAACACTGACGTTGGACGGGATAGAACTCGTGTTCTTAAATTAGAAGTCTTATCAGCTATCCATTAGGCTGACATACGTCCAAGATATAAGAACCTAAAATTTTGACTATAAGTACTACGACAAAGCTATAGATGTCTTTTTATTCTCCGTGGTTTGAACAGTCAAATGGAGATATTTGAAAACAGAAACCAAGAGACTGATTTTCTTGGACTTAGTTCTTACCACTTTTGCTCTAAGTCGGTAATAAATTTGGAATAAGAATTAGAGGTTCTTTAAGTAAAAAATTTTTTTTTTCAATTGAACAAAATTATACTCTGGTTAAAAATTGAAATTGATCAATCGAAAAAATTTTTTTTCTTTATACTAATGTTCTATGGTCAAGTAAATTCTTCTTGATTTAAGTTAGTTTTTTTCTGTGTAAATTTGTAACTCAATTCTCGCTTATTTATAAACCTATGATAAATTTTTAGTAGATTTCAACAGAAAAATTAAACAGTGATAACTTACATCTATTTATTGCATCTAAAACTTTGTTTATCAAGCTTCAATTTTCACCGTTTACCTCATTGCTTTAACGGGTTTTTAAAAAAAATTTGGATTAAATAAAGTCTAGTCATATACGGAGAGAATTTTATGTTATTATCTGCAATACAAAATATTCAATTTTAACTATCTAAAATAGTAATAGAATTTTTCAGTGCTTAGAATAATTGGTTTTACAATTAAAAATGATAACAGTAACAAATGATAATGTTGACGATTACTATCGAAGATGCTAATTCTAACTATTAAACATTACATTTGTTACAACCGAAGATGGTTACCATTCAAAGCTGTAAAAATTCTTAAACAAGAAATAGGATAAATTTATCATAATTATAAATTTATGATATAAATTTAAATCCTTTATTTATATTCATATTATGCATATGTGTGTGCTCGCGTGTGTGTGTGGGTATATGTGTGCATATGTGAAGACGTATGTTTATGTGCGCACCAGTGTGTGCGTGTGTGTGTGAAATTAATCACTTATACAGTGAAACAAATTACACGTAGACAAGCTCTAGACTATAACGCTGCTATTTAAATTTTTTATTAGCTTAGATGGTAATCATTATTTGGGCTGACAGAAACTATTATCATCAGGTTATTACAAATTACGATGTTGAAAATAGTAGAAATCATTTAAGATAATAAGAGTTATGATTTTTGATTACCATAAATAATTGTAAATTTTACTATATAGTTGGTAGATACTACAATTCAGATTGCTTATTTAATTATTTAAATGATATTTTCTACTATAAAATTCAGTTTAAAAATTGTACTATAACTCGATGATAACTTTTACCATAAAATTCTCTCCGTGCAAAATTAGTCGGGCAGACCGTAGCTAGAAGTTTCAATATTAAAAAAATGACAAACATTTCTGGAACATAATAAATTATATAAGGAGGTTCGAGTGAATCTAATGTAAAAAGGATTTTCCAACTTAAGAGGGGTTATCAGTTATTTTCGGCTGGGTTTTTTTTGGAAACAAAATCTCTCAATACAAAACACAGACCGCACTTTGATGCATTACTGTCTAATCTAGCGAAGTGCACTTTAATTGTTTCATAACATTCGTTTGTTTAAGAGAAAAACTCGGCCAAAGTTTCCACTTACTGCACAAGTACAACAAAGATAGTACTGTTCGTGGACTTGAGTGTAATAGAGAGAAAAGTGCGAACCTCTGTTAAGATTTGAAACTCAGTATACACATAAATAACTACTTTATCTATGTATTCTCAAAATTTGAATATGATCCATCGCCTAGTTTTTTATAAAAAAAGATTTGAAAATGACATTTTTAAAGTTCTTATACACAAGCTCTTATGGTGGACAAGCTTCCGTCATGATTTATTCGTTTTTTCTTCATTATTAATTTCTTTTTTTAAGACATAAAAAACCACGTATTACAAACTTGAACATTTTTAGAATATGATAAGATTTTAACAATATCGTGTTACCGTTGTAGTGATTTAAATAATTGAAGTTAAACTTGATTTTTTAATTTTGTTCATCGACAGAGATACATATTATTGAGGGTTTGGAAAAGTCGCGAAAGCTGCTGAGCGAAAAAAAAAAATCAAGATAGAAATATATTGCCACATCTTATTATAAAACCATATGAGTCAAAAATAACCAAGTCATTTCATTACTTTCTTTCATTAAATAAGTAATAATTATTACTTTCTGAATTCGTTATGTTATTATAAATTAAAGCAATGAATTATTATAACTATTAAGAGTATTTAGCAAACAAAAAAATTCAAACACTACTTTGACTCACTAGTTTCGCTCGAACCTCCTTAACAGATGAATAATGAATTTCAATGTTAAATTTATTATAATTTATGATTTAAAAAACATTTTTTCAATTTTTCAAAAATAATTTCTTGATGGCAAACTAAAAGAGAATTTTGAGCCACCGCATGAGGCAAGTTGTTCCGCATTAGACAAAATTGTTCCCGCTATGAGACAAAAAGATGATTTTTGAAGTAAATATATGATTAAATTCAGAAGCTGGGTTGAAAATGTTTTTTTATTCAACTCTTTAGTACGCACGTACGATTTTTTGAATGAAAAAGAATGTAAAAATAATAACAATTATCATTGAATTAATAATAATTATAGAATTTGTTAGATTAGTAACTCAAAATAATTTTTTGTGAGATAAATATTAATTTCAATGATCTTATTTTAAAAGATAATCCAAAAATACATAGAGAAACATCGGAAAAACATGACCTAAAATCAACAGAACAACTAGCCGCAATCGGCGGATACAGATATTTAACCAAATTTTTAATTTATGTTATAAAATAAAGTAATAAATGGTATAGTATCATTTGTATGAATAACATAAGATATATGAAACTACATAGTTTACGATTATCATTTTAAGTAATAGACATAGACCAAAAAATATTAATGACAAAATATTTATTTAGTTGATACAAAACTATATCCTTGTTTATATTTACACAATGCGTTAACGTGAACTTGACTTAAGTGGCTGAAAAAGGTGCGCGATTTACGCTCGTATTGATAGACGTTTCAAAAATATTTTTCTTTATACCTCGGCCGAAAGTACGTACGTTCGGCCTCGAGTTCACGGCAGAAAGTCTAACATTCGTGCCGTGCTGGGATTACTCGCGCGCCATCTATAACAGCAGGCCGAAAGAAAGCAATATCGGGACGAAAGAGTTTTCTTGCGCGCACTGGCCCAACTGTTACTGGTTATACGTATACTATCGTCACTTTGACAAGATTTGCTGACACTCTCGCTCGTATTGACAACCTCAAAACTTGTTTACGATTAATTTTAAATTCTATGTCTGTATTTTTGAAAAAGTAAAATTTACTAAAGATTAATAAAAACTAAAAAATTATTTTTAATAAATTTAATAATTTGAAAAAAAATTAGGAATTATTTATGAAACTGAAGTTAGCTGACGGCCAGTAATTGTTTAATTTTTTTTAAACGATAAATTATGAATGAAAAAATTATTTAAAAAGTTGAGTCTACAATTTTTTTAATTTTCTACAAGTGCATATTTTTAGTTTTTATTTTTTTGTAATTAATTTTTGAAAAAAAAAAAAAAAAAAAAAATTTGGAAAATCCAAAAGTGCACGACTCATAATGCTCATTTATTATGAAATAATAAAAAAATGGCGGGAAGCACGAATAAATTTAAAATATATACAATTTTCTGTCATTAAAATTTGTTGTTGTTGTTTTTTTTTTAATTATATTAGTAATTTTTTATAATTATAAAAGAATTTTCTCAAAATATCTCGATTAATAACAAAAAAAAAATATATGTAAATAAAAACAAATAAAAAAAAAGAATTGAATTGAAAAAATTCAGGCTTACCAATTAACAATAACCCCAAAAAAAACAACTGTACTAGGACGGTAATGTACAAGCGCCTCTGGTGGAATAAATGTACGTATAATGTATACCCGTGAAAAATGAATCATACATGGCCATGTATGAATGCTCCATGCATGGCCATACATGGCTTGATACGGCCATACATGACTATGTATAGAAATTTTAACTAAATTAAAAAAAAATTTTCAATTTTTTTTTTTTTTTTATTATTTTGGCGACGCAGAGATTATCACATATGCGATTAATTGAATTCCTAATCGAAATAGAAATTTTTAATTCAGAGAAAAAACGCTAGACTTATTAATAACCACACCCGCTTAGTAGGATTCGAACCCGGGACCTTCCGTACGAGAGACTGATGCTTTGACGACTAGGCTATGCGACCGACAGTTACAACAAAGTTTAGTTGTGCTACGTAACGTTCAAAGAATATAATCACTTTCGAAAAAGCACAATATAATCATCAATATGCTGTTAGTGATATCAAAAAAATTTCTTATTTTTTCAACAGTGCAACATCCTGTTTATAAGTAATTGTAATAGTCGAAAAATTAATCATACATGGCCATGCATGACCATACATGGAGCATATATGGCCATACATGGACATATATGAATCATACAAGACCATGTATGACTGTAGATGACCATGCATGATTGTATTGAAGAAGTGTGTATGCCCAAGTATGATTCATTTATCACAGACGAGCATTTGAAGCGTGCATTCCGGTGAAAAATGAATCATACATGGCCATACATGGAGCATATATGATTATTCATGGACCTACCAACTTTGTTAATACAGTCATACATGGCCATATATGAACTATACAAGGCCATGTATGGCCATACATGGTTTTGTATGACTGCATATGGCCATGCATGACTGTATTAAAAAAGTTTGTATGGCCATACATGCTTCGTGTATGGCCATATATGCTTCATGCATGGCCATATATGCTGCATGTATAATGAGAAATCTTTCATTTTCGCTGCCGAATGACCTAATGATAATAACTTTAATGGTAAAAACTTATTGCAGGTACGAATTTTTCAAATACATCTTAGCACGTAAGCATGACGATATCTGTTTCAATGCAGAATCAGATAAATCAATGAATACTTCAATGCAGCATCAATTACCAATATCAAGGACTAATAACCCCACCAGTTTCTCTGGAACAGGTTTATTTCATAGTAAATCATCAGGACCTGTGTTACTTGATGTGACACGAAGCTAGATAGTTATTATATATCTTAATATTGATTCCCTGTTTTTGTGAAGAAAAAAAAAATGAAAGAAATTAACAGCTTACGACCGTTAAATTTTATATATCAAGAGAGTTTATTGATTAATATTTTGTTAAAAAAAAATTAAAGTAAAATCAAGGTGGATATACATCACGCTAATAATAACAATAATAATTTGTTACTAAAAATTAAAAAAAAAAGAAAAAAAAATTTAATGTTAACTATCAATTGGTGATTAAGAAAACGACTGATGAGCATGTGCAGGTCACTATCTCAAAAAATTATTATTATTAATGTTTTTTTAATTACAAATATATGATGCGTTTAAAACGAGCAAGTACTTCGTGAAAAAATATGTGATTTGCCATTAAAAAAATTGAATTGAAAAAAAAGTTTTTGTTTTTATCTACCTAGAAAAAAAATTAATTTGATAAATAATTACAAAGTACTGCGTGCTATTTGTTGAAATTCAACAATAAGTTAACATGCTGAAGTCAGTTATTACAAATGCTTTGAATTAACAATAATGTCAATAACGATGCTAAATTGATAGAAATACATAGATTTAGCCCTTAAGCCACACATAAAGTTCTGTATATTATTTTAGGTTGATTGAATATTGTTGATGTTTTTTTTTTATATATTTCGGTATGAGAAAATAATGTAAGCCATTTTTTCGTGATATGGTAATGTTTTTTTGTTACAAAGTAGTTAAGCGTTTCAATCGCTGTGGCAAGCGAACCAATAGCATTATAAAAAAAATTGAAACTTAAATATGTAAGTTAATTAATATAGAGTAAATATTATCTCTATAATTTTTTTCACATTTTGTTTATTTACTGAATTATTTGAACAAGCGTGTTAAAAAATGACTCAATTTATTTGACTTTCTTCTCGCATTTACTAACCTCCGCTGTCCGTCCTTTGCGCTCTCAGTGAACCTGGTCCATACTCATTGTTGTGAGGGAAAAAATAAAGTTGCGCTTAGCTTTCAATTCAAATATCTTAATAGTTCTAATTCTAATTGACAAACTCGTTACTTGAAAGAATAATATTATACATGTTTGAACATTATTAAAATAAAATCAAGTACTTTGTTGTTTTCTAATACTTTACAATTTAGCAAAAAAAGAATCGAAATAATATTTGGTCCAAGAAACTTTAAATAAACTGTATTCTGTTTATTATTGTATATTATTGAAAGCGTAAAGGGTGAACTGTGGAGGTAAATAAGTGCGAGAAGGTCGTTACGCGAGTTGCGTCATTTTGAACTTGCTTGCTTAAAGAACTCAGTAAACAAACAAAATGTGAAAAAAATTATAGAGACAATGTTTATTCCATGTGAATCTCACAATATTCAATTGACCTAAAATGTCATACAGAGCCTTACGTGTGGCCCAAGGATTAATTAACATATGTACATGTAAAAAATGATTATTGCTACTTTACAATATTATTATTTTTCATTTTATTGTACGTAATAATTTTGTAAATATCTATTAGTTGTTAGTTTAATTAATGAGACCTCAATGCTAAAATTTGATTTAAATTGCATTTTTTTTTTTTTTTTATTAATTATGATTGGAAATCTCACAAAAAAAACTATAAAGTCGATTTTAAACCGTACAAACTGAAGTCATATGTGGATTTCACAGAATTACACTGGTGGGTAAAATTTGATATTAGTATTATTAACTGATAATAACTTATTATTTATAAAAAGTGAAAAAAATATCACCTAGATATAAAATTAATTTTAAACTAATGAAGCTATTAGAAAAAATGCAATTGCTGCTTTTACACGATAAAGGCAAATTTTATTCAACTAGTAGAAGTGGTGCCCAGTATCACTTTTTATCAATATTATAAGAAACTTTTAATTGTAGTTTTTTTTTTTTTTCATTTGATTTTAAACGTAAAAATTTATTTTTATTTTTTCGTATTAAAACAAAAAATATGGATCAAATTTTTGTTATCAATATTGCTTCTTTAAGGCTGTGATAACTGTCATTCTGATGAATGATATTGACTTTGAGAAGAAGTAATATCATAAAAAAATAAAAGATCAGACAAATGTACACTATTAAAGATTATTTTGATCACAGAAAGTTTTAATACAAAAATGTAAAAATTTCTTCTTTCTTTTTTATTATAGTATTCCTCCAGTGCTAATCTGTGAAACAAAATTGAATTACTATATATATATATATATATATATATATATATATATATATATATATATATATATATATATATATATATATATATATATATATATATATATATATATATATATATATATATATATATATGATGATTTAATTTGTGACGTACTGTTACGTATTCAAGCTTCTTCACTGTAAATTACCGTGTATTTCCGCTGAAAACTACGATTATCTTTACAAACAAAGAAACAGTAAATAACAGACAAAGAGGTTTTTACAATACCTTGGAATGTATCAATAGTGTAAATAAAAAATAATAAATAATTGTATAGATTACCAGTGAAAAATCGTTTGCTTACTTTTATTTATTTGGGTTGGTAGGAAGTGAGATAAACAACTCCAGGAAAATGAAAAAGGTAATTATTTTAGATTATGAGGTGTTTGAAGCTTTAGATAACACAATCTACACTGATTGAACTAATTTAAAATATTCTCGCGATTCTTCGACATTATTTGCATGACTCAAACGTATTAATAGACATAGATATTGGAACTCTTTGAGCTCAAAAATAAACTGAACAACATTTGAACTTTCGAATTGTCTCAGCTCAAAAATATGAGTACTCTTACCCCGATAATGCTGTTACTAGTACTCCAAAACATTGACACACAAAGCACACTCTCAATACTTTTGCATTCAAGCCGTGTACCAATCAACGAAACAAAAATCAATCGGGGAACCAGTTGACCATGTGGGCCAGCCTCCAAACTTTCCCCTACTTTCGAGCTTCTTAAGCTCAGAAACGCCAGTAAAATAAGGAAAGTCTCAGATCACATGTAATTGTTGGCCGAGGCGAAGCCGAGGCTGACAAACATGTGGTCTGAGGATTTCTTTTTTACTGGCCAAGGTGCGTATACTATTTTTCTGCTCGACGTAGCCGGAAAGTTGCAACTTCGTTCAGGGCAGCGGCCTGAGGGCCGGAGGGCAAAAAATTTTTTTTTTTTACTATAAAAACTATCAACATTTATTTTATTTGAACTTTAAAGATTTATTTAACTAAAATTTCATTTTAAACTGTAAAATTTGCTGCTTAAAATTGTATGAATTGTATTACTATAACAAATTTTTAAGAGTTAATGTTTAAAGATTTTTGCCCGGAAGGCCTGTTTTTACTGTAGAAACTGTAATTTTTCAACAGCTCTTTTTTCCGTAAAATAACTTTTATTGATAGCACTTATTAATAACACAGTTATAAAAATATCAAATTAATTGTTTATACGCTACTGGAAAAAATTAAAGGATCAAGAAAAAAATTCAAAATTTTTGGGCAATTTTCAACAGGCCGTATCTTCGAGAGAAATGGTCGTACAAGAAATAAAAAAAAGGAAATTGTAGCTCCAAGTGTCTACTTTTTAGATTAGAACTTTAAAATTTTGTAGCGTCAGCGGTTTTTGAGTAATCTTAGAAAAATCAGCGACATAAAAATTTTCAAATTTTTTTTATTTTTTTTGATCTACGGGCGGGGGAAAATTTTTTTTCGCTTAACCACTATAAGGATCGGATACCTTCATTATTCAGCTTTAATTTCGTTTTTATGGACCTTGATACGTCCACTTCTCGCCGAGATATCGGTCTTCAAATGGAAAAGGATCCTTTTGTCTTTAATTATCAATATCTCAGAAACCAATGATCGCACAGAAAGTTAATAGTAGGTTTTAAAAGCTTGAATAAAATTCCTTCGACGATAAGCCATTGCTTATTCATAAAAAAAAAATTTTCCTATCGTCACATGAGTTTAAAAAAGCAATAAAAAAAGGGCTTTTGGTGGTTTTTTTTTGGAAAATTAAGCGCTGAAACGAAAATATTGTCGAAATCGATAATATTAAGTATGCATTTTACAGTTCGATATGTCCACAAAAACCCTATTAAGAGCCAAATTAATGCAACCACTCGTTTTCTTGTTTCACTTGATCGAATTTTTTAAAAAAATTGAAGGATCACGGCACGCAAAAAAATAAATGATAAATTTTATTTGGATTTTCAATTAATTTTTATTGTTTGAACAATAAACCTGCATCAAAAAAGGTAATTCATAAATAATCTAATATTGAAAGCGAAAAAGTATAAGAATGATTCTCTAAAATATATTGATATGAAAAAAAAATAGTCACTTTTGGGCTTTAAATTTTATTGTTTGAAATGATAAAATACGTGATCTTGTCATATAAATATAGCCGCGCATCAGTAATACTTTAGGTTAATTCTTTCACATACATTAAAAGCTTACAAACACAAGTAAAATTTTATTGTTTCAAACTATAAAAACTGAAGCGCTTAAAATATACTTTTTGACAATTTTAAGAAAGTAATAATTATATATCGTTATACATAAAATCAATTGTTCGACATTGAAAATTTTATTTATCATACTGAATGTTTTTTTACTTTTTTACTATAAACTTAAATGTTACAAACATCGAATGTTGAAGCTGAAACGTTTAATCATTATAATTTCATTTTTTTATCTACCAAAAAGTAATTTTTATTACTTGTAGCATGACTTATTTACATATAAACTTTAAATTTCAATATTTAAATTAGGATTATTATAATATATTCAATAAAGACACGAAATTACTGTTTGAAATGATATTAAATTGTGACCACATTCTAAATTTTAAGTTATCAATTACTAATTCTTATAATTAATTTTTTTGCGTGGGTTTTTGCTCTGAATAGCTGACAATCTTAAACAAATGAAAAAACAAATTTTTTTTTAAGCTTTGTCCACATTTTTATTGTAGACAGTGCTTAAATTTTCGAAAAAAAAAAAGTTTTTTTTCAAACAAAAAAATTTTTTTTTGGAATAACTTTGGGTAATTCAAAAAACCAACGCCTAATCATTTTTAACACGTTTCCACCTCTGCATTCCGTGGTTTTACTGATCTCGTTCATTAAATTAAAAAAAAAAAATTTTTTAGAAAAATTTTTGTTTTTTTAAATTTTTTTCTTTCTGAAAATAATTTTTTTTTTTCTGAAAATAATTTACTTTAGTATTATTAAAAACGATTTATATTTTATGAAATTGAATATTTTGTTTAGTACTATTCACTTGAAAAAACTCAACTCAGTTGATTCTGTATGCTTAAAGAACGATTCTAAAAAATTGTAATGATTTATTGAACACATATGGCGTGTTCAAAAACACTCTGGAAGAAAAATATTTAACTCCTGCGTTCAGGAATATTCTCTGGTCGAACCAGAGGTGCGATTTAACATTACAAAAGTACTAATCACACTTGGATAGGTAATTTTTCACTTCCAGAGTATATTTCTGAACACGCCCATAATTAGTTTGAAAATAAGAAAAAAGTAAATAAACAAATGATGACAGTAAACTGAAACAAACCAAAAAATGTAACCGTTTTAATACGTTTTAAAAACTTTTAGCTAACAAGAAAAAATTCTAGAGAAAATGAAATTAAGTATCCCAGGCTGGTATCAAGAACTTTCGATTTCACAGGTTAAATATAAAATTTTCATTTTTTTATTTGATCATAGAAATGAATAGTTAATTAACTACAATATAATATATTATTATTAATTAGATGAAAAAACTCCGAGCTTTGGATAATGTAATAAAATGTGATTATAATGAAAAAATAACTAGTCGAACGTACAAAATTTTAATTGACGTTGGTATGATATCACCGTTCGTGGAAATTTCATCAAGTCATTTAAAAAAATTACTAAAAAACAGCCAAGCAGATGCTGGTAGATTTTTATGTGAAATTTATCGGTTTTTGACAGGAAATTATTTTGAGAATGAAGGGATCAGTTAGTATCAATTATTAATTCATCTTGTAGTACACTGTAAAAAATGTACGGAGTGGACGCGGAGTGGATGTTTGTTTATGTAATCTCTTACCGAGTGAAATTCACTCCAGAGAGAAGTTTATTTTAACACTAAAACTCCGGATTGAAGTCGATTCAGATTGAAATAATATTCACCACATTTCATAATCACTGCAAAAAAAGCATTTTTGCAACTCATGGTAAGAAAGCACGTCTCTGATTGGTTAAAAATGACACTACAAAGAATAAATATCGCGAAGAATGTCCACATTGTTCGTGAAAAATATGACAAACGTACACTTTTTACATATATATAGATATATTATTTATTAGTCATTAAACGATCCACCAGAAAACCCAATCAACAGCCGACTCGAGTTAGGACAACGGAAAGTCCCAGACTATAGAAAATCATCTTACTGTATTCAATTATAATGTACAATTCACTATATCAACTTTGACTTGAAACTCTAGTTATTTTTTGCTGAATATCAATATTTTGAAAACAATAAAAATAATCTTAAATTATTATAAAAGTTAATTAAATCATGTTTAATTGTTACTATTATTATTTAACAATCTTTTGCATCAGAAATTAGACAGGAATTAATTTTATATTAATAAGATTGAATATTATTTTAGGTTAATTAAAAGATTAAATTTAATGTAGTGTCCTTTTTTACCAATCAGAGACATTCTTTCTTACCATTCGATGCAAAAACTATTGTAACGGATTGAGTGAGAAGGGCTTTCGACACTCGTGTGTTGGCAACACTCGCCTAACGGCTCGTGAACCAATCACACTCGTTGTCGAAAGCACCTTCCACTCAATGCGTTAATATACTATTATTTACTTTATACGCAGGGCGAGCTTTTTTAAAACTCCGGAACTCCGTCGTGACGGAGTGAATGAGGATTAAAACGAAATACATATTCACACCTGCTTTTTTACAGTGTAGAAATGGTTTATTTTAAAAATTTTTTGGTATTTATTATTTTAGAAAAATTATATGACTGTAATGAGAGAATTATTTTATCAGCGATTGCTTTTTTATACCTCCCAGAAACGATTGTTGAATTACATCGCAGGTTACCAATCGGAAAAAACATTAAGTTTTCACCAAAATGTAAGCATACTTTACAAAACTAATTAATAACGAATTGAAAAAGATAGATTTCCAGAGAGAAAAGTACGACGGACCCAGGCTTGGCCCAAGTATGTAGAACCTTGGCCCAAGCTTATAAGCCAGCCTTGGTAGGACTCTGGACTAATAACACGGGGCCCGACTTGGTTGCTAAACTTGACCCATGCTTCATTACCAGGCCCGGCCTATGCTTCGTTGCCAGACCTTGCCCATGCATCGAGGAAATGGATAAATTTAATTTAAAAAAAATTTTATTATTATTAACCTCGTAGAATTTATGATCACTAACGTTTAAACTACCTAAAGGAGGTAAATGATGTGAAAAAACTCGGTGAAAATTCTGCTGGGTTCCGGGCGCGAACAGCCGTTTTTTTTTTTTTTTTTTAAGTTAAGTTTATTTGCAAAATTCATACAAAGTCTTTTTTACATAGTTAGCTGCAATATTTAACTTAAAAAATAGCTATAATTATCTCAATATATTTTTAATTGTTGGTCCCTGGAGGATGGGCTGCTCACAATCATTTTTTCTTAACCATGATGGTACTTTTGATATATTTTTAGTCTTAAGTCTCTAGTATTAAGGCTAGTTAGGCGCGAACAGCCGTCCTTCTGATTGCTGGGTCCAGACGATAGCTACTGGACGAACCTACTAATGTTGAACTGATACATTAATATGATCTACTCATTACACCATAGGTATAACCAAACTTGGGTAATCCTACCTTGGCCCAAGTCTGGCTTGCCATTGGATGGTCAAGGCTAAGTTACCCTGTCTTGGCCCAAGCCCGGGTTGCCATTAAATGGCCAAAGCTAGGTTACCTAGTCTTGGCTAAAGTCCAGGTAATCATTGTAACGGCCAGAACTGGGTACCCAATCTTGAGCCAAGCGTGGGCCAATATAGGTGTGCCAAATCTAGGTTCCCCATTGCCAAGTAGGGCCCCATCGTTTAACTCTGGCAGCTCCTGCATGGGTTATATTTATTCAGATTCTTGAAAATCGCATCTCGATTAATGATTATTTACTTATAATTTAAATCTGGGTAAATCAATATTTATCGAAAGACCGGTCTGCGGTGCCGTTGTACCTTCCCGGGAGATAATAGGCCGATAAAGATATATGAAGCTCGTCGATCAGAATGAAGAGCTTGTGCGTGAGGTTGTATAGCTCCAATGACTTGGTGCCCCGTTTTCTTCCGGATGTAGGTTACCACCGTCGGGTTGTCTGACTGCAACAGAATGTATGCCCCCCTCAGGGACTGCCCCTGCTGCGCCAACGCCTGATATACCGCTAGTATCTCCTTTTTGTTGGAGTGCCACCTCATCTGCGTTCTTGACCAGCTTTCCGACATGAGCAGCCCGTTCAATTGGGCACCCCAGCCTTTGTCGTCCGTGTCCGTCGTCAGAAAGTGTGTCACCTCTCTCTTGTTAAGAGGAGAGGTTAGAGACACGACTTTCCCCCACCACTCTAGTTCGCCCTGAACTTAGAGATCTATTCGTAGTCGCTCTCGAGGTCGGTTCTGATTGAAACGAATTGAGAACCGTTGGAGATGGCAGCAATGGAGCTGTCCTCTCGGAACAACGAAGTTTGCGAAGTTCAAGTGTCTCAGAAGGCACTGGACCTCGTTTAGGGTACAACTTTGAACGCTGCTCATTTTCGTCGCCAGCTGAATGATGTTTGCGACTTTCTGGTTTGGCAGACTTATCTCCTCCTTCTCTATGTTCCATCTTATTCCGAGAAACTCCAGGTCTTGACACGGTTTCAAGATACTTTTTTCCCAATTTATCAGCCAGCCTAAGGATTCTAGCAGATCCACTATTGTAGCCACCTGGGAAGTCAATACCGTTTTGTCCTGACATGCTACTAAAAAATCGTCCAGATAGACTAGGACTTATGCTCCGTGAACGAAGAATTTCGGCTATCCAGTTCGTCACTGTTGCAAAGGCATGAGGAGCAGCTGAGAGGCCAGAGGGCAAGCTACCAAACTCATCTGCATTAGTTCTCCTTTGAATAGCAGTCGCAAGAAGCACCTGTGAGATCTTGCCACTCGGAGGTGGAAGTATGCTTGCGATATGTCTACTCGGATCAACCCATCTCCTGGTTGTATAAAATCTGGGACCTTTGAATGCGAAATTAGATGAAACTCTCTTGCTTCCACATACCTGTTCAAGTTTTTTAGATCGAGGATCGGACGCCTGCTCTTTTTTACCAAGAACATCCTTGATATGAAACTTGGGCCTGGCTCTGCAATCTTCTATAAAACACTCTGGCTTAGTAAGATGCTTATCTGTTCTACCATCTGAATTGAGAATCGAGTCTCGTACTGTGACGTCCGCCAGCGGCCTGACAGTGATGGTTTTCCTGCAAGTAGGATATGGAAGTTTGAGATTATGTCTATGATTACCTGAGGAGCCCCTCGACTTCTCCATTCTGCTACGAAGTTGGCCAATTGCCCTCCTGTAAATCTTTGTACCGTCATATAGTCATTTCTTTCGAAATGACCCTGCCTGTTTAGGCTTTGCTGATTCTTTTCTGGGAAATTTGGGCTTGTATGGTGTTCTCTGCTGGTCCGACTTACCCTCTGAAGCCTGAAAGAGCTTTGACTGTTGGAAGCTTTCGCACCTGGTGTTTTTGCTCGAACTCGCACTACCGTGTTTTCCACTGCTGTGAGCCGGCTCCTTCAGCTAAGATTGAGCACCGCCTAGAGATGTAATTAACAAAGAGAGATTTTCTTTGTCGAAGAGATGCTCAGAGCTAGGAGGAATCATACGCAGAGCTCCCTGAACCTGCTTGTTCGGAGCTTCTATCAGTATTCTTTTTCTTCTTACGTCAATACACGATGCTCTCTTCCCGCAGATAACCTGCAACATCTTTTGAGAGTTCTTAAAAATCTCGGGCTCTAACCAAAATTTAAATTAAACATGCTTAGTAATAATTGCGGACTCACCCCTCCCTCGATCGAGTGAGTCCAATTAACGATACCTTGCAGTTTTCTGAAAAACGCTATTCTGCATTAAGATCGCCCTTGATAGGTCCACTAGAACCCGCTGCGTGGAAAGGACCTGGTCCCTGCCCCTATCCAGGTAGTAAAGTTCCTCGTTTACCTTTAGCTCAGAAAAACCTGGAGAAGCTAAGAATTCCTTGAGAGTATTAGAGTACCTGATGTCTCTCCAGTCTGGACGGCCAAACCTTTGGAGCTGCTTTAAAGTTTCCAAGCTTAGCTTGATGTACCTGTTTCTACAAATCAACCTCGGTCTTACATTGTTTTAAATCCAAGGTGCTTGCCTGTTCCTGTGAGTTCAGCTCTTGGTTGACGTCAGCTGTTTCCTTCAATGCATTCTGACTGCAATACCAGATCTGTAAGAGATTGTACCTGTTCTCGTAGCAGTCTTAACTCGTCGTTCGTTCCTCTGTAGCGACGAGGCTTGTGAGGAAGGGAAGGACTCACTCCGTGAAGTTTCTGAATCCGCGCTACTCCCTCCGTCCTTCTCGACGTGACCCTCCACCGATTCTGAGAGGCTGTCCATTGATATATGTTTGAATTTAAGCTTTTCTAGTTTCCTTAAAAAGTAACGCACTATTCAGCACTTGTTCTTGCTAATTTTTTCTATAATTCGAACACAAAATAAATATTAATTTACACGCAAGAATAAAATGGACGCCCACAATGGCCGAAAGTACTCAACGCTATGAGGGAAAACGCGGGCTAGTCCGCGCTTGAGGGTGATCACGGGGCATAAAGGGGTAAGGGGCTACAACAAATTCCGGAAGATGGCGTAAATGTAGGACGACTTAAGGCAAGTACACAACAGCTTCTCTCATAGAGATGCCGTGTATCGGCTCGAAGGAATATAATGATAAATTTTATCATAAGATGGCTTGTTGAGTTACTTCGATATTTTTTAGTCGTTTGCTATCGCACATGTAACCAAAAAATATTTTTCGATCCGTTGATGACGTCACTATTAGAACGATTAGGTATCTTTTTTACCAGCAGTGCCTTATCTAATATTTTTAGCTGCCGGTTATAGGCGCTAAATGTCGTACGTTTCAAATGTCTGCCACAAAAATATACTGGTCACAAAAATTAAGCGATATAAAAAAAATTCTAAATTTTGGGGTGATTTCCAACATGCTGTAACTCGGTAAAAAATGGTCGTAGAGTTAAAAAAAAAGAAGCAAATTGTAGCCTCAAGTTTTTAGTTTTCAGATTTTGACTTCAAAATTTTTTATCATGCACGGTTACGGAAAAACCCTACGAAAACCGACGCAGAAAAAAATTTCCAAATTTTAGCTCATATTTCAACAAGTCTATGGGCATCAATAATTTTTTTTTTATAACTTGACCTCATAGCTCTTTTAGGAAATGTTATGCCCTTTAATTTGCCAGCCTCAAAAAGTCTCTACGACGATTTGGCGCCAAGTTATCATTGATCAAAGCAAAAAACTCCATTTTGGATTTGATACTCAATAATTCCGGACACATTGGTCGAACAGAGAATGAAAGTAGGGTTTTGAAAACTGGAAAACATTCTCTATAAGGTAAAATAAGTGGCTTTTGATGGAAATTTTTTTTGAAGTGATAATGTTAATTAATAAACAGGTAAAAATTCGCATATTTAAGGATTTTCGGAAATCTTGTTATAACTTTGGATATAACGTACGAACAAAGGATACTGTCGGTTCTTTTTCAATCTTAAAGTGTCCTGAATAAACCGTGAAAATTTTAAAGCGCTGCGAATTTTCCTTCTTAGTGTTCCGAAGCTTTAAATTTATCGATTTTGCCAAAAATTGCATAAAGAGCGACTCTTCGGTTTTCAATCATTTCTTTGATATCAAAAGTTCTTTTTTCCTTATCATCTTCGAAATGATTTTAAGTAAGGTCAAGTTATCAAAAGAAAATTATCGAAGCCCATAGACTTGTTAGAAGACGAGCAAAAATTTGGAAAATTTTTTCTGCATGATAAAAACCGTGCATGATAAAAAATTTCAAGTTCTAGATCTGAAAACTAGAAACTTGAGACTACAATTTGCTTTTTTTTTTTTTTACTCTACGACCATTTTTAACCGAGTTATATCATGCGGATTAAGAATCTCGGATTGAAAAATTGACCTTCAAAAAATGGTTCAACCTTAGTACAACGAAGAAGAGTCGCCTTCGTTTTAAACTAAGAGCGAGCTAGCGTAAAATTAGGGCAGTACTGAAAATTTTCGAAAAATCTACCTTCCATCCTGGCTGCCAGATGGCATTTTAGGTAGAATTTTTTTTCTTTTACAGTGGGAATTTAACTTATTTTCGTTATAAAAGCTTACTCTATAAGTTGACATATGTGTCATAATAATATTACAAACACTGAAAAAAAGAAATATTTGTCCCAAATAAATCGATTTATTAGTGGCTTTTTTTCAAATATTTCTTAATGACAAATAAATATATTTGCTATAACTAAATAAGACAATTGATTTAAGGAGGTTCGACCGAATCTAATGTAAAAAGGATTTTCCAACTTTAAGATTTGAAACTTAGTATACATGTAAAAAAGTACTTTATCTATGTATTCTCAAAATTTAAATATGATTCACCGTCTAGTTTTTTAGAAAAAAATATTAAAAAATGACGATTTTAAAGTTCTTATACGCAGGCTCTTATGGCGGACAAGCTTCCGTCATGACTTATTCGTTTTTTCTTCATTATTAATTTCTTTCTTTAAGACATAAAAAACCACGTATCGCAAACTTGAACATTTTTAGAATATGATAAGATTTTAACAATATCGTGTTACCGTTGTAGTGATTTAAATAATTGAAGTTAAACTTTATTTTTTAATTTTGTTCATCGATAGAGATACATATTATTGAGGGTTTGGCAACGTCGCGGAAGCAGCTGAGAGAAAAAACAAAGATAGAAATGCATTAATAACAAAGACGATATTAGAAATAAATTTTTCCCGCTTTAATTTGAACATCGATGTGTAAGAAGTTTGAGCGCGCTGTTGCCAAATCTTTTTATTAAATCATATGAGTCAAAAATAATCAAGTCATTTCATTACTCCCTCGCGGTTTTGAATCACCCTGGAAATACCCTGAAAACGCGGTGGAATCACGGTGGATCCAGGGTGGTTACAGAGTGGGTTTTTTTGTCATTTGATCACAGTGATGCCACGGTGGGTACACCGTGTAATTATCGTGGAAACACCGTGTAACCACCGTGTATACAGGGTGATAAAATGGCACAAACCCATCCTGTAACCACCCTGGATTCACCGTGATCCCACCGTGTTTCCGCTCCCAGGGTGTTTCCAGGCTGATTCAAAATCGCCAGGGCTTCATTTACTTAAATAACTAATGAATATTAATTTATGAATTCGTTATATTATTATTAATTAAAATAATGAATTTTTACAACTATTAGAAGAATTTAGCAAACAAAAAAATTCAAACACTACTTTGACTCACTAGTGTCGGTCGAACCTCCTTAAATAATTTCATAATTTGACTGAAATATATAATTTATTTGTTGTAAGTAAATGATACATTTGTTCTAAAGTTATTAAATTTGTAATGAATTATGAAAAATTTGGCGATACTTAAGCACATCGACCAACTAACCTTTCTTTGCAGCAATCTAATCATTTCGTTACCCTAAATAAATCACTTATTTCACTCAATTAAATTGCTCAATTATACTATATATTTCTCACAATAAAACATTTATTCGGCCATATACAAATACACGATATCTTTGGCTCAAATAAATCTTAGTCAGCTCAAATGAATCTTTTTTTCAGTGTAACATTAAATTTTTTATTCTACCTTTAATGTAACTAGCTCTTCCAGCCAAAATTTTACGGCAAAAACCTGCAGTTTCTCCATATTTGAAATCTCATTTGGAAGAATTTGATTGGACATTACATAAAAATAAACGATTATTATGCAAGGGAATACATAAGTCAATCGCTAGACATCGAGTTATTTTACCTCCGCCGTATTTGATACTGAAAAGTAATCCGTTGAATCCATTGAGTGAAACCATATCTCAAAACATAAATTCTAATAGTAATAATGAAAGTGAAGTCCATTATTTGAATAAAAACTTTTCTGAAAAAAATTCTCTACAGCAAACGGCAATTTGTGCATTCGGTAAAAAAAATATAGAATCAAATCAAAAAGACAGGATTATTGGAAAAATTAGTAAAAAAAATAAAAATTACGATAATTTTGATAATGATAATAATGACAATGAGTTAAAAAAGTCTAACAATGATTTTATTGATACTTTTGAATCATCGAAAATTGATTCAGTTTCATCAGAAAATATTTTGATAAGTAAAAAAATATATCCACGTGGACGAGAGTTTTTATTGAGACATTGGCAAGACTGGTTACAAAGTATCGATGATGAATTTAAAATAATGTCAGAAAAAGTAGATTATATATTGAATAATGTCTATGAAACCACACGGATGATATTGAATATTAATTTTTGTGATAATGACAGTGTACAAAAATCTGTAATGCAAACGGATGAAAAACAAATCCCAAGTTTATTAATAGACTCTTTGGTATTAGATAACAATCGTTATAAAAGATGTATCAATACATTAACTTTGAATTCACCTCCACAAAGCTTATCCGTCTCTGAGGCAAGTCTTCTTCAACAGCGACAAATTACTCTTTCTGAAGATAAGTTGATTAAAAAAAAAGTTATTTGTGGATTAGTGATTGAGGATGATATAGTAAAACATCAAATTGAAACAATATATAAGGATCATTTGCATATTTCTCGAAATATTCAATGCTTATCTAAGCCAGTTAAAAATATTCCATCTTGTAACTGTACAAAAAACGATAGAGATTATAGTCTAGAAAAAGTAAAGTATTTACGAGATTCACAGTGTCATGACAGCAAATTATTTAATGAAGTCCTGCAAAATTTTCTAAAAGTTAATGAAAAACGAGACAATATACACCAACAAACAGTTAAGCAAATTGATCACACAACTTGTACTCAAAGATTTCTTAATCGTAAAAATTATGTTAAAAAGAATGAACCAGAAAAATGTACAAAGTGTAATCAACTTTTGTATAAATTTAGAGAAAATCCATTAAAACAAGTCCTTAAAAATATTGATGAGGAAAAGGCATCTAGTAGAATAGCGTTAAAAAAAGAAGGGATTGAAAAGAATAAAGATAATATTAAGTTTTCTATAAATGGAATGAAACAATCAGATGTTAATGTAGAGAGAGATCATATTATTATATCGAGCGTAACATTACTTACACCCATAAAAATTTCATCTGAATCAAGTGAATCTAATGTTGATTCTAACTCTTCTTTGAATCAGTATTATCATTGGCCTGAGACAAAATTTACTCATGAATTTCACCCTATTCATAATAGTAATGAGAAAAATTTAATCACGAATCACAATGTAATTGAAAAAGAAATTAATGATAATTACGATAAATTTAACAAAAAAACAACAGGGTTACTTAAAAAACATGATGAACTAATTATTAATAAGAATAAAGTAAACAAGAATTTCGAAATAAAAGAAAATAATCGGCCGATTGATAATTCTAAGCATATGATTAAAAAATGGTCTAGAAAACGGAATGACACTAGAGAAATTGACAAGAAAAGAAAAGTGGAGAGTGGAATTATTGATATTGATAATAACAATAATGATAAAATTGACAACGAAAAAAAAATCGAAGACGATAAAAAAAAATCTATGGATTTTAATGAAAATAAATATAATAGAAAAGTATTTGAAAGTACTACAAATTTGGCTAATTTGATGAAAGTATGTTTTTATTTATTTATCGTTATTATTTGAGCCGCTGGGAGATAAGTGCATTAATTCAAAAATATCATAAAATTAAACACTTCCATTTGAAAGATATTTTTTTTTTTTTTTAATAGCAAGTAATGTAATAAATCTACACGGAGAGAAAAACATCGTCAGAATAAGTATACGTGTCGCTATTCTGGCTATACGCTGTATACCCAGGAAAAAATAATTTTGATTTCCGTACATCTCCGTTGATCAATGGAGATCAAAAAAAATGGCGAGCCGGATGTACATAGATATACGGAGATATAAGATGATCACAATTGTGATGGCCGTATATCTACTAAGATGTACGTTGATCTCATAACCCGATGAAAAAAGTTTTTGTCTAATCATATATAATTATGCATAATCATCTATATATGATTGGATCCAAAAATTGGCCAGGTCTAGTTATATATAATCAGATCTGTTTATACATGATCATGCATGAATGAATATAGTCATTTTTAGAATCTCATTTCGAATACCTTTAAATTATTAATTAAGTAATTTAATTAGGATTTATTGTTTTCATCAATATAAATATTGATTAAATTTAAATAAAAAAAAAAAAAAAATTACTATTCGTTGTCCACCACTTTACTACGAGGTCACCCATCCAATCAATAACCTACGCCGATGCTGCTTAACTTTGGTGATCGCTGGATTGTAGTCTGATCCTCTAGTCTGTTATGAACTTACAATAAAGGAAAGTTTATGGCATTACTTGACTCAAATAATCAAGTCAATACATCATACGTAAATAATGCACCTAATAATGAATTTGATTTTGTACATAAATGACAATAGAATTCATTAGATACATATAATCAAATCTATTTATCTATAAACTAATAAATATTCGTATATAAATCGATATCGATTAATACTTTTAAATTGCTGCCGAAACCTTTGAACATTTTTTAAGTATTGGGGATTTAAGTTTATTTGATAGTTGACAAAATAAAAATTTAATAACATTTATATTAAAAAATTGTCATATTATGTAATATATATATATATATATATATATATATATATATATATATATATAACTACATATAACTTTATATCAGTCATGTCTAATCAGATCCAATCATATATAAACTTATGCACGACCATACATGAATTTATATTAGCCATGTCTGATCAGATCTAATTATATATGGATTTGTATCAGTCATGTCTAATCAGATCTAATTATGTATAGACTTATATATAATTAGATCTGATCATATATAGACTTATATATGGTTATATATGGAGTTATACCAGCCAAGTATGAACATATCTAATTATATATAGACTCATATATAATCAGATCTGATCAGATCTAATTATATATAGACTTATATATAATTAGATCTGATCATATATAGACTTATATATGGGCTAATAACAGCCAGGTATGATCAGATCTAATTATGCATGGGGTCATATATAATTATATATAATTATATATGACCCCATATATAATCATGCATGATTATATATAACTTCATATATGATTATATATAATCATATATGATTATATATATGAACATATATAATCATATATAATTAGACAAAAACTTTTTTCATCGGGAACCCATTGGGTCTCCATTGAATGGCCACGACTAGATTACCCAGTCCTGGCTCGAGCCTGGGTCTCCAGTGAATGACCAAGGCTAGATTACCCAGTCCTGGTCCAAGCCTGAGTCGCCATTGAATGGCCAAGACTAGATCACCCAGTCCTGGCCCAAGTTTGGGTTTCGATTCGATGGCCAAGATAGGAGAACTCAGTCTTGGCCCAAGTCCAGGTAATTATTGTAACGGCCAAGGCTAGCATACCCAGTTCTGGCCCAGATTTGGGTAATAATTGGAATGGCTAGGATTGAGTAACCTTTCTTAACCCAAGCATGGGCCAATATAGACGTGCCAAACCTAGGTTCCCCAGTGCTGAGCCAAGGGTGGCCCCTTTGTTCAACTCTAGCAGCTCTTGCATAGGCTCTGACATGACTATTGCGCAAACTCTGTATTTAGGCAACCGTCGGCCCAGAACGATAAAACGTATAGCCAATTTAGCTATACGGATCCTCACGCTAGCAAAACAGATACTTATATCAACGAAACTATGTATGTTTACAAAGGCTATTTGTCGTATATTTAAATTAAATGAATACTCATCCTAACCTAAAAGCATATCTTCAAATTAGCGATACTATAGATTGTTTAATTAATATGTGAGTATTCTCAAACCAGGTTTACGAATCGTTATTCTGACGATACATTGGACAGTCATTCTGACGATATTTTTTTCTCACTATATCATCTCAGTTTAAATAAAATATGATACTTCGTCAATTAATTGCGTAAATCTTGTGAAAAATTTCTGCACAAAGAGAAAAACTTTGTCTCGAGCTATTTCTTATGATTCCGCAAAAACCGAGGTTCAAAAAATTATTTTGCTAGAAGATGTTTATAATAGTTTAATTAAACTACAGAATTCAAGCTTCAATTTGATTTTTTGATTTTTTTCGATACGATTACTTTTCACCAAAATTCAGCCTTTCAAAAATCACTAAAAAATTTATAAAATTTTCTTGTTCCTTTAATTTTTTGAATAAGTCTGTCATAAAAATAATCAATTAAAGTTAACAAAAAAATATATTTTTTTTGCATATGGTTCAATGATCATATTTATCTATTTCATCGGAGAATAAGTTTTTTTTTCTTTTACTTTTGTAAACCAATGTTAATTTCTATGGATAATTTTTAAATATTTTATCCAATCATACTAAATAATATATACTAAAAGACCCCGGGAAAAATGAATTATATATGAATATATGTGATTGCTCCATATATGGCCATGTATGACTAGAAACACCCATAAGTATAACGGAAATAGACCAATAATAATGATACTATTTGTAAATATATACACTGAGAGAAAAGTGCATGGTTGTGGTAACTAGAAAGGGATGAGTATGAAAAAACGGTTACGTAACAAATGATTCGAAGACATATTTCTCCGCGACATTTGATCCGATGAAATTTGATCTGCACGACATTATATCCACGGACAAATAATCCTTAAGACAATTCATCCAAATATACCTCATACATGTAAATCAACAATCGACCAAATTTCTTAAATATATAAACCTATACGCTTGAAATAGTACGGTGCCTTTCTTTCATGGGGTTTTGTTTGCGTGGACATATAAAATAGAAAATACTTTTGTATGCCTTTGTTTTCGAAAAAAAAAAATCTGGGCATCGGTTGACCCTGCGGGCCAGCCCCAAAACTTCCCGCTGTTTTCGAGCTCAAGGAGCTCAAAAACATCGTTGTAAATACATTTTCGAGCTCTTCGAGCTCGAAAATACTTTTGCATACCATTATTTTCGAAAAAAACAGTTTTTAGCATTTCTTTCTCCCGCGATAACTCTCAAACGAACTATCCGATTTAGATGTTTAAGGTGGCAATCGACGCGTTTTAATAAATTCTAAAGCTGATTAGATTTTTGGATTGTGTGGTTGAGTTGTTTCAAAGATATTCGCAAAAAACTGTTTTTTATCATTTCTTTCTCCAACGATAACTCTCGAACGAATTATTCGATTTAGATGTTTGAGGTGGCAATCGACGCGTTTCATTGAGTTCTAGAGCTGATTAGATTTTGAAGTCGATCGTATAAGTCGTTTTCAAGAAATCAATAAAAAACTAAAAAAAAAAAATTTTTTTTTTTCGTAATTGGCCAATATCTTCGAGTCTACTTGGTCAAATGATCTGAAATTTTCAGAAAAGTTGATGGCCAAAAAACTCTTTCGATTGCCGCCTTAACCATCCAAATCGGTTTATTAGTAAAAAAGTTATAAAGAGTTTACATACATACATACACACACACACACACACACACATACATACAGACACTCGGACATCATTCTAAAAATAGTCAGAATAGCTTCCTAGGACCTCAAAACGTCGACATCTGATGAAAACTCGATTTTCGGAAATCGGGGTGAAAACAATAACTTCCCGAAATTTTCGAAAATCATCGATTTTCTAAGCGGGAAGTTAAAAAAAACGTTTTTCACCATTTTTTCTCAAACGATATCTCTCGAACGAATAAACCGATTGAGACGTTTAAGATGGCAATTGACGCGTTTTATTGAGGTCTACAACTGATTAGATTTTGACATTGATTTATCGAGTCGGTTTTGAGGAGTTTCTAAAATACCAAAAAAAATTTTCTTTTTTTAATTCTTTCGACAACGGTTTTTCTTAAAAGAATCAACCGATTTTGATGGTTGAGGTGGCATTCAACGCGGCTTATAAAGCTTTAGAGCCCACTTGATTTTGAAATCAATCCATCAAGAACATAAAAAGTTATCCAAAAAAAACATTTTTGAAAAAAGTTTATTTATGGAATATCTCTGAACGAGCCCAACCGATCAAGCTCAAGCTTTTTTTAGCTTCAAGATATTCACAAGCCGCGTCGAATGACACCTTGACGATTAAATTCGGTTCATCCGTTCAATAGTTATAGATATTTACATACGTACGTACATACATACACTCAGGCATCATCATGAAATTAGCCAGGATAACTTCCTAGAACCTCAAAACGTCAAGATCTCTCAGAAATTTGATTTTCGAAAATTGGACTGAAACCCATAACTTCCCGAATTTTGGAAAATTTTCAATTTTCTTAGCGAGAAGTTAAAAAAGTTACTTTTAATCAAGCAAGTCCAAGAGGCCTAAGGTTCAAAATAGCTATTATTTGTGAATGTGATAATTCGTATATCAATTCAGGATCAATGATTGATAACGCATCTTGAAGAAGAGCTTCTTCAGCTCAACAAGCTCTTTTCGAAGAAGAGGAAGGTGAATTATATCGGCCTGGTAAAACAGATTAGCTGTAAGTATGGTTTTAAACCATTTATAACAGTGAAAATTATCATTTTATCTTTAAACGCGTTTTTCTCGAAACAGCATTTTCCGAATTTGCTGCAGCGATTACTCAAAGACAAATGATCCGATTTTTACCACGACCAAATTTTTTCTACATGTTCTTCATATAGTTTTCCATACAATGACCTATCGATTTTTTGATCTGATCAAAAATCGAAATTTTGCAGACCAAAAACGACAAAAATTTTGGGTGAAATTCGACTTTTCTTTTTAAAATGCCGCCATTTTGTCAGTTTTTGATTTTTTTTTGATCGTAGGTCATTGTACGGAAAATATCTTCTAGTTTAACGAGAAATTTTTTTTTTTAGATTTCATCCACGGAGAAGGCCGCAATTACTGCAGCAGTGGAGGACCTTTTTTTCGCGCCGTCGGAGATCGCGTATAACTCAAAAAATATTTAATTTTTTTTTTCAAAAATTTCCCTGTATATTCTTAAAACATGTATAAATATATTCTCTAAATTCTAAAACATTTAATAAAGCAGTTTTTTTAATAAAAATTCCCAAAAGTTACCTTTTTTTTTTAGGCCTTCACACTAGGTGTGCCCCTTAAGTTTGTTTATCACCCAATAGTTCCTGTAACTACTTTAAATAGTCAATGCAACTACTCTGACAATGTAGTCACCATATTTTACAACGCATTAATAATTTCTCCAACTGTTAATAGGTAGATCCATTGAACTCTGATACAATGCGTTAATTAAAATTAAAATAGTGTTTAATAAAACCATTATTAAATTATTCACCTAATGTATTAACGCCCCGAGTAAAAATGTAAAATAGCCGCAACACCGCTGCAACAACGCCGCACAGGCTCTCAATGCCCGCAACACCAGGCAGGTATACGACTCAGCCATAAGCGACCCTACCAAAAATAAAACTCTACCCAATTGAAGTCAACTGAATCATACCTACCTAGAAAATTCCCGCACCAATAAAAAAATCTACTATCTCAAAATCTCTACCAATGAAGATATCCACCATGATATAATTACTACCAGAAAAAAACTCCACCAAGTTGCATTTATGGATAAAACTCTACCGTTGGAAATCTCTACCTTTAATTTTATAATGTATATTTTACAGCCAATAAATTTATTTCTAATCGACTGGGAATTATTTGGGAAGATTTCAAAATATGACTCTATTATTTAGGACTAATGAATTAAATAATGAGTAATTAGCATTTGGGATTTTTAAACTAAAACAATTCATAACTTTCTTCCCAAATAGTTTACTATTGGCTGACGAAAAAGTCGCGTTAAGTATATTTTCTGAAATGCGTGCTAAACGCTTAAACAATATTAAATAATTACCCATTAATTAAGTAGTGCTAAATAATAAAATTATATTCCTAAATCGTTCCAAATGATTTCCAATTAATTAAAAATAAATTTATTGTCTGTAAAATATACATTCTAAAGTTGATGGTAGGGATTTCAAGCGGTTAGAGTTTATTCATAAATGCAACTTGGTAGTGTTATTTTCTGGTAGTGATCATATCATGGTAGATATTTTCATTGGTAGAGATTTTGAGATGATAGATTTTTTTATTGGAGCGGGAATTTTCTAGGTAGGTATGATTCGGCTGACTTCAATTGGGTAGAGTTTTATTATTGGTTGGGTCACTTACGGCTGAGTCGTGTACCTGCCGCAACACCACCGCAACGCCGCAGCAACAAATTTGTAACGAAATAATAAAATAATAATTGCCGCGACACCGCTGCAACACAATAGCACTATATTAATATTCTTTGGAAAAATTTCCAAATTTCGCAACACCGCTGCAACAAGTTTATGATGAAATAAAATTATGATTACCACAACACCGCCGCACCACAGCCGCAACACTTGACAATGAATCATATATATTTTATAATTTTTGAAATAATTTTCTTTGTCGCATACCATCGTGTCACTTGTTTTTAAGTTCAGATTAAAAATAAACAGCGTGCCTCAAGTGAAAATATTTGGCCGAAAATAGGCCGAAACCTCTTAATTTGGCCGAAATCACGTCAAAACTAAAATTTTATTAAAAGATGCCGAAAGTTGAATTCTGAGAAATATTTGTCAAATATTTTAAAACTAATAAGATATAACAATTCAATACGGAAATAAAGTATTAGAAGCACAGTTGAACTGTAATTTTTCAGCTGGTTCCGTAGCGTAGCGGTATTACCGTTGGTCTCTCACGCGTTTAGTGTGTTTAAGTGTTAGGTTCGAATCCTCCGTAGGGTAGTGGCGATTATCCAATTCTCAGAGAGAAGTGCGAGCATGTAGGTATAATATTGATATGTTAGTTCAGTATAAAACTAATTACCCTTGTACTTCACTTGAATTGAGAATTAAAAAAACAAATAATAATAATTTTTTGAATTTATCATTGTTGAAATAATTGAAGGCGCTACACAAATAGAGTTACTAAAATTATAAATTCTTAATAGTGGTTACTATGTTTATATTGTGATCATAATTATATCAAATTAGGCTTGCTAACTATAAAAGTATGGTTGTCATAACAATTTTCTTCTGGACATGCTGAATAAAAAACTATTAAATTTACTACGAAATAGTTACCTTAACTATACTTTTCTGTTACTATTAACTAATATCATATCAGTTAACGAAACTGCAGTTGATAGTGGAGGTCTTATTGAACTATGTTTTTTATAGTTCATTAAACCATGTTTTCTCTCAGTGTCTAGTAAAATATTTTGAATTTATTATTTAATGAAAATGTAAATTTTTTTTTATTCTGATAACTTTTGCGATCTAATAATATTTCAATATACAGTTCAAAATAATAATAATCATAAATATATTACCTATATGTAAGGTTTAATTGAAATAAAACTTTATTATAAAAGATTTAATGAATATAAGCCGAAGAAGTTTTACTTCTTCTGCGTGTACACACTTGCTGATATACGCACCGATTCTTACACTGTATATCTCACTTTTCGAAAAAGTAACTGTTACCTCTATTTAACTCCTACTGGCTCACTTTTTTTATTATGATTTAATAAAAGTAACTATAAATAACTAGATAGCACTCATAGAAATGGCAAATGAAAATTTCCTTATTGCAAAATTACCAGCTTGTGAAAAAATTCCCCAGCTTCAAACGTGGATTAAATATCGTGAAGGATTTATAGTATCTCGTATAAAGAAAGGTTAATTAGTTGGAAAATTACTTACCCGATGAAAAAAGTTTTTGTCTAATTATATATGATTATATATGTTCATATATATAATCATATATGAAGTTATATATAATCATGCATCATTATATATGGGGTCATATATAATTATATATAATTATGTATGACCCCATACATAATTAGATCTGATCATACCTGGCTGTTATTAGCCCATATATAAAGCTATATATGATCAGATCTAATTATATATAAGTCCATATATAATTAGATCTGATCAGATCTGATTATATATGAGTCTATATATAATTAGACATGTTCATACTTGGCTGATATAACTCCATATATAACCGTATATAAGTCTATATTTGATCAGATCTAATTATATATAAGTCTATATATAATTAGATCTGATTAAACATGACTGATACAAATCCATATATAATTAGATCTGATCAGACATGGCTAATATAAATTCATGTATGGTTGTGCATAAGTTTATATATGATTGGATCTGATCAGACATGACTGATATGTAGTTATATATATATATTACATAATATGACAATTTTTTAATATAAATGTTATTAAATTTTTATTTTGTCAACTATCAAATAAACTTAAATCCCCAATAATTAAAAAATGTTCAAAGGTCTCGGCAGCAATTTAAAAGTATTAATCGATATCGATTTATATACGAATATTTATAAGTTTATAGATAAATAGATTTGATTATGTGTATCTAATGAATTCTATTGTAATTTATGTACAAAATCAAATTCATTATTAGGTGCATTATTTACGTATGATGTATCGACTTGATTATTTGAGTTAACTAATGCCATAAACTTTCCGTTATTGAAAGTTCATAACAGACTAGAGGATCAGACTACAATCCAGCGATCACCAAAGTTAAGCAGCATCGGCCTAGGTCATTGATTGGATGGGTGACCTCGTAGTAAAGTAGTGGTTAACGAATAGTAATTTTTTTTTTTTTTATTTAAGAACGGTTTTTAGATAATTTTGTCCCAGCTTTTCTCTGAAATAAAAGCTCTAAACGCAAAATAAAGACACAGACCCGATGCTTTACTCTATGATCTAGCGAAGTGCACTTCAATTTTTTGATAACTTCCATTTGTTTACGAGAAAAGCTTGGACAAAGTTCCCATTTAATGTACAAGTGCAACAGAGATAGTACCGTTTATCCAGATGAGTGCGAATAAAGAAACAAATGAAAACGCGTCTTAAATTTAATCGATATTTATATTGATGAAAACAAGAAATCCTAATTAAATTACTTAATTAATAATTTAAAGGTATTCGAAATGAGATTCTAAAAATGACTATATTCATTCATGCATGATCATGTATAAACAGATCTGATTATATATAATTAGACCTGGCCAATTTTTGGATCCAATCATATATAGATGATTATGCATAATTATATATGATTAGACAAAAACTTTTTTCATCGGGTACTGATTTATTTTCAAAATAATATTTTTTGTTAAATGCTTCTATACCTTAATTTTAAAGATGAGCTTCTGGATAAAATTCAAAGTATATGGAATGAACAATCTAATAACATTTCGAAAATAATTACTGCACCGAAAATTAAACTTAATAAACATCAGGACACATTAAATTATTCTGATATAAATAAACTCAAACGTTATGTAAGTATGAAATAAATATTTATTTAATATATTAATAGTTTTTTAATTTTCCGCTACAAAATTGATAATTTTCAAAAAAAAAGAGAAGTTATTGGTTTGATAATGTGAGAGTGCATGTATGAGCTTACGAACGTACATGTGTATATAAAATTTACTTTGTAAATATTCTATAACTTTTGAACGGATTAACCGATTTAGATCTTTGATGAGGCATTCTAAGAGGCTTATTAATGTTCAGATTCTGTGAGAAAACAAGCTTGATTGGTACAGAAGGAAACGTACTGACAAAAATTTTTTCAAAAATTTTATTTTTAAAAAAATATTTTTTTCGGATAACTTTTATCGTACACTGATAGAAGGATTTATTACAGAGTACTAAATGGATTTAGTAACCAAATTTTTAGTCACTTATTTGGGAGAAAAAAATATTTTGTACCCATTACCATAATTTATTATAATTTAATAAATTATTTTTTTATCTCAATTAAATCTTATTATGGTAAAATAAATATTTGTTTCCATCAAAAAAATATTTGGTAATCGGTACTAAATATTTTTTTGGTAAGTTTTGTCGGTAGATGGCTTGTTTAGGAATAAAAACTACGTATGTATTTGTGGGGAAATATCAGTGTGGCGTGTGTGTGTGAATATATTGCCGCTTTCACAGTATAGTGCGTTTCGTCTCAATCGGAGTTACTATTGTGATTTCCAAATCAATTTATTGATTTTAAAAACAATTATTTTCAATTGATTAAAATGAATTATTTCAAATTATGGAGGAGCTCTTAAAATCTTATTTAACTAAAAATTTGTTATTTATCTTAAATAAAAAATTATAATAAAATGAGGTTATTTTCTTTATAATAATACTATATATTTTTACTTAAAATTATTTATTATTCTTATTTTAATCTATTTTAATTTCAAAAATTCATTTGACGAAAAATTTGTTATTTATCTTAAATAAAAAATTATAATAAAATGAGGTTATTTTCCTTATAATGCTCTATATTTTTATTTAAAATTATTTATTGTTATCATTTCAATTTATTTTAATTTCAAAAATTTATTTGACGAAAAATTTGTTATTTATCTAAAAAAAAAAATTATAATAAAATGAGGCTACTTTCTTTATAATACTATATATTTTTACTTAAAATTATTTGTTATTATCATTTTAATTTATTTTAATTTCAAAAATTTATAGTTGGATTAGCGAGAGTTTGCGCTTCGGGTTTTTACCCCCACTATCAAGACACAATGTCTTAGGTATTAAATTTAGATGGTGGGGGTAAAAACCGAAAATATCCGAAACGCAAACTCTCGCTAATCCAACTATATTTGACGAAACATTTGTTATTTATCTAAAATAAAAAATTATAATAAAATGAGGTTATTTTCTTTATAATACTATACATTTTTACTTAAAATTATTTATTATTATTATTTTAATTTATTTTAAGTAGAACAATTAGGTTATGCGCTAAAATAAGTTAAAAAAATTAGTTCTTTAATCTTAATAAATGATTTATTGTGCCCCAATAAATCATTTCTTAAATACTACAAAATATTTATTTGGTGGAAATAAATGAGCTTTACTAAATGATTTGGTTCCTGTAACCAAATATTTAGTATTACAATCCCTGATTAAAAACTCCGATTGAAACTGATTGAAAACGTCCAATCAGATTTAATCAGAAATTTCTGATTGACTTTCAATCAGATTTAATCAGAATTTCTTATTGACTTTCAATCAGTTTCAATCAGATTTAATCAGAATTTATTATTGACTTTCAATCAGTTTCAATCAGATTTAATCAGAATTTCTTATTGACTTTCAATCAGATTTAATCAGAATTTATTATTGACTTTTAATCAGTTTCAATCAGATTTAATCGGATATTTTCGGAAGGTTTCAATTGTAAATTAATAAACAATTACCGATTCTTGGGACAAATAATTGTATATATTATTAAACGGTAGAGAATCAAAAAATCGAGTGTTTCAAAATCTACGTTGAATCTATATAAACAATTAGACTGCATGTCATGAAGTAATATAGAATATACTATATTACCACCAAAAATTGTACTTGTCACTCTGTCAAAGAACAGAGGAGTGCTCTTGTTAGAATTGCTTCCAAGTCTGGAATATAATACGTCTGAACGAAGTTTCTTACCAGGGACACTACACAAGTGGTAGGCGCTATCTAGTGGCGAGAACCGAATTACTCCTACTGCTATTGCTTAGGACTGATGAATTTTCTCTCCTCCATATATATCTTTTCTCTTAAGAAATTTTTCTCTGGGTTCAAGCAACTTTTTTTTCTATTAGTTGCATACGGAAATCCTTGCGTTAAACACCCCCATGAAAAAATTTATTTAAAAAATATAAGTTTAAATACAAAAAATATATTTTAGAATTTATAAAAAATAAATCAGAAAACTATTTTTTTAAGAACTTGATATTGAAATGAAAATAACTAGAAAAAAAAGCAAAACTTTGGAAAACTTCATTCATTATAATTTTTGAGAAATGAAATTACCCACAAAAAAGTTTCTATAAGATTTTCTGATAAAACTGATAGTTTCGCTGGAAAATTAAAAAGATCTTAAAATTTACTATAAATTTGACTTTAAGCTCAAATAACTTTTGAACAGTTAGATTTATCAAAAAATGATAAGACTTTTGTTGTAGAGCATTCAATTTCCTACAAAAATATCTATCGTGCATCATAATTCGTTGATTAGATTATAAGTTAGAAAATTCAAAAATATAAAAAGTTTTTTTCCCGTGTTATTTAAATACTCTGTAAATATGAATAAAAACGGCTGGACGCCAACCGTAGTATTATTATTAAGAGCTTGAATTGGTACAGAAATTTTAGTTTTTAGGTATACTTTCAATTTTTGGATACTAAAAAAAAAATTTTTTTTTTAACCAACCTAATGTATATATAATTTTTTATAAAGGTTTTCTTTTATTTTTGTGATAGTTTTAATTCAATCAATACAGTTCTTCAAAAAAAGTTTATACATAATCCTGAAAAATGCTTTTTTTCACTTTTTATAAAATTTATTAAATTGGAAAGACCGATAGAATTCTATACTTTGATACTTCAAAAATTGCTGAATTCATGACAAATGAAATTCATATCTGCCCAAATTTTAATAATTATTAATATTATCTGAATTGTTATTTTCCGATTGAAACGGATTAAAACTGATTGAAAATTTTCTGTCGGATTTAATTGGATTCAATCGGAAAATAATCGATAAATGAATTATTATTTTCTAATTGAATCCGTTTTGTTTGAAACGAAAATTTTTTTTTCTAGCCAACACAAGATAATTTTGCCGTTTATATTGAGAAAAATTCCCTGAAAATTTTAGCTCGTAAATTTAATTTAAAGTACTTTTTCTCGACTATCAAATTTTTCCATTTAAAAAGTATGTAAATTAAATAACTTTTTTTTTTTTTAATTGCTATAACTTAACAGTAGAACATTCTAAAGTAAAAAAGATTTATACTATATTAAACTTACCATTTTTAAACTGTCCAATGTTAAACTACTTTTACCTCATAGATAATATCCCGAGACAAAAAACAAATTCTAGTTTGGACCTCAAAAAATTCAATTCCTTTGATCTTTTATCTACCGGTCGGAAAATAATACAATATTGGCACTCTAAATCTATGAAGTCTAAATGCAAACTCTCCATCGGTTTTGACTTCTAACGGAGCTCTCAAAATCCTCAAAAAAAAAATTACCGTTTTCTGGACTTGGAAAATTTTCGAGTTAAAAAAAAATCTGAGTACTTAGAAAAATTTATGTGTAAAAATAAAATAAATTGATTAATTTATTATTATTATTCGCTTTTATATATTCCTGGACAAACTTTTAGTAGGTCTCAAAAAAAATTTTTTTTTTAATTTCCGAAATAATATAGAATACAAAATCAAACATTTTGTCCTCAATAAATTTTTGTATTTTAATTAAAGAAATGTATAGGGGAGCCTGGGGCACAAAGGCCCCCCTCAAAAATTAGGTAAAAATTTTTTTTTATTTTCCGTCAAGTTATGACCTCTATAATGATTTAATCATATTGTAGGCCGATATGTGATATGTGGGGTAAAATGGACCACTCAAAAAAATTATTTTTTTCAATTTTTCCGTCAAGTTATGACCTTTATACTAATTTTGTTACATTTTAGATCAATACGTGATGTGCAGAGCAAAATGGAACACTCGAAAAAAAATTGTGACGAAATTATTATTTTTTTTTTTATTTTTCGTCAAGTTAATTTTTTCGTTACTATTTCTTTGTTTTGAGTGGTCCATTTTACCCCACATATCACATATTGGCCTAAAATATGATAAAAACATTACAAAGGTCATAACTTGACGGGAAATAAAAAAAACTTTTGTTTTTATAATTTTTGGCGAAGGGGGCATTTGTGCCCCAGGCTCCCCTACTAAATTTTCTTTCAGTTAACTATTTTTTCATAGTAACCATTAAATTTTTTTTTGAATGAAGATAAATAAAAATAAATATTCATTTTCATTCATTATACTTTATAGAGGTTCCGGTAATTTTTCTGCAAATTTGTAATTAATTATTTATTATTGGGTCAACTTTTTTGAGATTCTCCGTCCAAAGTATTTATTTTTAACGAAAAAAAAGTGAGGGAATCTGCGTAGGTTACGTCATTTGAGAAATTGAGGCCTAAATCTCGAGCACTAAATTTTTTTATATTATGAGAAATTTGAGGTTTCCACAGCGACGCTAGCAAGGTGCTAACCAGTGCCTCGTTTCATATTTACTAGAAACTTTAGCAATATATCTAGCTAATCAGGAAGATAGTTTAAAATCAATTAGAATATTCTACACGGAGAAATATGTTGGCTCGAGACCTAGCCATTTTTATTGTGCTGCTCTTAAAACAGGAAGTGAAGTATCCAAAAAATTATTTTACCTATACGAAAAATTGTTACGCCGCAACAGAATTATTATAACGTATGAAAGTAATTATTATTAAAGTTTATCGATAAGTCTCTCGCGCGTAGTAAGTATTGTGATACAGCATAATAAATTTTCGTATGAGTATAATAATTTTTTTTATGCTTCATTTCCTGTCTCAAGGTTGTTGACAGCATAATAAAAATTGCTAGGTTTCGAGCCAACATTTTTCTCCGCGCGACCGGACAGACATACATGAGAGCGAGTTAATAAAAACATGATAAGTAATCTTAAAAATAAAATATTATTCACTCATTGTATTCGATTAAAACTGATAGAGAAAAATTCGATCAGTTTCAATCAGATTCAATCAGAAAATAATAATTTTAAAAAAATTATTTTCCGATGGAATCTGATTGAAACTGATTGGATTTTTCTCTATCAGTTTCAATCAGATTCAATAAGGAAATAATAATTTTTAAAAAATTATTTTCCGATTGAATCTGATTGAAACTGATAGCGAAAAATCCAATCAGTTTCTGTCTGATTTAATCAGAAAAAATAATTTTTGAAAACTTATTTTCCGATTGAATCTGATTGAAACTGATAGAGAAAAATCCAATCAGTTTCAATAAGATTCAATAAGAAAATAATAATTAAAAAAAAATTATTTTCCGATTAAATCTGATTGAAACTGATTGGATTTTTCGCTATCAGTTTCAATCAGATTCAATCGGAAAATAATTTTTAAAAAATTATTATTTCCTTATTGAATCTGATTGAAACTGATAGAGAAAAATCCAATCAGTTTCAATCAGATTCAATCGGAAAATAATCGAAAATTAAAATTTTTTTTTCTGATTGAATCTGATTGAAACTGATAGAGAAAAATCCAATCAGTTTCAATCAGAAAATACTAAATATTTTTTTCTGATAGAATCTGATTGAAACTGATAGAAAGTCAATCAGAACCCTCGAACGCTCCCGAACATTTCTGATTGGAAATTTGTTTCTGATTGAAACTGATAGAATTCTGATTGAGTTTTAATCAGATTCAATCGGAGTTTTTAATCAGGGAAATTCGTTACTAAATCATTTGGTCCATACAACCAAATCTTGTTAAATACAACTAAATCCTTCTATCAGTGTACTTCATGCATTGATTCCAGAATCTAGTCAGCTCTAAAATTCATATCGAATGCCTTTAACCAACAAAATTGGATCATTTGTTTGAGAGATATCGTTAACGAAAAAATTTCAAAAAATTGTTTTTTTCGAACATCGGAATAGTTGAACTGATCGACTTGAATTTGTTCAGCGTTAGAAGCTAAAAAACTGCGTCGAATACCGGATTGTACATCAAAATCGATTAATTAGTTCAAAAGATATAAATGACGATAAATTCAGAAAATAACAATTAACGTAATTTTTTTAACTTCCCGCTGTGAAAATTAAAAAATTTTCACGGAAAGAGGTATGTTATTGGTTTCGATCCGATTTTCGAAAATGGATTTTTCATCAGATCTCGACGTTTCGAGGTCCTAGGAAGCTATTCTGACTATTTCCGGATAGTCTCTGGCATGTACGTAAATTTTTTCTGTCCGACTTTATCTTTGGAACGAATCAACCGATTTAATATCACATATTTTTTCGAAAGTACACTACATTGTTATATTTTTAACAAATCATCTAAATGACAATGATCAAATCTTTCAATTGCATCGATTATTAAAATTAAGTATTTATTTATACACTGAGATATAATAGGTTATTCACTGTATACAATAAAATACACACATACTAGCGTACACGGATATTGGTTCAAGCAAAACTTACGCATGAGTTGTAAGTGGTGCGATTTCTAGTTTTGCCTCGATATCGCTGGCTAGGGCCTAGTTTTTAATCTAGGCGGCCCTCGATTATTTATACTAAGGTGCTTAACTGACTAGAATTTTATAGCAAACAAACTGACTAGACTTTTCCAATAAATAAACGAACTTGACAATAAATTAGCGGGCTTTACTTTAACGAATTGACTAGACTTGACTAGTACAAAAGATAGACAGCAATGTGTGCTTGGTGAGCTGGAGAGTGTAGAGTAAGGACCTCGCTAGGCGTCCTCAGCCCTTCTCTACACCTCCCAGCTGATTGCTAGATGCTAGTGTGTATTAACTGTATGTTAACTGAGTTCATCGCCAATTGTTCGCCCTTATATAGCCGTAAAATTCAAGGAGGGGTCATTTACGTGACCTCGTCTGAACTTCCGTCTAGGATGTCTAGCACACTGACCCATGGGCCTCTCTTGGAGTCTCGGTGAACCGGGTAGCAAATATCTAATGATAAGGGTAGTGTGTGAACTTAGGGGCTCCCTGAAATCGCGCGACCGATTTGAGCAACTGAACCTCTAGCTGTCCCGTTACACCTTTGTAACGTAAATTTTACTTAATATTCGATTAAACTCAACAAAATTACACATCAACGTTGACTCAATAAAATTACTCAATTACTCGAACTCAAAATACACAAATCAGGCTACGTTAGACTTCGCCCACCGGTCACTACTCTCATTTTCTCCAAATCCTGGCGGGCGCCAGCCGACTAGACACCCCCCCCCCGTTAAATCCACGCTCAACCACACAGGCACTCCAAAACATACAACATATCGTACACATACTCGTACTCTCAACACACTTAATTCACCACACACATATGCTTCATACTCTCTACTCACTATCTACTACATTCAACTGGACATACATACTAACTCTATTTCTATCTAACACACAGACTCACGCTTACTCCACCTCCAACTCCATCTCCTCGGCAATGTAACGACACATACTCCCCCCTCCTTAGAGACAGGCTCGCCTGGCAAAGCTTCTGGTGTCCGCAGACAAGTACATTGCCGAACTCACGATAACTTCGTGGTCCACGACCACACGGCAAACGAAATAATATTTCGATATATTACGGTCTTACGTCCGTAGTATGACGCGAGATATCTGCGTGAAAGCCGAGATATCACGCGAGCTCCCGATCGATTTCCTGACTGGCGCGTGGAAGGCGATAGGATATATCACCACCGGCCAAATCATTCCGTCAACTATGAAGTTGAAGATCTCGACGCCTGGAAATCGGTGCTACCTAAAGAGATGAGGAAGAGAGCGTTCCAGAAAAATCATGAGACCCCGCAAGCAGGTCACCTGGGCGTGGATAAGACTCATCACCGTTTGGCCTTACACTACTACTGACCAAACATGTTCCGAGATGTGACGGAGTACGTGTGAAGGTGTGATGCGTGCCAGCGAAGTAAAGTGGAGCAAGCTGCACCCGTGGGCCACATGCACCAACATATTATTGAATCACCTTGGACCATGATCGCTGCAGACGTTATGTGTGCTGGTACTCCAAGTAAATCTGGTCACGCAGCTATTCTGGTGATCCAGGATTTATACACCAAGTGGATGGAATTATATCCACTTAAACGTGCAACTGGAGCAAAGATCGTGTATGCCTTAGAAGACCTCATTATGTGTCGCTGGAGAGTGCCGAAAGTTTTGCTTACCGATAATGGTACCGAGTTCGTTAACAGAGATTTGCACGCTCATGCTGCGAGAGTTGGGTATAAGCACGTGAGCACTCCACCCTATCACGCGCAAGCGAATTCGGTGGAGAAAGTTAACAAAGTCCTAGGGACTATGATACGTGCCTTTATTGGTGCTGATCACCGTGAATGGGACCTGCATCTGCATGAGTTCCGATTCGCATACAATACCGCGTTCCACAGTTCCGTGGGGTTCACTCCAGCCTTTGCCAATTTTGGTAGAGAGCCCGAGGCGGCTATTTCACTTCGGCGAGAGGTGGAGGGAGTTATCAAAATTGTTCCGCGTCCACACCAGGAATGGGTCGACCACATGGCACGTCTAAACAAGTGGAGAGAGTCCATTGTACATGTGTTGGAGACCGCGTTTCAACAACAGGCGCACTATTACAACTAGCGCCGACAACATCGACAGTATCAAGTTGGTGACTTGGTACTGAAGCGTCAGCATGTGTTATCCTCAGCCGCGAAGAGATTTACGGCTAAGATGATGACCCCATTTCATGGACCATTTGTTGTTTCTCATCGTATTTCCGATACTGTATATGAGTTGGAGAGCTTGGATGGATGGAGTCTCGGAAGGATTTCTGTCCATGATCTCAAATCATAACACACTTCCGAGTAATCCGTCCCAAGATATCTAATGTCGCAATTTTTTTTTTTGTCACGTTGAAGTCGGAGTAAGGCCGATTAGAGAGTGAGTTTCTATAAAACTATTATATCTTGGATATAACTTGTGTTTATTTAAACCTCATCTCCCGATAATAGTAAAGCCGAGATGAGACCTGTTCCAGGGGAACTTTAAGTCCAACGGGCTGAATCTCGTTGATAAGTTTATCGTTAAGTATCACGAACCTCAGGATTTAATCCAGTGTGTTTAGTCCGTACCGCGCCTTTAAGGCAAAATTAATTTTTTTTTTATTTTAGAGTTATGGTCTCGCGTCCACTTCCAACTCCATCTCCTCGGCAATATAACGTCACACCTTATAATATATTGTATTGATATATTTTCTTTTATATTCAAAAAATATAAAATTTTTATATGAAATAAAATATATGGTAGCATACAATTTATATGATATATGGCACCATATATTTTCCCGGGAAAGACAGATTATAAATGGCCATTTATGAAAGTTGGCGATATATGGGCATATATAGTTTGACATGACTATATATAGCTTGATATTGCTATATATGACTTGATATGACTATGTATAGAAATTTTATCTAAAATTAGAAAAAAAATTTTTTTTTTTTAATTATTTTGGCAACGCAGAGATGATCAGATCTGTGAACAATTATATTCCTAATCGAATTGGAATTTTTGAATTCAGAGAATAAACGCTGGACTTATTAATGACCACACCCGCTTCAGTAGGATTCGAACCCGGGACCTTCCGTACGAGAGATTGATGCTTTGACGACTAGGCTATGCGACCGACAGTTACAACGAAGTTTAGTTGTGCTACGTAAGATTGAAAGAGCAGAATCACTTTCGAAAAAGCAAAATATAATGATATCGGTTGATTGATTATTGATATTACAGTAAAAATTGATTGATTGATATTCGATGTGTATGATACCGAGATGTATGAAATTTTTATGTTCACTTTTATGTATTAGGGGAGAGGTGCTGCAGTTGTAACAAAAAATTTTATTTTTTCGATTCCATTTGTTTTTTTTAAGATAGTAAACTTAAAAACTGTCAGAAAGTTAGCTGATAGTATCTTTCATGCGACTAACTTGGTTAATTAGTAAAAAGTCAATGTTAACTTATTAAAAAATCAATTTATTTAACTAAAGTCAGGGGCCAAGATGGCGGCGCGCGTGGGCTGCAGTTGTAACACAGTGCAGGGGCAGTTGTAACACAGAACGAAATAGATATTTTTTACCAAAAATTACTTTTATTATTCAGTCTTAATACATACTATTATACTTAAGTAACTCTTAAAGTCAAGTATTTAAACTCAAGGTAGCACATATATTTGTATCTTTAATATAAATTATTAAACATTTATAAATATTAAAACTACACTATCCCAGAGTAAATTTGTGGCGAATCCAGTTTGCGCAGATCCCACCCGTGAAAAATGAATCATACATGGCCATGCATGAATGCTCCATGCATGGCCATGTATGAAAATTGGCCAGACATGGCCATGTATGGCCATATATGACCATGTATGGCCATGTATGACCTTGCATGGCCATGTATGACTATACATAGCTTGATACGGCCATACATGACTTGATATGACTAGGTATAGAAATTTTAACTAAATAAAAAAAAATTTTTTTAATTTTTTTTTTTTTTTCAATTATTTTGGCGACGCAGAGATTATCAGATATGCGAATAATTGAATTCATAATCGAATTGGAAATTTTTAATTCAGAGAAAAAACGCTAGACTTATTAATAACACCACCCGCTTTAGTAGGATTCGAACCCGGGACCTTCCGTACGAGAGACCGACGCTTTGTTGACTAAGCTATGCGACCAACAGTTACAACGAAGTTTACTTGTGCTACGTAAGATTGAAAGGATATAATCACTTTCGAAAAAGCAAAATATAATCATCAATATGCTGTTAGTGATATCAAAAAAATTTTCTATTTTTTTTCACTACAACATTCTGTTTATAAGTAATTGTAATAGTCAGCTCAAATTTTTTATATCCGTGAAAAATGAATCATACATGGCCATGCATGGCCATATATGAATCATACAAGGCCATGTATGGTCATGCATGGTCATGTATAGTTATATAAGTCAGTGATTAGTTGGACATATATGGCCATGCATGGCCGTATATGGTTCATAATTGGTCATACATGGAGCATATATGGCCATACATCGAGCATATATGGCCATACATGAACATACGAACTTTTTTAATTTTTTTTCTTTCATTATCTCATAAACAACAAGACCTACAAAAAAAATGTAAATGACAATTTTATAGGAAATTTAATTTCCTACAAAAAAGGACCCTAGCACCGAATCACTCAGATAGATTTTCTGAGATATTAGTCAAATAAAAAATCAGTATTTTCTAAGATTTGATTCGACATTTTATGGGAATTCAATGCTACGTAAACTTCAATAATTAATATCTCAGAAAATATCGATCGTAGTGATTTAGTGCTAAGGACCTTTTTTGTAGGAAATTGAATTTCCTATAGAATCGTTACTTATATTTTTTCTGTAGGTCTTGTTGTTTATGAGATAATGAGAGAAAAAACAAGAATTCTACGAAAAAATTTAGTTTAGAGGTCCGTACTACCCCACTTGTATGAGTCACGACTTCGCGAAAATGGGTACTTTTGAAGAGCATTCAATTCTGAGAAAATCCCGACTTTGGGCGAGATGATGTCATAAAATGCCACGGAGTTACAGAAGTTTAAAACATAAAAACCCAAGTTTACGTGTATTTTGAATGGGAAATCTTCGCCTGCTCTGGGAAAGTACTTTATATTAATATCAAGGGCTTCAACTCTCAGGGAATTTTTTGGGGGGTATTTCCAACAAAATTTCGGGATGGGAGCGAAAAAAAAATAGTCGCTAAAAAAAGCAGTCTAATATATAGTCATCCATGACTATGTATGACCATGCATGGCCATACATGGCCTTGTATGATTCATATATGGCCATGCATGACTATTCAAAAAGTTCGTATGCCCATGTATGGCCATGTATGAACCATATACGGCCATGCATGGCCATATATGTTCGATTAATCACTGACATATATAGTCATACATGTCCATGCATGGCCATATATGGCCTTGTATGATTCATGTATGGCCATACATGCTCCATGTATGCTCCATGCATGGCCATGTATGCTCCATGCATGAACCATATATGGCCATGCATGGCCATGTATGATTCATTTTTCACGGGCATACACGACTCTGAGTGTTACAATTGCTACTCGTTCAAGTGTTACAACTGACCCTCACGCAGAATTGTTAATAAAAATCTAATTACAATAACAAAAATCAGTAAATTGATATAAAACTCGATCATACAATACTTTTGATATGTCCCTTAAAGTATGAATACAAGTCTCACATCATAACATTAGAAAACAAATTTGTTATTAAAAAAATTGTAAAGCGTACAAAAAAAAGTTTTCAAGAGTATTTTCAAAAATTCTCAATATTTTAATATCGGTACAAGATTAATAACTGAAACTTTGATCTAACCAATAATTTACTGTTTTGAACAAGTTAAAAAAAAAATAATAATAATTTTTAGTTTTTTTAATAGTTTTTCATTGAGTGTTACAACTGCCCCTTGTTACAACTGCAGCACCTCTCCCCTACTATGTACTATTATACATACCTATGTATATAGTTATATATGGTCATATATAGAATTTGAGATGCATACAATTTTTATTGTAAGACATCTTTTTTGTAGAGAATTCGATTTCCTATAAATATATGAGACGAAATATTTTTTCCAAATAGTAAATACCGAGTGTTACGTTCTGGCTCTAATTAAATTTAAATAAAAATTTTGGAAATTTTTTTTTTGAAGTCTCGAATTATTTATTCGCCACGGTGGGCGAATAAACGGTTCGACACTTCTTAGAATTATAAATAAATAATAAATTAATAAATCGTTACTTTGTTGGCGATATTATTTTATTCATCACCAACAATGTAACGGAAATCTCTTGCGATAAGGGAGTCGCCGTGGCTCGCGGATAGTCTAAACAGATGACGATGCATGAGACCCGGGCCACGACGATTCTCTCATAGGAAACCTGAGATGCAACGTTAACACTTTTGATAATGTATAATACCAAGGAGCGACAGAATCAAGTCAGTCGATCACAAGATCTAGTAGAGCTAAGAACTCTACATAAACCTGCTGGCTTGATCCTGTCACTCGGACTTTAAGGCAAAAATATATATCCGTACTTTACCAAATACGCACTCCTTATTATAAACTTTGGGCGCTGTCACCGGCAGCCTAATAATCTCATACCTTCTATTGGGCGCTGCTACCGGCAGCCTAATACTCTCACCTGTTTTGGGCGCTGATACCGGCAGCCTAAGCACTTCCATTCCGCATCCCAAAAATTCATGCCGAGAAGCCGAAGGTCAGGCAAAAAGGCCCAGTTCCGCCGGATCATTCGAACGATCCACGAGGATCTCGGTCGTTCAGTTCACCAACGTTCCCGCCTAGAGATCGTTGCCGAGGAAGTCCTCCTCGATCCGGTAACGTTGGTCGTTCCAAAACCGGTTTACGAGTTACCAAGTTCTGTTATCGCGTCTAGTGAAGTTAGTGACCCGTCGAGCTCTTGCGGAATTGTTCATCAGCTGGAATCACTCGTCCTTAAGGAGGACCCGGGCCTTTCAGGCTCGTCTTGTTCAGAGGAACCATCCAGGGAGAACCCGGCCTTTTGGACCGGCATCAGCGACAATTGGCAGCTGATTCCAGTGGACGTTCCATCCGTCCATCCACCCAGCGGAAGCATCCCATTCCACGACCCTCGCTACGGGTATTATTCTGAGGCATATTTCAAGGCCACCGGCAGGGACGAATACGCACCGGCGGAGGAAAAGAAACTACGAAAGAAAGGGATTATTTGGGCCGACTTATGGGGCCCATAATCTCCACCATGGTAAGTCGTTAAACTTTTAGAATAAAATATAAGAAGGTCAACAGCTGACGCACTTGGGGTCTATCGACACCCTAACGACGTCAACCTGGTTAATTTAAAATTATTCTGTCTAATTAATAGATAAGCCAGAATGTAACACCGAGATATGAATTTTTCTTTCTAATAATATGAAAAAAATAAAAAACTGAGAGGCGGAGAACTTTCCTATTAAAATTAGAAGCTCATACTTGAAGAGAATTTTGTTAAGATTTCTACCAACAAATTTTTCAGAGTATAAAATGAAAAAAAAAATAGTTGATTTTTATGGCCACCCTAGTAGACACTAATTGTAATAACTCAGGTGTAAAGGTATTTACTCATCATACCAATAACTATATCCAGTTCCTTAAATCCTAACAAATTTAATATATTTCTGCATTTTTAGCCCTACCCATGACACCTAGGGTAAAATAGACCAGTCGAAAATCCTGAAAAAATGATTCTTTCATGTTTTTATTGTCAAATTAATAAAAATTTAATAAATTTACTCATTTTTCGGCTGATTTTCTATAGTTGAGGCAAATATAGCCACTAAAAATATTCGAAAATAATATTCGATTTTTTAATTGATTAAATTTTGTAAATAATGCAAAATAATCTGTAATCTAAAAAATCAAAAAACACGTTATTTGGGTTCAAAATAATGACAAATAAGAAATATAACATTTTTTTTTTTTTTTTTAAATAAATAACAATTTGTAACTAAGCTAATCGAAGGGCAACGATTTATTACACCTCAAAGTTTTTTTTGAGCATTACAAAACCAAAAATAGTTGTCAAGAGAAAGAAATACATTCTTACTGATGAAAACAAAAAAAAAATTATCATTTTTTGGAGAGGTACCTCTCTGCCCCACCAAAAATTTTTTTTTGCCTTCGTATCCACCAATGATGTGAAATGTATTTTTTTTTTATGTATATTACATAAAAAAAATTTAATTTATTAAAATTCAATCAACTCAGAAATTTTTTTTTTCATCTTTTTTGAAGGGTACCCAATTTTGCCCGTTAAAAAATTGTATTTTTAACGGCAGCTAAAAATTTTGTCCATTTACCTTGAATATCATCAAAAACGAAAAGATTTAGCGTATTTTAGTCCTCAAAAACTTAGTATTTCCTTTAGTACCTCCTTTTGACCCCCCCTCCCCTACATATATATATATATATATATATATATATATATATATTTCTTATTTAAAATGATCAATTATCTAAAATGCTATTTGTTGATATTGTTAAAAACTTAATAAATATTCCATACTAGGGTGATTAAAAAAAATCGAATATTTTTTTTTTAACTTCTGACATTGAATAGTTGCTCCTTAGGCACCTGTAGAAAATGCTCACCAAATTTAAGCTCTTATTATTAATAGGAAGATCCTCCCCATCACAGTTTTCCATTTTTTCTTTAGTCCCTCAAATAAAAGACGATATCTCATTATTCATTGATGGTTTAACCGAATCATCATACATGTTTTTATAGGAAATTGAATGCTCTACAAAAATAGAGCAGTGTGTTCAAGCGATAGCTTTCACCATTTAAAAGATATTTGAGATCAAAGTTTGAAGAATTTGTTAAAAAAAAATTTTTTTTAATAACTTTCTACATCATTGAAAAATGATTATTGATAAATGAGCGTGACATGTTTTTGTAGGAAATTTAACGCCCTACAAGAAAAGTCTGATGTGTTTATTTGATTTCTCTAACCGTTTAGAAGATATTCCTTGCCGAATCCCAATGAGTTCTCTCCAAACATGAATTTAGTGAAAATAAGTGAATATTCACTATTTCCAAGCGTAAACCGAACCACGAATTTCAAAATGTGGTTCAATTCGGCACTCAGAATTAGTGAATATTCACTTATTTCATTTATTCATGTTTAGAGAGTTTGAATTTTGAAAGTTTTTTAATAATTTCTTTAGATTCATCAACTCAATTAATGGATTTTATAAACATTCATAAGAAATTCAGCTCATATTTTTTTTTATTTTTATTTTTTCCTTGACTGTACAACTTTATTAGTTTTTTACAGAATATATCATCCCTTGCTTTCTTAAATTCCTAAGCTCATTTTTCCCTTGCTTTTCAAATTCCTAAGCTCATTATTCCTTTATTTCCTAAGCTCATTATTCCCTTTAGTTCCTAAGCTCGTTTACCCTATTTGTGCGGCTGTGGCCCGACTTGTGCTTATACTGTACTACATCATTACGGTGATGACCTGCTACCTCCCTTGCAATGGAGGTGCAGTGGCATAGGGAAACCACAGAGAAAACCTAGCCGAAATTCAGCTCATATAAATAGAATAAAAGTATTTACTTTAGATTTAATGTTAATGTCAAGAATATAATATTTTCTAACCAATTTCTTATCCATATTTTTTAACTGATTTATTAAAAATGTAACTGTAAGTTTTTCCCACGAAATTGATAATTAAGTATTTTTATCTGGGAAATCTGGCAAAATATCCCGATTGCAATAAAAGCTAATTTTTTTTAATAAGACCAACAGATATATTTTTTAATATAATTAATATTTTTGTAAGTACTAATTTAATATAAATCGATTATGTATGATTAATTCGATTTTTTTTCTTTTATATTGATATAAATGATGACGCTCCTAAAATAAGAACGTTCATTTCTCAAAAATGGATCTTAATTTATCTCTAAGTAATAAACTGATGTATTATTCTCTTCTTCCAAAAGTGAAGCTTAGCTACATCTATGAAAAGGTTTAAAAGAGTTGAAAATGTTTATTCGATTAACATGAGCTGAAATTCTTATGAATATTTATAAAATTCATGAATTAAGGGAACCCAGTGGTCTAGAAATTTCGAAATTTTTTTTTTTTTTTTTTTTCATATTTCGAAAGTATACCCGGGAAAAAAAATTTATATCTATTCAGATCAAATTAGATCAGCACAGATCAAATTTGATCATATTTTGTACTGAACCCAGATCAGAGTAGATCTGATTTGATCTGTTCAGATCAAACTATATCTGATCAGATATGACATTTTTCTTTTGGGAAAAATAGTCCAGATCTACCCTGATCAAATCTAATCAAGTCAGATCAACCTAGATCAAGTTAGATCAACTTAGATCTACTCAGATCAAAATAGATCAACATTGATTAAACGATCAATTTATAAAGTAAATATAAATAGATCTGATTGGACATGTACGGATCAAACCAGATCTGAGTTGATATAAATTTTTTTCGGGAAAAAAAGTTCAGATCTGCTCGGATCAGATTAGACCTGTACAGATTATAAAGAAATATTTCTTCACATTACATTATAATTATAAGATTAACTAGCTGAATTTTGACACATTTACCTAAATGTTGATAATTGAAAAAAGTCTATCGTAATTAAAATAAATACATTTTCTTGTTTATTCAGCTGATAATTCTTTTCTTATAGAAAATATAAACATGATAATAATCGACCATCGATATTATCTGATATTCATATAGGTACTTCATGTACATCGTTACATGACTTTCTTGGGAAAATAAGTATAAAATACTTTAAGGAAAAATTCTTTATGCATCTTAAAATGAGATTACATTCATAATTATTTATAAAAAAGCGATCCTTTATATTTATGCAAAATTTTTCGTATTGATTATAATCATTTTTATTTAACAAAAAATCAATCTAATTTATGACAATATTTCATTACTTATACTCATTTAATATTACCGTCGAAATCAATAACTATTGGATATTTTGTTTTATTTAAATTAGTATCTTCTTAATTATATGTTAATTTGTATTGTTTGGAGAATAGTGATCTTGATTATGAATCTTTATCAAGTTAAATTTCAATTGTATCATTTGAAGGAGAAGATAAAGCTTATCTCATATGGAGTATGAAACGTTTACTTTTAATTTATATGGCTTCAATCCATATATTTTATATTATTGTGATATATTTAATATATTTTTAATCAGACATATCAATGTCTATTAGGATAGAGATAAAAAAACAGATCTATTTAGATCTAGCGAATTAAATCAAATTTTATCTGAGCAGATCTAAGAGTGTTTTTTATTTACCTTGATCTGTTCAGATCCGAGCAGATCTATTCTGATCAGAGTAGATCTAATTTGATCTAAATAGATCTGGCCAAAATGCAGATCTGTTCAGATCTGAAGCACCAGATCTAATTTGATCTGAATAGATCTAAATTTTTTTTCCCAGGCATGCAAAATGTTAAGAAAAAAAATGGAATTTTCGGACTACAAATTTCAACAAAGTGCCACTTCTTCAAAAAAAAAAATTTTTTTTTTCATTCTAGTTCCTGCGATAGGTATATTTATACTGATTAAAAATCCATTAATTTTTTTCGTTTCAGACCCATAGAAGAGCTGAATTGTTTACGCCACCCGGGTCCCTTTTTTTAAAAGAGCTGGCTTCAATGCCATCTTTTAATTATTAAAAATAATTTTTTTTCTTAACTATAAGGATTTTTGTATATTTTAGTAACAATAAAATAATCCCTCAAAATTTCAAAAGGTTTGATTTTTATTAACATATTAAAAAAATTTTTTTTAAAATCATGAAATTTTCAGCCTCTAGACCACCGGGTCCCCTTAAGTTGATGAATCTAAAAAAGTTATTAAAAAACTTTTGAAATTCAAACGCATTGGGATTCGGCAAGGAATATCTTCTAAACGGTTAGAGAAATCAAATAAACACATCAGACTTTTCTTGTAGAGCGTTAAATTTCCTACACAAACATGTCACGCTCATTTATCAATAATCATTTTTCAATGATGTAGAAAATTATTAAAAAAAAATTTTTTTTAACAAATTCTTCAAACTTTGATCTCAAATATCTTTTAAATGGTGAAAGTTATTGCTTGAACACACTGCTCCTTTTTTGTAGAGCATTTAATTTCCTATAAAAATATGTATGATGATTTGGTTAAACCATCAATGAATAATGAGATATCGTCTTTTATTTAAGGGACTAATGAAAAAATGGAAAACTGTGATGAGCAGGATCTTCCTATTAATATTAAGAGCTCAAATTTGGTGAGCATTTTCTAGAGGTGCCTGAGGATCAACTTTTCAATGTCTGAATTTTAAAAAACATATTCGATTTTTTTTAATCACCCTATTCCATACGCTTTTAAAATGTCGACATTTTTCATTAGATTAATATCATTTCGCTGTAGATTCAATTTGAATTTTCTCGCCCATTTTCAAACTCGATCTTCAACATCAATGTAACAATATTGATGTAATTTTACATCGCCCATCCTTACCGCAGGGTCACCCGTTTTTCAGATTTTTTTAAATATATCATTTTAATAAATTATTTTCTTTGCTCTTATTTTTTTTGCAGATTGAACTACTAAAGAAAAAATTATTTCATTATGAAGTGAAAAGATTAAGAGTCAATCACTCACGTTCTGTGTGGAATCAACTGGAATTTAATATCCTTTTGCCAGATTTATCATTCAAAACAGCTTATTTTACTTATCAAGCAATGTAAAGAAATCAGTAGTCTTTTGTTTAAGCCGTGTTTTTGTTAATCGATGAAAAAATTAAAATAATAGAGTTTCTTATTCATTTATCGCCCGTTTATTCGAAAACTACTTTGTAACATTATTTTTTATCAGAGATTCAATTGGAAAATCGTGAAATTTTAATAAACCATGAAGAACCTACTCGAACAAACGAAGATATTGATAATCAAAACTTGTCTGTTAAAGTAAAAAAACCCTAGAAGGGTTTTGACGTCCAGTTAAGACCATTAAAAAATGTTGAAAAATAAGAAAGTTACTGTTAAAAGTTACTACTCTTCTCTTAATGTTTCAAGGTTTTATCGAGTGATTAGTCATAAAAGAAAAATAGCGATTTTTTTACCATTAACGCGAATAGTCAATAATCAAATAAATATAACAATTTTTACAATCTCACACCTAGAAAATGATAATATAAATTTTACCTTGTAACTGTGAGTAAACTTAGGTCAAGACAAATAATTTTTCTTGTTTCTTAATACTGTCCGGTAATAATGTAAGCTCGGTTTCGAGTAATTTTTAAAAATAAAATAATAAAACGTAAAACAGAAGGTAGTCGTATTTATTCTTCTAGTAGTTCTATTGTTTTTGGCCCAGGTTTACTTAAAATTGTCTGGTAAGTGTTTTAAAGAAATTATTCTTATGCATGCATTAATAAATAATAATTTAAACAATCTGATAACTATTTAATGAATAATATGTAAATTATTAGTTGTTAACTAACTACTATTTATAATGACGCACACACATAATCATGCAGCAATAGTGTTAAGAGTATCATAATTTAGTAAATATTTGTTTATTTGTAACATACGTTCTTATGTTTCATATCTATCATATCTTTTTACATTACGATAACTTAAGTTTAATTTTCTTATATCTAATAGAATTATCACCATTCAATAATATTCGATTAATTTGTCGGATATTTATTTTATCACTTTTCGACCATATTAAAAAAAAACATTTATTATTATTTTTATTACCAAAATAATATTTACAAATGATTATTAATCATGGTTAAAATAAAGCACTTGATTCGTGCTCTTGCATTTTCCGGCAGTCGACGAACTTGTGGTTGTAAGTTTAATAAAAACCGGTTTATTTCACTTCTTATCGGTAAAAGAGTGTTTCGAGTACGAGCGGTCATCACTCTACGTCCCGTTTTTTTTCTTCCACAATTAGACTGTTGTCGTTCTTTCTCATTTTTTTTTTGTTCTTGTTCATTATTTTCAACAATCGTATTGAATACAAACTGGTTATGTGAATTGATCTCTTCATTAATAACATCAGCATTATCAATATCCAAAATTTCTTCTGCATTTTTTTCTCGGCCTTCTTGTTCTTCTAAACTCTCATCATGATAATTCTCGTCAATTGCTTCAATTATAACTTCTTCCGTAATGTCATTTTCTAAAAGTGTTTCGTCATCTTCATTCGTCTCTTTTGTCAGCGTCAACAATTCTTCTAAATTATGATTAAGTGTTTCAGGTTGTTGTTCATTTACAATGTTAACGATTCGATTTTGCATTTTACGTTTGCGTCCTCGTTTACGTCTCTGCAATACCACCATCGATTCATCATTATTATTATCTAATTTTTCACGTTTTTGCGGTTTGATATTATTCACGTGTGTATTATTTGTTTCAGGTAAATCAATTTTTATTAATAAACCCGGTGGAATACTTTCTAAACTTGATACAGGAATAGGTTTACCTAAATTTGAAATATTACCCGTAAATGGTAGTATAACTTTTTTAACATTCGTCGAATTAACATTAGTTAATGGTGTTATATTATTTGCAATTGTTATCGGTTGTATTTGGTTAGGTTGGATTTGAGTGAATTTCCATAAATCACAATTATTTGATGCCGGTGGTAATGGTAATTTACGTAATACACGGTTATCAATTATCATTTGTGGCGGTGGTTGTAATGGTGGTGGTGGTGGTTTTGGAATCGTAATTAACGTAGGTCGTTTAGATTTACCACGTTTTTTAGCTAATGGCATAGGTTTATTCGCGATAAACGGTTTTTTACTAGATACTATGGGTGCCTCTTTTTTTTTTTTACGTTTATCACTATCGGCAAACATACATTCACTGTCTAAATGACCTGTATTTCCATTAATTAATTCACTTCCTGATGCTTGCTTAATTTTTTGATCCATATAATCCCCAGAGTCAATAGGTATTGTTATTTCTTCAAAATCTTTAATAGTGGGTACAGCATCACATGGTCCGACTTTTTGAAATGATTGACCAGATAAAAAATGCTTTGAGCACAATACAAGTTTACGAATTTGATTAGGTGACATTCTCAATAAATCTTCACGACCTAAAAACTGACACCATCTTAAACAACGGCCAATTTCATAAGCAGGAAACGGATGAAATTTGTATTTTTCTGCACGGTTCATTGGATCAGATCGAGATCGTCCGCATGCTGCACATGCCTGGCTTTCTAATACTTCTGGTGGTAATGGTTCAAATTTCTTTATTTTCTCACTAATCGGTTTGATTACATCGGCCGGTGGCAATCCGACAACTAATTCATAATCTATCGAATCAGGATTGCGGATCATCGGTACAGCATTATCGATAAGACGATTACGGTAACCCGGTAAAAATTGTGATTTTATGAAATGATGAGAACAAATATAACAATATAAAATTTCTTTCCGTGTCAAACGATAATAAGAATCAATTCCGACAAAATCTAACCATTTGAGACAACGAAATTCTTCACCTGGAAAATGATGAAATGTTGTGCCATCATAATCCGGGTCTGGCGGATCTTTACGATACCTTCCACATAATACACAAGTAATATTATATAAACTTTGTTTAGGATCGTATATAGTCGGTACAGCGGTACAATTTAAACGATCCAAATATTCATTGAGAAAATCTTTTTCTTGAAAGTGTTTAGAACATACCATACGTTGAAGTAATTGTTTTTTTGTTAATTTATAAAGATCTTCACGGCCACAAAATTCAAGCCATTTTTTGCAACGATCATCATAATTTACAGGAAAACCAAAAAACATATATTCTTCTTCTCGGTTATTTGGGTTCATCCGAGATCGCCCACATACTACACATGGATGAGGCATTTTTTAATGTCTTTATGTATACTCCATATTTACGGTGCATCAGTCATGAGTTTTTGAAATCTATCGAAAAGAAAAAAAAAGTACAAGAATTAGTAAAAATATATGTTAGTGAACACATGTATATGTATATGTTAGATTGATTCGATAAAATCGACTACTTGTGTTTTTTTAAAAAATAATACGGACACTATTGTTCAATGACAAGAGGAAAATACTGCTAAAGTTTGAGCTCTGCTACATAATCTATTAAAATTCGATCATTTGTTCAAGAGATATCGACGTCAAATAAAATCCTGAAAAGTTGTTTTCTAAGAAACTCAAAGTCATTGGACTGATTGATTCTAAAATTTTATTAAGGGTTAAAAGCTGAAAAATTTCATTGCATGCCGTATTAAACATCAAAATCGATTGATTAACTCAAAAGATAACGGACGAAGAATTTGAAAAATAATGATTTACCTAATTTTTTCCGCATATCCCACAATCTAATTTATCAAAAGTTTCAATAATTATACCGGCTCTCCCTGTTTAAAAAATTTCATGGAATCCAATAGATTCCGATAAATTCCCATAGAGATTTTACGGAAATGAATGAGTTCTATGAGAAGTGCTATAGTTGAGTATAGGCTTTATACGTACAGCTACACGCAAAAAAGAGCAGTTGAAAAATTACAGTTTCTACTGTAAATCGACTTTCCGGGTAAAAATCTGTAAACATTAAAGTTCAAACTGTAATTTTAGAAATTTGTTGTAGCAATAAAATTAATACAATTTTAAGCAGCAAATTTTACAGTTTAAATCGACAATATCGAGTTTGAAACTGTAATATTTGTTATTTCTGTAAAATTTACTGATAAAAAATGTAATTTCTACAGTTTCAGACTCGGAGCGCTATAGTACTAATTAATACTATACGAAACTGTAATTTTTCAACTGCTCTTTTTTCCGTGTATATGAATCTATCGGATTTTTTAAGCAGGGATGTGTTAGTATAGTCTCTTTCGATCATTACATAATTTGTGGCAATTAGTTCATTAGCTTAAATAATATTAACAGCAAAAAAAATGCAAAAATGACCTTTTAACTTGCCGCTAACAAAGTCGATGATTTTCAAAAAATTCGGGAAGTTATGTTTTTACAAATTGCACATACAATAGTATATTATGTGACAAGGGATGAAACAAGACGATTTCAGAGTAGGGTGAGGTTGGCTGCCCGAGCCGCAGGCGAGGGCTGACATCATCCGCAGTCTGAAATCGTGTTTTATCCTGAGTTACACACTATATTTTTCATGATTACCTGCATCGGAACTTAAAGATTCAGCGTCAACAGCCAGTAAGAAACAAGTTAATTTCACTGATGATGTGGAGAACTGTTAGGGAATGAGAAATATCTAATTTACAGTGAGTTATTAAATAGTAAATAATACAAAAATATTATTTTCACTCATTTTTTAGTAATTTTATTTGGTTAATTAAAACTGTCATTTAAAAAATGAAATGAGTAAACTGAAGTGAGAAGTAAACAAATAAGAGTAATAAGGCTGCAAATGAACATTAAATATAACTAGCACAGGGCAGAAACAATCGTGTTTCTTCCCTTGGGAAGAAACACGCATGTTTCTGCTCACTATGAAGGGATTTGTGAATTACGAATTTGCTAGCAGTTGTTTGTAGCATCGGCTTGAAATTAGCTTGTTTCGACGGGCTGTAGAGATACTGAATCATTAAGTTTCGATGCTGGTATCATGGAAATATGTATTACAAGTTCTGAAACTTTTGTCCAAAGGAGACATCGGGGCGGCAGACATAGGAAAGGACTCGCGCGCAGGAGATCAGGGCTCGAATCTCGGTTGAAACAAGAGATTTTTTGAAAAACAAAAATCGACACCAATACCAATACAAATGACATAAATAATAATAATAATCAAAATGATAGAAATAATAATAAAAAGTTAAAAGCTAATAAAAATTAATTTTATTTTTTTCCATTCTAATATAGTAAAATTTACGAAACAGGAATAGTAAAATTTACTAAATACAACTAAAAATTAGTATGCAATATAGGAGATTTTCCATAACCAGTATTTGAGATATTACTAAACGACTTGTAAAATTTGCTTATCTGTTTATGAATTTTTCATATAAATCATAAGCGTTTCAAGATAACTATCTAAATTTAGTAATTATTCTCATATTTTTTAGTAAAATTTACTATATTTTTTTCTCCGTGTACTAATTTCCCATACGAAAAAAATATATATCCGGGATATATCCAGGCGAATTTGGATATATACGACATATATAAAAATATATGTCGCATATATACAGATTCGCCCGGATATATCCGGATATATATTTTTTTCGTATGGGTTCTGTTTAAATATATTGATTTTGCAAATTTTGAGCATGAATAAAAACTGTAAAAACACTCGATTATTGAATATTTTTGATTTCTCGAGTTTTCAAAGTTTAATATGAAATATATATATGTTTAGTTCTACATATCTTGGAAAATAGGAATATAATTTTAGAATAAACATTTTTCAGATTACACAATGGCTTCTCTGAATTCAAAAATCATAAATGCGATTTGAAGAAAATTTTTTTTTTTTTTAATTATTATTCTCTTACGCTAACAATATAGAGAAAAAAAATTTTTCAAAAATATCTAAATAATCCATTTGTTTATAAAAAATTTATAAACAAACGGCATGAAAAAATTTGAAAAGTAATCATATAATGCCTAACAAGAATATGAAATCAGTTATAGCTTAAAATTGAAAAAAAAATTATTTAACATACATTATTTTAGTTTTTAACGCTTGTTCTTAATTAATTTATAATGCTTGTCTATCCAACTTTAAACAGGCCACTTCTTTTTTTTAAATTAAGATAATTTTGTAATAGAGTGCTTTTCGGTTTGTTCAATCTGATCAACCCTTTAATTGCTGTTAATTAATAAGGGCGCCACTGGAAGACAACAGAATTTTATTTCAATTCGAATTTATTAATATTTTCAATTTTATGAATTTTTTTTGCACGTAAAAATTTCGTTTCCTGGAATTTTATCCTTTAATAGTTAATCAGTCCCGTAGACTCTATTTCTTTAATATTAACGTGTCTCCTGTTTTGTTAGCAACTAGTAAGCCTCGGGAACTTTCTATTTAGGACAACTTTCTGGATCTTTTTTATTTAAATGAGTCCCCGCGACTTTTACTATTAAAATGGAGTCCCCTGGATTTGACTCACAAACATACATTTTATAAAAACGCTAGTGCTGCTTTCAGTAGTTGATGAAGAGAAAAAATGAAAAAAAAAAAAAAAAATAAGATCAGTAAAAATAAAAGTGGCATCTAAATTTTTCGTAATTAATAACTTTTTACATTTTTTATTGATTACAGTTAAACAAAAAGAATTCAGGTAGTGATTTTCGAAAGGGTTCTCATGATAAAAAATTAAGTCGATAAGTCGTGTTTTTCGAAAGTTATCGCGTTTAGACGAGTCCGAATATCACAATTGACGCATAGGGGGCTTCGGTCTAAATCCCTTTTTTTTTTAATTAATCTCATTATGAGTCAAATAAACATCATATTGAAAAAATGTTCCGTAATAAATTACCTTTAAAGTGGTAAATACTTTTAATAACTTTGGTGTACGATAACGAAGGTAGAAAAGACTTAAAGTCAGTGAAAGGGCCGAGAACGAAAAAGTGACAGTTAAGCACACTCAACGCTTTCACGATTGAGGTGTGCAAATTATTAAGTGATCATTTTTTTTTTTTTAAATTTCAAATGAAGTTAAGTTCAAAAACGAAAAGAATGGTGTATCAATTCCGTATGTGTGAATATTCCATAGTCTCAACTAAGCCTAAAATATTGCACACCTCAAGCGCGAAAGCGCTGAGGGTGCTTTATGATCGCTCTAAATTTTTTGACTCATTCACTCACATTAAATTATCTCTAGACTTTTTCGATTACACTAAAATGGGTCAAATTGTATACCAACACAAAGACAATTTATTAAAGAATAATTTCGACCCAACATTAAGTTGACTAATTATTTCATTAATTAAATATAAATTATTTTAATCCCAGTGACACGAGTCGTCAATTGTCCTGTATGAAACTTAGTAAATCAAATAACTCTCGATAGACACAATCAATCGGCCTAACTTTTTTTTTATTATCTTTGTATTCTTGATCACAAGAATCCTACTGAAAATTACTGTCTAAATCCTTTTAGTTAAATTTTAATTAATTAAAAACGTAAAACTGATTATTCACGAAAAGTCGAGCGGCCATTTTTATTTTTACTATTGTTGTTATTACAAAAGCAAATTTTTTGTTCTTTATTTCTCTCCATCAATTACTAGCGTAAAACTGTAGAATTGAAAGAAAAGAGCGACATCTACAACAAAATGCGGGATATTTAAGAAAAATTTAAATAGAAAGAAAAAAATTAAACTGGAAATAAGAAATAAAAAAATCAAATCAATGGTTTAAAAGTTGAATAAAAATTCATAATAAAAGAAAATATAAGTACTCGTGAAAAATGAATCATACATGGCCATGCATGGCCGTATATGGCTCATACATGGAGCATATATGGCCATGCATGAAGCATATATGGCCATACATTAAGCATGTATGGCCATGTATGACCATATATGCTCCATGTATGGCCATGTATGATTCATTTTTCACCGGAATGCACGCCATGAACGCTCGTCCTGTAATAAATGAATCATACTTGACCATGCATAGCTGTATATGGTTCATATATGGTCATACGTAGGCATACGAACTTTTTTAATACAGTCATGCATGGCCATATACAGTCATACAAAACCATGTATGGCCATACATGGTCTTGAATGGTTCATATATGGCCATGTATGACTGTATTAAAAAAGTTGGTATATCCATGAATGGTCATATATGCTCCATCTATGGCCATGTATGATTCATTTTTCACCGGAATGCACACCTCGAACGCTAGTCCTGTGATAAATGAATCATAAGTGGGCATACAAACTTTTTCAATACAGTCATGCATGGTCATATACAGTCATACATGGCTTTGTATGGTTCATATATGTCCATGTATGGCCATATATGCTCCATGTATGGTCATGCATGGCCATGTATGATTAATTTTTTGACTATTACAATTACTTATAAACAGGATGTTGCACTGTTGAAAAAATAAGAAATTTTTTTGATATCACTAACAGCATATTGATGATTATATTGTGTTTTTTCGAAAGTGATTATATTCTTTGAACCTTACGTAGCACAACTAAACTTTATTGTAACTGTCGGTCGCATAGCCTAGTCGTCAAAGCGTCAGTCTCTCGTACGAAGGGTCCCGGGTTTGAATCCTACTAAAGCGGGTGCGGTTATTAATAAGTCCAGCGTTTTTTCTCTGAATTAGAAATTTCCATTTCGATTAGGAATTCAATTAATCGCATATCTGATAATCTCTGCGTCGCCAATATAATAAAAAAAAAAAAATTAAAATTTTTTTTTTTAATTTAGTTAAAATTTCTATACATAGTCATATATGACCGAATCAAGCCATGTATGGTCATATATGGCCATATATGGCCATGTCTGGCCAATTTTCATACATGGCCATGTATGATTCATTTTTCACGGGTAATGATTCAAAATAAAATAAAATGAGCGATTGAGGTGTGCAATTTTGGATTTTCCAACATTTTTTTTATTGTTGCTACTGTTCAATAGTACTAATTTATAGCGAAAATGCGGAAAATCCAAGGTACACCGAGAAAAATGAGGATCAAAAGTGTACCTACCAATTTGTATTGTCAATCAACCATGACTATAAAGTTAGCAGACAGCTGACAAATAAAATATTTGACCAAGCATATCTTGGTTATATGTCATAATATTGAAAATTAAAAAATGGAAAATGGCGCGTTATTTGAAACCGTCAATATCCATGAAAAAAAAATTATTTTTTTTTTAACACACTTGTCCAGCAATTTAAAAAATAAAAATTAATGAAGGTCTCACGACTTTAAATTTTGATCAAATTCAATGAAATTAACACATTATGATTAGCTAGTTACAATCTAAGCGCACATTTGACAATTTTTTAAATTTTTAGTTTAGAATCTTTACAACGTTATAACTTGTGAAATAATCATCTAATTAGAGGTAGAACTAGTTCCTGAAATCATATCCGTGGAACTATTTAATGTTTTTAATTCTCATGAAGGTTCAGTATTTAGAACGTAGGCATACAAAATATTCTAGTATAGACAACATTATGCTATGCGACCTATGTGTTTAAGACCCCTTATTGAACAAAAGGATTCAAAAGTATTAAAAAGGATTTGATTTTTAATCATTTTGATTACTTTTTAATCCTTCAAATCCTTTTTAATAATATCTCTTATGGGCGTTTATCATTTGAAATGATTTTTAATACTTTCATTTAATAAGGGACGCATTCACGGTGAACTATATTATTTTATACTAAATAGAAAATGAATTATGATTGGTATTCAACTCAAAGTTTCATAAAAAATCACCAATTTAAGATTATTCTGCTGCTTTACTGCTTCTTAGTAATGACAGCAGTGACGGACAAAAAAGAACTAGTGAGTATACTAAAATGAATTTTGAGGAACGATCGGATACGTATCCGACAAAAGACATAGTTCATAGAACTATACGGATCTGGAACTACCCACCTTTCCATCTAATCTGATTTTTAAAAAACTCAACTTATTCATTTTTAAATTCTCTAAAGCTCCATTTTTATGTTCACTTTGAATTCATTGTTATTAATAATAATAACTTTTTTTTAATTTCAAAACGAACATATCAAATTCGAAACAAATAAAATTCACAAAATAAAAAATAGGGCTTTTATATTTTTGAAAAATTTAAATGTCCATTTTTTTTTCATTTTTAAGCTATATTCACCAATTAGCGACTAAAATAAATTTAAAGGAAAATGAAAATAAGCATATTCATTTGAAAATTGATCCAAATTGTAAACTAAAAAAAAAAAATTTTGTAGTTTTAAAAAATGTAAGAATCCTTTTTTTTATTCTTCAGCTTTATTGTAAATAGTAAAGAAAAAAAAAAAAAAAACTAATTGCAAAAAAATTTGAAAATAGAATATCTCGGTCAAAATTATGAAAACTTATAAAAGAAAAACCTCAATATTATTTATATTTATATTTATAATTTATAATTTATAAATATGGAGTTTTTTCTTTTATAAGTTTTAATAATTTTGACCGAGATATTCTATTTTCAAATTTTTTTGCAATTTATTATTTTTTTTTTTTTACTATTTACAAAATAAAGCTGAGGAATAAAAAATGGATACTTAGATTTTTTAAAACTACAAAAATTTTTTTTTTATTTTACAATTTTCATCAATTTCTAAATGAATATGCTTATTTTCATTTTCTTTTAAATTTATTTTAGTCGCTAATTGGTGAATATAGCTTAAACGTGAAAAATATAAAAAAATGGACACTTAAATTTTTCCTAAATATAAAGGCTCTATTTGTTATTTTGTGAATTTTATTTGTTTCGAATTTGATATGTTCGTTTTGAAATTAAAAAAAAGTTATTATTATTAATAACAATGAATTCAAAGCGAACATAAAAATGGAGCTTTAGAGAATTTAAAAATGGATAATTTGATTTTTTCTAAAATCAGATTAGATGATTATTTCACAAGTTATAACGTTCTAAAGATTCTAAGCTAAAAATTTAAAAAATAGTCAAATGGGCCCTTAGATTGTAACTAGCTAATCATAATGTGTTAATTTCATTGAATTTGATCAAAATTTAAAGTCGTGAGACCATCATTAATTTTTATTTTTTAAATTGCTGGACAAGTGTGTTAAAAAAAAATAAATTTTTTTTCATGGATATTGACGGTTCCAAATAACGCGCCATTTTCCATTTTTAAATTTTCAATATTATGAAATATAACTAAGATATGCTTCAAGCTTTTTTTTTTAAATATGCGTTTTTTGTTACTGATGTATGAGGTACAAAAAAAAACTGAAATAGCAACTCGAGACAGTCAGCACAATTATATAAATTGGCAGGTATCTTATCCTCATTTTACTCAATGAAGTCTGTCAGAAGCTTAATATTTTGGCATAAAATACTTTATTTGTTCAGCTAGGTTTCTCAAAAATACGCTCATTCCAAAAGGAATTTTTGCTTTCTTTCATTTTCAAACAACTCTATTTCTTAATCAAAATTTTCTTTCGAAAATTTTAAATGTCAAGCCAATAAAATTTAAAATAACTCTACCGTAAGGAAAAAACAGCTCTCGTAGTAAGATAGGCTATTTAAAACTTTCACAATTATGAGTACAATCGTTAATTTTTTCAGTAATTTAAAGAAAATTTTATAAACATATTATTAATCAAGATAAAATGTTATGATTAATAGAGAATCAATTGCACCGCATAACAAAAAACAAACAACAAAATTATGAAAATTCAGACTAACAGATTCCATAATCCAGAAAGCATTTCATTTTATTTGATTGTCAAGGAACTTTAATTTTTATTTATTCATTTTAATCGTCAGTCCTTTTATAGATGGTTTGGATCATTCACTTCTCTCTAAATATTTGTTATGTGAAGTATAAATAAAAATTTTACTTACTTTACTTAAGTACTTTAAATTTTAGTTAATATGATAATTCAATGGAGAATAAATTTCTGCAGTCAATTTATAAATGAACAATAATCATTATTTAATCATTTTTGTTAATTAAAAAAATTTTTATTTACTACAATGGTTTAATTAAAATATAGAATATTTTTATTCCGTAGACAATAGAAAATAACAATCTTTTGTTAGGTTATGTTTTACGAAAAAAACGAGAGTTGATATAATTACTTCTTCAATATATGTTTGTGATTCTATGGTGTTGTTATGATAATAGAGAAAATATTAAAGTTTTTTACTTACGCTACGTGCTGAAGAGAATATTCTATAGAGGGCATCGTAGTAGAAAAGGTGTTGCGGGAAAAAAACTAATTTGAAATGCAATGATGTGTTATAGAAATCTATTATTTAAGCTTAGTTTTCTATTTTGGTTTTTCTTGAAACTTCGAATAATGTAGTGTTAACTCTAAAAAAAATATAAGGTATCTTTCATATTAATAATCTATGCAGAAGTATCATTTCGTATCAATCTGTTTTTACTAAAGTTACATAATTCATAATTGAAAAAATGTATGAGTTACACTCGTTGTCATTAATGCTTGACCCCCTGCCTATTTTAAATTTCATCGTTTAGGGGCCAGGCATTGTTTTTGGAAACATTTTTTTTCAAGTAATTTCTTACTTACTTCGTGGATTGATTCTAAAATCTAATCAGCTTTAAAACTCTAAAAGCCGCGCCGAATTCTACCTCAACCATCAAAATTGTATAATTTGTTCAAGAGATATCGTCAACAAAAAAATTTAGGAAAAGTGTTTTTTCGAATAAAATCAAAAACGTTCAATCGATTATTTTTAAAAATTTATTAGCGTTAGAGACTAAAAAACTGCGTCGATAGCCACCTCAAATGTCAAAATCGATCTATTAGTTCAACAGACATCGGCGATGAAATATTTAAAAAATAATAATTGTCCTCATTTTTTTCGGATGTTTCATATATTAATGCTCTGGTTTGATTCAAAGTTACGGATGGGCGATGTTGAAAAAATACATCAACATCGTTAGATCGATGTTAAACATCGAGTGTAAAAATAGGCGGGAAAATTCAAAAACATAAATATTGTCGGGAAGTAATACGCGGGAAAATTCAAAATGAATCTAGCGAAATGAAATTGATCTAATGAAAAATGTAGACATTTTAAAAGTGCATGAAATATTTATTAAGTTTTTAACAATATCAACGAATAGAATTTTAGATAATTAATCGTTTTAAATAAGAAATATATATATATATATATATATATATATATATATATATATATATATATATATATATATATATATATATATATATATAAAACAAAAATTATGTACTCCATTCATTAGCACTTAAACTACCTAAAAATAGTAATTTATCAACATGATTTGCTGTCAGTTGATTTCGTTGCTCAGTTTTAATATTTCCATCTGTGAAAAAAAGAAGTTCGCATGGCATAGGGGTACTGACAATACATGAATATTCCATCGTAACGTTGTCCAAATAAAGATAACTTATTTTTGATAATTTCGAATGTTTCAATGGGTCTAAATTCCTTGGGATAATTAGTTGACTTAAAAGACGCGTTTTCATTTGATTCTCTATTTGTACTCAAGTGGATGAACGGTACTATCTTTGTTGCACTTATGCAGTTAATTAGAACTTTATGCAAGTTTTTCTCATAAACAAATGGAAGTTATCAAAAACTTGAAGTGTACTTCTCTGGTTTATATAAAGCATCAGGTCTGTGTCTTTATTTTGCGTTTAGGGCTTTTACTTTAGAGAAAAGCTTGGGCAAAATGATTGGATAACCGTTCTTAAGGACTGTATCAATGCGAAACTTAATCGTATATTTTATTTTTTTGAATTTTCGCGCCATGACTTTTTTATACTCTTCCCCAGGTAGAACACTTGCCTTTGTGACATCTATATTCGTTTTTAGGCAACTTTTTGACTTGTCAATAAGGCATCAATATGTTGACAAAACGATCAGAAATTTATGTCACCGAAAAAATACCTACTTAAAAGACTTAAAAGACACAAGTGACGACAAAAAGTAAATTACAAATAGTGGTAAAATAAGTCAACTTTTCATCAAATTCAATTTTTTAACACCAAACCAAATTCACTTTAAAACCGATCAAATTTAAATGTCGGCATCAGGACTAATCTCAGGTCTGAAAGACCTCACACTTTATGTGCGAAAAATTCCCTAATATATTAGTGGCAATATAAAGCCTATAGCCACTTTACCTTAAAATTGACGGTAATTTGATGTTGAAATTACCTGAAATTTGCTGCCCGGATTTGCGGACAATTTAACAGCAAAAGTTGAAAATAAGAATTTGTGGTTAATTTTTCTTCAATTTAAAGGTAACTTTTTACGTTAAAAAAAAGCAGGTAATGCTCATTTTTACCATTTCAAAAGGTAGACAAATTTTTACATAAAATTGTCTACAATTTCACGGTAAAAAAATACTTAATAATTTTTCAAGTCAAATTAACAATAAATTGACATAAAATTTGCCTGAAAATTGACGATGACTTTTTTCTAGTCAACTTTTAAAGTGAATTTACATTCTAATTCGGACAGTAAATTTACGTCAAATTCAAGAGCAAGTTGTATACAAATTGTCGTAAAAAATGGAAAAGTCCGAAGTTGACGGAAATTTGACAAAAAATTTAACGAAACTTTTGTAAGTAAACTTTTGCTAAATCAAACTATGTTATTAGGGTACATGACACTAACTTCCTGACGAAAAACGCTTGCTATTAAAGCTCGGCCGTACCTAACAAAATCTCGAATTTAAGAATTCTAATTACGTTTTGAATATTTATGGGACACGAATGATGAAAATCTTCCGAGCTCGTTTTCTACTTTTAGTCGGAAGTTAAGAAAATCGCAGTTATAATAATTATTTAATAAATTATTAGAATTCTGAAATTCGAGATTTCGTTGAATGCGGCCTAGCCTTAAGGATTCCTGAACAATGGCTATTTGGGTTATTGTAAATCAGCCATCTAGTCCGAAGTATCGCTACTGTCGCAAATATATTTTTAGCACATCTTGTACATTACCATGCTCGTTTATACTTTAAGATATTTAATATTGAAGAGTGTATAGAGATCACCGATTGGTTGCATGCGATGACTACGGCCGGAAAAGTTAGGATAAGTGAACGTGGTGATCACATGTGACAGTAGTGTGTTTCGTGGTGTTTTTTTATTTTTAATAATGGTTAATAACGGATATTAGACAAGTTACTTAATAATAGATAATAGATTAATATAAGTAAGTATTTTTGATTTATAACTTTTATTATAATTACATTGTTTTATATTCGTTCATTATTGTCTAATAAATAGAAGGTTATTTATATGTTCAAGTAGATTATAAATATGTAAGAAAGCAGATTGCGGTTAGTATGCATTTATAAACCACCCCATTTTCGTAGTTTACTGTTGAAATATCATATTATCGTTTATTATATATTAATATACTATTCCAAATAAAAGTTTTGTTTATTGTTTGTTATCATCCATGGTGTATACATGTTACTTATTTATTCTAGTAAATATATAAGCTAACATGAGAGATGTGGCGTCTCTTAAGCAGAATAAATTTAAAATCTTGAAAGCGAAAATTGATTAATATGACGAACTATTTACTTATCACGATAAATAATTTCTCATTAACATGTAATATTACATCCTAATTTTTTCTTGTTCCACTGCTTTTGTTTATTTTACAGTAATTTTAGTTATGGAGTAGACTTAAATGCAATACAACGTGGTATTGATAACAACTAGTGAGGTTAGAATAAAAACGTTCATTCGTTAGGAATTAAAAAGATATAACGTAGAAAATGCAAAAATTGTTATTATTATTGATAACAGATCATTTATTTGAATTAATTTTCCGTATCGATGTTTTTTTCAATTAAATCAATTGTTTCAATTGTTAATTCATTAGATTTTGCAATAAATGAAAATCATTATAAATAAAGCTATTTATTTATATTGCTTTTTTTGATTCGTTTTATGAGTAAGCATTCCTTATTTTAGAGTTTCGCAAATTCAAACATGTATATAAAAATCTAACAATCAACCAAACCACTGATTTATTATGATACTGAAATTAGCCAAATTTTGATAATTTTTTGATTTTTTCAAAAACGATAAATTATAATAAAAAAATATTTTATAAAATTGCACTTAAGGTAAAAGACCCAGCTATTGGACCTGGCCCAGTTTCTGACCTTTTCAACTTTTTTCTTACTTACTTAAAAAACTATAACTTTAAAAAGAAAATCAATTTGTTCTTAATTTATTGTAATCTATTCTGAGCCTAATTAATGGTAATTTAAAAAAAATAGAAAATACTAACTGAATAAAAAAAAATATTTTATCCATAAGTGGCTGAGGAAGCCATTTTTTAAGTAGAGCCCAAACAGTTTAAGTTAGGAAGTACGACGATTGAATCTGTGCACTAATTATCATGTAAGTAAAAAAATTTAACTAAAAATTGATGGATCGATCAATATTTAATTAAAATTTATTTGAATACATTTATAAACATATTAAAACGAGTTTTGTAAATGAAATTTGAAGTCCAATAACTAGGTTCAATTTTTAAGGTATGATGGAGTTGTTGACCCTAAAATTCTAACTTACTGCGAGCGAGGTTATCTGTTTAATTACATGTCTATGAAATGTAACAATATCAATATTTATTGTTTTCCTTAATTATTTTTTACTATTATTCATAAAAAAGTGATAAATTAACATTCAATATTCATTTTTTAAAATAAAAGATCATAATTAGATCTTGAAAGTACATATTCTTGGAGTGATGAAGTTATTGTATAAAAATAATGGCAATTTCGATAGTATTTAAATTGTTATGACTCTTTTAGTTGAATAACATTCTTATTATGACAAAATTAATTTTTTTATTGTTTTTTTATTTAAGAGTTAAAAAAAAAAAGACAACGAGCTACGATGAAAAATAATGAGAACAGGCGCGAGTCAATGTGACTTTAATTATTAATATTTTAAATATCGAAAAACCATGTTTTTGTCATAATAAATGTCGAATTTATTTATCTCAATAATAATTTTAGTTTATTCAAACTTAGTAAGTACTTAATTACCTAATCATTGTATAATTTGACGGTCAGAAACTAGGCCACTGTGGTCAGAAACTGCGACCTGATAAATTCTGAGGGTAAACAACTAAGTCTGAATGTCAATTTTTAAAACGTCAATTTAAATTATTAATTAAACTCAAATAATTATTTTATGCGCATGACTTAATTTAACAAATCATAAACTAGTCGATAGAATTATTAGTTTTCTCATTAAATTAAATCTTACATTAATTATTATAGTATAACCCCAACCGGCACTCTATAAAGGTCAGAAACTGAGCCCCTTACCTTATAATTTTTTTTTTAATTTTCTACATCTGCATATCTTAGTTTTTGTTTTTTTGTTTCCAAACAAATTGTTGAAAAAAAAAAAAAACTCGGAAATTGTTAATTGTCTGCTAATTGCAAAGTCATGATTTATTACGTTTCATTTTCCCGTAATTTTTTCAAATTTTAAAATATAAATCTGAATAAAAATTAAAGTAAGTATGGGTATTACCGCGACTTGATATGTACGTCTAACTTTCAAATCATATCTTAAAGATTTACTATGAAACATCGGCTTCAGTTTTTGTTTGAATCGATAATTAACTTATCTAAAACTCTAAGAAAAATAAAGAGTATGATTTGATGTCGATTTTATTAAATAATTAGCATTTAAAAAAAAATTCCAAGTGTTACTATAACCGTGGACCTTGAAGAGACTTTTTACAATTACCGTGTGACAATTACCGCAGAATCCGATGGAACAAAATTCAATGAAAGAAATTAGAAAGCAACCGTTTAATTAAAAAAAACGAATAGTTTTTTTTTATAAAAAATAAACTTTAAACTTTAATAATGTACATCATCGTTTAAATTATAGTTTAGTTAACTAATACAATTGATATTTTTAGTGATATAAAAACATTCGATTTAATCAATATCATTATTATTTATTTTGTTGACAGCTCTACAATAATTTTGCCTCTTTGCGTTTCTTTCACCGCTTATAATAAATTTTTATGTATATAATTACACTTTTCTTTTTTAACTTCCCGCTAAGAAAATCGATGATTTTCGATAATTTCGGGAAGTTATTGTTTTCACCCCGATTTTCGAAAATCGAGTTTTCAATAGAAGTCGACGTTTAGAGGTCCTGGGAAGCTTTCCTGGCTATTTTCAGAATGATGTCCGAGTGTCTATGTATGTGTGTGTGGAGGGGGGGGGGCGTGACCGGTCTATAACTTTTTAACTAATTAACCGATTTGAAAAGTTCTTGCGGCAATCAAAAGAGCTTGTTGGCCATCAAATTTTCTGAAAATTTCCGATCGTTTGATCAAGCAGACTCGAAAATATTTGCGAATTACGAAGAAGAAAATTTTTTTTTTTTAGTTTTTCGTTGATTTCTCAGAAACGAGTTGATCAATTTCAAAATCTTATCAGCTCTAGAACTTTATAAAACGCGTCGATCACAAAGTATTACCAAGACAAGGTGAACTCTCGATAAAATATCCTCTTGATCGTTAATTAATTTTTTACGCTGCTAGTAATTTGCACATAGATATTCTGAAAAAACTCTTAATATATATATGTATTTTCTATACATTCGTATGGATTTATTTTCTAATAAACATACACAAAATCCATAAAAAAAGCACAGTAAAAAATATTGTGTTAAAATCAACACAATCTGAGTGTTAGAAACGGTCCACACAATATTTGTGTTAAAATTCCAACACAATATTCGAATAATATGAGAAGTAACTTCAAAACTTTTTAAATGTTAATGGCGACACAAAAAAAAAAATGTTAACTTGTATATTTTATTTTTGTACCATGAATTATTTTTAGGTTATCAAAAGTGTCAACAATTATTAGTTAACATTGAACTATTTTGAGATAGTCCACATGATCCTAAAGTTAGCAGTTAACAAGTTTCGAATTTTTTTTATCAACAAATTAATTACGAAAAAAAAATAAAATAAAAAATAAAAATATGCGCATGTAGAAAAGTAAAAAAGTAACAGATGCAATTTTTTAAATATGTTTTTTTTTAAACTATACGAATCGTGAACTTTGTCAACTTAATTTTCTTATGTCTAATTGAAAATAAATAAAATCAATGTCACAAAAATAATAACTAACCAAGCAGAACTAATTAGCATTAATGCTTAATGGCGCTTCCCGCGTGAATAGAAGGAAGATATTTTTTAACACAATTTAACTGTCGCTTCAACACATTTTTTGTGTTGATTTTAAAGTAACACTTAATAAATGTTGATAATATCGACTTTTATACTAGGTAACACTTTTAAAGTGTTGAATAGTAAATCGATTAAAAATTTTAAAGTAACACAGAGAATTGTGTTGATTTGACACAAAATAATCAACACAAAAAATTGAACAAGGACCGTTTTTAACACAGATACACAATATTTTTAACTGTGAGGGCACAACACAATAACAAGCGTATATGTTGGTCTAATTTCGAATAAAACCAGAGAAAATTCATTAAATAAGGGCACAGCACGATAACAAGCATATGTGTTGGTCTATTTTCGAATAAGTTCGAAAGTGCAAATGTTGATGACAATAATAATAAAAAAATATTTTTATAATGTTGAACTTACGTAATATAATAAAAATATCATGATATTATATACTTGTAATAAGTTGTTGATTCGATTTTAATTATGTAAACTACCTGAGAATATTTAAGTATTTAATATTTTTTTATCAGAATATGAATTAAAAAAATATTGAATATTGCATAGTGATATTTTGTCATCAAGATATTTTGTCCGGGGATATTTTGTCTGGGAATATTTTGCCTGGGGATATTATGTCGGGGATCAAAATGCATGGAACTCAAAATTTGAGAGGGCCCATTTTGCCCTCCCTTCCCCTACTTGGAAATTATTGAATTTTCGATCAATTTTTTCATTGTGATCAATAATATTAATTACCATTCCTGCACTGATAGAAAAAATATCTCGATTCAAGAAAAATTTTTTTTTCAAAATGTGGTTCTTGTTTTAAAATTTTTAATTGTTTTAATTTAAGAAATAAGTTTTTGAACCAAAAAATTGAATTTCTCGAGTAGAGAAAAAAAATTCTTCGTTTGAGAATTTTATTCTTCGATGAAGCCTTTATTGTTTTGAAACAAAATCTGACATATTTGGCTTAAGAATTTCTTGCTCTTGGATTGAGATAGGCAAAGTGTAGGTTTAAGACATTACCGACTTGTTTCGAGAATGGCGCGATTTTTAAATCAAGATCTCAATTTATTCAGCTTGAAAAAAACTTTTTTTTTTATTTTAAAAATAAAAAATTTCAAAGTGATCTTTTAGGACTACATTCATTTACTTCAGATATGTTAAAATAGAAATTTATTTTAAAAAAAGTTTTTTTTTTCATTACTTTGAAAACATCTTCCATCAAGAAATTATTACTTGAACCAAAAATTTAAAGTTCTTAAAATAACAATACGACATTTTTAGCTGAAGAGACAAGTGGTCTTGCTTAAAGAATTCAATAGTATCGATTGAAGATAATTTAGTTTCGGGTCAAGACACGAGAGTTATCCATCGAAGATACAAAATCTTTAGAGCCAAGAAAATCTAAATCAAGACAAGAATTTCTTGAAGCAAAACAATTGCTTTTCTTCAGAAATAAATTCTTGGCTCAAGAAAATATTTCTTGAGCCAAGATAAAATTTCTATCAGTGTAATAGTAATTGTTATCATCTTGATGGTAATTTTTACTATTCTGATAGTAACTGTTATCCAGCGATGGTTAATCCTATTAAAAAAAATTATAACACTAACTATCTTTGTATTTAAAAATGTTCCTATCATTCTAGATGATTGGAGTTAAAAATTTAGAATATTGAACCCAATTACATAATTTTTATAAATATCAAATACTTTTATTTTAGAATAGAATAAGTTTAACCGATAAAATTAAAACAAATAATAAATTATAGCTACAATAATAAAAGTTGAAAAAATAGTTAAATATTAATTTGAGTTTTTTAATAAAATTGAAGTACAGTCGACTCAATTTATGAGGCCACTTTGAAAATGTCCGTGCACCTAATTTCAACGTTCAATCGGTCTCCCACCAATGGACAGTCATAAATTGTTTAATACCCTCTGTTTATGTCCGCAAAAAATGTTTTGACTCGCTCTCCTCAAGTATCTGTACATAAATTAAATTAATTAATATATAATTAACAAAATTAAAAACATTTACAGCACTTGATTGTATGTCTATGCGGTAGCGTAATCAAATTTCAAACAAAAAGTTCGAGCTTCAATATCTCTTAAGGTAGTTCTATCCCTACAGTCCAGTCAAAAAGTTGTGGATCACCACCGATGTATCGCGTACCTACGGAGTTTACGTTATAGTCCAAATTTTTTAGACTGGACTGTATTCCCAATACTACTGTATTTCCTACACAAACACGCTCACACTATGATAAATTAGTCTGTTTGAAAATCTGGCAACGTCGCCTTCTTTATTCTCTTACTCGCCTTGTACAGCCAAGACTCACTTATAGTTCATACATATGATAAAAGATTGATAAATAAATAATTTATGCCACGTGATAAACATTTCTTTTATGATAATTTTTACTTCTAATTTTTATTACGCAGTGAAAAATTTAAATTTATTACACGATCAAAAATTATAATTTTCAATATGATTCAACTAATTCAACTAATTTCAATTAACTATTATCTAATTATTTAATTCATTAAATTTTTTAAATTTAGAAGCTGCAGCTACTTGTAGCGAATTTCAAAATGTACCCTAAATTAATTTATTTACTCATTAATTTATTTATTCATTTTTGTTGTTGTAAATAAATAGCTGCATTTTATTGATAACTATTAATGAAACATATATAATTATTCATCCACTAACATTATTCCCGATATTATTTATTATATGAATTTAGCCGATTTGAATTTTCGCGCTCTCTACGCGTTGCAACGTTGCCGCTTCATTCACTCGCGACTGTTTCTCCTATCCCCTCCACTAAAACTAATCCTCGAAATGTGTAATTTATTTTAATTTTTTATACAAACTACACGGTAAATAATTCTAATTTTTTTTTTAAATGTTCTAAATATATTTTTCTTCATTATATTAGTTTTTCGTTAAAACGGTGAACCTCCGTCAAGGAAAAATACGCAAAAGTTTGTCATTTCCCCACGCTTTTCCTATGCTACATGTACAAAAAACATAAAGTTTAATTGCTAATATCTTTTTTTAGACACGGTAAATCGTCTCTAAATTTTAACAGCGTGTGTATTATACACTTAAATACTTATATTCAAGATTTGGAAGATTTCTTGAATTTTTGCTTGCATGACCCAACTACCTTAAATGGTTGAATTTACGAAAAAAACATAAGAGACCTTTTTTTAAAAGTTTAGAATTTTCTACAAAAATCAGTATTAGTTATAGCTGTACACTTATTTTTCAGCAAGATATAAAATTTTTCTCATTGCACTAACATTTTATATTTAATTTTCACATGTTTATTTTCAGCGAGTGCATGATTTAACGAAATTATGTCCACAGCGAGCGCTGTGTTCGATTGAGTTGTCCCTTCCATATACTACTCCCTGCCAATACTAGGCTTCCTGCCAATAATATAAAGAAAAAAATCCACGGTAATACTCACAGCCGCCGTAATACTCACACTTATCCTGATTGGAATTTGAAATTTACTCTTGTATTTGTTTAAGTATATGTAACAAAGCTTAAAACCAGTAAATTTAAAATATAAGATAACTGTGAAAAATTTTGCTTTAATCTCAAGTGGCAAAAAAAGAAAAAAAAATTGGCAGACTTTTTTTTTTATTCAAGTTAAATCTTAGTTAATATTTAGATTTTTTTATTCAATTCTTATGTTATTAAGTACAAGTAATCTTTGAAACATGTTTATTTTTTATGCGGTAAAAAAATATTAAGATTCCTTTATGGAATTTTTGCCCTTACCAATTTGTAATTAAAAGAATGATTATAACTCTGGCTGGAATTATTATTTTTTATAAAATTATAGTTCATTTCACAATTGCTAGAATAGTAAAAAGCACTACGAATGTTACGACAGTTAAAAAATTGATTTTTTTTTCATCGATTATACTCCCACTTAAAAATAAAAACGATTCTATCCATAGAATCTCAAAGCTTTATGTACATGGTCCATAATTGCTTATAGCACTTTCACATAGAACTCATTATTCTCATAAAATCATTTTCATATTAAATTAATTTCAGCTTAAATAAATAGGTAATTCGTACAAGTAATTATTTTTGAAGCTTATGAATTGTAAATTAATACTTAGGTTCATAAAATTGTTGGTATATTAATCATTAATAATCTATCGGGTTTGTTTTTTGTCGATTAATGTTTTGCAATGCATAATATTAAAATTAAATAAATTAAAAACATATTCAACATTTCAATCTAAAATTGAGAAACCATTAAAAGTAAAATTTAGTTTTTCTCGTATAGTACTTAATTAAGCATTATTAATTTTTTACAGACTTCTCTTGACGACGATAATATTTCTTTAAAATTCCATTGTCATGGAAACCGATTATTTAAATTTTCACGATGAAGAACACTTCCCCGAATTTTCCGTCAATCTTGATCAGGTAAAATAATAATAATAATCATAATCATAATCATAATCATAATCGTAATCATAATCATAATCATAATCATAATCATAATAACCATAACAATAATATTGATAATAATGTTTTTCTAGTATAACTTTTCTGCTGATGCTCATAAACTACACATGGTTATTGATGATGACTTCGATTATATCCAGAGTCAACGAGCACCTGAAAGTTTTTGGGAGGTTGAACAAGAGTAAGATATTGAAATATTTTTTTTTTATTCTTAATTCAGAAAATACTTGACTACGGAGTATACTATTCATACTATTAGTTTATTAAAAGCCAACGCGAAGTATGCTATCAATTTAGAAATTGGAAAGTTAAAATTCATTTTTTTGTTTTTTTTTAATAGTAGCTTATGCAGTCAATTTTCCATCATATTTTCATTACAGATCGTTACTAGACAATTTACAGTAATAAGAATTATTTATATTCTAATAACTGGGGACCGCAAAAACAAAAATTAAGATTTTTATAAATGATTGCTAACATTTTTATTGTAATATTTAATACAGAATACTATAACATCTATCTGCAGTAACCTTTTGTACTGATACATTTTTCTTTTACTACTGAATGGTATTTTTTGTTGACAGTCTTAATCAGCTCTTTTTATCACTCGGTGTTCTAAAATATGCTTCATGATCCCTGATTGAAAGAAATGATTTGCAATGCTAAATGCCCTTACTCTTTCAAGGACGTTCCCATCAAAATCACTTTTCTCACAATCATCATGAAATTTTGAATACACATACTTTTAAGTATCCTTTATGCGTAGAAATTTTGCGAAATAGCCCTTGCGGTACTAAATTTGTAATTATTGACTATTTAGATTTGCATATTTAATATGTGAACCCTCCCCCAGTCAATGTGGTAGCACACGTTTTCATGAATAAAAATAGAAATTTTCTTACGATTGTTTTGAAAAATTGAAAATCATTAACATAAGATATAACGAATATGTTTCTGTAAAAATAAGAAATACAAGCGGTATTTAATTTGTTGTAAAAAATGCTAAAAGTTAGCTACTCTTAACAGTTTTCGAATTTTCTGTCGTTGCTTGAATCGTGAGAGATAGTGACTTCGCATCGTTACACTGGGCGGGAAGTTTAAAACCTGGAATTTCATGTTGAGCTGTTTCATGAATTTCAGACATACTTGCTAAGGCTTTGGTTATTTTAGCACCAATCTTTTTTTAAATAAATATTTGTTTAAAATCACCAATATAAAAGTAACCTCTAAAAATTTTTCAAAACATTTCAATTCTACGACACGCGTCTCCACATAAGAATAAACAGAGAAAAGAAAACCACGTTGTCAGATCAGAAAATCGACGCAATGAGAATTTTTTTGGACTTTTGCACATGTGAGAGAAAGCGAAAAAGCGCACTGTATCTCAACTAGTTTTCATTATAATAGTAGAACTTAACATAGGGAGAATCGTCTTTAAAATTAAGCACGACTGCTCGGTGGGAATGCCCTTAACATAAATCAGTCAAAGTTTCATGAATTACGTTTGTGAAGCTATACTCACTTTATAATCAGTGTATTTAAACAACAAATTAATGATTTTCACTAATAAAGTAGCGAAATTGTCAATCACTCTGGTCATGTTTGGTCATGTCTTATCATGCTTAATCGTACGTAGTTACTTACAATCCCTGTCCGGACGTTCATAATTGATGCAAGAGTATTCGCATTATTGATGCGCGGTAATGCATGATCATCCGTGACTTTTTGTCTTTCGTATTTAATGTCAAATGACTTCTAGCGTTGATCATAATATATATATATATATATATATATATATATATATATATATATATATATATAAATTAGGGTGCTTCATTTTGGAGCAACATTTTTTTTTTCAAGGGCATGTGGAAAAAATCATAGTTCAACACAAAAAAAAAATTTTCGCATAAGAAAAAAAAATTCTATGTCGATTACAGACTTAGCTCATTGAAAAATTCGATTTTCCCATTTAAATAACACGGGAAAAAATTTTTTTTTAGCTTTAAGTATTGTTAACTCTTTAACAATTCAATAGAGCGAATAGACTAATACATATTTTTGTAGGAAATTGAACGCTCTACAAAAAAGGTCTCATCATTTTTCGATAAATCCACTTGTTCAAAAGTTATTAGAGCTCGAAGTAAAGTTGGAGATCTTTTTACTTTTACGGCGAAACTATCAGATTTATCACAAAATGTTGTAGGATCTTTTTTGTTGACAATTTTATTCTCTACAAATTATTATTAGTAAAGTTTTTTCAAATTCCGCATTGTTTTCTAGTTATTACCATTTTAATGTCGAGCTCTTGAAATCGATCAAAACCACTTTTTTAAGAGCTTGTAATTAAAATAAAAATAAATTGAAAACAATGCGGAAATCGAAAAAACTTTACTTTTAATAATTTGTAGAGAATAAAATCGTCAACAAAAAAGATTCTACAACATTTTGTGATAAGTCTGATAGTTTCGCCGTAAAAGTAAAAAGATCTCCAACTTTACTTCGAGCTCTACACGGAAAGAAAATTCTACCAAAATTTACGATGTTAACATCGTAATCGTGGACTAGACTTTCATTGGCGTCAATTTTTAAATGTCTTATTTTAAAATTTACTATAGTCTTTGTTAAAATTACGATGTTAAATAGTAAAGAATACAACTTACATTGTAGTTTTAACAAAGACTATAGTAAGTTTTGAAATAAGACATTTAAAAATTGACGCCCATGAAAGTCTAGTCCACGATTACGATGTTAACATCGTAAATTTTGGTAGAATTTTCTTTCCGTGTAATAACTTTTGAACAAGTGGATTTATCGAAAAATGATAAGAGACCTTTTTTGTAGAGGGTTCAATTTCCTACAAAAATATGTATTAGTCTATTCGCTCTATTGATTTGTTAAAGAGTTAACAATACTTAAAGCTAAAAAAAAATTTTTTCCCGTGTTATTTAAATGGGAAAATCGAATTTTTCAATGAGCTAGGTCTGTAATCGACATAGAATTTTTTTTCTTGCGCGAAAATTTTTTTTTTGTATCGAACTATGATTTTTTCCACATGCACTTAAAAAAAAAAAATGTTGCTTCGAAATGAAGCACCCTAATATATATATATATATATATATATATATATATATATATATATATTACACTTGATAATGTACGGTCTTGCATAGGTGTATGTCGATATTGACGTGAGTCAGTAATTATTTTATTGACTTCTGTGAAAAACTAATAATTAAATATTTTACTAGATATAAATATAATTATGGCGTTATTTTCAACAATTTTAATAAAAAAATTTCAAAACAAACAAAATTGAAGTACAGAACAATAATATATCTATACGAAGACTACGTCAATCATTACATCCCGAATTTTTTATTTCTTCATCAATTATTCTTTGGTATCATACGAATAAACTATTTACACTTGCGCTATCACATGAGTAGTTCAGCGCAGTGGATATATAGCACCAAAGACTTTGAATCGGAAGGATCCAGGTTCTCGAGCCCAGCAGTCACCGGGGTTTTTTCATCAATCAATATTATGTATACTTCCTCTAAGTAATGGTACTAATACATTAGATCACATTCCGGATCTAATTCAAAGTCTTTTTTTTTCGCAATATATTTTTTTCATCGATCAAATCAGTGGATTTTCATATTTACTTATCAAATCAGTAAATTCTATTGTTCACATATTCATATAGTGAATTTTCACTAATTCCGCGTGGTACGATTGCAGCATTGACAAAAAGGGAATATGCATTTGAAATTATTGAAAAATAACTAATTCATGTTTAGAAAGTTCGTAACATAGTACATAATATAATTTAATTCCTCAGATTCATTGCACTCGTGGTTGTGTATTATATTAAAATATTTTTAATTCTTCGAAAACGAACGGTATTTTTGAGCTCTATTCAACCAATTATGATAGGTTATAATAAGATTCCTTGAAAAATCGACCATGAAAACAAATACAATACCTAGATTGTTTAAAAAATTTACTTAAAAATATGAATCGTCACTCTCGGAAAAAAAATATATTTTTATTAATAGAAATATTAAAAATGAGGACTAAGAAAAAAAATTATTACCGTGGTTGAATAAGATAAAATAACGATCGACTATGAGATTAATCTTGTTTTTTTTAATTGATTTTGAATTTTTGAATTTTCGTGGCTCATGACAAGATGAAATATTTATGTTCACATAAAAATATACTAGTTTTTCAATTATTGATAATGATTTGATTTACCAAATAATTTTTTTTCTTTTAATGTTTAAAGACTCAACGGAGATATGGCTGTACTACCTGCATCAGGAGTATCTTCAGTTATGCCGAAAATTGAGAATATAAAAGAAGATTTTGTGAAAGTTTTCACAGATTGGAATGAACACATTGGTTACCTAGAGGTGAATTTTCACTGTCACTCATAAAAACGCAAAAAAAAAAAAAAAAAAAAAAAAAAATAATAAACTAAAGAAGAATCCAATATTGTTTATTAAAATATTGTAAACAATTTTTTATATTTTTTAGGAATGTGATATCAATGATGATTTTATAGCACTCAACAATAATTTACCGGAAAATTTAAATATCAGTCTCTCTGATATGTTTACTGATGACAATATCGATATTCATACATCTCCAATTAAAACTACCCAAAAAACTGTAAAAATAATTGCAAGTCCTACTAAAAATCCCGTCGAATGTCCATCATCATACCTGTTATCTCCTGCTAAAGAAAGTTCGGTTGTGAAGAAATTAAAATTAGATTTAGAAGTAAATCAGCAATCATTTGAAGTAAAAGAAAATGGTGATGATTCGGTAGAAAAAGAAGAAGGATGCATTGACGTAGAAACAGTATCAGAATATCAACCGGTGTTAGAAGCTTGTGATGTTAAAAGTTTATTAGAACAGTTTGAAGCTTCGGAAGCAAATTTTGATCTCATAAATCAAATTCCTAATAAAATAATTCCTGAAAATATCCAAAAACCGTGTGAACTGAATGAGGTGGAAGCTAAGAAAGACATGTCAAAATTATTAAAATCAACAGAACCACAAGTATCAGAGCGACACAAAAATATCCGTGACTCTCTTCCCAAAGAAGTTATTGACAGGATAAACGCGTCCGCACGTAAGAAAATTATTTCAGTTATTCCAGCATTGTCAACTACTACAAAAATTAGTAATCGTAGTAGTACCCGCACACCTAAATCGACTACTGCTACATGTAACAAATCATCAAAAGCAATTAACGAAAATGCATGTTTTTCATCTGATACTGTCATTTTGAATGATCACACTTACTGTACTAACACGACCGGCAATAGTAATTCTGTTTACGCGAATAATTACAATTTCACTGGGTATGTAACAAAGACGACTAAAGGAAAACATGGTGCAAAAAAAAATGTAAATCCAAAAGTTAATACCCCGGCACATAATCGGCGCCGTAATATAATTAAACGTATAGATAGCTGGATTGACAGTAGCTCAAAAAAAGACAGTGGATTAGAGTCAGGTGATGTGAGTGATGCTGGCGACGAACTAGCTACTGTTTTAGCTACAAAAATTTCCGCAACTTCTAATGATCAACAAGTTGTTAATCAAAAAATTGATAAACGATGCAAAGTTAATAATTCTGTACCTGTAAATACAATGATAAATGTTGATAATAAACTAAATCAATCGAAACCGATTCCTGGAATGAAAATACATTCAGCATTAGCTACGAGTATATTACAAATGAGAAATGGTGTTTTAACTAAAACAAAATCAGTAGATGAAAGTATTCTTAAAGGTAAAATGATTTCTGTATTAAAAAAACCACCCATTAATAAATTAATTGGATTAAATGAGAGTATAATAACAACAAAAAATAGCCTAAATAATGATGTTCAAAATATTATTGTACAAGATACTGCCTCAACTCAGTCATTGTCGTCCTCGTCTTCGTCGTCACTAATAAATGTAAACGAGAAAAAACCACCGCGACGAAAATTAAATTTAGCTGAATACAGAAGTAGGCGTGATCAGAAGAGTGATAGTAGTAGGACAAGTTCACCGATACAACCGATGTCATTGATTTATATTCATCATGCATCAACGACAACTGAACCTATCAAGGATGATCCAGAGAATCCTATATGGTCAGAACGTGAAATTGTTTCGATGTTAAAACCGAAAAATATGATTGATGAACCGCGAATAAAACCTATTACACGTGATGTGACTGTACAGACGTATGAAACTGTTTTTGATAATCCTAAAAGTTCTCATGTAAAAATTAATAAACCAGAAGAAGAGAGAAATAACATGGATATAGAAGTAGTAAAAGATGATAAAGTTGATAGAATTGAAAGAAATCAAGTGTATGAAAAAAAACACTATTATCGGCAACGTAGGGTTTCATTAAGTTGCAGTCGGTCACCATCTAGAAGTCGTAGTAAAAGTAGTAACAGTACTCGAAGTCGCAGTAGAAAAGAAAATAGGATTGTGAGTTGTAAAAGAGTTAGTCGAAGCCGAAGTCAAAACAAAGGTAGAACTAGCAGAAGCCGTAGTTGTAGTCGAAGTCGAAGTCGAAGTTTATCAAGTAAGCGAAATATCAGACGTAGGAAAATTAGTCATCGTCGGAGTAGCGTCAGTTCAAATAGCAGTTGGTCTTCGCGATCACGATCAAGATCTACTTACCGATCAAGATCATTCTCCAGATCATCTCGATCACGATCAAGATCTAGATCTAGATCTAGGTCTAGATCTCGATCTCACTACTCAAGTAGTACGAGGTAAGTTTTGGAAAACACAATTATATTATTTTTTTGATCAATTTTTAAAGTAAACATAGAATTAATTACGATATATGACGACCATATATTTTTATTAAAAAATAAAAAAAATTATGAGGTAGTTTTCAAATTTGATTGAATGATGAAAATTAAATGTTATAATAGAAATATAATAGAGAAAGTCAAATGATTGTAGGTATTTTAAATATAAATCGAAAAGGAATAAAAGATCGAGTCAACGAAAACGATCACGGAGACGAAGAACGAGTTATGATAGGTGCAGTCGTTACTCGTCGGAACGTAGTTACAATTCTTATAACGGACGAAGGTAAAAGAAAAAAAATGTTTAATTAGTTTTCATAAATATTTTTCAAACTAATTTATCCATTAAAATGATTGTTGAGTCATTAATTTACTAAACAAAAACTACATTAAATATATTGTATGTCTAATTCATTCTATGTGCTTATTATTTGTTTATTACATAATTTTAATAGATTAATATAAAAAAAGTATTATTTTTTATAATAATATTTCAAAATTGATTTCATTATACTTTTTATACACAATTTTTCATTGGCTTAAATATATTAAAAGTATGAAAAACAATTTATTGTTATTAGATCTCCTAGCTACACAAGATATTCTTACAATACCAATACATGGCACAATCATGAAAAAACGAAACAAGTCGAAGAACGAAGAGTCATATATGTTGGCCGCATTGATGAAGGAATTACTAAAGCTGATTTACGTAAAAGATTTGAAGCTTTTGGACCGGTTTTAGATATTAGTTTACATTTTCGTGAGCACGGGTAATAACTTATTTATTGATTTGTTAACAATCGTTAATAAATTTTAAATAATGATATGGTAATTTTTTGTAGAGATAATTATGGATTTGTAACATTCGCCCACAAGAATGATGCATATGAAGCTGTGGAGCATGGTAATGATGATCCTAATTTACCAAGATATGATCTGAGTTTTGGTGGACGAAGAGCATTTTGTAAAGTTAAATATGCGGATTTAGGTAATTATATAGTTTAATTAATTTTCATTGTTTTTATTTATAAAATTAAGATTATAGTTCAAAATTATCAATGTTAGGCAAAAAAACAAAAATTGTCTAACAATTATCAATTTATTATTGACGTCAATTGATCATCGAAAAATGGACCACCGGTAATTTTTAGATAGAATTCTTACAGAACTATGTCGATTACAATGAGTCCCATGTCGTAAATTAGAGAAAAAATTGCCATCATATCTCTTATTGCATCAAATAAAGTCGAAAAATACCATTGACTCGATAATTTATAAATGCATGTATGTTATAACAAAATATTTTATTATCATCCGCCTAAGCTATCGCCTCAAACTGGATTAAATTTCAAACTCTCAAAACCTTAAAAACCACGTGAACTGGAATTCGCTCAAATAGTACTATTCACACTCGCGTACAGCGTTGCATATTGCACGCATCGAACGCGACAGTGGGAGATGTTGTGCTCTATAATTGACTCGTCCCGAAAACTGGATTTTCTTACCTCGAATTATTTCATCTGATTTTATAAATCACCTCTATGAAAAAAAAAGTACACTAATGTATAAAGGAAATTCTAAAGAATAATTTGAATTTAATTTAATATTTTATTTAGCTACACTATAATGAGAAAAAAATATTTAAAATGAGACTACACGGAAACAAAATTCTAGCAAAATTTACGATGTTAATATCGTAATCGTGGACTAGACTTTTATTAGCGTCAATTTTTAAATATCTTATTTCAAAATTTACTATGTGGGTTATATTTTTTACTATTTAACATCGTAATTTTAACAAAGACTTTTAGGATGAAAAATTATTCCAAACATTACAATTTAACATCGTAAAAAAAAAAGAAATAAAAATTACAATTCAAAAACTAAATTTATTCCTATATTTATCTTTCTATGTATTTTTGAATAAAATAAATATTACAGTGCTGCCTCTGTTATAATACAATGTAAGCCATAAAAATTACGATATTGTATCGTAATTTTTAAATATTAACTGCGTCCTCCGCAAGAGGCGCTCTAATGACTTATGAATGTTTATTCAAATCGTTTATATGGATCCTAAAAACCATCTAAAGTGTAGGCTCGATTTCGATTTATAAAGTATCTTTTTATTTGATATAATTTCTGATACATGGTATAAGTAAAAAACATCTTAAAATTAACTTAGGCAGATTAAAAATTAAATATAATATTTTTGGTTTATACTTGGTTATAGTTATAATAATATAAATCTCAGTATAATTTTTATCTTTAGTATATCTAATTTTGTCTATAATCTTATCTTTTGTTAGTGTGTCTTATGACATTTTTAATAAATTTTTAACTGATATGGAAAGGAAAAACCATAAAAACATAGATTTTAACTTACGAACTAATAGACTCTATATAAAAATAATAAATTAATATATTATATCATATGCTTAAAAACTAATAATTACATATTTACATTTAGGTTTTCTAAAAGGTTTGTGATAACCTGTTTTTATGTTTGCTAATTTGGGGTCGGTGAGTTTCCCTATCTAGCTCGCCGTTGTCGATGTTGTTGTTGTTTAAATCTAGCTCGTCTCTTGAGCTCGTCCATATGTTTGGCGTCGTTTTGGAGCCACCAATAGTGTTTCGATAGCCTGTCCAGGCTGGATTTATCTGCATCCGATAAGGCTGTTGAATACACCAAGTTGTTGCGGTGTACGTTTTCATCAGAAGGTATTGCCTTGTTGGTGCAATGTCTGTTGATGTGATGTATGGTTGGAATGTTGTTTTCATCCTGGATGAATCCGAGTTTGTCCAGGTTGGTAAATACTTCAGGTGTTGAGTATTTACTTCTAGCCATTCTATGAACCTGAAACATATCTATGCATTTAAGGTTTTTCCAGTAAATATTATCAATTTCATTCAATGTACTGAAGAGATTGGAGCTGCGCAGGCAAGAATTGGCCTTATAAGAAGTTGGTAGCAGATGATTTTGGCTTTAGCTTCAATGTTCCTGTTATAAAACATTCTTGCATTTGCTCTGATGGCGTTTCTAGCCTTACCTAATTGAGTTTTATGATGTTCGTTCATTCTAAGTAGATAATCAAATTTAACACCGAGATATTTTACTGTACTCTTGGATGGAATTTCAATTTCTTCTCTTATCTCTTGATCGGTCATAGTTATTTTGAAACCTTTAATTTTCTTAACAGTTTGGAATGTAATTTCATGTACTGTTTTCCTGAAAAGAATAGTTTCACTTTTCTGAGGATTTATTTTTAAATTCCAATCAAGAAAAAGTGTAGGCTCTTCGGTGGCCGCGTGGTCTAAGGCGTCGGACACTTCGCACTCGAAAGGACTTGGGTTCGAACCCAACGTCCGAACGATTATTGTTTTATTCTTTTATTTTAAATTTCTCTTCAAATTTTACGATATTCAGATCGTAATTTATATTAAAGAGCATAAGACTTCGTATTATTTGTCTGAAGTATTATTTCTTAAATGAAATTTCCAACGCTACATCATAAAAATTGCGATGTTCAAAGTCTAGTCCACCACTACAATAATCAATAGGACAAATTACGATATTATTATCGTAAATTTTATTAGAATTTTTTTTCCGTGTAGTTGGACGTCAGTTGGGATGCCCGTGTGTGAGCAAGTTCTCTTGAAAAACTTAATTAATCAGTCCAATTTTTTTTTTCAATAGCTTCAGATTTTAGTAGAGTAGAAACCTCTTGAATATCACTGCTGTAGTCCTTCTCGTTCATTTATTATCAATTAAAAGCTGAAAACTGATTATCTTTACTACCCTGATTAAAAGAAACGATTCGAAACGATTTGCAATGTTAAATGTCCATAAGAAGGGCGATTCAGAAGTATTTAAAAGCATTAAAAAGTATTTAAAATTTTTTTTTCTAATCTTTTTAAATCGTTTCTTTTAATAAGGGTAATGCTGAATCCGCCATTTTTATCACCACAAATATAAGTAGGCATCAAATTTTATTACTATTACTAGCTGCGGAAATTCGTTTCGCTGGGTTTTTTTGGTAGTATATTTATTTATGTATTTAATTTTCTGGACTATTCTAAAAATTTCGAAAACGATTTAATAAGTTCTAAATTATTTAAGTGTCGAATGTCACTTAAAATTAATTTTTATCGTCCTAGAATATTTTCCGATCGGGTTGTTCAGATCATAGTCGTGTAATTAACAACTTTTGAATATATTGTAGAATTTTTCATAATGTTTCAAAATTTTAAAAACAATCGAGAGCGTTCTAGACCGATAAAATAATTTTGAACTAATTTAAAACATTTGCATAGATATCAGAATTTCACAGGAAGTTATCGAAGTTTCCAGAACAATCCAAAACATTCTAAATAAATTAGAATCATTTTTATGAGATTTAACCCTGTACAACAGGGTTAATCACACATTCTGTACAAGTGCGCGTATGCGCGTGCATCAACTTTATTTTGTATATCGCCACTTTTTTATAGGCCACATACATAAACTTTTGAACCGATGGTATTTAAGAGAATCTAGTTGACTCTTGAATTATCGTAGATTGTGGCAAAATATATAAAAATTCTACCATGAAGACAGATGCAATAGCTACATTTCCATAAAATCTATTAAAAAAATCTGGGCAATGGCCTTGTGGGCCAACCCCAAAACTTTTCCGCTGTTTTCGAGCTCACGGAGTTTTTTTTCGCCAGCGATATCGCTCGAACGAATTAACCGATTGATTTGGTTGAGGTAGCAATGGACATTCTAGAGTTGATTAGAATTTGTAATTGATCGGATTAGTCGTTTCAAAGATATTTGAAGAAAACCGTTTTTTATACCATTTGTTTCTCCAAAAATATTTCTCGAACTAATGAACCGATTTTGATTTTCGAGAAAAAAACTAAAAGAAATTTTTTTTTTCTCGTATTTATTTATATCTTAGAGTCTAATCGATCGATCTTTCTAAACTTTTCGAGAAAATTGACGGTCAACAAGCTCTTTCGATTGCCACAAGAACCATTCCGATCAGTTTATTAGTTGAAAAGTTATAGCAAGTTTAGACACACACACACACACACACACACACACACACACACACACACACACACACACACACACACACACACACACACACACACACACACGCGCGCGCGCGCTTACTCAGACATCATTCTGAACATGGTTAGAATAGCTTCCTAAGATCTCAAAATGTCGACATCTGATGAAAACTTACAGTTTTCTTAATGGGAAGTAAAAAATTCAATTTATATAGCGGTTTTCTCTGCACTTTGTAGATTATTATTTGCATCCGTATCCTAAACATACTTGAATGACTTTCAATAGACCCAAAAATTACTCTGATACTCTTACAAATAATATGAAAAGAACATTTTACTTGAAGTATGATATTCTAAATTATTTTGTCAAAAATATTCATACAAATTAATTCCATTGTAAAATTTTTTTTTATCAAAGTCTTTTTAATTTTTATTTAGATGGAACACCAAACAGTTCATACAATTCTGGTCGAAGTTCATTGAAGTCCAATAATGAAGATGATTCATTCGATCTTTTATTAAAAGAGGCTAAAGCGAAACTGCGTAACCGAAAGGTTTGACACACGTATATTTTATTAGTTTTTAATTTTATTTAATATATATATATATATATATATATATATATATATATATATATATATATATATATATATATATATATCTATATATATACTCTTCTTTTAAATTGACGGTGCCGGAACTTGAGTAAAAAAGATGATTTATGATCAAGACATTGACTGCAGTTTTTAATGTCGATAATGCAAACAATTATCGAGAAAACAATGAATTAATTCTTCTCAAAACTCGATTATTACATTAATATATATAAATTAAGAAATAACTACAACTATTAAGAGGAATGGTAGATCCATAAAAGTTAATTATGCGTTCGAAAGTTTCAGTTATTTTCAGCCTAATAAATAAATATATATATGCATACTTATATTAGTAATCAATTTTTTTTAACTTCTCTAAAGCAGACTCGATGTCTCAAGCATTAGTTACTATTCAACTTGCTTCAATTTTTTATTTTATCATTAATTTCTAGTTATAAGTATAAAAAAAAACCAACTTTGTTGACAAAATTCTAATGACTTATTACAAAGAAAAAAAAAATTTTTTTAAAATATTTTTATTTTTTTATACATAGAATATGATCTTTTTAAATTAAAATATTTATAGACACGTAAAATTGTGTATCCAACGATAACTAAAAACATTCATTAAAGAAAAAAAAACAGCCAAAATCATTATTTCTTATATAGTCTTATTGTAGCATTATATGGCTTATTAAAAATGGATTAAATAATGCTGTTATGTTTGTATATTAGGATATTAATATTTAATAATAAGAACATTGTTATTTTTTTATAATCATCAACTGCAACTCATGTAACATTTAATTTACTAATTTTGTACGTTAAAAAAGATACTTTTTTTGAGGATAAGAATTAAAACAAAATCCATCAAATATAATTAAAATAAGCTGATTTATCTTTCTTAAATAAATAAATATATTTACCTTTTATCAAATTTGTTACACTTGTGTAATATGTAGAAATATACATAGAATATAAAAAAGGAAGGAAAGTAAGAAAAACATATTATTGACTAATTATTTTATATTAAGTAAACATATCCCGAAGAGAGGAAGTGATTACTCTGGACTTCGCTAAAAGTTTGACTTATTGAAAATCGCTTGTCACATCTTTTATATGCAATTGCTGAAATTTTATCAAAAAGAGTGTGAAGGGATTGCTAGAGGTTTGATTGCTCAAACAGTTCGTGCCAGTTTTGTAAGCCCCTTGAGTCACTCACTACTAATCTTATCGATACACCTTTCTCTTCCCCGGTTCACGAAGATTCTGAAAGAGGCTCGCGTGTCAGTATTCCAAATATTATAGCTGGCAGCTTGGATGAGATCACGTGAATTATCCCTTCTAAGATTTGAGGTATGTAAGGGCAAGTGAGTGTTAGCACAGGGACTTGGACTCCAGCCACCAATGAGAGCAGAAATATAGAGGGTGGTTGAGGACGCCTAGTGAGGCCCTTATTTTGCATTCCCGAGCTCACTTCATACTTTTATTACGATAGTTGCCGCAGTCAGTACTCTTCTGACTGAAAGCAAAGTCTATCTAGTCTGTTCATTTTATATTAATAAAGTCTTATTAGTGTATTTACTATTAAGTTAAAGCCTAATGTAATCATGACGTTTAGTATATTTCTTATAAATGTTCATTCTTATAATTGACTCTTGCATAAAAGTCAGTTAAAACTGTTGTGTTATAATTTGGAGTCGTCATTTTGTACTGACCGTCTTGTTATTGAGAGTCATCGAATTTTTCATGTGTTGTTAAATTTTGCCGTCCGTGTCCAGGATGTCCAGTATTACATTTGGGGGAGAAACATTGATGTAAGTTTGCGAACAATTAGATTATAAGTTTGCTAAAGGCGGGTAGTTTCATAAATAAGCTCTATTACTTTATTGTTATTAGTAACGCTACTTTGAACTATAGTAATCATTATTACCAGTCATATTTGTATAATGTATTGTGATTGAGTTTCTCGTACTTTAATTAGCAACCCTGAGAGATAAATTTACTCATCAGGAATAAAAACGCGTATTCAAATTTTTTCCAAAACACCACTACTTATTAATAAATATTAATTATATATAAACATGAATTTGATTTTATAACAATAAATTCGATTGCCGAGAGATAAATGAAAGTTTTGTCAAATATAAAATTTCATCAGTATTTGATCAAATTTCATTAGATCCCCCGGGTCAAAAAATTAGATCTGTTTTAAAATAAATGATAAATTCAAATATTTTTCTTTAATTCAAGTTTATAAATCGTATTTATTTTATATAGGAATTTAATCTGTTTTTGTCCGTACTAGTCATTATCCAGGCCAAAATCAGACTTATTTTCGTATGATATTTAGTCTGTTAGTCTGTTTTAAATCGGGCTTGGACTAAAAACAGACTTTTTTATTCTAATTATTGGTCTGTGTTCAATTGTTTTTAAGGACAAAAACAGACTTTATTTGCTATAATTTTTAGTCTGTGTTCAATTGTTTTTAAAGGGACCCGGTGGTCTAGAGGCTGAAAATTTCATGATTTAAAAAAAATTTTTAACTTCCCGCTAAGAAAATTGCAAATTTTCAAAAATTCGGGAAGTTATTGGTTTCAGTCCGATTTGTGAAAATCGAAATTCCAACAGATGTCGACGTTTTGAGGTCCTAGGAAGCTATTCTGACTAATTTCACGATGATGTCCGAGTGTATGTATATATGTATGTATGTACGTACGTATGTAAATATCTGTAACTTTTGAACGGATCAACCGATTTTGATCGTCGAGGTGTCATTCGACGCAGTTTTTTAATATCTTGAAGCTGAAAATTTGAGCTTAATCGGTAGGGTTCGTTCGGAGATATTCCAAAAATAAACTTTTTTCAAAAATGTTTTCTTTCACGGAAAAAAAAATATTGTGCTCATCACTCAACGGTATCGTGATATTCACTCTCTTCGGTTGGTTATACGTTGTATACGGAAAGTCTTGGTCTATCGGATCGTGATTATCGCTATCCAGGCGGATCCCGAAATTATAAGATCGTTTTCCTATAGTAACGATCCGTTCTGTTATAATAATGTCAAATGCCCATAAAAATTTGAGGTTAAAATAGATGAATTTTTAACATTAACTTCATTACAATATTTTTTTAGTTGGAATTAATAATTACATGTTAATAATTATAATAAGCGCAATAAAAAATTATTATTTAATATGAAGAAATGTAATCAAGTAATAGAATATACGTAAGTAATTGATGTAAATTTTTTATTAAATAATTTGGTTATGAGTGGTGGCGTTTGAGAAGTAGATCGCGATAATCACGATCCGTTTTGGTAGGATACGGATACGTTAACTAACGACCACTATATATTTAAGTATATTCACAATCCGTAGGATCATTATAATAAGTATCTAGTGTTTCATTCATATTGATATATATATCGTGAAAATCAAGTAACAATTTAGTACTAATCACGATACAACTGTCGCTCTCCGTTGGTGAGCGATAAGCGCAATATTTTTTTTCCGTGTTGGATAACTTTTTACGGGCTCGATGGATTAGTTCCAAAATAGACTGAGCTCTGGAGATTCATGAGCCGCGTCGAATGCCACCTCAAACATCAAAATCGGTTGATTCTTTCAAGAGAAACCGTTGTCGAAAGAATTAAAAAAAAAAAATTTTTAGTATTTTGAAAATTTCTCAAAAACGACTCGATGAATTAATTTCAAAATTTTATCAGTTATAGAACTCAATGAAACGCGTCGATTGCCACCTTAAACGTCTCAATCGGTTTATTCGTTCGAGAGATATCGTTGTAGAAAAAATTGTAAAAAACGTTATTTTTTGAAAACAAAAGCATACAAAAGTATTTTCGAGCTCGAAAACGTACCTACTACAATTTTTCGAGCTCAAGGAGCTCAAGATACGCGGGAAGTTTTGGGGCGGGCCCGCAGGGTCAACCGACAGACCGATTTTTTTTAATATGTTAATAAAAATCAAACCTTTTAAAATTTCGAGGGATTATTTTATTGTTATTAATATATACAAAAATGCTTATAGCTAAGAAAAACAATTATTTTTAGTATTTAAAAAAGTGCGTTGAAGCCAGCTCCTTTAAAAAAAGGGATCGGCGGCGCAGAACAATTCATATCTTCTATGGGTCTGAAACAAAAAAATTTGATGGCTTTTTAATCAGTATAAATATACCTATCACTGGTACTAGAATAAAAAAGAAAAAAATTTTTTTGAAGAAGTGGCACTTTGTTGAAATTTTTTGTCCAAAAATTGCCTTTTTTTTCGTAACATTTTGCATGTTAAAAAATAGAAATATTCAACGCAAAAATTTTATTCTAGTACCAGCTATAGCTGTTGGTGTATTCGATAACATATTTAAGTTTGAAAGCAATCGATCGGATAGTTTTTTTTTTCAACTACGCCAGGCAGAAAAAAGTAGTTTCGAGATAAACAGTTTAAAGTTTTAGTTAAAGAAATTCTGAAAACTAGATTTGAACATATACTTACGATTAATTAGCTATTCCAACACCATATTTTTATGGCGCGGTTATTTTTTTTATATGAGGACTTATCAACCTTAACAAATTAACCAATAAGATAGATTGTATTTGTATGTGTGTGGTTTTTATATATGCAATGTTCGGGTTAAATTCTGTTTTTATTTTTTCTCTTAATTTAAGTTTACCTAGAAATCACAAATAGATCAGTAATCAAGTAAGTTAAATTAATTATAATTAAGATAGGATAAGGTGAGTGATGGTTTCAATAAAACTCGTGGTTGGGTGTAACACAAGAAGAATATATTTTCACCCAAAAAAAGAAACAAAGGTCAATCGGCCGCCGAAATGGAAGTAGATTTCTCATTATTTGGTTATTTTAACCTTTCAAATAAAGATACCGACAAATCCTGATAAAGTTCGATAAAAAATACATTATAGAGAATAAAATTATGAAAATAATCCAAATAGTTATATTATTATTACTATTGTATTATCATAATTAATATTATTCCTGTCATTGATATATCATATTATTTATATACTCTCAGTGAAACAAAGTTAGACGGGGAAACATGGATGTGAAATTTTACAATAATAGATTTTTTATTTCGTGGTGTTGAACACATATTTAATTACTACATACTTCATGAAAATTAACAAAATAAAAATTATTTAAATTCAAATTTCAGTTGTTGAATGTATGATATATATATATATATATATATATATATATATATATATATATACATATATATATATAATAGCTGTCCCTCACCCGCTTTGCTGGGTTGAAAGTTATGTTTAGTTATTAATAAACTATTCTTGAAAAATGTTATATTTGTTATTAATTATTTGTTTTTAAATGTACTTTTTTTCAATATAAACCTATTTATAAAATTTAATTACAATTTTGAGTAAATCGAAAAATCATAAAAGTTGAACTTCATTACTATAAATTCTTTAAGAGCGGTTTTCAGAAACTCTGCCGGTAAGAATAGGGCTTCTTGGCAAACTATCAAAACGAGTTACCAATGAGGTTAAAAATATCTGTTTATCGACAGTACGAAATATTATGTACAACTGACATCTGTGACCATATCACAGAAGTAACTTTTGAAATTGAGTGGATACCTGAGATTACTTTTACTATTAATCACCATTACAGAAATAGTGAAGGAGAAAAGAAATCGAATTTTAAAATAGAATTGCAGAAAAAAAAACCTTGGGATATTACTATCATTCCAGATTGCACTCCCTTCTCATAGAGTCTTGGAATGATAAGTTTGATTTTTGCAAAAGTTTTTACAGAACCGAAAGACAATTAATTTTAGTTACCTAAGAATTGCATGGAAATTTTAAATTATAATATTTTAAAAATAAAAATAAATAATTTTCAATTTCAGTCTCTGATGATTTTAAAAATCAATTCCAAGTATTTAATTATAATTTTAAACTAGCATCTACTCTTAGTTTCTTAAGAACTGCTGGAAAATTTTAAATTTTAAAATCAAAAATAAAAATAAATAATTTTCAATTTCAGTCTCTGATGATTTTAAAACTCAATTCCGAGTATTTAATTTTAATTTTAAACCAGCATCTAATCTTAGTTTCCTAAGAGCTGCTGGAAAATTTTTAATTTAAATATTTTAAAAAATGAAAATCACTAATTTCCAAATCCAGTCAGATTTAAAAAAAATTAATTATAAGTATTTAGTTTTAATTTCATGCCAGCATCTATTTTTAGTTTTCTAAAAACTGTTGAGAAATTTTTGAATTAAATATTTTGATAATAAAAATAAATAATTTCCAAATTCACTCAGATATTTTTTAAAATTTATAACAAGTATTTAATTTTAATTTTAAACCAGCATTTATTCTTAGTTCCCTGAGAACTGCTGGGAAATTTTTAAAATAAACAATTTAAAAATAAAAATAAGTAATTTTCAAATTCCGTTTGATATTTATTTAACTTGATTACAAGTATTTAATTTTTATTTTCTACCAGCATCTATTCTTAGTTTTCTAAAAACTGCTGGGAAATTTATTAATTTTTCATTTTAAAACTAGAAATAAATAATTACCAAATTAAGTCTAATTTTTTAAAAATTAATTACAAGTATTTAATTCTAATTTTAAACCAGCAGCTGGAAAATTTTAAAATTAAATAATTGAGAAAATAAATTAAATAATTTTTAATTTCAATCTCTCATGTTTTTGAAAATTCATTATAGTATCTCATTTTAATTTTAAGCCAGCATCTATTCTTAGTTTCTTAAGAAATGCTGGGAAATATCAAAAATTAAATATTTAGAAAAATAAAAAAGAATAATTTCAAATTCAGTTTCCGATGTTTTTAAAAGTTAATTCCAAGTAGTGAATATTAATTTAAAACCAACATCCATTTTTGGTATCCTAATAACTGCTGGAAAATTTTAAAATTAAATATTCTAAAAATAAAAACATATAATTTCTAATTGAGCCTCTCATGTTGTTGAAAATGAATTCCAAGTATTTAATTTTTATTAGAGATCTAAGAATAGATTCTGGTATAAAATAAAAATCAAACACTTCGAATTAATTTTCTAGGATATAAAAGACTGAAATTGAAAATTGTTCATTTCAATTTTTGACATTTAAATTTAAAATGTGCCAGCAGATTCAAGGAAACCGAAAATAGATGATGATTCAAATCAAAATTAATTTTAAAATATATCTGAGACTAAATTTGAAATTATTTATTTTGATTTTTAAAATGTTTCATTTTAAAAATTTCCAGCAGTTCTTAGGAATCTATGAATAGATGCTGGTTTAAAATCAAAATTAAATACTTGGATTTCATTTTCAAAAACATCAGAGACTGAATTTAGAAAAATTCATCTTCATTTTCAAATTATTTAAATTCAAATTTTTTTAAAATATAAATAAATAACTTCCGAATTCAGTCTAATTTTTAAAAAATTCATTACAAGTATTCAATTTTAATTATTAATCAGCATCTATTCTTAGTTCCTTAAAAACTGCTGATAAATTTTTAAATTAAATATTCGTATAATAAAAATAAATAATTTCCAATTCAGTCTCTCGTGTTTTTGAAAAAGAATTCCAAGTATTTAATTTTAATTTGGAATCTAAGAATGGATGCTGATATAAAATACAAATTGAGCACTTCGAATTAATTATTGAAAACATCATGGACTGAAATTGAAAATTGTTCATTTTTATTTTTAAATTATTTGAATTTAAAATTTCCTAGCAGTTCTTAGGAAACTAAGAACAGGTACGCGCTCGGAATTAATATAAGATACTATAACAAATGTTCAAATATATGAGTGACTGAAACTGAAAATTACTTATTTTAATTTTTTACATTTCAATATATAATTTGCCATTAGTTTTTACGAAATTAACAATAGATGGTGGTATAAAATCAAAATTAATTATTTGTAGTAAATTTTTAAAAATTTCAGACCGACTTTGAAAATTATCCATTTTCATTTTGAAAACGTTCAAATTTAAATTTTCAATTCCAAGTATTTTATTCCAATTTTCAGCCAACGTCTATTCTTAGTTTTGTAAGAACTGCTGGGGTATTTTAAATTTAAATGTTTAAGAAAGTAAATAAATAATTTCAAATTCAGTCTCTGATATTTTTTAAAATTAATTCCGTATTTAATTTAAATTCTGAGCCAGTATCAATTTTTAGTTTCCTTAAACCTGCTGGGAAATTTGAAATTCCATATTCTAAAAGAAAAAATAAATAATTCCAAATTCAGTCTCTGATGTTTTTAAAAATAAATTCCAAGTATTTAATTTTAATTCTAAATTAGTACCTATACTTAGTTTCCTAAGAACTGCTAGGAAATTTTAAATTCGAATATATTGAAAATAAAAATAAATAATTTCCAAGTTCAGTCTGATATATTTGTAAATTTACTACAAATACTATATTTTGATTACATACCAGAATATATTCTCCGTTCCCACAGAACTGCTAGAAAATTAGGTATTTTAATATTATAAAAATAAAAATACCTAATTTTCAAATTCAGTCCCTGATGTTTTTCAAACTTAAAGTATTAAATTTTAATTTTGAACCAGCATCGATTTTTAGTTTCCTAAAAATTGCAGGCTAATTTAAAATTTTAATATCTTAAAAATAAAAACAAATAATCTCAAAATTAAGTCTGATTATTTTAAATATTGATTTTAAGTATTCAATTTTAATTCCGATCCAGCATTCATTTTTTTAGTTTACTAAAAACTGTTGGAAAATTTAAAAATTGAATATTCTAAAAATAAAAATAAATAACTTCCAAATTCAGTCAAAATTAAAAAAAAATTAATTACAAGTACTTAATTTCAATTTTATATCGGCATCTATTCTTAGTTTTCTAAGAACTGCTGGAAAATTTTAAATTTTTATTTTTTAAAAATAGAAATAAGTAATTTTAAAATTCAGTTTGATATTTTTGAAAATTTTTCCAAGTATTTGATTTTAATTTTAAACCAACATCCATTCTTATTTTCTTTGAGTCTGCGGGCGAATTCAAAACTTGAAATCAAAAATTAAAATATAGTATATTAACGCATTGAGTGGAAGGTGCTTTCGACAACGAGTGTGATTGGTTCACGAGCCGTTAGGCGAGTGTTGCCAACACACGAGTGTCGAAAGCCCTTCTCACTCAATCCGTTACAATAGTTTTTGCATCGAATGGTAAGAAAGAATGTCTCTGATTGGTAAAAAAGGACACTACATTAAATTTAATCTTTTAATTAACCTAAAATAATATTCAATCTTATTAATATAAAATTAATTCCTGTCTAATTTCTGATGCAAAAGATTGTTAAATAATAATAGTAACAATTAAACATGATTTAATTAACTTTTATAATAATTTAAGATTATTTTTATTGTTTTCAAAATATTGATATTCAGCAAAAAATAACTAGAGTTTCAAGTCAAAGTTGATATAGTGAATTGTACATTATAATTGAATACAGTAAGATGATTTTCTATAGTCTGGGACTTTCCGTTGTCCTAACTCGAGTCGGCTGTTGATTGGGTTTTCTGGTGGATCGTTTAATGACTAATAAATAATATATCTATATATATGTAAAAAGTGTACGTTTGTCATATTTTTCACGAACAATGTGGACATTCTTCGCGATATTTATTCTTTGTAGTGTCATTTTTAACCAATCAGAGACGTGCTTTCTTACCATGAGTTGCAAAAAATAATTTTCAATTTCAGTCTCTCTTCTTTTTGAAAATTAAGAAGATTATCTCATTTTAATATCGAGCGAGCACCCTAAGAACTGCTGGGAAATTTTAACATTAAATAATCTAAAAATACAAATAAATAATTTGCAAACTCCGTCTGATATTTTTTAAATAAATTACAAGTATTTAATTTTTATTTTAACACAGCATCTATTCTTAAACTTCTTGAATCTGCTGGCAAATTTAAAAATCAGAAACTAAAATAAATAATTTTTAATTTCAGTCTCTCATGTTTTTGAAAATTCATTAAAGTAACTCATTTTAATTTCAAGTCAGCATCTATTTTTAGTTTCTTAAGCACTGCTGGGAAATTTAAAAAATTAAATATTTAGAAAAAACAAAAAAAAAATAATTTCAAATTCAGTTTCTGATGTTTTTAAAAATTAATTCCAAGTATTTAATTTTAGTTTTAAACTAGCCTCCATTTTTGGTTTTCCGATAACTGCTGGAAAATTTTTAAATTAAATATTCTAAAAATAAAAACATATAATTTCTAATTCTGTCTCTCATGTTGTTGAATATGAATTTGGAGGAATAAATTTTAATTAGGGATCTAAGAATACAACCTAAGTTAAAATCAAAATTATAGACTTTTGATTAATTTTAAAGAATATCAGAGACAGAATTTGAAATTTTTTTTCAAGTATACGAATTTGAAATTTGCCAGATGTTTTCAGAGAACTAAAAATATATGCCGGTATAAAATTAAAATTCAATACTTGGACTTAATTTCCAAAAACATCACAGACTAAATTTTGAATTATTTATTTTTATTTTTAGAATATTTAATTTTAACATTTCCCAGCAGTTTTTAGGAAACTAAAATTAGACACTGGCTCAGAATTGAAATTAAATACATAAAATTAATTTTAAATGAGATTTAGACTGAATTCGGAAATTATATATTTATATTTGTGAAATATTGAAATTTAAGTTTTTTGAAAATATAAATAAATAATGTTCGAATTCAATCTGATCCTTAAAAGAATTAATTACAAGTATTTAATTTTGATTGTATACCATCATCTATTCTTTGTTTCCTGAGAACTGCTGGGAAATTTTTAAATTAAATATGTTAAAAAAAAAAATAAACAATTTCAAATTCAGTCTCTCATGTTTCTGAAAATTAATTCCAAGTATTTAATTTTGATTAAGAATCCAAGAAAATATGGACGCTGTAAATTCGAATAAAATACTGTAATCAATTTTCAGAGCCATAAAAGACTGAAAATGAAAACGATTAATTTTAGTTTTTGATATTTTAACTTAAAATGTGCCAGGGAATTCAAGAAAACTGAGAAGAGATTTTAGCTTAGAATTAAAGATAATGACTTGTGAGAAATTTTTGAAAATATTAGACTAAATTGAGAAATTATTTATTTTGAATTTTAAAATATTAAAATTATAAATTTTCCAGCTGTTCTTAGGAAGCAAAGAATAGATGATGGTTTGAAATTTAAATTCAATCCTTGCATTTCATTTTTAAAAACATCAGACTGTATTTTGAAACTATTTACTTTTAGTTTGAAGGTATTAAAATAAAAATTTTTTCGAAATATTAGTAAATAATTTCCAAATACCGTCTGATTAAAAAAAAAAATTGATTACAAGTATTTAATTTCAATTTTTCAACCAGCATCTGTTCTTAGTTTCCTAAGAACTGCTGGGGAAATTAAAATTTAGAAATTTAATAAATAATTTCCAAATAAAGTTTGATTTTGAAAAAATCAATTCCAAGTATTTAAATTAAATTTTCAACCAGCATCTGTTCTTAGTTTCCTAAGAGCTGCTGGGAATATTGAAATCTAAAAATTTCATAAATAATTTCCGAATTAAGTTTAATTTTAAAAACATCAATCACAAGTATTTAAATTCAATTTTCAACCAGCAGCTGTTCTTAGTTTCTTAAGAGCTGCTGGGAAATTTATTTATTTTAACAATGAAAATATAATTATCAAATTAAATCATATTTTTTAAAAATCAATTACGAATATTTAAAGTTAATTTCCAACCAGCATCTGTTCTGAGTTTCTTAAGAACTGCTGGGAAAATTGAAATCCAAAAATTTCATAAATAATTTCCAAATTAAGTTTGATTTTAAAAAAATCGATTACAAGTATTTAAATTTAATTTCCAACCAGCATCTGTTCTTAGTTTCCTAAGAACTGCTGGGAATATTGAAATCTAAAAATTTCATAAATAATTTCCAAATTAAGTTTGATTTTCAAAAAATCAATTCCAAGTATTTAAATTAAATTTTCAACCAGCATCTGTTCTTAGTTTCCTAAGAGCTGCTGGGAATATTGAAATCTAAAAATTTAATAAATAATTTCCGAATTAAGTTTAATTTTAAAAAAATCAATTCCAAGTATTTAAATTAAATTTTCAACCAGCATCTGTTCTTAGTTTCCTAAGAGCTGCTGGGAATATTGAAATCTAAAAATTGAATAAATAATTTCCAAATTAAGTTTGATTTTTAAAAAATCAATCACAAATATTTAAATTTAATTTCCAACCAGCATCTGTTCTTAGTTTCCTAAGAACTGCTGGGAATATTGAAATCTAAAAATTTCATAAATAATTTCCAAATTAAGTTTGATTTTAAAAAAATCAATTCCAAGTATTTAAATTAAATTTTCAACCAGCATCTGTTCTTAGTTTCCTAAGAGCTGCTGGGAATATTGAAATCTAAAAATTGAATAAATAATTTCCAAATTAAGTTTGATTTTTGAAAAATCAATTACAAATATTTAAATTTAATTTCCAACCAGCATCTGTTCTTAGTTTCCTAAGAACTGCTGGGAATATTGAAATCTAAAAATTTCATAAATAATTTCCAAATTACGTTTGATTTTGAATAAATCGATTACAAGTATTCAAATTTAATTTTCAACCAGCATCTGTTCTTAGTTTCTTAAGAACTGCTGGGAAAATTGATATCTAAAAATTTCATAAATAATTTCCAAATTAAGTTTGATTTTAAAAAAATCAATTCCAAGTATTTAAATTAAATTTTCAACCAGCATCTGTTCTTAGTTTCTTAAGAGCTGCTGGGAAATTTATTTATTTTAACAATGAAAATATAATTATCAAATTAAATCATATTTTTTGAATATCAATCACGAATATTTAAATTTAATTTCCAACCAGCATCTGTTCTTAGTTTCCTAAGGACTGCTGGGAAATTTATTTATTTTAACAATGAAAATATAATTATCAAATTAAATCTTATTTTTTAAAAATCAATCACAGGTATTTAAATTTAATTTCCAACCAGCATCTGTTCTGAGTTTCTTAAGAACTGCTGAGAAAATTGAAATCTAAAAATTTCATAAATAATTTCCAAATTAAGTTTGATTTTAAAAAAATCGATTACAAGTATTCAAATTTAATTTTCAACCAGCATCTGTTCTTAGTTTCCTAAGAGCTGCTGGGAATATTGAAATCTAAAAATTGAATAAATAATTTCTAAATTAAGTTTGATTTTGAATAAATCGATTACACGTATTCAAATTTAATTTTCAACCAGCATCTGTTCTTAGTTTCTTAAGAACTGCTGGGAAAATTGATATCTAAAAATTTCATAAATAATTTCCAAATTAAGTTTGATTTTAAAAAAATCAATTCCAAGTATTTAAATTAAATTTTCGACCAGCATCTATTTTTAGTTTCTTAAGCACTGCTGGGAAATTTAAAAAATTAAATATTTAGAAAAAACAAAAAAAAAATAATTTCAAATTCAGTTTCTGATGTTTTTAAAAATTAATTCCAAGTATTTAATTTTAGTTTTAAACTAGCCTCCATTTTTGGTTTTCCGATAACTGCTGGAAAATTTTTAAATTAAATATTCTAAAAATAAAAACATATAATTTCTAATTCTGTCTCTCATGTTGTTGAATATGAATTTGGAGGAATAAATTTTAATTAGGGATCTAAGAATACAACCTAAGTTAAAATCAAAATTATAGACTTTTGATTAATTTTAAAGAATATCAGAGACAGAATTTGAAATTTTTTTTCTTTTTTTTTTTTTTTTCAAGTATACGAATTTGAAATTTGCCAGATGTTTTCAGAGAACTAAAAATATATGCCGGTATAAAATTAAAATTCAATACTTGGACTTAATTTCCAAAAACATCACAGACTAAATTTTGAATTATTTATTTTTATTTTTAGAATATTTAATTTTAACATTTCCCAGCAGTTTTTAGGAAACTAAAATTAGACGCTGGCTCAGAATTGAAATTAAATACATAAAATTAATTTTAAATGAGATTTAGACTGAATTCGGAAATTATATATTTATATTTGTGAAATATTGAAATTTAAGTTTTTTGAAAATATAAATAAATAATGTTCGAATTCAATCTGATCCTTAAAAGAATTAATTACAAGTATTTAATTTTGATTGTATACCATCATCTATTCTTTGTTTCCTGAGAACTGCTGGGAAATTTTTAAATTAAATATGTTAAAAAAAAAAATAAACAATTTCAAATTCAGTCTCTCATGTTTCTGAAAATTAATTCCAAGTATTTAATTTTGATTAAGAATCCAAGAAAATATGGACGCTGTAAATTCGAATGAAATACTGTAATCAATTTTCAGAGCCATAAAAGACTGAAAATGAAAACGATTAATTTTAGTTTTTGATATTTTAACTTAAAATGTGCCAGGGAATTCAAGAAAACTGAGAAGAGATTTTAGCTTAGAATTAAAGATAATGACTTGTGAGAAATTTTTGAAAATATTAGACTAAATTGAGAAATTATTTATTTTGAATTTTAAAATCCCGATGAAAAAAGTTTTTGTCTAATTATATATGATTATATATGTTCATATATATAATCATATATGATTATATATAATCATATATGAAGTTATATATAATCATGCATGATTATATATGGGGTCATATATAATTATATATAATTATATATGACCCCATGCATAATTAGATCTGATCATACCTGGCTGTTATTAGCCCATATATAAGTCTATATATGATCAGATCTAATTATATATAAGTCTATATATAATTAGATCTGATCAGATCTGATTATATATGAGTCTATATATAATTAGATACGTTCATACTTGGCTGGTATAACTCCATATATAACCATATATAAGTCTATATATGATCAGATCTAATTATATATGACTCTATATATAATTAGACATGATAATACTTGGCTGTCAACTCCATTTACTACCATATATAAGTCTATATATGATCAGATCTCATTATATATAAGTCTATACATAATTAGATCTGATTAGACATGACTGATACAAATCCATATATAATTAGATCTGATCAGACATGGCTAATATAAATTCATGTATCGTCGTACATAAGTTTATATATGATTGGATCTGATCAGACATGACTGATATAAAGTTATATGTAGTTATATATATATATATATTACATAATATGACAATTTTTTAATATAAATGTTATTAAATTTTTATTTTGTCAACTATCAAATAAACTTAAATCCCCAATACTTAAAAAATGTTCAAAGGTTTCGGCAGCAATTTAAAAGTATTAATCGATATCGATTTATATACGAATATTTATAAGTTTATAGATAAATAGATTTGATTATATGTATCTAATGAATTCTATTGTCATTTATGTACAAAATGAAATTCATTATTAGGTGCATTATTTACGTATGATGTATTGACTTGATTATTTGAGTCAAGTAATGCCATAAACTTTCCTTTATTGTAAGTTCATAATAGACTAGAGGATCAGACTACAATCCAGCGATCACCAAAGTTAAGCAGCATCGGCGTAGGTCATTGATTGGATGGGTGACCTCGTAGTAAAGTGGTGGTCAACGAATAGTAATTTTTTTTTTTTTTTTATTTAAATTTAATCAATATTTATATTAATGAAAACAATAAATCCTAATTAAATTACTTAATTAATAATTTAAAGGTATTCGAAATGAGATTCTAAAAATGACTATATTCATTCATGCATGATCATGTATAAACAGATCTGATTATATATAATTAGACCTGGCCAATTTTTGGATCCAATCATATATAGATGATTATGCATAATTATATATGATTAGACAAAAACTTTTTTCATCGGGATATTAAAATTAAAAATTTTCCAGCTGTTCTTAGGAAGCAAAGAATAGATGATGGTTTGAAATTTAAATTCAATCCTTGCATTTCATTTTTAAAAACATCAGACTGTATTTTGAAACTATTTACTTTTAGTTTGAAGGTATTAAAATAAAAATTTTTTCGAAATATTAGTAAATAATTTCCAAATACCGTCTGATTAAAAAAAAAAATTGATTACAAGTATTTAATTTCAATTTTTCAACCAGCATCTGTTCTTAGTTTCCTAAGAACTGCTGGGGAAATTAAAATTTAGAAATTTAATAAATAATTTCCAAATAAAGTTTGATTTTGAAAAAATCAATTCCAAGTATTTAAATTAAATTGTCAACCAGCATCTGTTCTTAGTTTCCTAAGAGCTGCTGGGAATATTGAAATCTAAAAATTTAATAAATAATTTCCGAATTAAGTTTAATTTTAAAAACATCAATCACAAGTATTTAAATTCAATTTTCAACCAGCAGCTGTTCTTAGTTTCTTAAGAGCTGCTAGGAAATTTATTTATTTTAACAATGAAAATATAATTATCAAATTAAATCATATTTTTTAAAAATCAATTACGAATATTTAAAGTTAATTTCCAACCAGCATCTGTTCTGAGTTTCTTAAGAACTGCTGGGAAAATTGAAATCCAAAAATTTCATAAATAATTTCCAAATTAAGTTTGATTTTAAAAAAATCGATTACAAGTATTTAAATTTAATTTCCGACCAGCATCTGTTCTTAGTTTCCTAAGAACTGCTGGGAATATTGAAATCTAAAAATTTCATAAATAATTTCCAAATTAAGTTTGATTTTCAAAAAATCAATTCCAAGTATTTAAATTAAATTTTCAACCAGCATCTGTTCTTAGTTTCCTAAGAGCTGCTGGGAATATTGAAATCTAAAAATTGAATAAATAATTTCCAAATTAAGTTTGATTTTTAAAAAATCAATCACAAATATTTAAATTTAATTTCCAACCAGCATCTGTTCTTAGTTTCCTAAGAACTGCTGGGAATATTGAAATCTAAAAATTTCATAAATAATTTCCAAATTAAGTTTGATTTTAAAAAAATCAATTCCAAGTATTTAAATTTAATTTTCAACCAGCATCTGTTCTTAGTTTCCTAAGAGCTGCTGGGAATATTGAAATCTAAAAATTGAATAAATAATTTCCAAATTAAGGTTGATTTTTGAAAAATCAATCACAAATATTTAAATTTAATTTCCAACCAGCATCTGTTCTTAGTTTCCTAAGAACTGCTGGGAATATTGGAATCTAAAAATTTCATAAATAATTTCCAAATTACGTTTGATTTTGAATAAATCGATTACAAGTATTCAAATTTAATTTTCAACCAGCATCTGTTCTTAGTTTCTTAAGAACTGCTGGGAAAATTGATATCTAAAAATTTCATAAATAATTTCCAAATTAAGTTTGATTTTAAAAAAATCAATTCCAAGTATTTAAATTAAATTTTCAACCAGCATCTGTTCTTAGTTTCTTAAGAGCTGCTGGGAAATTTATTTATTTTAACAATGAAAATATAATTATCAAATTAAATCATATTTTTTGAATATCAATCACGAATATTTAAATTTAATTTCCAACCAGCATCTGTTCTTAGTTTCCTAAGGACTGCTGGGAAATTTATTTATTTTAACAATGAAAATATAAATATCAAATTAAATCTTATTTTTTAAAAATCAATCACAGGTATTTAAATTTAATTTCCAACCAGCATCTGTTCTGAGTTTCTTAAGAACTGCTGAGAAAATTGAAATCTAAAAATTTCATAAATAATTTCCAAATTAAGTTTGATTTTAAAACAATCAATCACAAATATTTAAATTTAATTTCCAACCAGCAGCTGTTCTTAGTTTTTTAAGAGCTGCTGGGAAATTTATTTATTTTAACAATGAAAATATAATTATCAAATTAAATCATATTTTTTGAATATCAATCACGAATATTCAAATTTAATTTCCAACCAGCATCTGTTCTTAGTTTCCTAAGGACTGCTGGGAAATTTATTTATTTTAACAATGAAAATATAATTATCAAATTAAATCTTATTTTTTAAAAATCAATCACAGGTATTTAAATTTAATTTCCAACCAGCATCTGTTCTGAGTTTCTTAAGAACTGCTGGGAAAATTGAAATCTAAAAATTTCATAAATAATTTCCAAATTAAGTTTGATTTTAAAAAAATCGATTACAAGTATTCAAATTTAATTTCCAACCAGCAGCTATTCTTAGTTTCTTAAGAGCTGCTGGGAAATTTATTTATTTTAACAATGAAAATATAATTATCAAATTAAATCATATTTTTTAAAAATCAATTACGAATATTTAAAGTTAATTTCCAACCAGCATCTGTTCTGAGTTTCTTAAGAACTGCTGGGAAAATTGAAATCCAAAAATTTCATAAATAATTTCCAAATTAAGTTTGATTTTAAAAAAATCGATTACAAGTATTTAAATTTAATTTCCAACCAGCATCTGTTCTTAGTTTCCTAAGAACTGCTGGGAATATTGAAATCTAAAAATTTCATAAATAATTTCCAAATTAAGTTTGATTTTAAAAAAATCGATTACAAGTATTTAAATTAAATTGTCAACCAGCATCTGTTCTTAGTTTCCTAAGAGCTGCTGGGAATATTGAAATCTAAAAATTTAATAAATAATTTCCGAATTAAGTTTAATTTTAAAAACATCAATCACAAGTATTTAAATTCAATTTTCAACCAGCAGCTGTTCTTAGTTTCTTAAGAGCTGCTAGGAAATTTATTTATTTTAACAATGAAAATATAATTATCAAATTAAATCATATTTTTTAAAAATCAATTACGAATATTTAAAGTTAATTTCCAACCAGCATCTGTTCTGAGTTTCTTAAGAACTGCTGGGAAAATTGAAATCCAAAAATTTCATAAATAATTTCCAAATTAAGTTTGATTTTAAAAAAATCGATTACAAGTATTTAAATTTAATTTCCGACCAGCATCTGTTCTTAGTTTCCTAAGAACTGCTGGGAATATTGAAATCTAAAAATTTCATAAATAATTTCCAAATTAAGTTTGATTTTCAAAAAATCAATTCCAAGTATTTAAATTAAATTTTCAACCAGCATCTGTTCTTAGTTTCCTAAGAGCTGCTGGGAATATTGAAATCTAAAAATTGAATAAATAATTTCCAAATTAAGTTTGATTTTTAAAAAATCAATCACAAATATTTAAATTTAATTTCCAACCAGCATCTGTTCTTAGTTTCCTAAGAACTGCTGGGAATATTGAAATCTAAAAATTTCATAAATAATTTCCAAATTAAGTTTGATTTTAAAAAAATCAATTCCAAGTATTTAAATTTAATTTTCAACCAGCATCTGTTCTTAGTTTCCTAAGAGCTGCTGGGAATATTGAAATCTAAAAATTGAATAAATAATTTCCAAATTAAGTTTGATTTTTGAAAAATCAATCACAAATATTTAAATTTAATTTCCAACCAGCATCTGTTCTTAGTTTCCTAAGAACTGCTGGGAATATTGGAATCTAAAAATTTCATAAATAATTTCCAAATTACGTTTGATTTTGAATAAATCGATTACAAGTATTCAAATTTAATTTTCAACCAGCATCTGTTCTTAGTTTCTTAAGAACTGCTGGGAAAATTGATATCTAAAAATTTCATAAATAATTTCCAAATTAAGTTTGATTTTAAAAAAATCAATTCCAAGTATTTAAATTAAATTTTCAACCAGCATCTGTTCTTAGTTTCTTAAGAGCTGCTGGGAAATTTATTTATTTTAACAATGAAAATATAATTATCAAATTAAATCATATTTTTTGAATATCAATCACGAATATTTAAATTTAATTTCCAACCAGCATCTGTTCTTAGTTTCCTAAGGACTGCTGGGAAATTTATTTATTTTAACAATGAAAATATAAATATCAAATTAAATCTTATTTTTTAAAAATCAATCACAGGTATTTAAATTTAATTTCCAACCAGCATCTGTTCTGAGTTTCTTAAGAACTGCTGAGAAAATTGAAATCTAAAAATTTCATAAATAATTTCCAAATTAAGTTTGATTTTAAAACAATCAATCACAAATATTTAAATTTAATTTCCAACCAGCAGCTGTTCTTAGTTTTTTAAGAGCTGCTGGGAAATTTATTTATTTTAACAATGAAAATATAATTATCAAATTAAATCATATTTTTTGAATATCAATCACGAATATTCAAATTTAATTTCCAACCAGCATCTGTTCTTAGTTTCCTAAGGACTGCTGGGAAATTTATTTATTTTAACAATGAAAATATAATTATCAAATTAAATCTTATTTTTTAAAAATCAATCACAGGTATTTAAATTTAATTTCCAACCAGCATCTGTTCTGAGTTTCTTAAGAACTGCTGGGAAAATTGAAATCTAAAAATTTCATAAATAATTTCCAAATTAAGTTTGATTTTAAAAAAATCGATTACAAGTATTCAAATTTAATTTCCAACCAGCAGCTATTCTTAGTTTCTTAAGAGCTGCTGGGAAATTTATTTATTTTAACAATGAAAATATAATTATCAAATTAAATCATATTTTTTAAAAATCAATTACGAATATTTAAAGTTAATTTCCAACCAGCATCTGTTCTGAGTTTCTTAAGAACTGCTGGGAAAATTGAAATCCAAAAATTTCATAAATAATTTCCAAATTAAGTTTGATTTTAAAAAAATCGATTACAAGTATTTAAATTTAATTTCCAACCAGCATCTGTTCTTAGTTTCCTAAGAACTGCTGGGAATATTGAAATCTAAAAATTTCATAAATAATTTCCAAATTAAGTTTGATTTTAAAAAAATCGATTACAAGTATTCAAATTTAATTTTCAACCAGCATCTGTTCTTAGTTTCCCAAGAGCTGCTGGGAATATTGAAATCTAAAAATTGAATAAATAATTTCCAAATTAAGTTTGATTTTTAAAAAATCAATCACAAATATTTAAATTTAATTTCCAACCAGCATCTGTTCTTAGTTTCCTAAGAACTGCTGGGAATATTGAAATCTAAAAATTTCATAAATAATTTCCAAATTACGTTTGATTTTGAATAAATCGATTACAAGTATTCAAATTTAATTTTCAACCAGCATCTGTTCTTAGTTTCTTAAGAACTGCTGGGAAAATTGATATCTAAAAATTTCATAAATAATTTCCAAATTAAGTTTGATTTTAAAAAAATCAATTCCAAGTATTTAAATTAAATTTTCAACCAGCATCTGTTCTTAGTTTCTTAAGAGCTGCTGGGAAATTTATTTATTTTAACAATGAAAATATAATAATCAAATTAAATCATATTTTTTGAATATCAATCACGAATATTTAAATTTAATTTCCAACCAGCATCTGTTCTTAGTTTCCTAAGGACTGCTGGGAAATTTATTTATTTTAACAATGAAAATATAATTATCAAATTAAATCTTATTTTTTAAAAATCAATCACAGGTATTTAAATTTATTTTCCAACCAGCATCTGTTCTGAGTTTCTTAAGAACTGCTGAGAAAATAGAAATCTAAAAATTTCATAAATAATTTCCAAATTTAGTTTGATTTTAAAAAAATCGATTACAAGTATTCAAATTTAATTTCCAACCAGCAGCTATTCTTAGTTTCTTAAGAGCTGCTGGGAAATTTATTTATTTTAACAATGAAAATATAATTATCAAATTAAATCATACTTTTTGAATATTAATCACGAATATTTAAATTTAATTTCCAACCAGCATCTGTTCTTAGTTTCCTAAGAACTGCTGGGAATATTGAAATCTAAAAATTTCATAAATAATTTCCAAATTAAGTTTGATTTTAAAAAAATCGATTACAAGTATTTAAATTTAATTTCCAACCAGCATCTGTTCTTAGTTTCCTAAGAGCTGCTGGGAATATTGAAATCTAAAAATTGAATAAATAATTTCCAAATTAAGTTTGATTTTTATAAAATCAATCACAAGTATTTAAATTCCATTTCCAACCAGCATCTGTTCTTAGCTCCTAAGAACTGCTGGGGAAATTAAAATTTAAAAATTTAATGAATAATTTCCAAATTAAGTTTGATTTTTAAAAAATCAATCACAAATATTTAAATTTAATTTCTAACCAGCATCTGTTCTTAGTTTCCTAAGGACTGCTGGGAAATTTATTTATTTTAACAATGAAAATATAATTATCAAATTAAATCTTATTTTTTAAAAATCAATCACAGGTATTTAAATTTAATTTCCAACCAGCATCTGTTCTTAGTTTCCTAAAAACTGCTGGGGAATTTAAATTTGAATATTTAATAAATAAAAATAAATAATTTCCAAATTAAGTTTGATTTTAAAAAAATCAATTCCAAGTATTTAAATTAAATTTTCAACCAGATCTGTTCTTAGTTTCCTAAGAGCTGCTGGGGAAATTAAAATTTAAAAATTCAATAAATAATTTCCAAATTAAGTTTAATTTTAAAAAAATCAATTACAAGTATTTAAATTAAATTTTTAACCAGCATCTGTTCTTAGTTTCCTAAGAGCTGCTAGGAAAATTGAAATCTAAAAATTTCATAAATAATTTCCAAATTGTTTGATCTTTAAAAAATCAATCACAAGTAATTAAATTTAATTTCCAACCTGCTTCGGTTCTTAGTTATCTAAGAACTGCTGGGAAAATTAAAATTTGAAAATTTAATAAATAATTTTCAAATTAAGTTCGATTTTTAAAAAATTAATTGCAAGTATTCAATTTTAATTTTCAAACAGCATTTTGTCAGTTTACTAAGAATTCCTGGGAAAATAAAAATTAAATACTTTAATAAATTAAAATAAACAATTTTCAAATTAAGTCCGATTTAAAAAAAAAATTAATTACAATTATTCAATTTTAATTTCAAGCCAGCATCTATTCTTACTTTTCTAAGATCATCAGCTGGGAAATTTACAATTTAAATTTTTTATTGCATTACAATTTCTTTTATTATTTATTTGCGCGTTCATAACCTTAATCAATAAGTGTTTTATGTTTTTATCACATTTTTCAACTCTTTTTTTATATTTATAATGTCACGTACTCGACTCATTTCAGTTTTACGTGTTGTTTTTTTTTTTTTATTAAGTATGCTTTATTTTCAATATTTATTAGTATGTATTACTTTTAATATTTCTCGTACACACATTAATTAAAATAATACTCTCTCTTGCTCATAACCAAACTTCAGTAAATATACCCTCATCCTCCATGCTGAAGCGACGTGTTAACTTAATCATATGTACTATAGATGACACCTGTTCTTAAAAGCAAAAGAGAAATCAGCTGACGCCATATTTGTTATGACTTCTCTGTTTATACGATAATTTTACCAATTACTTTTTTTGTCCAAAGTTTTTAATTATAAAACCAATCTAATAAAAAAAAAATGTCTATCAGGTGATCGTGTTTGGATCTCAGGTACCTGGTCTCTATGGTCATTTCACGATAAATAATATTACTCCATAATTAAAAGAGTTTATATTGAGTAGGTATCTGTTATCGATTTTTATTATAACTTTTCGGAAGATTCCTTTTTTTTCTCATATTAATCAACAAAAGAAACTACCCTCATAATAATTTACAATATTCTAGAGACGTATGTAAATTTTCATTACATTCTGTGAAGTTTTTCTAAGTTAATTCTTTGGACAAAGTTTAAATAAACTCAGCCGGCAACGTAGAACTGAAAACCGCTCTTAAAATTGATTAGCCCTGATGTACCGACGGCGAATAGTAATGATATCTCGCAAATGCATCATTATAAATAATTCTTGACAGCCCTCGATTCACCAAATGTCAAATCGATAAATAAACTTAACCAACAGAATTGAAAAATTTATTTTAAACAAATGACAATCGAATAGAATAAATTTAGTAACAATAAAAATTCATTATTTCTAAGTCAAAAAAATATGAGTTCCGGATAAGTAATCACCAACATGTCATATACTAAGACCTTCTCCGAAACACGCTGCATCTTATGGTATAAGTATTATTTCGATCGGTTCAGTAGTTTTCGCATTATAACTGAACAAAAAAATCGGCTCTCCATTTATTAGTATAGATATATTTATATATTCCAAATTTACAAATTGGCAGTTTCTTTAATTTCGTTAAGTTCATATTACAATTATTCTTATATAGTATAATATTGTTTCATAATATAAAATTATTTTAAATTCACAAATTAAAAATTATTTATTTAGATCATTATTTGAATTGTTTACACGAGTAAAAACGTAAATAGCCACAACACCGCTGCAACAGCGCCGTACGGGCTCTCAATGCCTACAACACCGCCGCAACGCCGCAGCAACAAATTTGTAAAAAATTAATAAAATTATCATTGCCGCAGCACCGCCGCAACACCACCCCAACACGATAACACTATATAAATATTCTCTGAAAAACTTCTTGAATTCCGCAACACCGCTGCAACAAGTTTATGATGACATAAAATTATGATTGCCACAACACCGCCGCACCACAGCCGCAACACTCGACAAATGAATCATATATATTTTATCATTTTTGAAATAATTTTCTAAGTTGCAAACCATCATGTGACTTATTTTTAAATTCAGCTAAAAAATGAACAGCGAGCCCCAGGTGAAAATATTTGGCCGAAAATAGGCCAAAACTGTAAAATTTTATTGAAATAGGCCGAAAGTTTTATTCTTCCTAAAGAGGCCGAAAATTGGCCGACATTTGGCTGACAAATGAATTGGCCTGTTTTCGGCCAGATTATATTTTTATTTTCCAATAAAATTATTGCAAGTAAAGATTTTTGGCCAAAAACAGGCCGAAATTTAGCCGATCTTTGGCCGACAGTTGAACCGCTCGGTTTTCGGCCATATTATTTTTTTAAAAATAAAATTATGGTACTTAAAAAAAATTTCATGTAACTCAAAATAGAACATCAAAATTTCAAGTTGTGGAACTTAAAAATATATTTTAAAATTTTGTGAAAAATTATATTTTTAATTTATAAAATGTTTCAGTAACTCACTTAGTTATAATTTTATATAAGACATAGTGAAAACATTTGATTATTTAATAGTTATAGTGACATCATTTTCATGGGAATTACTTTAATTTTGGTACAATTATAACCGGGCAGCGTTGGTACGACGTGAGAGTGCGGCTCTCTCGCTGTCTTTGTCCGATTTTGGTCTTTCTCTCTCCCTCTCGTTACCATCCGATTGCTGAGTTCGGCTGAGTTAGGAGCTAGACCATAGGGGATGATCTCGCGCAGCAGGTGACCGTGAATTGGTCCTTTGCGCATAATTAGGTAGGGGTCATCAGAGGTTGGGACCAGAAGGAGTTGAACCTGAATCGTCATTCGAGTCCAAGTGAGCAACTAAACAGGCGCGACAGCTATTAAAATTAGTACTGTTTTACTTGAAAATCTACTTTCAAAGTGGAAATTATTAAGTCCTCTGGTGTACTGGTTTTGAAAACCAAAGTGAAGTGCAGTGTATTTCTTTTCCATCGCCACCTGCCAAGGAACCCGAGGAGTCCACGCCGAGGTCTTGTGATGCAGCGACGGCCGATTCCCTCTGTACGTCGTCTATACGAAACCAGATAAGATTTATAATAATTTTATATATGTAAATACTTCTCTCTCTTCAACGCGATACTTATTTAATATTTAATATTTAATTCAATTAAAATTTAGTTTCTAAGAAAAGGGGATATTTGTATATACTGGGCTTTGGTTAAATAAAACTTTATTTTATATAATTAATTTGAATCTATTATCAGCTATTTCTTTTATCACCAACGTCGTCTAGAATAAGTTGTATTTCAGCCGCGTGTCCGGTCAGAACGAGCCGACCCACCTCTGAGATCTATTTCCCGCCTTCCAGAACCAACAAATAAAATAATTAAAGTTCATATTTATATTTAATAATTTATTATTAATTAATTATTTATTCGGGAAATTTTAGTAACTGTGGTTCGTGGCTATCGGACACGAGATAGCCGGGGCCCACCGTTATATTTGGCGCCCAACTCGTGTTCCTCGTTCTGTAAATTCTAGACCTGGTGATAAATTAAAATCAAATTTGTAAAATTTTGAGAAAATTAAATTAATTATATTATACCGTTGAAGAGAGAAATAATGGTATTATAATTGAATAGTGAATTGATACTGTTATATGTATATATTGGTTGTCCAAAATTATTTAAATTAAACGTATAAAAATTATAAATAATTTGCTTAAAATATTAACTGTCTAAATAGCGAGTAAAATACTAAAATTTTAAAATATAAAATACCGAGTGAAAAAAATAAAATAAAATTAAAGTCGTGGTAGTGAAGAAAAAATCGATAAATTCCGGTGGTCTCGTGAAGACCAAGACAAGGTCATCGTCTTACGCGTTGGTCGTACGCGTTACTCGTAGTACACAATAGGTACGACACTAAGTTAAGAGAGATAAATATCAAATAAAATCACTGGTTATTCTCTGATTTTTCTCTCTGAAAATTAAACTAAAATAAATTAAGTAAAATAAAATAAATCAGTAAATAAAATTTATATATTAAAACTAACAGTGACAGTAAAATTTTCGTATTATAAAATAAATTAAAATAAAATAATAAAAGATTAATTTTGTTGTAAAATCATAAGTAAAAATTTCTAATAAAATAACTATAGATAATTTGATTACTGGTTTAATATAAACCACCGTTTATATTGTTAAAATAAGTTTGAGGAAAATTCACTGAGTGAATGAGTAATTGCAAATAAACTGTTTGATAAAAATAATATTATATTAAATTTCAAAAATTTACTTACTAGACTTAAGTCTAAGTAAATCTTTCAACTAGATATATTAAAATAAATAGCAAAAATATTAATTATTTAAAATAGAATTCGGGGCTTAAAGTTATAAGCGTCGGAAATAAATTTAATATTATCAGTTAATAAATGAAGTAAAATCTGTGGCTTAAAATTTCAGCCATTGATAAGAATTTCTTTTCATTGTAATAATTTTAAACAAATTAAATTTCAATAGACTTGTGGTTTATTACTTAAACCATTATAGTAAATCTAAAATAAATAAATTTAATTTACAAAAACTGTCATTGTTAGAGATTACTGAGTCATAACTGTCGTCACCTAGTGATTAAAATAAATTCTTAATCCGGTAGTAAATAATAAATTTTAATTTTACAATTAGACAAAATATATTTTAAGTTATTTGGATTTGCTACCGGTAATTAAATTTTATGCGTAGTATTATTGGGGCTCGTAAGCTGCTTGTCTTATCAGCTACAATAAATTAAAATTAAGTCCCAACAATCGTATTATGAGTAATACTCGACCAATAACGCGTCAAAATTCAAAGCGTATGATTCAACAATCGGGTAGACGGGAAAGTGAAGACATAATTTTCGAAGGAATAAGTTCCTCGAACGGTAGAAATCAAAATAGGGTAGTGCATTCACCACCCTCGACAACGTGTACAATAACGTCAAGTACTACGGTTTCATCAGCGAGCTCGACAATGTCAAATCCTAATCCGCTACCAATCATACCTAACCTGGTCGTGACGTCAGACACCCCACAGCAAGTTAGACCGCCAGTAAGGCGTAGCTTGGGGAACATGGTAGCAACTACCACGTCTATGGTCACGACAGTGACCACCACGATACCGACTACTACCACGACAATACCAACTACTGTCACTACCACTCCAGTTATTGTTACAACTTCTTCTGGGTCGATTCAAACGAGCGACCCATCGGTCACAAATTCAAATGGACAATTAAATCTAAATTCGATAAATAGTAATGATAACTTACGGGTATCTATAGATGAAGTATTTATAGAAAATCCCCCACCGGTACTTCCCCAACAAACTCAGCCTAATGCGGGATCCGTTTTTCCTCCTGGCACCGTTCCAGTTTCCGCGCAGGCTGACCAAGCTGCAACTCAAGCTGCCCTAGCTCAGATTTTGAATTGTCTACAAAATCTGACCTTAGCTATGAACGCGCAACCGGTGAACAATACACAAGTGCCTGTACAGACAATTACACAAACTGTTCGCGAGGTAACTCACAGTTTTGGCGACGGGGAGTGTAGTACAGGTCACTTGAATCACGTTAACAGGGCTGCTATGACCTCAGCCCTCCCGGTGAACTCACAACCAAGTACCAGTGGAATTCAAAATGTCCACAACAATACGGCCGGTCTTAGTAACAACAATTTGAATAATAATTTAAACAATAATAGTAACAATCACCCCATTATTAATCCGAGCGGAAATTTTAATAATAATTTAAATAATAATTTTAACGGCAATAATTATCGTTGCAATAATCCACCAGTAAATAATAATTTTGAAATATTACGGGATAATTTATTCGCCGGTAATAATAATAATAACAATTTTGATGGAAATTATAATAGATATGGGATTAATAATGGTCAAGAAATTCACCAAGAATATTATGACCAACCGAGAGCGAATAATTTAGTGATACCAAACGCCGCGGCGGTTTCGCTACGTAAATGGCGCGATATTAGAGAAATCGTAAGAGCGTGGCCGGTACGTTTTCCGCAAGGCGATTTATCAGCTAACAGTTTCTTGGCTTCATTTGAAGCCATGGCTTTTCGCGAGGGTTGGCTCATAACGGATTTCGTGAAAATTCTTGGGTATATTTTTACTGGAAAAGTTACCAAGTGGTACGACGTGTACAGTAGACATTGGTCAGACTATGACCATTTCAAACGGGAATTTTTAAGAGCATTCGGCTCACAAAAGACGGACACCCAGTTGCTTATGGAAATTGGTCAGTTGAGACCAGAACCCGGTGAATCGTCAATAGATTTCACTTTTAGAGTCCAACAAAAATACAGTGAGATGCGTAACCCACCTCCTGAATCGGGACAGGTTACGTGCATCCGTAATCACTTGCCTAGAAATTTGTCAACCTTAGTATTTTCTAGGTCAGTAAGCTCTTATGATGACCTCTTATCGGTATTACATGAGGCCGCCGTGCTACTAGAGGAAAATAAACGCGCGTCCGAGCCATCCGATAAGTCGCACGCTAAAACAAAAGAAAAATCGCGATTCTCAGCAGTGCATTCGTTCCCGCGTACTCCTGTTTTGGTTGAAATGATGAATGATAAACAACCACTTATTATCGAGGAAATTCGAGAGGGTGATGACGGCAAATTAATTGTTTGCGCATCGACAGCTACTGTCCAAACTCCTCAAAATAATTTCCCATCAAATAAATCTCCAAATAATCGAGTACGTTATACCTACAACGCGAATAATAACAGCAACTCAATTGTCACACCACGTACATTTAGTGAGGTTACTGCTGGTCGTAATTCCGACCATTACTTTTGTTTTAACTGCGGGCAAAATGGTCATCTATCTGAACAATGTATAAATAACAGAGTAGATGTCTGTAATCATTGTTTTAAAATAGGACACGTAAGACAAAATTGTTTTAAATTAAATGTCGATTCATTTAGGTCCGGATTTACGGGAGGTTCAAATGTACGTCCGTCAAACATTCCCGTTCAGCCAAATAATAATTCATATAATAATAATTTTAATAATAATGGTAATAATTATAACTTAAATCGTGGGCAACCAAATGTAAATAATTTTAATAGGGGAAACCCAAATCCTAATTCAAATAATTTTAAAAGAAATGACAACCGTAATAATCGTGGTAATCGTTCAAATCGTTTTGTTCGTAATAATCACGTCAATAATTATGATATTAATCGAAACAACCATACTAATTGTGTCGAGGTACAACCGACCAGTGTTGGCGATATAAGTCGCACTGATCAATCAAAAAACTAGTTTCGCCCTCCTATTCCCCGAGGAAACAGGGCGCGAAAGCTAGAAAATCTGTGAAACAAATAATAAGGGGAAATCGGAGCCCTAGTAGCTATCATTCACATCAGTCCTGGTTGAACAAACCAAATAAATTTAAAAAAATTTCAACAAATAATAAAAATGATTTAATTTCGGTACCAGACGGCGGCTTAGAGCGAACTGTCGGTCCAGTCTTAGATAGTAATATTGAGGATTTAATAGATTTAAGTTCGGAACCAGACAGCGGCTTGGTGCGTACTGTCGGTCAGATCGAACCATTTAATGCGGATAATTTAATTAATTTTAACTCCGAACCTGACGGCGGCTTAGAGCGAACTGTCGGTCCAGATAAAGAATTTACTTATGAAATTTCAATTGAAAAAGATTTAATTTCGAGACCTGATGGCGGCTTAGAGCGTACTATCGGTCCGGTCGTGTTAACCAGTGGTGAACTGATTGGAGATGTAGTTTTAGAAAATCAAATAGTGAATGTAACGAGCTCCGTTATTAATAATAATGATAATGAATTTGGGACTGAGGTCAATTTAATTGACCTGTGCAGCCCAGTATCGGTTGAAAATAATTTAAATCGCGATGTTGAAGATTTAATTTCCTTTGATGTCGATAATGAAATTAGTAATGGTTGTAATTTAGAAAATTTGGATATTGAAGAAAATCCATTCGCGCAGTTTTGCGATTTATATGAAAATACGAACGGTTTATCGATATTTAATAATTTACCTGTTTTAAATAATAACGTATCTAGTAATTTATTGGTTTTAAATAATGATTTTTCTGTTTTTAATAATAATTTATCGATTTTAAATAATGACAAAATTAATCCATCTATTTTAAATTCCGACGAAATTAACCACTGGGAAGGCTTAAGGGAAGAAGCACGGCCCATGGTTAATTCACCAATGTCTAATAATTTATTTGAACAAATTTGCGCCGGTCTTGATCGTACTTTTCCTTCGGTCGAAATTTATCCGAATGAAATACATCAAAAAATTCTAGAGACTTTGGAAGTTAGTGATTTTATTGTGTCGATTGGTTCAGACGAATCGGAAGAACCAAGTTCTGTTGACGTCCCCGGTATGCCATATTTATGTGGTTTGGAGCCCCTTGAGAATGATGAGGAGACTGAAGAAGAGTGGGAGGATGAATTTGACCCAGGATTAGAACCTGAAGGTCCAGTTCTCAGTAATAGTTCTCCACCATCGTGTCCTTCGCCTTCGCGCGCGTCGTATCTTCCTGAGATACTCAGAGATAAAATATTACCCTCACGTATCGCCAATCGTATTGCATCTCGGACCAAATTTTTTACGGGTACTGGTCCTGTTCCACCAACAATTACAGCTCGTATACCGGTGTCCATTTGGATATTCGGGGTGCAAGTGAACGGTATTATTGATACGGGAAGTGAGAGGTCCTATATCAATCGGCGAGTGTATGACCAAATACGTGAGCTTAGCTCTGGTCAATTACAAGAGGATGATACGAACCGTCGGGGAGTTCTTCTCGCGAATCATACTCAATGTAAAACTATTGGGGGAGCTCCATTCATAATTCAAATCGGTACAATAGCAGGAGAGCAATATTTAAGTGTCCTCGAGGACCTGAGCTATTCAGTAGTCTTAGGTATGGACTTCGCTCTTCAGTTTGGGATATTAATAGATTGCGCTACTAAAACTTGGCAATTCAAAGACACTAATGAATATCATCCTTTTGAATTTATTAATTGTCGTGATAAACGAACTATTTGTCAAACGTTGACTTCGGATCAACAAAAGGATTTTGATGTATTTTTAGAATCGGAAATGTTAAAATTCGCGGAGTTACCGAACCAAGGTCTAACTGACCTCGTGCAGCATACTATCGTCCTACAACCGGGAATTAAACCCATTCAAATCCGACCGTATCGGCGTAGCCCTATTATTTCGGCGGAATTAAATAAACAAATAGACGAACTGCTCGAGAAAGGCTATATTAGGCCTAGTAACAGTTTCTGGTCGTGTTCTCCGGTTATGGTGACCAAAGCCTCGGGTGGTTGGCGTTTTTGCGTCGACTATCGACCAATCAACAAGTATACTATTTTACCTGCGCATCCCCTTCCAAATATGTTACGTATTTTAAGTGCTCTCCATAACGCGAAGTATATTACTACCATGGATCTCAAGGAAGCGTTCCATCAGGTTTTAATGGCACCAGAGTCCATCCCTTACACGGCCTTCTCTGTAGAAGGTAGGGGGCAATTTGAATGGGTCCGTATGCCCTATGGTCTCGCGGGAGCACCATCAACATTTCAAAAGGCTATGGACAAGCTTCGCGAAAGGTTTATTGAGCGAGTACATAAGAGAAACCTACCGAGTTCTTGGACTGAAAAGGTCTTCGCGTACCTAGACGATTGGGTAATTATAAGTGAGACGTACGATGAACATAAAGCCATTTTATCTCTTGTCTTTGAAATCTTTCGTGAGACTGGATTATTAATTAATCCAAGTAAATGTAAATTCGCGCGATCCGAGGTAAAATTTCTTGGCTTCATCGTAGATAGTGAGGGTCTACGGCCTGACCCTGAAAAAATCGCACCTATCGCGAATTTCCCTCGTCCAACGTCTCGTAAGCAAGTACGCAGTTTCTGCGGCCTTGTAAACTGGTACCATAGGCATTTACAAAATGTCGCGAAGGTCCAAGGACCTCTGAATAAATTATGTAGTGTTAACACTGAATGGAAATGGGGTGATGAGGAAGAGAAGGCTTTCCAGGATCTTAAACAAGCCCTGGTTAATGCTAAGCCTTTGGCTGTACCACAGCCAGATCTTCCGTATTATTTATATACTGACGCGAGTGATACGGGGTTAGGCGCGTTCTTGGTTCAAAAAGAACCACATACCGGGAAAGAGTTCCTTATTATATGTTTAAGTAGACCGTTACGAGGTGCCGAAACACGATACACTACAACTGAGAAAGAGTGTTTGGCGGTTGTATGGGCCGTGAGGAAACTCAGATGTTATCTTGAGGGGTTTCCGTTTGTTGTAGTTACGGATCATGCCTCGTTAAAGTGGCTTCATACGTTGAAAAACCCGAACGGTAGACTTGCCCGCTGGGCCATGGAACTTTTGGCCCACCAAATTACGATTGAACATCGTCGTGGGACCGAGAACGAAGGCCCGGATGCCTTGTCACGTCTATACGAGGACCAGGAGCCAGTGGATTGGTCCGAAGTCCTCGATGATATTAAAAATAAAGGTGTGGACTTTGTACATATTCAAGTTCGCTCTTGGTATGATACAAAGAAAGCTAATGTACGGAAGTATCCCGAGAACTTTGTTGATTGGAGAATAAATAGCGAGGATAGATTAGAGTATTATAAACCCGATTATTTGAAAGAATTCATTGACGATCAAAATGCGTGGAAATTGGTTTTGAAAGAGAGTGAGATCCCAGACATTTTAAAAGAAAACCACGATGTGCCGGATGCGGGTCATTTGGGTCGCGATAAAATGTACCATCGGTTACGTACACGCTACTATTGGCCTGGTATGTATCGCGATGTCGGCGAGTATGTAGAGAGTTGTGAGACTTGTAAAAAGGTCAAGTATAAACAGACCTCGTCTCAAGCGCCGATGCGCACACGACAGCCAATTGAACCCTGGGCCATAGTTGCTGCCGATGTGACTGGCCCATTTCCGCGATCCAAAGCCGGTTATCAGTATGTTTTAATCGTGCAAGACCTATATACGCGCTTTATTGAGGTCTTTAGACTTCGTAAACAAACGGGATTAAATGTTAAGAAAAGTTTACGTCGTGTTTTCTCACGTTGGGGATACCCTCTGTTTTTAATTACAGATAACGGCAAAGAATTTATTAATCATGAGATTAAAGATTATTTAAAAGAAACGGGAGTGAAATCAATACCCACCGCGATCGCGCATCCTCAGAGTAACCCGGTTGAAAGAATTAACCGTACACTGAAGCCAATGATTCGAGCATTTATTTCGAAAGACCAGACGTCGTGGGATGAACATTTAGGCGAATTCCAACTTGCCTACAATAGTAGTTATCATGCATCTTTGCATATGTCGCCATACTATTTGGTTCATGGCAAAGAACCACGGTTGTCAGGAAAAATTACTGGACTCGAAATAGATGACATGGATCTTGATGATATTACGTGGCGCGATCGGGTTAACCGTCTCGATCAATTACGTCATAAAATCGAGGACGTAATGAGAAAGGAAAGTGAAAAACAAGCCGAATATCACGATAAGGGACTTAAAGAGCCACCTAAATTGCAAGTGGGTGATCTGGTGTATTACCCAAATCGGAAATTAAGTAAGAAAGCCGATAAATATTCGTCTAGCTTGGCTAGTAAGTTCTTAGGACCAGCCATTGTTAATAAAATCATTAGTCCTTTAGTCGTTGAGCTTAAGTCAGAGGCTGGCAAAATTTTGGGCAATCACTATGTTCCGGATTTAAAATTGCCCAGGCGCAGCCCTCGGTTTAACAAAAATGTTTAATTTGTTTCAGAAAGAGGAGCGTGACCGCCGAGTCCGGGAGAGAATGGCGCGTGAGCCCGGGAGGTTCAGGGATGAAACCCATTGCCGAACCTGGATGCGTCGGGAGAGGAAAAATGCCTTCCTGGCTGAAGCTGCACGTTTGGGGTTGCCACCCCCAGCACCACGCCGTCCACCTGCGCCTCGTCCGACGTCTCCACTGGCGCCGATTCCAGCCGCGCCCGTGACACCCGCCGAGCCATCGCGAGTGGTCGCCTGTACTTCTCGACCAGGATTCTCTGAGCGTTGGGGTAAACGCTGTACCATGGTTCAGGAGGTGGAGCGAACAGGTCGCCCCTCTGTAGCCCGTTTTGTTCAGCCAAGTTATGTTCCACCAGCTCGACCAATGTCTTCGCCCGAGGTTGTTCAGGCCATTAAGAAGACCCGATGGGACGTTATGGAGACTGAGGAACTCCCACCAGCTGAAGCTGCAGAGCTTGCTCTGTATGTACCCGTTACTCCGGAGAGAGCTGTACCGCCAGAGGCTGTCCCAGAGATTATTTTCGTGACCCCGGTCGAAGAGGTGGTTTCGGAGAAACCAGGGTCAGAAAAAGACCCGTTGGCAGAAGATGAAATGGAGCACGGAAAGGAGTCTACGGATTCTGACGACCCAGACCTCCTTATCATCGACGAGGCCGTAGAAGTGGAGCCGGCCGTGCCTGTTGTGGCCAACGAGGAATAGCCATCTCATCATATTTGTTTATATGTATTTTAATAATAAAATTTGGCTTCTCAACCCTGAATCCTCTTGGTATAAATTTATTTAGTTTTCTTTCAGCTCCCGAGCCCCAATCTCAAGTCTGGCGACGGGGAGTATAACCGGGCAGCGTTGGTACGACGTGAGAGTGCGGCTCTCTCGCTGTCTTTGTCCGATTTTGGTCTTTCTCTCTCCCTCTCGTTACCATCCGATTGCTGAGTTCGGCTGAGTTAGGAGCTAGACCATAGGGGATGATCTCGCGCAGCAGGTGACCGTGAATTGGTCCTTTGCGCATAATTAGGTAGGGGTCATCAGAGGTTGGGACCAGAAGGAGTTGAACCTGAATCGTCATTCGAGTCCAAGTGAGCAACTAAACAGGCGCGACAGCTATTAAAATTAGTACTGTTTTACTTGAAAATCTACTTTCAAAGTGGAAATTATTAAGTCCTCTGGTGTACTGGTTTTGAAAACCAAAGTGAAGTGCAGTGTATTTCTTTTCCATCGCCACCTGCCAAGGAACCCGAGGAGTCCACGCCGAGGTCTTGTGATGCAGCGACGGCCGATTCCCTCTGTACGTCGTCTATACGAAACCAGATAAGATTTATAATAATTTTATATATGTAAATACTTCTCTCTCTTCAACGCGATACTTATTTAATATTTAATATTTAATTCAATTAAAATTTAGTTTCTAAGAAAAGGGGATATTTGTATATACTGGGCTTTGGTTAAATAAAACTTTATTTTATATAATTAATTTGAATCTATTATCAGCTATTTCTTTTATCACCAACGTCGTCTAGAATAAGTTGTATTTCAGCCGCGTGTCCGGTCAGAACGAGCCGACCCACCTCTGAGATCTATTTCCCGCCTTCCAGAACCAACAAATAAAATAATTAAAATTCATATTTATATTTAATAATTTATTATTAATTAATTATTTATTCGGGAAATTTTAGTAACTGTGGTTCGTGGCTATCGGACACGAGATAGCCGGGGCCCACCGTTATACAATATACAATTTTTTTTCGTGGTATCATTGATGTAAATTGTATAACAGTTCGTAGCTGAGTGAAAACATATTAATGAGCGAAAATGAAAAATCGATTTTTTGAACTTCATATGAGAAAAATTTCTTATTATTAACAGATTATAATTTTAAACAATTATTTCTTATGAATATATGTAAATAGAGCTCGTAATTATTCCGTAGTCAATATAAATGTCTAAATGTATAAGACCTAACTTCACTATGTATTAGTAATTTTTTTTAATATGTTCAAAAACTTCCCTTCGGAATGAAATTCACTCTGGGGGATAAAAGAAATAGAAAATCATTCACTCCACGTTCACTCCGTATTCATTCCGCGTTTACTCCGCAAATTTTTTACAGTGTAAGCATAGTAGTTAATCATATAGGAAAAACGAGTTACATATGATCATACATGGCCATATATAGAGCCTATATACTTTTTAAACAATTTTATGCATAACTATATAACCAAAAAAAAAAATTACACATCACAATTACTTACATACCAAATTTTATAGCACACGAAAAAAAAACAAAATAAGAAATTTTTTTGTTATTAATAATAATAGATTTTTAATTATATTTTGCTGTTTTAAAAATGAGATATTCTTTCAATCTCATATAGCACAAGTAACCTTAGTAGTCACTGTCGGTAGCGTAGCCTAGTTATTCATGCGTCGGTCTTTCATTCGTTAGGTCCCGGGTTCAAATCCCACTAAAGCGTTTGCGGGTAGTTGATATTTCTAGCGTTTTTTCTCGAAATAAAAAATTTCTACTAGATTAGAAAAAAAATTAATCACATATCTGATAATTCCCGCATCACCAAAATGATTGAACAAAAAAAAAAGAAAAAAAAAATACTGAAAATGAGTAAGTCCTTTTTTTTTAATTTATTTGAAATTTCTATACATAGCTATGTATATATTGGAAATTTTAATATATGGCCATATATAATTGTCTTTTCCCGGACAATTAAATAAGTATTTGATAATTACAATTATTTCTATTTTATTCAATCAAATAGAATAACCATAATAATAATGAATATTTTCATCCGGGGCCGCTGAGTTGCGGTGGTGTTGCAGCAGAGATTTTAATAAAATTTCGATAGCGTGCAGCTGTGTTGCAGCGGTGTTGCGGCAGAAGATAAAAAATTAATTTTTTAAACGTCAAATTGTATTTTTACTCGGGTGAGTCTTGGTATTGAGTCGGTAATAAAAGGTTAGTGCGTAAAATAAAAAAATGTTAATTTTAATGTTAATTTTTTTTTTTTTTCGTTATAAAATATGGACACACCATGGAACGATGAACTCACCTTGGAAATACGGTGAATTCACGATTAAGAAACTATCAAGCCATCGGAAAGCCATTGTTAACTCAGCGTGAAGATCGCTGAAAACCACTGTGGAGCTACCGTGGAACCATCGTGAGATTAGTGTGACCTCACGGTCAAAACACCGTGGGAACACTCTTTAAATGCAATGGAAACGCGGTCGGAATACAGTGGCGTGACTGCATAAAAAATACCGTGATTCCATTGTATTACAACCACGTTTGCACAGTCGTTCCACGGTGTTTCAACCGTGTTTTTACTGTGAGGTCATCGTGGCGCTAAAACTAAAAGGGTTGTAATAACATTGATATTAAAAAATTGTCATATTACCCGATGAAAATAGTTTTTGTCTAATTATATATGATTATATATAATCATATATGATCATATATAATTATGCGTGATTATATATGGGGTCATATATAATTATATATGACCCCATACATAATTAGATCTGATCATACCTGGCTATTATAAGCCCATATATAAGTCTATATCTGATCAGATCTGATTATATATAAGTCTACATATAATTAGATCTGATCAGATCTGGTTATATATGAGTCTATATATAATTAGGTATGATCATACTTGGCTGTTATCTCCATATATAACCATGTATAAGTCTATATATGATCAGATCTAATTATATATGACTCTATATATAATTAGACATGATCATACTTGGCTGTCAACTCCATTTATAACCATATATATAAATCTATATATTATCAGATCTGATCATATATAGACTCATAAACAGCGGGAAGTTTTGGGGCTGGCCCGCAGGGTCAACCGACAGACCGATTTTTTTTCTTCATTCCCTATCGAAAATCTCGTTCCATATGTTAAAATAAAAATGTTGTCCAATTTTGAGCTCTTAATATTAATATTAACCACTGGAACAACGTCGTCGAAGTTTTTCCATGCTAAAAACACGTAAATTTAGTTTTTTTTTCCTTTTCAATGAATAAAATTCAGCCCTAAATTTATGTATCGTATCGGTCTAAATTTTTTCTTGAAGAGAATTGTATGCTCTATAAAAAAGCCAGTATCTGCTTAGCTCTGAGCTCAACTCTAGCTCTCTTGTGAGTCTTTAATGTCAAATTTTGTATCAAATTGATGGATTTTTGCTGTTAAGGTAGTTGGGTCATGCAAGCAAAAATTCAAGAAATCTTCCAAATCTTGAATATAAGTATTTGAATGTATAATACACACGCTGTTAAACTTTAGAGACGATTTACCGTGTCTAAAAAAAGATATTAGCAATTAAACTTTATGTTTTTTGTACATGTAGCATAGGAGAAGCGTGGGAAAATGACAAACTTTTGCGTATTTTTCCTTGACGGAGGTTCACCGTTTTAACGAAAAACTAATATAATGAAGAAAAATATATTTAGAACATTTAAAAAAAAAATTAGAATTATTTACCGTGTAGTTTGTATAAAAAATTAAAATAAATTACACATTTCGAGGATTAGTTTTAGTGGAGGGGATAGGAGAAACAGTCACGAGTGAATGAAGCGGCAACGTTGCAACGCGTAGAGAGCGCGAAAATTCAAATCGGCTAAATTCATATAATAAATAATATCGGGAATAATGTTAGTGGATGAATAATTATATATGTTTCATTAATAGTTATCAATAAAATGCAGCTATTTATTTACAACAACAAAAATGAATAAATAAATTAATGAGTAAATAAATTAATTTAGGGTACATTTTGAAATGCGCTACAAGTAGCTGCAGCTTCTAAATTTAAAAAATTTAATGAATTAAATAATTAGATAATAGTTAATTGAAATTAGTTGAATTAGTTGAATCATATTGAAAATTATAAATTTTGATCGTGTAATAAATTTAAATTTTTCACTGCGTAATAAAAGTTAGAAGTAAAAATTATCATAAAAGAAATGTTTATCACATGGCATAAATTATTTATTTATCAATCTTTTATCATATGTATGAACTATAAGTGAGTCTTGGCTGTACAAGGCGAGTAAGAGAATAAAGAAGGCGACGTTGCCAGATTTTCAAACAGACTAATTTATTAGTGTGAGCGTGTTTGTGTAGGAAATACAGTAGTATTGGGAATACAGTCCAGTCTAAAAAATTTGGACTCTAACGTAAGCTCCGTAGGTACGCGATACATCGGTGGTGACCCACAACTTTTTGACTGGACTGTAGGGATAGAACTACCTTAACTCATGAACGGTCGAGTTTAGAGAAAAAAAGTGCATGACCTTTTTTGTAGTGAATTTAGTTTTCTATTAAAAAGGTTCAATGACATATCTGTAAAACTATTATTATAAAAAATACATGAACTGAAAGTTATTTAAATTTTAAATTTTAGCAAAATTTCGAGATCAATTGTTTTAAAATTAAATAATATACATATTTTTAGTAGTTTTTCGTCTAATTTTATTTATTGGTAACAAAGAAAAAAACATTTTTTTAAGGCATTTAAAATTAAGTATTTACAATCTATTTTTGTAATGAATTTGAAATCAAATGGGTTTTTAAACTCATTTGGATGAATATTTCAGGGTATTTTTTATATTTTATATATTTATGTATTAATCCTTATCTTTCATAGAATACTAATAGTATATTAATTACTAGAAAACCCCCTTATTTTTAAAATCAACAAAAATTACGTACTCATATAACTGATTAGCCCTGATGTACCAATAACGAATAGTAATGATATCTCGCAGATACATTATTATAAATAATTCTTAACAGTTCTCGATTCACCAAATGTCAAATCAATAAATAAACATGACCAATAGAGTTAAAAAATTTATTTCAAACAAATGACAATCGATTAGGATAAATTGAATTACAGTAAAAATTCATCATTTCTAAGTCAAAAAAATATGTTCCGGATGAGTAATCACCAACATGTCATATACTAAAACCTTTTCCGAAACACGTTGCATCTTATGGTATAAGTATTATTCCGATCGATTCAGTAGTTTTCGCAGTATAACAGAACGAAAAAACGGGCTCTCCAATTATTAGTATAGATTGAATCAAATAATCAATTGAATCGAAATTGATAGCTTACTTACGTACATTTTTGGCAGTCTAATGATTTTACATAATGAAATATGATTTTTATGTCAGTCTTTTAATGATTGAGCACCGCTTATTATACAGCTGTAGCGATTGTTTAAAAACTAATAAGCGCTGCTTAATCATTAAAAGACTGACATAAAAATCATATTTTATTATGTAAAATCATTAGACTGCCAAAAATGTATGTAAGTAAGCTATCATTTTCGTTTAAACTGATGATTATTTTGATTTAATAATTAATATACTATCAGTAATAGGCTGATTCAAAAAAATGGACTATTTTTTTTTTTTTTTTTCGATATCCCTTGTGAAATATATTCAGAGGGACAAGAAAAAACACCTGTGAAAATCAGAGCTCTTAATATTAATATTTAGAGGTTGCGCATCGCAAATTTCTATTTCCCGTTTAAATGACATGGGAAAATTTATTTTTTAAGCTTTGGAATTTTGTAGCTCACGGTGGGACCAATACTTTACAATGTTCAAGACATATTCTTATGGGAAATTTGACGCTCTATAAAAAAGGTCTCTTGTCATTTTTTGATATTTTTATTTCTTCAAAAGTTATTCGAAGTTAAAGTTAGATTGACGATAAATTTTTACAATTTTTAAATTTTTTGACGCAACCATCAACCTATCGGAAAACTCAATAAGACTTTTTTTGTAGAGTATTTTATTTCCTATAACTTATCTTTATGAAAATTTTTCATATTTCTCACAAGTCGTAAGTTATTTGCAATTAATTGAAAATTTTAATATAATTAATTTTAAGCGACAAAATTTTGATTTTTTAAGAAGATTTCCAGTTAATTGCAAATAACTTACGACTTGTGAAAAATGTGGAAAATTTTCGAAAAGATAAGTTATAGGAAATAAAATGCTCTACAAAAAATGTCTTATTGAGTTTCCCGATAAAGTTGATGGTTGCGTCAAAAAATTTAAAAAGTGTAAAAATTTATCGTCAATCTAACTTTAACTTCGAATAACTTTTGAAAAAATGAAAGTATCAAAAAATTACAACAGACCTTTTTTATAGAGCGTCAAATTTCCCATAAGAATATGTCTTTGTGAAGTGAGCAAATGCGCTAAAAGGATCTGGTTTAGGTGTGATGTAATCTTAACAACTAAAAAATTACACAAATTACTATAATAAATAAATTAAATATTTATTGACACTATTTACACTTAAAACTGTGAGAAGATAGTAAGAAAAAGCGAATGCAATAAACCGTATATGAGATAGCGAATGCAACTAAGAATTATTATAAGGTAAATGTCCCAATACCGGAACAAGACCCAATACCGGAACGATTTGATAATAATTATATTATATTTTAACTCGTACGCGATGAAACTAAATAAAACTTTCTTTATTTAAAACCTTAATCTTTTAGTTAAAAAATAAGATATAAAATAGATTTTAGAATATATCCAAAATATGAAAAAAAAAATGTTAATTAGAGCAATAGTCTCGGATTCATGACTTTTTCATGTCTCTTAATGGTTTTGCTAAGAAATGAGTCAATGGTCTTAAGCTTATAGAAAATGCATAGAATTACTTTTCAATAATTTTTTTTTTGTATATGCATCTTGAATGACATAAAATTCAAGAAAACATATTGAAAATATGAAAAAAATAGTATTATTATATTAATTTTACTGTTCGTCTATTCCCTGATTAAAAACTCCGATTGAATCTGATTGAATCTGATTAAAACTCAATCAGAATTCTATCAGTTTCAATCAGAAACAAATTTCCAATCAGAAATGTTCGGGAGCGTTCGAGGGTTCTGATTGAATTTCTATCAGTTTCAATCAGATTCTATCAGAAAAAAATATTTAGTATTTTCTGATTGAAACTGATTGGATTTTCTCTATCAGTTTCAATTAGATTCAATCAGAAACAAAAATTTTACTTTTCGATTATTTTCCGATTGAATCTGATTGAAACTGATTGGATTTTTCTCTATTAGTTTCAATCAGATTCAATAAGGAAATAATAATTTATAAAAAAATATTTTCCGATTGAATCTGATTGAAATTGATAGCGAAAAATCCAATCAGTTTCTATCAGATTTAATCAGAAAAAAATAATTTTTGAAAACTTATTTTCCGATTAAATCTGATAGAAACTGATAGCGAAAAATTGTTACGCCGCATCAGAATTATTATAACGTATGACAGTAATTGTTATTAAAGTTTATCGATAAGTCTCTCGCGCGTAGTAAGTATTGTGATACAACATAATAAATTTTCGTATGAGTATAATAATTTTTTTTATGCTTCATTTCCTGTCTCAAGGTTGTTGACAGCATGATAAACATTGCTAGGTTTCGAGCCAACATTTATCTCCGCGCGACCGGACAGACATACATGAGAGCGAGTTAATAAAAATATGATAAGTAATCTTAAAAATAAAATATTATTCACTCATTGTATTCGATTAAAACTAATAGAGAAAAATTTAATCAGTTTCAATCAGATTCAATCAGAAAATAATAATTTAAAAAAAATTATTTTCCGATTGAATCTGATTGAAACTGATAGCGAAAAATCCAATCAGTTTCTATCAGATTTAATCAGAAAAAAATAATTTTTGAAAACTTATTTTCCGATTAAATCTGATAGAAACTGATAGAGAAAAATCCAATCAGTTTCAATCAGATTTAATCGGAAAAAAATTTTTTTTAAATTATTATTTTCTTATTGAATCTTATTGAAACTGATTGGATTTTTCTCTATCAGTTTCAATCCGATTCAATCGGAAAATAATTTTTTAAAAATTATTATTTCCTTATTGAATCTGATTAAAACTGATAAAGAAAAATCCAATCAGTTTAAATCAGATTCAATCAGAAAATAATAATTTAAAAAAAATTTTTTTCCGATTAAATCTGATTGAAACTGATTGGATTTTTCTCTATCAGTTTCTATCAGATTTAATCGGAAAATAAGTTTTCAAAAATTATTTTTTTCTAATTAAATCTGATAGAAACTGATTGGATTTTTCGCTATCAGTTTCAATCAGATTCAATAAGGAAATAATAATTTAAAAAAAATTATTTTCCGATTGAATCTGATTGAATAGAGAAAAATCCAATCAGTTTCAATCAGATTCAATCGGAAAATAATCGAAAAGTAAAATTTTTGTTTCTGATTGAATCTAATTGAAACTGATAGAGAAAATCCAATCAGTTTCAATCAGAAAATACTAAATATTTTTTTCTGATAGAATCTGATTGAAACTGATAGAAATTCAATCAGAACCCTCGAACGCTCCCGAACGTTTCTGATTGGAAATTTGTTTCTGATTGAAACTGATAGAATTCTGATTGAGTTTTAATCAGATTCAATCAGATTCAATCGGAGTTTTTAATCAGGGAGGTAAAATAATTTTTTGGATACTTCACTTCCTGTTTTAAGAGCAGCACAATAAAAATGGCTAGGTCTCGAGCCAACATATTTCTCCGTGTAGAATATTCTAATTCATTTTAAACTATCTTCCTGATTAGCTAGACATATTGCTAAAGTTTCTAGTAAGAATGAAACGAGGCACTGGCTAGCACCTCGCTAGCGTCGCTGTGGAAACCTCAAATTTCTCATAATATAAAATAATTTAGTGCTCCAGATTTAGGCCTCAATTTCTCAAATGACGTAACCTACGCAGATTCCCTCACTTTTTTTCGTTAAAAATAAATACTTTGGACGAGGAATCTCAAAAAAAATGACCCAAAATTAAATAATTAATTACCAATTTGCAGAAAAATTACCGGAACCTCTATAAAGTATAATGAATGAAAATGAATATTTAGTTTTATTTATCTCCATTCAAAAAAAATTTAATGGTTACTATGAGAAAATAGTTAACTGAAAGAAAATTTAGTAGGGGAGCCTGGGGCACAAATGCCCCCTTCCCCAAAAATTATAAAAACAAAAGTTTTTTTTATTTCCCGTCAAGTTATGACCTTTGTAATGTTTTTATCATATTTTAGGCCAATATGTGATATGTGGGGTAAAATGGACCACTCAAAACAAAGAAATAGTAACGAAAAAATTAACTTGACGAAAAATAAAAAAAAAAAATAATAATTTCGTTACAATTTTTTTTCGAGTGTTCCATTTTGCTCTGCACACCACGTATTGATCTAAAATGTAACAAAATTAGTATAAAGGTCATAACTTGACGGAAAAATTGAAAAAAATAATTTTTTTGAGTGGTCCATTTTACCCCACATATCACATATCGGCCTACAATATGATTAAATCATTATAGAGGTCATAACTTGACGGAAAATAAAAAAAAAATTTTTACCTAATTTTTGAGGGGGGCCTTCGTGCCCCAGGCTCCCCTATACATTTCTTCAATTAAAATACAAAAATTTATTGAGGACAAAATGTTTGATTTTGTATTCTATATTATTTCGGAAATTAAAAAAAAAATTTTTTTTGAGACCTACTAAAAGTTTGTCCAGGAATATAGAAAAGCGAATAATAATAATAAATTAATCAATTTATTTTATTTTTACACATAAATTTTTCTAAGTACTCAGATTTTTTTTTAACTCGAAAATTTTCCAAGTCCAGAAAACGGTAATTTTTTTTTTGAGGATTTTGAGAGCTCCGTTAGAAGTCAAAACCGATGAAGAGTTTGCATTTAGACTTCATAGATTTAGAGTGCCAATATTGTATTATTTTCCGACCGGTAGATAAAAGATCAAAGGAATTGAATTTTTTGAGGTCCAAACTAGAATTTGTTTTTTGACTCGGGATATTATCTATGAGATAAAAGTAGTTTAACATTGGACAGTTTAAAAATGGTAAGCTTAATATAGTATAAATCTTTTTTACTTTAGAATGTTCTACTGTTAAGTTATAGCAATTTAAAAAAAAAAAGTTATTTAATTTACATACTTTTTAAATGGAAAAATTTGATAGTCGAGAAAAAGTACTTTAAATTAAATTTAAGAGCTAAAATTTTCAGGGAATTTTTCTCAATATAAACGGCAAAATTATCTTGTGTTGGCTAAAAAAAAAATTTCGTTTCAAACAAAACGGATTCAATTAGAAAATAATAATTCATTTATCGATTATTTTCCGATTGAATCCAATTAAATCCGACAGAAAATTTTCAATCAGTTTTAATCCGTTTCAATCGGAAAATAACAATTCAGATAATATTAATAATTATTAAAATTCGGGCAGATATGAATTTCATTTGTCATGAATTCAGCAATTTTTGAAGTATCAAAGTATAGAATTCTATCGGTCTTTCCAATTTAATAAATTTTATAAAAAGTGAAAACAAGCATTTTCAGGATTATGTATAAACTTTTTTTGAAGAACTGTATTGATTGAATTAAAACTATCACAAAAATAAAAAAAAAGCATTAATAAAAAATTATATATACATTAGGTTGGTTAAAAAAAAAAATTTTTTTTTTAGTATCCAAAAATTGAAAGTATACCTAAAAACCAAAATTTCTGTACCAATTCAAGCTCTTAATAATAATACTACGGTTTGCGTCCAGCCGTTTTTATTCATATTTACAGAGTATTTAAATAACACGGGAAAAAAACTTTTTATATTTTAGAATTTTCTAACTTATAATCTAATCAACGAATTATGATGCACGATAGATATTTTTGTAGGAAATTGAATGCTCTACAACAAAAGTCTCATCATTTTTTGATAAATCTAACTGTTCAAAAGTTGTTTGAGCTTAAAGTCAAATTTATAGTAAATTTTAAGATCTTTTTAATTTTCCAGCGAAACTATCAGTTTTATCAGAAAATCTTATAGAAACTTTTTTGTGGGTAATTTCATTTCTCAAAAATTATAATGAATGAAGTTTTCCAAAGTTTTGCTTTTTTTTCTAGTTATTTTCATTTCAATATCAAGTTCTTAAAAAAATAGTTTTCTGATTTATTTTTTATAAATTCTAAAATATATTTTTTGTATTTAAACTTATGTTTTTTAAATAAATTTTTTCATGGGGGTGTTTAACGCAAGGATTTCCGTATGCAACTAATAGAAAAAAAAGTTGCTTGAACCCGGAGAAAAATTTCTTAAGAGAAAAGATATATATGGAGGAGAGAAAATTCATCAGTCCTAAGCAATAGCAGTAGGAGTAATTCGGTTCTCGCCACTAGATAGCGTCTACCACTTGTGTAGTGTCCCTGGTAAGAAACTTCGTTCAGACGTATTATATTCCAGACTTGGGAGCAATTCTAACAAGAGCACTCCTCTGTTCTTTGACAGAGTGACAAGTACAATTTTTGGTGGTAATATAGTATATTCTATATTACTTCATGACATGCAATCTAATTGTTTATATAGATTCAACGTAGATTTTGAAACATTCGATTTTTTGATTTTCTACCGTTTAATAATATATACAATTATTTGTCCCGAGAATCGGTAATTGTTTATTAATTTACAATTGAAACCTTCCGAAAATATCCGATTAAATCTGATTGAAACTGATTGAAATTCTATAATAAATTCTGATTAAATCTGATTGAAACTGATTGAAAGTCAATAAGAAGTTCTGATTAAATCTGATTGAAACTGATTGAAATTCAACAATAAATTCTGATTAAATCTGATTGGAACTGATTGAAAGTCAATCAGAAATTTCCGATTGACTGTCAATCAGAATTCTTCGGAAGTTTCCGATTAAATCTGATTGAAACTGATTGAAAGTCAATCAGAAATTTCTGATTAAATCTGATTGGACGTTTTCAATCAGTTTCAATCGGAGTTTTTAATCAGGGATTGGTACACCAAAATGAACCCGTGCCCAGTACCGGAACAGCCAATCATATTAATGTTATCGATAGACATTAACGGTGATTTTTACTGACTGGCTAAATCGAGTGCAATATTAATTATTAATGGAGCCCTAATATTTAATGCAGTATGTATGATTGTTATAAAAAATACATTAAGTATGGATAAACTCTAATTTAAATCATAAAAAATAAATTTTTCGTTTTAGTTTTTTTTTAAATAATTTTTCTAGTATAACCTCAAATGATTTATTTTGTTTCTATTCTTCAGTTCAAAATATTTATTTTTATTGAATATTCAATCATTTTTGAATTTTAAATACATTTTACATTATGGGTGTGATATAGCAAACATCAGACAAATTTAAAATTATCAATAAATCGAGTAAATAATTAAAAATATAAAATTTAAAAAAATGCAAATTCAAAAAATTGTGAAATTAATAGTGCTTTTTTTGTAGATATTATATTTTTAATTATTTATTTATAATTTTAAAGTTGCCTGATGTCTGTTACATTCATACTCGTTTTGCATTAATATTATTTAATAATTATTAATAATTTCACCATGAATAAATGCAAAAAATAACTTATTTTATTTACTGTTCCGGTATTAGGACAACCGAATCCCCGTATTGGGACAAGGCTATTTCAGCGTTCCGGTATTGGGTCTTTTGGGTGTCATAGAAAAAAATTTTTTTTTTATATTAAATTTAAGAAAAATGAACTAATTTGATTATTTTTGAATAGGTAAATGTCTATTCTATATGATATAATAAATTATTTTGGTTAATAATTTATTTGAATATTTTTAAAACGATAAAAATCAGTCGTATACCCTTCGTCGTTCCGGTATTGGGACATTTACCAGAGTATAGCGGAGCGGTTTTAGAGTACGAGGTTGTACTCTTGAATACGGGAGCGAAAAAGACCCAGAGACAGTGTCGCCAACACTTGAAATTTTATCCCCCTAAGACTAAATTCAAAAACCCCTAAAACCCCCTAACTGACAATTTGAAAAATATAGGTTCTTATCTAATATTAAAATATTTAATTTTTAATTGTTTTTTTTTATTTTTAATAATTACAAAGAGCATAAAAAACTTATCGATGATTATTATTATAATAATTACAATTATTTATAACCTCTTAATAATAATAATAGTATTAATAATGGTAATGATAAAATGTCACCGATCACGAGTAAATGTAAATTTATTAAAAATCCATATTTAATAGTATTTCCTCCATTATGACAGAATCTTTTTCAGCTTCGCTATTATTTTTAAAATCATACATTTTATAATTAAATTTTTTGATCATTGCTAATGTTGGTGTAAAGTTGACACATGAGCCTTGTCGTTGTAGAGTATGTCTTACCATCATTAAGCACTGTAACATATCAGGCGATAATTTGTTTCTCAACTTATTCTTAATTATTGAATAGATGGAAAATGCACGCTCTACGCTCGCATTTGAGAAAGGCAGACAAAGTAACGCTGTCGCAAATTTAGCTATATTTTTAAATCTTTTATTACCCGCTGCATCATTATCCTCACCAACTTCTGTGTAGAATGCTTCTGTATTTGACACATTGCTCCAAGATTTGTTTTGTAATTGACGCCATTCATTCTCAATTTCTTGCTTTTCACCATAGATATGAGTCCTTGAAATTTCTTTGAGAATATCTTGAAGACCAGGTTTTACCTGAGACGTTGCAATTTTAGGATCAAGAGTTGCCATCATCTTTAAAATTGACAAATTTTCAGGCAATCTATTTTGAATTTGTTCAGCTAAAACTACTAAAAAGTTTTTACATCGTTCTCTTATGTCAGGTAGATCTCTTGAATCAATTTTTTGGCTTAGAGATTCAAAATCATAACCAAGATATATTGAAGAAGTGTGCATCAAATGTGAGTGAAAGTCAAAGTTAACGAGCTCATTGTCCTTGATTTTTTGCAGTTGAGCTGGTACTACGATCTTCTGAAGTAAATTTTTATACAGTAAAAATAAATCTTCGAATAATTTTACTGGTTCCACTTGATTACTTTGAAAAAGCTGGTTCAGCTGAGTGATAGTCTTGAGTTCATTTCTCAAAAATATCAGAAAAGCCTTATATGGTAATCTTTTCATAATATCGTGTAACTGATCAGCCATATAGCATTTGTCCTGGGTTTTAGCTAGTGAAAACAAAAGTTCTAATTCTATCCATTGGTCAAGTATTGTATTTACAGCATTAAATCTGGCCAACCAGCGAGTTCCACTAAGCCCTTGCACTTTCTTAACGTCACGGTTATTATTAATTGTTTCATACAAATCTTTGTACTCTTCAATACGTTTAGAACTGTAAGCGAACCAGTTGTGAATTTCTCGAATCAGAAATTCTAATTGTCTAGGCAGTGTTTCAGCTGCCTTCTCTGCACACAAATGCAAGGAATGAGACACACACTTGACAACAATAAGATCTGGTAATTCTTTTCTCAGAAGGGTAGCCACAGATTTATGTTTACCTATCATCACATTAGCACCATCCATGCCTATTCCAACCAAATTTTGAATATTTAGACCATCATCCTTTAATTGATTTTTTATTGCATCACACACGCTCTGAGCATCACAATTAGTTAATTTAATTATTCTATAGAACGTAGTCACTAATTTTTTTTGTGAGATTGAAAAAAAACGTATCATTATACAAAGAATCTTCAGAGTCGAGACATCTGTCGTCTCATCGACAATGATAGAATAGGCGGAATCACTTATTTCTTGTATTAGATCTTCTAGCATACAAGGACTGAGTACATTTTTTATAATCATTGTGCACTTTGTTTTATGGAGCCTTAATTTAGATAAAGTATCTGAATCATTATCTAACTTTGGCAGAATTTCGGCTAAGTGATTGACAGTTTGTACAGATGTATGCTCTGCGATGAAAGCCGCGAGTTTTAATTCTACAATCTTAGTTTTCTCAGGACAAATCGGTATAAATGTAGATGTAAGTTTTTGACATGATTTCGCACACTTATCTGTCTCCACGGCTTTTTTATGTTTCTCTGTATTAGCGTGAGCCACCAAGTCCTTTCTGTGCGCTCTCAAATTCGCTCGACAATACTTGCAAATTGCTCTAGTATCATTCGCAAGATCTGGAGAAATCCAATCTATAAATAAAGCATTATTACAAAATAGATTCACTATTTGATCACTATTAGTATTAATTTTATAGTCATTTCAGCAATGTTATAGATAAACAGCACCTCCAAGTGAGAAATTAGTTGGGAAATAACCTAAAAGAAAACTATAATTCAAAAAATACCCTAGTTAATATACCAAAATTGTCACATATCATTTATCACATTTACACATTATTTTTATTTTTAAATGCCTTACTCAAAGTAATAGTTACACAACTAACCTTTCACCTCAATGATTTTCAACTGTCATAACCGTATTAAAATTTTATTAATTAATTAAAAAAAAATAAAACCTCAATTCAAGTAAATACAACGTAGTAGCAATTTCATCGAGATATAGAATTAAAAGAAAATACTTACAGCTATTATCAATTGGGAGTTAAACAAAATTTGTTGAATAAATTTTAGCCTACAAAATTTGAAAATTCGAATTATCAAATTAACAAGAAGATTTTACAAAAATTTATTTAACAAATTTCGTTTGACTCCCAATTAATATCGATCGTAAGTAATTTTTTTTTAATCTATACCTCGGCGAAATTACTACTACGTTGTCCTTTTTTCAATTACGGTTTTGGTTTTTTTTTTAATCAATTGATAAAATTTCGATACGCTTATAACAATTAAAAGTATTTGAAAATTTTTAAAAAGACGGAGGGTACTGTCTGAGAAAGGCCTCAAAATTGTTTAGTTAACTATAGCAAAGAACAAGACAAAAACTTTAGAAATTAAAAGATCTCATACAATTGCTATCATCATGCACAAAAAACTTCTTTTTGAAACAATAACGAGGAAAAACAAACACTCAACACATACAAATCTGTAAATTTTTATAGAAAAAAAAATCAAACACTGTTGTTTTTCAATCATAAGTGTGACTAGATTAGATGTGTGTGAATGTGTCAATTAGTTAATTTTTTGTTATTCTGTATTTCGTGTACGTGCAATGCAGAATAAGCTATTTAAAACATTAATAAATATTTTATAATTATATAAGACCTGCTTTTAAATAAGTTTGGAATATCTGCGATCGATGATGACCATTGAGGTAACCTATGAAAAACACATTAAATTTCATAAAATATTTTATTCTTTATGGTTTTTTTTTATATACTTATAGTTCCATAATTATTACGAATTCATTTTATAGAGTCACACATGAATAAATTGATACAAAATGTAAAATAAAAGAATTACAATAAAATTTTAATGCAAACCTTTCAATAAAGCATCACTTTCCCATATTTTTGTATATTTTTGAGAATATTTTTTATCTTTTGTTTTCGGCATCACTCCAATAATTTTCAATCGTCAATAGAAATCCAATATCGATGTAAAAAAGTTTTAAATTATCGAATAAACAAATAACGTTGTCAAATCGTAAATTTAAGTGATATCAGCTGCTAGCTTTGAGTCGATATTGGCCGTTAAGTTACATCATTATGCGGTTCACCAATAGATGTCGTGATTATCATAAAACGATATTTGAATATATATAAAAGATATTAAAAGATTTAATTTTTCCAAGTCTTTAGACAAAATTTTATAAACCCCTAAAAAAACCCCTAAACATTTTTCCCCCCTAAAAAAACCCCGGCGCAATTTTTTTACCCCTAAATTTGGGGGGAAAAACCCTAAGTTGGCTACACTGCCCAGAGAAAATGTAGTTAGAGATGACGTGGCCGCTTGGTGGTGACGTGGCAGCCTCGATGTGTAAAACGAATTTCCTGATTGGTCGGTTGGGAGCGGGGCTCTCATGCCAACTTGACTCGGCCATGAGCTAGAAATTGTATGTACCGGGCCCAAATAGCGAGTTACCCGGCACTATACTGACTATTAGTCAGTAGCGAGTTCGGCAACTCACGGCTGTAGCGGAAATGCACGAAGCTTTTCAAATTGTCTAAGCTCGGGACTGAACAGTCTTGAACATTTTAAAGTATTGGTCCCACCGTGAGCTACAAAATTCCAAAGCTTAAAAAATAAATTTTCCCATGTTATTTAAACGGGAAATAGAAATTTGCGATGCGCAACCTCTAAATATTAATATTAAGAGCTCTGATTTTCACAGGTGTTTTTTCTTGTCTCTCTGAATATATTTCACAGGCGATATCGAAAAAAAAAAAAAATAGTCCATTTTTTTGAATCAGCCTAATCACTAATTTATGAAAGATAAGGATTAATACATAAATATATAAAATATAAAAAATACCCTGAAATATTCATCCAAATAAGTTTAAAAACCCATTTGATTTCAAATTCATTACAAAAATAGATTGTAAATACTTAATTTTAAATGCCTTAAAAAAATGTTTTTTTCTTTGTTACCAATAAATAAAATTTATTGACGAAAAACTACTAAAAATATGTATATTATTTAATTTTAAAACAATTGATCTCGAAATTTTGCTAAAATTTAAAATTTAAATAACTTTCAGTTCATGTAATTTTTATAATAATAGTTTTACAGATATGTCATTGAACCTTTTTAATAGAAAACTAAATTCACTACAAAAAAGGTCATGCACTTTTTTTCTCTAAACTCGACCGTTCATGAGTTAACAGCAAAAATCCATCAATTTGATACAAAATTTGACATTAAAGACTCACAAGAGATCTAGAGTTGAGCTCAGAGCTAAGCAGATACTGGCTTTTTTATAGAGCATACAATTCTCTTCAAGAAAAAATTTAGACCGATACGATACATAAATTTAGGGCTGAATTTTATTCATTGAAAAGGAAAAAAAAACTAAATTTACGTGTTTTTAACATGGAAAAACTTCGACGACGTTGTTCCAGTGGTTAATATTAATATTAAGAGCTCAAAATTGGACAACATTTTTATTTTAACATATGGAACGAGATTTTCGATAGGGAATGAAGAAAAAAAAATGTTCGTTTCAAACGGAGCACCCTAATGAACATATATAATCATACTAGCAGATCCCGCCCGCTTCGCCGGCAATAAAAATTGTATTACTAATATAAATTATCATATGTATATATATATTATAAAAGAGGAGGTGTTTGTGCCTTTAGAACGATTTGAAGTAAAAACTAACTATTGCGAACGAATATTGTTTGTATGTGGTGGTAGTCATGTCTCCTATGGTGCAAGGAGGTGGTTGTGAGTTGATAACTATGAGGGTGTGAAAAATATGGGGGTTAAAATAATATGAACTTTGAAAATGTATCTATAATAGATTGTGAATATTCTAGATTGTTCTAGAAATTTCAAGAATAATCTAGACATTCCGGGAATAATCTTGAAATATCAGTTCTAACATATACATTAATTTTCCAAATTATTCGAAAATTAATTCTAATTAATCTGGAATGCTTCAAAATGAATTTGGTTGATTTAAATTACTTAAGATTAATTTTAATTAGACAAGAATGTACTAGATTGTTCTAAAAATTTCGAGACACGTCTAGAATGCTCCAAACCGTACTTAGTTGATTTAAATCACTCAACATTCATTCTAAATAGTCTAGAATGCTCTAGATTGTTGCGAATGTTTGAATAATCGTTCGGAAGGCTCCAAATTATAATTAGTTGATTCAAATCTCATAAAAATGATTCTAATTGGTCTAGAATGTTTTGCAAGGTTCCGAAAATAACATTCTAGAAACTTCGAATATATATATATATATATATATAGGTATGTATTTATATTGATGTAAATGTAAATACATTAAATTAAATTACATTAAAGTTCGTTAAATTAAATTACTCAAAAATGATTTCATTAATGTTGGATGCTTTCGATTGTTTCAAAAGTTTGGAAAACGTCATAAAAATTGAAATATATATCTTAAAGTCGTAAGTTATACGAAAATAATCGGAATAGCCCGATCGAAAAATAGTTTAGAACTATCGGAATTAATTTGAAGGGATGTTTGACGTTCAAATATTTTAGAACTTATCAAATCATTTTCGAAATTTCAGAGCAGTAAATTTAACATATAAATATGTTGATAGCAACAACGCCTATGCGTCATCGGAATTTCCCCTTCCCATATTCTTTACATATGTTGCCTATAGGGCCTTAATTTTCTTTGATATATAATTTGTAGTTTAGTACGAATAAAACCACATAACTATTAAGTCTGTCTGTATTTGCACCAGTCCCTAAACTTCCTACAGGTTATGGGCCCAGGGAGCTGGTGTTAAATTGAAGTAAAGTTAATTAAAGTGAAGCAACAATGGCGGAAAGCAGCGGTACAGTGTTTGGTGTTGTTAAATTGAATAATGCAAATTATCAAAGTTGGAAATTTAAGATGAAAAAATTACTAAGAGAGAAGGAACATGGAAAGCGGTAACGACAACAAAGCCAGAGGATGCCAATTCAATAGAGGCATAGGAATTACGTGATGATAAGGCTCTCGGCACAATATCTCTGTTGGTGGACGATTCACAGATCAGTCACATAAGAGATAAGACGACAGCGAAGGAAGCCTGGGACGCTTTAAGAAATTATCACGAAAAGGCGAGTGGCATCAACAAATTCACATTGATTGTGGAATTACTGCAATTAAAATTCTCAGATGGTGACGACATGGAGAAACACATTAGCCAAATACAAGAGCTTATCGATAATCTAACTGCCCTTAGAAACAGGAGTGCAATTAAGTTTGGGCCATGGATTATACTGCGTAGCATGCCGGCATCCTACCACACATTGATTTCGGTATTGGCTTCAAGGCCAGAAGAAGAATTAACTATTGATGTTGTCAAAGCCACCTTATTAAGTGAGTATAAGAGACGAAGAAGCTTAAGTAATGACGAAGAATTCGATACAGCCATGAAAGTTAAAGTAAACAAATCAAATATTGAATGTTTTTTTTGCCATAAAACAGGACACTACAAGTTAGAATGTCCCCAGTATATTGAGTGGAGAAAACGAAGGCAGCACAGATCAAGCCGTGAGAGGGCAAAATAAGTTATCGAAAGGGATGAGTTCAGCGACAGTGATGACAGTGATAAGCAACCAATACCGTTACATCATGCTTATGTAGCTGCAACAAAAGCCTCAAAAACCAGTTGGTTTTTAGACACAGCGGTCAGCAGTCATATGAGTAACAACATTGAATTCTTCATTAACTTAGATACATCGTATAAATCTACAGTCAAAGTCGCCAATGGGCAGGTTTGCAGAATTTTCGGGATTGGAGAGGGGCAAATAGAATGCCTAACACGTAACGGAGAGATGCGTCAATTTAATTTAAAACGAGTATTATACATCCCCGACTTCGATTGTAATCTCATATCTATTGGAGCACTTGCCAAACTTGGCTACCAGTTAAAAATAAAAGACCGCGAAATGACAATTTACAGCAATAATGGCAATGAAGTTGCCGTCGGTGATGAATCTGGACATGTATATAAATTAAGAACACCGAAGCATGTAGCCATGTTAACAAAGCACCCAGAGAACTGTATACATCGTTGGCACGCGAGATTTGGTCACCGAGACCCAAATGTTATCAAAGAACTAGTGAACAATGACTTAGTGAGAGGAATGAAACTTGATAGTTGCCCTGTGAAGCTAATTTGTGAATGCTGTTTGAGAGGAAAAATGTCAAGAAGGCCATTTCCAAAGAAGTCTACATTCTGCACCAATAAACCCATGGATTTAATCCATACTGATCTGTGTGAACCAATGCCAGTCGAGACACCGGGAAAACGCAGGTACATTATGACGTTAATTGACGACTTCAGTCGCTATACGTATATGGGGCATTCCACGCCAAATCGGACAACGTTCTGCCTTTGCATCTCCGATTTTTTAAAAAATTTTTTATGTTATAGTACCCATTGAAAAAGATCTCCATGATTTTTTTCAATTTTTTTTGCCAAGCCGTTTTTGAGATATCAATTTTTGAAAAAAATCGCTCTTTTTTTTTCAAATATCTGTAACTTGGCGAAAAATGGGCCAATCGGGACGTTTTTTTTTTTTCAAATTTTTGTTATTAAACACACTTTTAGGATATAAAATCAAAAAAAAATTTTAAATTCTATTTCTATAAAATTTTCAAATTTTGACTTTAAAATGTTGATTTCCCAAAAACACGTAGCGATCGATTTTCTTGAAAATTTTTTCTAAAAAACTGTCACTTATTTCCCAACTTTCAAGCCTAGTCCCGTAATGGGCAATCGATGGGATCCATTTTTTTTTTAATTTAAAAAATTATATGTTCAGTAAAAAAAAAGTATTTTTTTAAAGTTTTATTTTTAGACGCCTTTTTATGAAAAAAAAAAACGTTAGAATATGTTTTTTGAATCTTACAATTTTTTGTTTTACTTATTTATGTCAAAAAATTTCTAACATCATAATATCTTACGTCAAAACTACTTTCGAGGATTATATGACACGTGATAATTATTAATTAGTTTACAAATTGATCCTTTACTAAATCAACTCCAGCAAAATTAATTTCTAATAAAATCAAAACATGTTCTTTTTTTACTATTTTGTAAGCACACCAAGTACATTGAAATTTTGTTATTCAATTTTTTTTTTAAATTTTATGAAAATGTTTACCATGACTTTGAATCATAATAGGTACTTGGTATTTTATCGATTCGATTTTTTTAACTTCCTGCTAAGAAAATCGACAATTTTCAAAAAATTCGGGAAGTTATTGGTTTCACCCCGATTTTCAAAAATCGGGTTTTCATCATATGTTGACGTTTGAAGGTGCGAGGATCCTACTCAGACATTTTCAGAGCGATGTCTGTATGGGTGTATGTATGTGTGTATGTGTGTGTGTGTGTGTGTGTGTGTGTGCGTGTGTGTGTGTGTGTGTGTGTGTGTGTGTGTGTGTGTGTGTGTGTGTGTGTGTGTGTGTGTGTGTAGATGTAAACCTCTCATATCTTTTTAATGAATGAACCGATTTACATGTTTTTGGCGGCATTCGAAAGCTTTCTTCTCAACTTAGATTTTCAGAAAATTTTAGATCATTTAGTCGATTAGTCTCTGAGATATTTGAGAAAGACGAAAAAAAAAAATTTTTTTTTTTTCGTTTTTTTTTTGATATTTTGAAAACTGTTAGATCGATCAATTTCAAAATCTAATCAGCTCTTGAACTCGATAAAAGCTTTCGATTGACGCCAAGAACGTCTCAATCGGATAATCTGTTCGAAAGATATCGTCGACGAAAGAAATGGTAAAAAACTGTTTTTCGCGAATATCATCGTAATGACCAAACCAATCGTTCACAAAATTTTATCAGCTCTAGACCTCAATAAAACGCGCCGATTGCCACCTTAAACGTCTCAATCGGATAATTCATTCGAGAGATATCGTCGACGGAAGAATGAAAAAAAATCGTTTTTTTTCGTTTTTCGTGAATATTTCGGAAACTATTGAGTCGATCAATTCTAAAATCTAATCAGCTCTAGAACTCGATAAAAGCATTCGATTGCTGCCAAAGAACGTCCCAATCAGATAATTCGTTCGAGAGATATCGTTGATGGAATAATCAATGTAAAATCTGTATCAGCTTTTTTCATTGAATAACATCATAATTATTAAACAACATAACTCAAAACTAATATATTCTTGTTTATGTAAGTCATTGGAAGTGACGTCTTAAAAATCATCATGTTCGCTCGTTTCACGATATACTTACTCCATATAGATACAACGTATCACATAAACTAATTTTTGAGCGAACTATTGAACATAATTGTAAATAAATATGTAAAAAACGCTTATTTATTAATTATTATGGAGTCTAAATTTTTCAATTTTAATATAATACGTAATCCTTTTGAGCTTGGAAAGCTCATAAAATAGTGAAACAAAGGTATTTTTGAGCTCGAAAATGTATTTAAACTAATGTTTTCGAGATCTTAGAGCTCGAAAACAGCGGGAAGTTACGGGGCTGGCCCACAGGGCCAACCGATGCTCAGATTTTTTTTTTTTTTTTTTTGTAAAAATTAATTTTTTTTTTACTTTTAAAAAATTTTAAACATGTACTTGGCGCGACTTTATACAGAAAATCTGTTTTTGGTAGGATCAATTTGTAAACCAATTAATAATTATCACGTGTCATATAATCCTCGAAAGTAGTTTTGACGTAAGATATTATGATGTTAGAAATTTTTTGACATAAATAAGTAAAACAAAAAATTGTAAGATTCAAAAAACATATTCTAACGTTTTTTTTTTCATAAAAAGGCGTCTAAAAATAAAACTTTAAAAAAATACTTTTTTTTTACTGAACATATAATTTTTTAAATTAAAAAAAAAAAATGGATCCCATCGATTGCCCATTACGGGACTAGGCTTGAAAGTTGGGAAATAAGTGACAGTTTTTTAGAAAAAATTTTCAAGAAAATCGATCGCTACGTGTTTTTGGGAAATCAACATTTTAAAGTCAAAATTTGAAAATTTTATAGAAATAGAATTTAAAATTTTTTTTTGATTTTATATCCTAAAAGTGTGTTTAATAACAAAAATTTGAAAAAAAAAAAAAACGTCCCGATTGGCCCATTTTTCGCCAAGTTACAGATATTTGAAAAAAAAAGAGCGATTTTTTTCAAAAATTGATATCTCAAAAACGGCTTGGCAAAAAAAATTGAAAAAAATCATGGAGATCTTTTTCAATGGGTACTATAACATAAAAAATTTTTTAAAAAATCGGAGATGCAAAGGCAGAACGTTGTCCGATTTGGCGTGGAATGCCCCATATATTTCTACTACGTAATAAATTTCAAGTAAAAGATGTGATAAAAGATTTTATTGAATTTAGTACTACTCAATTCGGCAAGAAACCGAAAGCCTTCCGTTCAGACCTGGGGACGGAGTACGTCAATGACGAATTAAAGGATTATTTGAAGAATCAAGGAATCAATTTTCAACACACGACAGCATACACTCTGGAACAAAATGGTATAGCAGAGCGGAGAAACAGATATCTTGTGGAAGCTGTTCGTCCAATGCTCATTGACGCCAACCTCCTAAGCACATATTGGGGAGAAGCAGCGGTGACTGCAGTTTACTTATAAAATCGACTACCGACCAGAGAAAAAGAAGTTACTCCTTATGAATTAATCTTTAAGAAAAAGCCGAATGTAAATCACCTTAAGGAATTCGGATGCAAAGCTTTTGTGCACGTCCCTAAACAAAAAAGAAGTACACTAGGTGACAAAGCTATAGAATGTGTCCTTGTCGGCTATTCTCCCGATTCCAAAGCTTACAGATTGTTAGAGAGGTCATCTGGAAAAATCATCACGAGTCGAGATGTCAAGTTCATTGAAGAAACTCGTGATGAAGGGGAAGTTACCCATGAGCCAGTTTGCCATCTCAAAAATGATTTCAAAACTCCACCCACCACCATTGCTGAAGAAATAGTCTACATCCATTCTGATGTATCAACTGAGACACACCAGGCATCAGGGGAAGTTTCTCCACAAAAATCCACATTGGAAATCATGGAAACAAGCGATCATGAACTAATAACACCCGGCACAGACCATGACGTTGAAGATATACCACCAGCGGAGAGAAACCAGTCAGGACCTTCCTCAGACCAAGATTATTATGACGATGAACAACCAAGAACACTTGAAGAAGCATTAAACGGATCCTATGCTGATCAGTGGAAACAAACTATGTTAGAAGAAATTACAGCACTTGAAGAAAATAACACCTGGGATCTCGAACCCATTCCAAAGAACAAAAAGCCCATTGGGTGTAAATGGGTATTCAAAGTAAAAACCACTTCCAATGATACAGCAAAAAGATTTAAGGCCAGACTCGTAGCTCAAGGCTTTCCGAAAAAGTATGGTGTTGACTACGAGGAAGTCTTTGCTCCTGTTGTCAAAGGACCCACAATACGTTGTGTACTCTCCGTTGCAGGAAAAAGAGGATACTACGTAATACATGCGGACGTCAAGACAGCTTTCCTGAACGGGGTCCTAAAAGAAGTGATCTACATGGACCAACCACCCGGACACGAAAACAAGAATCATAAAGACTGGGGATGTAGATTAAATAAATCTATTTACGGGCTGAAACAATCAGCGAAAGCCTGGAAAGATAAACTTGATCAAGCATTAGCCAAGTACAAGTTTGAGCGTTGTGATAGTGACCCATGTCTGTATAAGCACGGTAACACGACACGTTCATACGTAGTGGTACACGTGGACGACATTTTACTTGCTAGCAGATCAATTCGTAGAATAAACGAAATCATCGACGCATTGAATCAAGAATTCAGCATAATAAACTTGGGTGATATCAAATGCTATTTGGGAGTAGAGATTTCAAGAAACCCAGCTGGAGAATTTCTCATTAATCAAGAGAGTTACATCGACCGGATCATTTTACAATCAAGACTTGAAGACGCCAAGCCATCAAACTATCCGATGGACGCAAATTATGAGAAAATTCGACTCGATTCACCCGAGATTAAAAAAGAATTTCATGGCAAACTAATCGGAAAACTCCTGTATATATCAGTCAATTCACGTCCTAATATAGCAGCGCCAGTTGCCATTCTAGCTCAACATATTAAAGGAACAAGGCAAATGGACTGGAATGAATTACAGCGAGTTCGCAAATACTTGAAGGCCACCAAACATTTTCAGCTGAGATTAAATAGCCAGGAACAAAGTAACGAACCGCTTATTGGATATGCCGACGCAAATTGAGCCGAAGATAGAACTTCACGCAAGTCTAACACTGGTTACCTATTCAAGCTGTTCGGAGGCGTCATCAGTTGGACCAGCAAGAAGCAATCATGTGTGTCAGTCTCATCAACAGAAGCAGAGATTGTAGCATTGTCTGAAGCTTCGAGAGAATGCACTTGGATAAGAAAATTGCTCGAATTCCTCGACGAAACGCAAGATCGGCCTACCATAATATATGAAGACAACCAAGCCTACATCAGAAACGTTCACTCAGCTTCTCCAAGCGCCAGGAGCAAACATATTGACACACAACACTTTCACACCAGAGACCTAGAAGCAAAGGGCATCGTGAGTGTCAAATACTGTGCCTCTGAATTAAACCAAGCTGACATCTTGACCAAACCACTCGGACCACAGAAGACAGCGACAGCAGTAAAAATGATGGGTTTCATCACTGAATGAAACTTGTGCGCATATCGTCGTTGAGGGGAAGTGTTGATAGCAACAACGCCTATGCGTCATCGGAATTTCCCCTTTCCATATTCTTTACATATGTTGCCAATAGGGCCTTAATTTTCTTTGATATATACTTTGTAGTTTAGTACGAATAAAACCACATAACTATTAAGACTGTCTGTATTTGCACCAGTCCCTAAACTTCCTACAAAATAAAACCACCACCAAAAAAAAAAAAAACCCAGCGAAGCGGGCGTTCACAGCTAGTATATATATATAATAGTAAAGATAATATAAATAATAATAGTAAAGACTATACTAGTGGTTGTGTTGTTGATCGCTCCGTATAACTTTATTGATTTTGTGATTGGTTTCGATTTATTAATTTTTATTTTGTATCATATCTGGTTAATAATTTTTTTTGTTTCAAGTTGTGCTATTTATCGTTTTGGTACTTTGTTATTTACGGACTTATTTTGCTAATTAAAAATTTTTGTAACATGTGTTTTTAGCATTAGCTATAGTGTGTTGGCTTGATAATTATTTTGTTTTGGAGTTCTGTTATTGCCATCTATACTATGCCGGACAAAACTTCTAATTGGTGTGGTATTTGCATTCGCTCGATTACCGACGATAACTTTGCCGCTACAAGTGCTATTTGTAAACATTGTTTTCATTTGACATGTGTTAAAGTTAGATGTGCTTTACATTCAAGATCCGATGTTGTGGAGTTTGTAGCTAATAAATGTCCGATTTGTCCTGCTGTACAGCCTCAGGTGCAATCTCCACCACAGTCTGATGTATTAGAACAGATTAATGAAAAACTTGGATTAATCCAGGATATTAGCAAAAAAGTTAATGGTGTTATTGTAAAATTAGATGACCTTAATGAGATCTGCAAAAATCTACGTAAAGATTATGAGAGCCTGGACAAACGTGTTACTGCAGTTGAAGATGCTTCTGCCTCTGCTACTTCGGAGGTTCATTCAAATGTAGAGACTGTCAAGCAGTTGCAGGATATTGAAATGCGGCAATTATTCTTGGAGACAAAACAACTTTCGGATCAACTTATTATTTCAGGAATCCCTGAGCTACCTTCTGAAAACTTGAGTGGTATTGTCATGAATTTAAGTAGATGCTTAGAGCTACAGGGACTTGAAAAACAACACATTTTGTCTGTGGAGCGACTTGGGAAGAGGATAATAAGTGTTGCAAATGATTCTTCACATTCTCAGGATATTCTAGTGAAGTGTCAGTCCTCGACTATCATCAATAAATTTTTTGATGCGAAGAAAGTACATCGTTACATTACAGCAGATTTGGTAATTCAAGGTGTTCGTAATTTGCCAGTTTATATAAACAGACGTTACCCTTCTGCTCTTTACAAGTTACGTCAGAATATTGTGAAGCAGTTCCCGATGATAAATAAGAAAAATATCTGGATTACGGCAGGTTCAGTATGTGTTAGATTACAGGATGGCTTGGATCCAATTAAGTTACTACCCTCAATGGATTTAAAAAAGATACCGGGTTTAAGCCAATAACGTCGTATCGTTGACCCTCAGCAGTATGTTAATAATTATAGTTCCTCAGTTAATTTAAAAATTTGTCATTTAAATGCGCAATCATTAGTTCCACACATTGATGAATTTCGTGAATATCTTCGACCACTGGATTTTGATGTTATTGCTGTTTCGGAATCATGGCTTTCATCAAGTGTTGTAGACGCACAAGTCTGGCTTCCAGAATTTTATCTACTTCGTAATGATCGTAATCGGCGTCACGGAGGAGGTGTTTTGTTATTTATACGAAATACATTATTGTCGCGAGTTATTCACTGCTCTTCAAATCAGATGGATGGCTTACCTGAGTACATTATTGCAGAAGTGTGGTCCTCTTCGCGTAATAAAATCTTAATATCAGTAATATATCGACCTCCAAATGCTGCATTACTAAATGATTTTGAAAGTGACTTCAGTGATATTTTTATGTTTTACAAAAATGTTGTAATTATAGGTGACTTAAATATAAATATGTTAACAAATTCGTATTTATCTGTGTACTTAAAAGACTTCTGCAAATCTTATGATCTATATATCGTTCCATTTAATGCCACACATCATACGGCAACGTCTCACACATGTATTGATCACTGTATAGTTAGTAATATTAATAATATTGTTTCAACATTTCAATCTGACGTGCCTCTTCTTTCTGGACACGACATTATTTGTGTTACATTAAATTACAGTGTACCAAAGCATTCTCCGATAACATTTCGCTGCCGTAATTGGAATCTCCTAAATAATGAGTCTATTTTTGAAAGGCTTAATGGTTTTTCTCTGGAGTTTAATGGTGAATATCCTTCAGTTGATGATAGTGTATCTCATTTAAACAGTAATGTATTATACATAATTGACTCTATTGCTCCAGAAAGAGTGGTTAGGGTATCTCGCCCACCTGCTCCTTGGATAACTGATGAGATTCGTGATTTGCAACGTCGTAGGGATAGATTATACAGAATTTTTCGTAGATCTGGTTTTGCTTACACGGAATACTGCAATGTACGTCGTTTGGTTAAGAAAAGAATAATGGAAGCTAAGAAAAACCATTTACAAAGCCGTTTCAGATACGCTAGGAGTCCTAAAGCCATTTGGAATGACTTTAGAAGACTGGGTCTTCTAAAAGATTCATCAAAAGCTCTTATTGCTCCAGATCTGGATTTAGACGAGCTTAATGACTATTTTGTATCAGTTGGTAATCTTGGACGCAGTGTTGTTAATTGTCAATATGTATACGATAATGTTAGTACTACTCCAAATCAGTTCTGCTTCAGGGAAGTAACAGAGGAAGATGTTGTGCGTAATATAAAGAGGATAACTACTTCAGCGATTGGTCCAGATGGTCTCTCTATGAAATATTATAAAGTACTTCAGCAATTCCTCGTACCTGAGATTGTCAATTTATTCAATTTTTCGTTGAGGACAAGTCATTTTCCTGATCAATGGAAGAAATCAATTGTGTTGCCAATACCAAAAGTGAAATGTCCTCAATCTTGTGATAATTATCGACCGATTTCTCTCTTGTGCCCTTTATCAAAAGTCTTGGAGCGCTGCGTGCATGACCAGATTGTTCGCCATGTTAGATTGAATAATTTACTTGATCCACTCCAGACAGGTTTCCTAGAGGGTATGAATACACAACCTGCAATTGTACGGTTATGTGATGACATTCGCCTAGCAATTGATGGCCGTAAGGTCACTATTGCTGTTTTCTTCGACTTCAGTAAGGCATTTGACTGTGTCGATCATATATTGTTGTTGTCATCACTCAAAGATCTTAATTTTTCACCAGAAGTACTTGCGTGGTTTCATTCCTACTTGACTAACAGATTACAAGCTGTTCGAAGTGGAGATTGTTTGTCTTCTTGGATGCGTTCTGTAAGTGGCGTCCCGCAAGGGAGTGTGCTTGGCCCGCTTTTATTTGCATTATTTATCACATCTCTTGGGCTGCAAATGGAATGCAAACATCTGTTTTATGCGGACGACTTGGTCATATACCTATCTTGCCTAATGTCTGATTTGGATGAAGCAGTATTAAAATTAAATGTTGAGGTCAATCGTATAGTTGAATGGTGTGAAAATAAGTTCTTAATATTAAATGCTGCAAAAACAAATGCAATTATTTTTGGAAGTCCGCAACATGTAAATGATTATGCTTGTATCAGTGTGCGGAAGATTGTGATTAATAATGTAGTTATTGATTACACAAACAATGTTAAATATCTGGGTGTTATTTTGGACAATATTCTTTCGTGGCATGATCAAGTTATTATGGTATGTAATCGCTCGATGCGTTGTCTGGCACGATTGAAAATGAACAATGAATTGTTTAATTATCAGATACGCAGAAGATTAGTGGCAGCTCTAATTCTTCCAATATTTGACTACTGTACAGCTGCTTATACGGAGATATCTGGTACTTTGCAGAAAAAGTTGCAAAGGAAGCTTAACGCCTGCATCAGGTTTATATATCGGTTAGCAAGGCATGATCATATCACTCCTAGCAGAAAATCACTTGGCTGGCTGACATTGTCTAGCCGACGTGATTTTTTGATTGCTTGCACAGTCTTTAAGATGCTGCGGTTACATCATGATGGAATATTGATGCGTGGCTTCAGCGTATTAACATCAGTTCGGATGCGATCAGATAGACAGACAGATGTGCTCAGCTTACCATTTGCTAGGACAGTAACATATGATAAATCATTCTTGGTCACGGCGGTTAGAGTTTGGAATAAGTTACCGGAGGAGATTGTGCAAATAACTGATTACAGTGGATTCAGATCAAAATCTTATGCATTCTTCTTATCTAGAGACGATATATAAACATTATTTTTACTTAATACAATTGATAATTAATCTTATATAACTTTCTTTAATTTTTGCTTTGGGTCGACGTCATATATATTCTATCTTATTTATCAATATAGTTATAATTGTTATTATTATTTTGAAATAAACTTTATTAATATTAATATTAAATATCTTCGCACTTTGTGGAATATATAAATGTTGAGAATATTTGTATAATTAATGTAAGGCCCTTAGGGAGCTTCGGCTTCAGGGTCTAAAATTTTTGAATAAATAAAAAAAAATAAAAATAAAAATATAATAAAAAATTTTTATCAAAATTATCTGCATAACAATAAAATTTCTCAACATTAAAATTACTATCAGACATTTAAAATAAAATTTTTGTATTTTAAAACGAAAATTGAATTTGATGATGATCATTATAATTATTATAAGTATTTTCAGTACTTTTCAAAATATTAAGGTAAAAGCCTCATCTATATCCGCTCACTTTTCATTGGAGTGAGATTAAATCACTCAATATAAATTGATAAATAAAATGAAAAATCATATTGTTAGTTTTTTCTAGTTTTAAATATCAAAATAAAATTTTAGTTTGAAAAATAATGTTGATAATTAATTATTATTAATTTTTTAAGCAAGGTTCTTGAGTGTATTCGTAGTCGCTCACTTAAAGTTGTCATGTACCATTACTCGATCAACACTACTACTATTGCTGCTACTACTACTATCATACTACTGTCTACTGGCTACTACAGACGCCATTAAGGGCCAAGAGCATATAAGCCCACCTCAGGTGGAAGCTTATTCTTTCTTAATTAAGTTTACCTTAATTATAATTTATTGGGGAATTGTTGTGGATTGGACCTAGTTCTTGCGGATTTGGAATTGGACCTGAAGGATTGGAATTGGTGGGAGAATTGGACTTGGTTGGAGGACGTGAGGATTGGATCGGAGATCGGAGATTGACGGAGTGTGATTGAAGTGAGTGGAGATTTGGCTTTGGTAAAATTTATATAAATCTGAGAAAATTGGTTAATATTTAATCCGTCGAGTCAATTGGTTAATATTTAATCTGTCGAGTCATTTATAAAAGTCATAATCTGTCGAGTCAATTTATTAAAAGTCATTAAATTAAATACTAGAGTCAGTTTCATCAGTCATTTATAATTATTGTTCATCTTTTCATCTTTATTCTTGTGTAAAGCGACTTCGTTAATAAATGCCATAGTTCTTTTTATAGTTCAATTAAATACAGTAGTTAATAAAATTAATAACAACCTTCCTGATAAGTTTAGTATAAGATCTCTCTCTAATTTTAATACTCCGTGGTCCAGTACGGGGTTACCCTCGTCCTGAGATTCCACTGAGCATAGCTGGACAGGTACGTAGAACACCTTAGGTTTTACATATGTGTGGGCCCTTGTTTTATTAAGACCACAATCAATTGATAAAATAAGTGGACCCATTACATGAGTGTTTTTTCTTTTTATTTATAGTAAGTAATAATTTATGATTACAATTGTAGCACAAAATATTTATAAACCTATGAAAATTTATGTATTTATATGCATGCATAAGTCATATATATATATAAAATATCTTTAAAGACATTTTGTCTCTAACGATGAAACAACTGTTTATTTGTATTTTTGTGCTGGAAAGTAAAGATTTCAATGATTAATAGATCTCTGATTTATTTAAAAACCCATCCTGTACCTACTTTTTAGCATACGCTACTTTGATGCATTCAAGTAGCAAAATAACTATACTGTTTGAAGCGGATCAAAAAACGAACCTCACCATCTTCTAGTGCGCTTTTGAAGCTTTTCAAAACACTATAAAGTTTTATATTTTAGTCTATTAGAATCGAAGATATCGCCCAAAAACAAAACAATTTCCAAAACGCACATTTTTTTGCTTCAATAATATTTTTATCTATTTCAATTGACAATAATTAATTTAATATTGTATCTATATTATAGAGAATTTTTTGAGCTTTAATTTAAAAAAAAAAAATTCTCTAGCTTTATTAGGAACCAAGATATTTGAAAATAAAATATGTTGGGTACTTTTCACCCTTAATGCCTAAAGAGGTATACCGTTTAGATGTGTGCTTGTCAGGGGGTAAGTTTAAGATCACGAAAGAAAATTTCTCTGCTCGCGATTAGTTTAAACAATATGAATTTATTTATCACTGTGCGCCGGGCGCCGGGTGCTCTCAATACAGCTCGCAGTGGAGCGTTTCAGGCTATATTGCAGCTTCGGTCAGCCATCATTAAAAATAACAATTAAAAACATTATCAAACAAATTTTTTTTTTAAACAATATGAATAATACAATAATAGCATATTAGCGCATTGAGTGAAAGGTACTTTCGACAACGAGTGTGATTGGTTCACAAGCCGTTAGGTGAGTGTTGCCAACACACGAGTGTTGAAAGCCCTTCCTACTCAATCCGTTACAATAGTATTTGCATCGTAATTTTTTCTCTGCAATGATTAAGAATTCCTTTTTTTTTTCTATGAATATTGATTAAATACATTAGAAATTGATTAAAAATGGAGTGACATCGATTTATATATGATACAACTGTATAATTGTAAATTAGTGAAATTCAATGAATGTAAAGTCGTATTCAATCATACATGCTTATATACGACCATTCTTTCCCAGTCATGCATGAATGAGTATGGCTTTGCATGGATCATTCGTAATCAAGCATAAATTTACATGCATACATGCGTTTTCATAACCATTCTTTGCTCGTCAAGCGTAGACATGCATCATTGAGTATGACAGCATGAATCATGTGTGATCAAGCATAACTTTATATGAATCATGCATGCTTATGTACAATCATGTAAATCCATAGTCAGTCATGTGTGATCAGTATTTTTCCGCTAAACATAATCATGCATGATTGAGTATGGCTCTGGTAGATTAGATATAGTCATGGATGCTCATGTCAAGCCATACTAAGGAATGCAGGTTCATGCATGAATGTTCATTGCTCTTAATACATTATCAGGAATGGCTGTCCATGAATCATGTATGTCCGTGCACGATTTTCCATGAATCACTTATGACAATTCATTCCTCGTTATTAATGAATGAATATAATTTTGCATCATCAGACATGAATCATGTATGCTGACTTTTTTCCGGGCCATAATAGTAGTTTATCTATCGAGTGTTTATCTATCGCCTTCGGCTCGGGCACCAATCTTCACACTCGCGTCTTAGACTCGATTGTACTAGATAAATAAATTAGTTTTTGTGACAGATATTTGAAATTTACTACATTTAGTGCCTATAAATGGCAGGTTATAAATCCGCGTCTATTTATTTGGTAAGATTGTTTTGAGTATTTATTGAAAATTAGAGAAAAGTCGGTAAGTGGACAAATCAAAATAATGATAAATTTTGTCACAAGATGGCTCGTTAAGTTACTTCGATATTTTTTGGTCGTTTGATATCACACATGTAACCAAAAAATAATTTTTAATCCGATGATGACGTCACTATTAGAGCGATTAGGTATCTTTTTTACCAGCTGTATCTTATCTAATATTTTTAGCTGCCGGCTATAGGCGCTAAATGTCGTAGATTTCAAGTATCTGTCACAAAAAATATATGATGAATGCTAGAATCAGAACTAGTACTAAAAAAAGAATATTTTTTTCTTTCATCAATCGAAAATGAAAAAAGGAAAATGGCATCCGATTTAGCATGGATCACCCCATATACTTTATCAGAGTGCACTAAACGGTAAAATATTTAGTGTATCAACTGTCATACAAAATTAATTGAATTCGAAATTCGTATCAGTAGTATTATTTATCAATTATCGATATAATTGTCAGAACCAGCACTGAAACGAAACTCGTAACTGGTGATATTAATCTAGTATCGCTTTTTCCATGTAATAGCTGCATCACTTTGTGATTCTAGCAGAAAGTTTATTAGCCGTTAAACTCGCATAACTTTGTTATGTATTGTAACATGTAAAAAAATTCGACGCCGACTCGTGGTTATAAAATGTTTAAAAATAATTAAGCGTTGTCAAGTAAGAAAATTTTGGTGACATCTACAATCAAAATTTGGACTTTGAGCGCGTAATCGATCCAAAGTATGGATTGTGAAAGAGAATCGTTTTGAACGTTCAACACAACATCCTTGTTTTTGGAACATTTTCGATTTACGGTAAAAGAACAATTGAATCGCAATCAATAATTACGTGTTAAGAATAATTCGAGTTTTAATAAATAAGTTGAAGCTTCGAATTGAAATTGATCAACGTGTTTTGGTGATATCCGCGTAAGACCGTTTTTGAGTTGAACAAAAGTGCTTTATTGTGAGTTTTCTTATTACGGATGTTATTTAATCAATTACATATGCTAAATTAATGGTAATATGTCGAACAAGTAACCAAAATAAAATTGATTTTATAATATTTTATTTTATTCGGTACATTTCTGAGAAGTGTGGTTTCTCTGTGCCTTATTTGTTACGGCAGTCAAGCCTTGCCGAGTAATATATTCTGACTCACTTGTCAAGTATGCATTGAAACGGACTGTGGTATGTGTCTGTCGAAAATATAAAATAATATTTTATTTCCTCAACCGAACTTTGTTATAAAGTATGCACTGATAGTGTAAATTAGATCGAGTACAATTATTTTTCTAACTTCTCGCCAAGGAAATTGAAAATTTTCAAAAAAAAGGAAAGTTATTGGTTTCGGTCTGATTTCCGAAAATCGAATTTCCTATAGATCATGACTCAAGGAGCTCGAAAACAGCGAGAAGTTTTGGGGCTGGCCCGCAGGGTCAACCGATAGACCGATTTTTTTTGTTTATATTGAGTCTTAAGCCGAGTTCCAGCGAACTGTTTTATACACGTATTTCATAATTTGTGATATTAATTAACTTATGTTTTTTTTTTGTTCAACATACGATAATTTATTTTTTTTTTCTAATCTGAACAATCATTTTATCGTAATCTTTAGTGTCTGAGCTTTCCCCGATCCACCACCCTGAGCTATGTTTTACGAAATCTGTTTATTGGTGTGGTGGTGAGATTATTAAACCACCTGGCACCCAACAATAATTATTGAACAAGACTGCTAATTGTAAGTGTACTTGGACATCACTCCGGTAGATCCCCGGTAGTGAAAAACCCGTTACAATATATGGGTTTTATTATATTTTCTTGTATTGGGTCATTTACTGAGTAAAGTGATCCTTGCGGTTTTAGCCACATCGGAAAAAATTAGAAAAAAGTTCGTAGAAAATTAGTATATCGATGGTGATTCGTTGGTAGTTTCACCGTGAAAATGCGATGCATGGCTGTGATACTAAATTTACACCGTGTTTCGATGGCGTTCACCCAGTGTTCTCATGGTGTTTTCGTGGAGATTTTCCAGGCATTTTTATGACCAGAAAAATGGTTTTATAAAATTTTATAAACAGTAAATAAAAAACAGCAATATATTAAGATGTATTTTACAGACAATAATTTCATTTTTAATTAATTGGAAATTATTTGGGAAGATTTAGAAATATTACTCTATTATTTAGGACTAATTAATTGATAAGTAATTATCATTTGGGATTTTAAGACTAAAACAATTCATAACTTTTTTCCTAAATAGTTGACTATTAGCTAACAAAAAAATCGGTCTGTCGGTTGACCCTGCGGGCCAGCCCCAAAACTTCCCGCTGTTTTCGAGCTCAAGGAAATCGAAAATATTAATGTGACTATATCTTCGAGCTCTTCGAGCTCGAAAATCTAATTGCATGCGATTGTTTTTTTATGAGTTTTTCAAACTCTAACAAGTTATGCTTTATGCTAAAGTTTAAAAGTTTGAGAATCGAAAATCATTAATGAACAAGCGGTTTTTAAATTTTAATTCCCGATTATGCTAAATAAAATAAATATGTTGATGCAGAAATCAATGTCAGTGATCAAAATCAAGATTTGAATGAGTTTTGGCTTAGGTCAGAGCAATAATATATAAAATATCCGAGAAATTTATTAAAACCTGTGTTTTTTCAATTGTTTCGTTGATAATATGGTTTTAACTGAAGAACAAGTTTGACGGCATTATACGATGATCAAAAGAGACCATTAAGAAGAAAAGTTTGTAAGATTTTAGACACATTTTAGTACAGTACATTTTGATTTATCTGGAAAAAATAACATAGAATGTTATTTTTTTAACTTTTCAACACTGATATCTTTTGAACTAATTAACCAATTTTGACGTTTGAGGTGGCAATAGGCGCGTTTCATTGAATTCTAGAGGTGATTAAAATTTAAAAGCAATCGATGCAACCGTCTTGAAGATATTTGAAAAAAACCGTTTTTTACCATTTCTTTCTCCAACGATATCTCCCGAACAAATTAACCGATTGAGATGTTTAAGGCGGCATTCGACGCGTTTTATTGAGTTCTAGAGCTGATTAGATTTTGAAGTCGATCGTTCAACTCGTTTCTGAGAAATCAATAAAAAACTAATAAAAAAAAATTTTTTAACTTCCCGCTTAGAAAATCGATGATTTTCAAAAATTTCGGGAAGTTATTGTTTTCACCCCGATTTTCAAAAATCGAGTTTTCATCAGATGTTGACGTTTTGAGGTCCTAGGAAGCTATTCTGACTATTTTTAGAATGATGTCCGAGTGTCTGTATGTATGTGTGTGTGTGTGTGTGTGTGTGTGTGTGTATGTATGTATGTAAACTCTTTATAACTTTTTAACTAATAAACCGATTTGGATGGTTAAGGCGGCAATCGAAAGAGTTTTTTGGCCATCAACTTTTCTGAAAATTTCAGATTATTTGACCAAGTAGACTCGAAGATATTGGCCAATTACGAAAAAAAAAAATTTTTTTTTTTTAGTTTTTTATTGATTTCTCGAAAACGACTTATACGATCAACTTCAAAATCTAATCAGCTCTAGAACTCAATAAAACGCGTCGATTGCCACCTCAAACATCTAAATCGAATAATTCGTTCGAGAGTTATCGTTGGAGAAAGAAACGGTAAAAAACAGTTTTTTGCGAATATCTTTGAAACGACTCAACCAAACAATCCAAAAATCTAATCAGCTTTAGAATTTATTAAAACTCGTCGATTGCCACCTTAAACATCAAAATCGGATAATTCGTTTGAGAGTTATCGCGGGAGAAAGAAATGCTAAAAACTGTTTTTTTTTTAAAAATAATGGCATGCAAAAGTATTTTCGAGCTCGAAGAGCTCGAAAATGTATCTACAACGATGTTTTTGAGCTCCTTGAGCTCGAAAACAGCGGGAAGTTTTGGGGCTGGCCCGCAGGGTCAACCGATGCCCAGATTTTTTTTTTTCGTAATTCGCCAATATTTTCGAGTCTACTTGATCAAACGATCTGAAATTTTCAGGAAAGTTGACGGCCAACAAGCTCTTTCAATCGCCGCCTTAAACATCCAAATCGATTCATTAGTTAAAAAGTTATAGACCATTCACACACATACACACACACACACACACACACACACACACACACACACACACACACACACACACACACACACACACACACACACACACACACACACACACACATACATACATACAGACACTCGGACATCATTCTGAAAATAGTCGGAATAGCTTCCTAGGACCTCAAAACGTCGACATTTGATGAAAACTCGATTTTCGAAAATCGGGGTGAAAACAATAACTTCCCGAAATTTTTGAAAATCATCGATTTTCCAAGCGGGAAGTTAAAAATTTGTGTTAATTTTATTTTCTAACATGCTTACTAAACGCTCAAAAAATATTAAATAATTACCCATTAATTAATTAGTCGTTAATAATAAAATTATATTTCTAACCTTCTCAAATGATTCCCAATTCATTAAAAATAAATTTATTGTCTGTAGAATATACATCCGTAAGTCGATAGTAGGGGTTTTACGTGGTAGAGTTTATTCATAAATGCAACTTGGTAGTTTTTTTGTCTAGTAGTGATTATATCGTGGTAGATTTTTTTATTGGTAGAGATTTTAAGATGGTAGATATTGCATTGAAGCAGGAATTTTCTAGGTAGGCATGTTGCGGCTGACTTCAATTAGGTAGAGTTTTATTTTTGGTAGGGTCGCTTATGACTGAGTCGTATACCTGCCGATCCTTTTTTGGTCGAAAACAAAACGTGCACTTTAAATTTGCAGTAAATGACAAGAAAATTTAATTATAAACTATGAACACAACTTTAATCGTAAATAACTTTTAAAAAAATGATTTTATCGAAAAAAATCATAGAGACATTTTTTGTATAGCGGAAAATTTCCTATCAAAATTATTCTTGATCCTAGTAGTATATTTATTTGCTTCAGAGATAAAAAATTGAAAGAAAAAAGTTAAAAAATCTTATGTTATTTGAATGGGAAATGTAACATGATTACGGCAAGGTTTAATTTGAACATTAAGAGCTTGTTTAAGTTGGATAATTTTTTTAGGGGCAAAAACTGAAGGTTCAAGGGGCGGCAGTAAAAAAAAATCACGGACACCCTAGTGAGCACGCAGTATGAATTATATTAATTTGGATACAAATAAACTTAAGAAATTAAAAGACATAAAAGAACTGATTAAGTTGATTATTTATAGCATAATCAATCATAATATTATTCATGGTTTTAAATATTCAGAAAAATTCCGTATGCGTTTTAAGATTTATGAATGCCCTTAAATAAAACTTTGTGAAATTTTATTAAATTCTGTGAGATTTCGTAAGTCTAACGTAAGGAAATATTTTTTTCTCGTGTAAAGTAATATAATTATGTCGTATTTCAAGTAGTCTAGAAAAATTATGGTGAAAATAACGTCAAAGCATCGTCTGAACACTGAAAAATATTAGAGAATCACGGTAGAAACCCCGTAAAAATACTGAAAAAATGCAAAGAAAATACAATGATTATGCTTTAAAAACACCGTGAAACTGCCATAAAAATTCCGTAAAAGTAGTGTGAGTTAAGTGTCGTAAGTGCACAAAAAAAAAACTGTATTCTTCATCAAACCAACACCAAACCACTGCCGATACATAGTGGGAATTGTGTAGACATGCTTACATCACAGAAACATCATGCTCCTGCCATGGTGCTAAAACCGCGAGGAAAATAAATATAAAATCTCTAAACTTGAAAAAAAATTTTTACTGACTAGAGCAAATGAAACCGCTCATCTACATATTAATGAAAAATATTTTCAAAAGTTAACGTTATACATAAAGTATGTTTTATCCGTGTACAGGGCTTTTTACCTGTCTCTTGTTTAAGCGATACTGAAGTAAACTGAAAATGATTGTAGCAGTAACTTTATTGTTTACTTTGTTTCCATGGTCACAGTCCATCGATTGGTTCATGCGCATCACTATCGTAGCTTACCCGGGGCTATTGACTTTTATATGTATTATTTGTGACGAGTTATTTTTTTAAAAATAAATTTGAAAATAAAAAATCCTGATGCTGGATACTTAAACAATTTATGATTGCAGTAATTTGTGGGAAGTGCTTTAGTAATGAAATTTCGGGTTTAAGCAGAATGAGGAAACAAATGTTTTGATTTTAAGTGGAGCAACGACTTTCTAAAAATTTGGGAAGTTATTGTTTTCACCCTGAATTTTGAAAATCAAAACTTCATCAAATGTTGATGGATTTAGGTCCTAGGAAGCTACTCTCTAAACTTGAAATAGTTATATTTTCACTGTTTTACCCAGTGGTCAACTAATTCACTGGAAAAAAGTGAATTTTATGTATAAATAGTGAAAATTTTACTTTTTACACAGTGGATTCAAAACATTACTTTTTAAAATCACTGGGTAAATGAGGGTATATGCACTAATTCCAAGTGGTCGACTTTTAGCTATGGCAAATAGTGAATATACACTGCGAATTAGTGATAATTCACTATTTCAGGTTTAGAGAGTATTCTGCTGATTTTTAAAATGATTTCCACGTGTGTGTGTGCGCGTGTATGTGTGTGTATATATATATATAGGTTGCGTAACAACACATCCGCGGACAAAATATCCGCGATATAATATCCGCGACAAAATATCCGCAGACAAAATAACTACACGACAAAATAACCACACGACAAAATATCCGTGGAAATAATATCTACAGACAGAATATCCTTAAAATGGACATATTAAAGATATGAATTCATCAGATCAAAATTTTCATAGTTAAAATAACAGCAGAAAAAAGTTATTAAAATAATATTTTATTAACATTTATCTTTAATTCATCAAATACTTTATGCGAAAATACATATGATTCATGCATACATAAATAGGTGTGAATTATTGCGCTCTTTTTTCACGAATTTTGTGTGTGTGCAATTACAAAAATATACCCACTCATAAAATGATGTAAACGCCTGCGCCCTTTTTTCACGAATTTTTTGTACGTGCAATAAAATATCTACGGACAGAATATCCTGAGAACTGACGTAACAAAGAGATGAATTCATCACATTGAACTTAAAATAACAGTAAAAGAAAGTTATTAAAATCATATTTTTGAAACATTTATCATTTAATTCATCGAATACTTAATGCGAAATTACATATGATTATAATAATATGTCATAATAAATGATTGAATTTTTTTAGGGATATTTTGTCTACAGGTTTTTTGTCCGCGGATATTTTGTAGTGTGGTTATTTTGTCGTGTGGTTATTTTGTCTGCGGATATTTTGTCGCGGATATTTTGTCCACGGATATTTAAGCGTGTCACCATATATATATATATATATATATATATGTGTGTGTATAAACTTGCTACAACTTTTTAACCAATTAATCCATCGGAATGGTTCTTGCGGCAATCGAAAGAGCTTGTCGGCCGTCAACGTTCTTTAAAATTTTAAATCACTCGATCACATAGACTATGAAATAATTAAGAAATTAAAAAAAAAAATTTTTTATATAGTTTTTGGAATTTCTCGAAAACAACTTGATTAAGGAGGTTCGATACCGATTTTCAAAATAATACCGAAACTCTGAAATTTTTTTTATCGAAAGAGTTATAAAAAAAGGATCACTGTTAAAATTTCAAATCGATCCACTACATCGTTTTCGAGAAATAAATTATCAAAATTCGTTCTTATACATGGGCGTAAACGGGAATCATTTTTCAAAGTGCTATAGTGTTTGCTACAGTAATATCATTGCTATAAATTATTCAGTATCGAATAATTAAACATTTCTGAGCACATTAATATTTTTTTCATTTTAATCATGGGCTTATTAAATTATTAATGAAATAAGAGGCGAATTTAATTAATTGTAATTTACTTTGATACCGTATTTTGTAATCAACCGACGAGCTGCTAGCTAATGCTCTGCTTTTATATAGCTGATAGTCGGCTGGCTTTAGCTGATGGTCTGCAACTCATTCTTAATTTTGTTGGTCTCGTCTCGTTTCAATTTAATTATACTTGGTATTTATAATCTGTCAATGATCAGTACGCATTAGAATATATAATGCATTAGTTAATTAAGATATCGGCCTATGGGCCTGATGATCAAAATTTAATATGATAATTGAATCGCCTCGTTCCACGTGAAGCGGAAACGGACTGAGATATTTACCTTGTTTTGATATGCGTTCTGTCACTTTAGTCGTCTGACTAACTCACTCGATTTTTGGTTACGCACACGCTGATATTTTCTTCGATTCAGGTCTCTTTGATTCATCCCCGGAAAACTCATCCCTTGTAACGGGGTAAATTTGAATTTACCGCGTACAAATTAAGTCAAAATAAGATCTTGTATACGCACCGTCAGTCACGTGACATGACCACCCAGGGTTATTCCGGATAGGTTGCGACTAGTCGTCCGGAAGTGAAAATTCCAAATGCTCGACCGTCAGTCCTCCAATTAGAATTAAGTAGGGGTGTCGGAAGTCCGAAGACGCCCGAAGCCATGCGGGGGGCGAGTAATTATAAACGGAAGACGGAACGAGAAACGACAGTTGTGACCGGATCGACCGAACCAGACGGACCTAAAGTAGAAGCCAACAACATAGACGCCATTATCAGACGCTGTTAATTATATCAGGTAAATTTATTTAATTATGACTTGGTGAATTACTGTGGAACCAAGCGATAAAAGAAAATCCGATTGTTACAAGATACCAGGCATGTAGCCAGTACCTTTTATTATAAAGAATTGATTGCGTTTGAATAGTAGGTTGAAGGAGAGTTCGAGTTTTTTGGCGAAGACGAGAATTCGATCCGAGAGAGTTAACACGAGGAGGAGGTTACCCCGAAATACACGGTCGAAAACCTAATACACGAACAAGAGAGAACAAGACATGGACGGAGACAACTAATACAGAACGAGCGACGGGAAAGAAATCAACGTAAATCGTAATAGGTATTCTGTAGAATATTCCAGGCAGGGAGCCGGAATTGTTGTTAATTAAAATACATAATTTAACGTCGTGTTCACGAAGTATTGTCGTGTCAAATTAACGTGTAATATAATAATTGAAAAGCCGGACTCAACAATAATTAGCTTTGATATTTCCAGGCAGGTTGTTAAGTCACTCGTCGTAAAATTCTTCTGGAATTTTCCAGGCAGGTCGTGTAAAGCATTCACCGGAAGATCAATTGCGTTCTAGTCATTAATATTATAATAAAATTAAATATAAGTAAATTAAATTGATAAATCATATAATTGGTGTTCAAGTTTTGAGTATTTTGATATCGAGGTCGTGATAAATTGTTAAGCGGTCACATAAAATAAACCATAAAACCGGCTTAACAAAACTGTTCATAAAGGAAAGGCTAACGTTTATAAGAAATGAGTTGTTGAAATTATTAAGTGATTTTGAAATGGTAAATAATTATGTGGAAATTAATTTTAAAAAATGTTGGAAAATCCAAAAGTGCACCCCTCAATCGCTCATTTTATTTTTAATCATTACTTTTATTATATAATATTAATGTACTTTCTTTATTATGGATTTTTATTCAACTTACAAATTGTCAATTTGATTTTTTTATTTCTTATTTTCAGTTTAATATTTTTTTACTAACATTTTTTTTTAAATATCCCGCCTTTTGTCTTAGATGTCACTCTTTTTTTCAAACATATTGGTACGCTAGTGCTGCCACCACTAGTTGATAGAGAGAAACAATGAAAAAAATAATAAAAACAGTAAAAATAGCAGCTAAATTTTTCACGAATAATCAGTTTTACGTCTTTAATTAATTACAATTAAACCAAAAGGATTCAGATAGTGATTTTCATAAGGGTTCTTGAGATAAAAAATACAAAGACAATAAAAAAAAGTTAGGCCGATTAATGGTGTTTATCGGGAGTTATCGTGCTTCCGAAGATTCATACGTAACAACTGACAGCACTGATTTCTTGCTTTAAATTAATTTTTTTAAATCAATCAAATAATAAATCAACTCAACACCGGTCCCAAATTATTTCGTATTAAATTATCTTTGTACTTTATACGATTTAACTCATTTTAGTGTAATAAAAAAAAAATAGCGCTGATTTAACATGAGTTAATTAGTCGAAAAAATAATTTCGACAGTAAGGCACACACCGCATTCGCGCTTAAGGTGTGCAATAAAGAAATAGGTTTAATGGAATATTATATTGGTAAAAGTGTTAGTCAGTGAAAAGCGTAATTATGGAAATTGTGATAATTAAATAAGTTGTAAATAATTGTCATAAATTAGTATTAGTGTTAAAATCACGTATAGCGTCAAGGTGAATACGTGGAGAGATAAGTTAAGAAAGTCGAGTGTGTGTATGATCGTCCAGGGGACTCAGAGTGAAAGAATGTGTGATATAGCCAAAGGTAGTCGGCATTAGGTAATAAGGTTTTTAAGATATAAAGGTTTACAAAAGTTGAATAAAGTTATAAGGTCTACAAGGGTTATAAAGGTTTATAAAGTTTATAAAATAAAAAGTCATAAGGTTATAAAGTCAAAAGGTTATTATATAAATAACACTGAAATTGTAAAAGTGACATCAATAAATTAATTATAAATTATCCTTCCTCATCCTTCTCTTACAAATTAATTTTACACCGACCCTGATGATCTAAGATCCGGCTCTGGGAGGCCGTTATTAATTCCAGTGGCACCCTTGATAAAGAACGACCAGAGTAGCAGCATAGCCCTGTTATACTCTACTAATTCATTAGCCAAGAAGAGGGCAGGTGTTCGGGTCTCACTGATTAGCGACACCCAGTGACACGTCGAATCACTTAAATTAATAGACCGGGTATTAGTTAGGATCCGTTATCAACCGTGGACAAATTCAAATTTAAACATTAATATTTAATCATGGGAATATATTTTACCCTGTTACACAAAAAAATTTCAAAAAAGTGTTATTTCTAATGAATTCAAACTCGCTGAACCGGTTGATTCCAAATATTTTATTAGCGTTAAAAACTGGAAAACTGCGTCAAATACCTCCTCAAACTTCAAAATCGGTTGATTTTAGTTTATAAGATATTGACGGTATAAATTTCAAAGAGTGTATTCAGATTAGAAGAATACTGGAAAAAAAATTATACCGAAATTTATTACTTTTAGAACATTCAAGAGTATTTATGGAATACACAAATCATTTTTTTTAATACCTGAAACGTACTTTATGTTTCAGGATTATCAAAAAAATTATTCATGGAAAGAAAAATAGTAAACATTGTCGTCACAATGTACCCTAGTAACTATCTTATTCAAGATCTTGAAATCACAGTTTATATAGATTAGGGTGGGTCAAAAAAATCAAGTATTTTTTTTTTTTTTGATCTGACACACGAAAACTAGTTGGTAGGTGCCTCTAAAAAATACTTACCAAGTATGAGCTCTTAATATTAACGGGAAGACGACCCTCATCATAGTTTTCCATTTTCAATTTAGTTTTATATAAAAATGGTCATATCTTATCACCAGTAGATTGTTCAACCAGTTGCATCGTCAATCTTTATAGGAAATTGAACGCTCTACAAAAATAGTCTCTTATACTTTTTTCATTTATCTAACCATTTAAAAGATATTCAAGTTTAAAGATTAGAGTATTTTAAGAAAAAATAACTTTTTGGTTTAAATTTTGTAACTTTGTAACTAAAAAAATAATTATTGTCAAATGAGTTTCAATTATTTTTATAGGAAATTGAACGCTCTACAAAAAAGGTCTCTTGTAGTTAATCGATTACTCTAACCATTTAGAAGTTATTCGCATTGGTATCCCACTGCGTACTGATTTTAATAATTTTTGATAAATATTTTCAATTTATCCATTCAATTTATGAATTTCGACAATATTCATAAAAATTTGAGTTTATTTTAATAGAATGAGAGTTTGCAAGTTATGTTTTATCTTTTGTTTGAGAATATATTTATTTCGAATCAATTTTTTAACAATATTTCCTATTTATAACTTCTATCACAATTTAGGATCGTAATTTAATATTTTCCGACAGATTAATTTAAAATGTCATTCAAATTTCTTTTTTCTACAAATATTACAATTGAATATTTTTTGTTTGGGGAATTTGAGGATTTAATTTCAAATTTTAGTAGTTCTGTTACTCATTACTTGTCATAATAGCACCATCTGTGGTTTTATGTCAATTCTATGTTTCTTTCTATATTTCTACATTGCGTATATAGTTTTTGGAGCTCTGAGTTGTGTCTTCTGGTATATAAATAAAACCAATTAATTAACAACTGACTTTTAGTATATTTACGATTATTGTGATGCGTCTTCTAATTATCTAATATGAATAAAGAAATCCCTTTAGTTGGCACACCGATGTCAAAACTTCTTGAATTAAAATTACCAACAGTAAAAGAGGTTATGTGCGTATTTTTTCATCAAGTTAATATTCTTAAATATTCTGTGAAACATAGTGCTAGAAATGTAGCAGATCAGGTTATAGAGCTATGAAAAAAAATGATATTCCGACTTCTGGTGATCCTAATCCTAATTTTAGGTCCAATTTTATTTTTAATTGCTATCAATGGTTTAGTCAAGCGGCTGAAATATTGTAAGCATGGTCTCTTTGCAGACGACAAATGGATCTATCTTCACTTCAAACTATTCAATTTAGAGGGTGCTGCTGCCAGACTTATGGTTGATGCTCAAGCCGTGGCAGATTGGGCCAAAGAGAACAACCTGGAGATAAATTATCAGAAAACCAAGGTAATGATATTGGGCAGCAACCGTAAGCTCAAGTACCTTGAAGGCTGTGAATTACCGAAATTTATATTGACGGTAATATTATTGCTTATGTTAATACAACAAAACACTTGGGAGTACAGTTAGCGAATAATCTTTCATGGGATCCCCATGTTGCTCAGGTGTCTCGAAAAGTCTATGCATCACTAAATAGTCTGAAGTACAGGAGAAATATTCTTTCTACGCAATATCGCAAACTACTGGTCATGGCTACCATCCTACCTATCATCGATTACTGCTCTGTAGTTTGTTTGGATATGCCTATTAAACTAGATGTTAAATTGCAGCGTTTAGTTAACAGTTCCATTCGATTTATTTTTAATTTAAAGCGGGATCAGCACATAACACCTTATCGTCGCAAGCTCAACTGGTTGCTTGTTAAATCACGTAGATGTTATTCCTTGGCTTGCTTGCTCTTTAAATTATTTGAGACTGGTCAACCAAAATTTCTGCGTGATCTCTTCCATGAAGTTGATGCTGATGTAAGACAATCTAGTAGACTGCTAGCGAAAAATAATAATGTCACTTTTAAAATGCCAAACTTTGCTACCACTGTATTTGAGCATTCATTCGTCGTAACTGCTATTCGAACTTGGCAGGAACTACCAGCTGACGTCATAAACTCACAATCCATCGAAATTTTCAAAAATAAAGCCTTTACCTACTTTGTAAATCTTGAGACAAATAGTTTAATAGTCTCTGCTTAGTATTATATCGATTTATAAATTTAGTCTAATAATTTATAATTATAACTTATAATCTCGTTGTAAATTAAAATCATTATTTATTCCTACTTTCTATCTCAAAATAATCTTTAGCCAATATTACTTATGTTGATTTTATTGATATAAATTTTATGTATTGTTACGTTCCCGTAATTTTTTATTGATTAAATTAAATTAATTATTTTTAATCAAATAATTTTATACAATGTAACGGAAATCGGTTACGATAAGAGAGTCGCCGTGGCTCGCGGGTAGTCAAAACAGATGACGATGCATGAGACCCGGACCACGACGATTCTCTCACAGGGAACCTGAGATGCAGCGTCAACATTTTGTCAACTCTGTTGGCTCTATTATATTTTTTATAACGACTTCATAGTCGGTCCTACGAGAGAGCTCATGGAGCTCGAACCTCTGTTCTCTATAGAGTTAATAAAATCCATAATTATTTCTAAATTAATTTAACCTTATTGTGGGGTGCCAATTGGCACCCCAATATTTTCACCTACACTATGACCTATCCATAGCCCTATTACTACCCAGGGGCGAGTGCTTATCAGCTGTTCCACCCTATCCTATAACCCTGAGCGCTCAACAGCAGTTCGGGTTTCCTTCAAATTTCCTACCGATTTTCTATCCATTCACCTGCCACTATAAATATAATAATTATATGGAGTTGGAACCGGCGCGAACATATTTTAAAATCACGAAAAATAATAGAAATTAATAATTAATCGAATAATCGACGACCACGGTCCACCAGGGGTCTATAGACACTCTAACGAGGCCAAACCTGGATTAAATTAAATAATTAAAAATTATTTTTTATTTTTAATTAATTTGGGGTAATTCACAAAACGTAACAGTATCTTTGCCATTCGGCTGTCAGCTTTGGCATATATATTTAATAAATAAAAAAAAAAAAAAAAAAAATAATGTAGTGAAAAGAATTCTACGATGTTATAACAAATGGACAAGAATACAAAAAAACCGCAAGCGTAAAAAATCGCCAGCACAAAAAAAGAAAGAATCAACATTTAAGAATAAGCTCAAATTGTTATTCGATATTGTTGATCAAAAATCTTTGAAAGCGCTCGATGACCAAATCAAAGACTTATATATTGAATCAAAAAAGCGGCATCCGGAAAGAATTTATTCATCATGCCGTACATGCTCCGAACATAAATGAAAATTTGATGGAAGTAGAAGAAAGCAGTAAGTATCTATGCCAAATTTATTATAAAGTAAATGATTCGTAATTATAATTGCTAACTATTCTAAATTTATTTCTGTTGGTATTTTTTGATGAAATTCGTTTTATATATTACACAATTCATGATGCAACACGTTAAAGTAATCTGTACAATAATAAAATTTTTATGAGCAAAAAAAAGCACGGAAAATATTTTCTATTACAAATTGAGTGAGCCTAATGATTGACGCACTTCTGAATTCTCCAAATCTTTAATTTTTTCGTTTGCTGTTATTAAAAAAAAAAAATAAAAACTGTTTTCTTCTAGATCCAAGTCAAGCTTTGTCATCCTGCCCTACGATTATTGCCAGTGGAAAGTCGGAATCATTATTAGTGCAATCATTAAGCCAAGCTACAAATTTTGGTTCCGATTTATCTTATGAACCTCCAATGCCGAATAAACAACCAAAAATTAATGTTTTAACTCCAGAGGTCATTTCTGCACTAGACAGAACTAGTGTCAGTAGTAGAAATGCGATGTTTATCATAACTGCTGTTCTGTCAAGTGTTGGCATCAGTGTAGACGATACAACTCTGAGTTATAGAACAATTCAAAAGACTGAAAAATGATTTTAAACCACATGATAAATACGTCGAACACTGGGATGGCAAATTACTGCAGGATCTTGTTGGATCAACAACCGTGGATCGGCTTTCAGTTCTCCTCACGGCATTTGGCGTTGAACAGTTACTAGGAGTCCCAAAAATAAACTATGGATCAACAGAGAATCAAACATCAGTCATTTTGAGGACATTGGATGAATGGGGTCTTAGTCGCTACGTAAAGGCGATGTGTTTCGACACAACTGCTGTGAACACAGGTAATTAATCAGTTATGTTTGATCATCAGCAAGATGTTATTGAAATTTTATCTTGATTGAATTCTTCTTACCAAACTATGTTTTCGAATTCAGCAACAAATTGCGTAGACTTATTCATTAACTTTTTTTTTTAGATAAGAAATAGAGTTTTTAAATTTCTTTTTATCACATTCTTACTATTACTTTACAGGAATTCATCGTGGAACATGCGTAGAAATTGAAAAAGCTCTAGGAAGAGAACTAATTTACTTGCCGTGTCGCCATCATATTTATGAGCTCATTTTGAGGTCCATTTGAAGTCTATTGGCCAGCATCATCAGGACCAAACATACCAATATTCGGACGGTTTAAAAAAATGTGGGACGAAATTGATAAGACCTATTATAAAGCTGGTATTGAAGATACAATAGTCGCTAATATTGTTTTGGATAAAAAAAATGAAATATTTTCTTTCATCACACAATACTTGCAAGTATGGTTAAGAAATAGTTATAAATAATGATCATAAAATTGAATTGGTAATTCTTCATATGAATTTAACTTTTTTGTTTGCTAGTCGAAACAACCACGAGATGATTATAAGGGGTTTTTAGAATTGTCATCAATTTTTCTTGGAGTGGTCCGTCGAAGTTTCTTTTAAATACCCTGGTGCAATCCATCATGCAAGATGGATGGCGAAGGCCATTTATAGCCTAAAAATATTTATTTTTAGAGATGAGTTTGGTCTCACTGCCAGAGAATTAAATAGTCTACGGCAGATTTGCATTTTTACAGTTATGGTATATTTGAAGGCTTGGTTTTCATCAACTTCTGCGATTGCAGCTGCTAATCACGATTTAGAATTTTTAAAACAACTGATTGAATACCAAAAGATTGATGCTTCAATTTCATCAGCAACTGTTGACAAAATGACTTCGCATTTGTGGTATTTAAATGATGAACTCGCTATTTTATCACTGTTTGATGATACTGTTACACTCGATATGAAAAAAAAAAAAATAGTCGAAGCTGTAAAAACTCGAGATAGTATAAATTCTAAGGTTAAAAAATTTGAAATCGATCGAAAGAACATAAATTCATTCATTCTAAAGAATTTGAGTGACTTTGTTTCTCAGAAATCATTGAATTTGTTCAAAATATTCGACCTACCATATGATTTTCTTGATGTTGACATTGAATTGTGGACTTCGGATGATAGTTATAAAAAAAATCGGTCTGTCGGTTGACCCTGTGGGCCAGCCCCAAAACTTCCCGCCCATTTCGAGCTCCTTGAGCTCGACAAATTGTTGTGGATACATTTTCGAGCTCTTCGAGCTCGAAAATATTTTTGTATGCGTTTATTTTCGAAAAATAACGTTTTTTATCATTTTTTCTACAACGATATCTCTCGAACAAATAAACCGAATGAGACGTTTAAGGTGGCAATCGACGCGTTTTAATGAGTTCTACAACTGATCAAATTTTGAAATTGATTTATCGAGTCGTTTTTGAGAAATTCCCAAAATACTAAAAAAATTTTTTTTTTTTAATTCTTTCGTTAACGGTTTCTCTTGAACGAATGAACCGATTTTGATGGTTGAGGTGGCATTCGACGCGGCTTACAAAGTTTTAGAGCTGATTAGATTTTGGAATCAATCCATCGAGCGAATTAAAAGTAATTCAAAAAAAACATTTTTGAAAAAAATTTATTTTTGAAATATCTCCGAACGTACCCGACCGATTGAGCTCAAATTTTCAGTGTTTATAGTAAATAACAAGCCGCGTCTACTGGCACCTTAAAGTTCAAAATCGGTTCATCCGTTTAAAAGTTACAGAATATTTACATACGTACGTACATACGTACACTCGGACATCATCGTGAAATTAGTCAGAATAGCTTCCTAGAACCTCAGAACTTCGACATCTGTTGGAAATTCGATTTTCACAAATCGGGCTGCAACCAATAACTTCCCGAATTTTTGAAAATTTACAATTTTCTTAGCGGGAAGTTAAAAATGAAGAATATTTTAAGCAATTAAGAGTTGTAAATGACGCAGCAGAGCGTGGGTTAGCGTTGGTGTCTGAATACAACCAATGCTTGACAAAAAACGAAGAGCAGTTTCAATTACTGCAAGTTATCAAGAAACATCGAGCGAAATTTCCGAATTGTAATAAAAGTCAATTTTTATAACTTAAACTAAAAGACAAAATATATTTTTGTATCAATACTGTATTAATTTATGAAACTTCATACTGTAAAATAGAATTTCTCTTTCTGCTGATATATTTAATGATATTTCTTAAATAAAAACCTTCTTTTTCTAAAATAGATCATAAATTGTCTCAAAATTCATAAATTAAATGGATAAATTGAAAATATTTATCAAAAAATTATTAAAATCAGTAAGCATTGGGATTCCAATGCGAATATCTTCTAAATAGTTAGAGTAATCGATTAACTATAAGAGACCTTTTTTGTAGAGCGTTCAATTTCCTATAAAAATAATTGAAACTCATTTGACAATAATTATTTTTTTAGTTACAAAGTTACAAAATTTAAACCAAAAAGTTATTTTTTCTTAAAATACTCTAATCTTTAAACTTGAATATCTTTTAAATGGTTAGATAAATGAAAAAAGTATAAGAGACTATTTTTGTAGAGCGTTCAATTTCCTATAAAGATTGACGATGCAACTGGTTGAACAATCTACTGGTGATAAGATATGACCATTTTTATATAAAACTAAATTGAAAATGGAAAACTATGATGAGGGTCGTCTTCCCGTTAATATTAAGAGCTCATACTTGGTAAGTATTTTTTAGAGGCACCTACCAACTAGTTTTCGTGTGTCAGATCAAAAAAAAAAAAATACTTGATTTTTTTGACCCACCCTAATATAGATATAATATTTTGCTGTAGTCTCCTTGACATGCTCAAGATTTGCTCCAGGATTGATTAATATTGCCACTAGGGTAATATAGGATACACTATATTACTATCGAAAGAGGCACTTGTCACTTTGTCAGATGACAGAGGAGTTTCCATGCCAGAGTCGATTTTCAGTATGTAATATAACAGTTCTGAAATATATTCGTTACTACGGACACCACAAGAGACTAGGCGCGAGCTGGTAGCGAGCATCGAACCACTTCCGTCACTGCTTCTCAGCACCGCTGAACTTTCCCTTTCACCATATATATATTTTCTCTATAGAAATTGTTTTACTTTTATATTTTGTATTTGTATTTTTTATATATTCTAAGATACACGTATCCAAAAAATTAAAGGAACAAGAAAATTTTATAAACTTTTCAGCGATTTTTGGAAGTCTGTATTTTAGTGAAAAATGATCGTATCGAAAAAATAAAACAAGCAAATTGAAGCTCAAAATCTCTAGTTTAAAGATCTTTCAGCAAAATAATGTTTTTAGCCACGGTTTTTGCGGAATCATAAGAAATAGGTCGAAACAAAATTTTTTCTAAATTTTTTGGTTTTGTTTTTTAGGTCTACGGGGCCGGAAATTTTTTTTTTGAAAAAACCAATTTATGGATTGTTTAGAAAATTTATTCAGCTACAATTTGCTATTTTTTGTTTTTCTGTACGATAATTTCCTGCTGAGATATCAGCCCTCAAATGAAAAAGGATCCTTTTCTCTTTGACTATCGATATCTCAGCTACTAATAGTCGCACAGTAATTTAAAGAGCAGTTTGAGAAACTTGAAAAAATATCCTACAAGCCCCTTTTTCAAAAAAATCGAAAATACGACAAGGTAAAAACTTAATACGCCAGTATAGATGAATATGGTGCCTGGGGGGCAGGTGGTTAAGGCTGGGGAATAACACTGCTGCTTGGATTTTTGTTCAACGTTCAATGTCGCTCTGGGATATGAGGTTCGCGCAGGCGGTAAGATAATTATACAAATTTTTGGTGTCGGATGTATAATGATCATCAAAGATAATTAGCAGGTTAAGAGTGTCGCTGTTGTCCTTTGAGATGTGGAAATGTTGTGAGCGCGGGACAGTGAACAACGGACACTCCAGAAGAAAATGTACTATTGTTTCATGGTCCAAATTGTGGCAAAAGCGACACTACTCTGTGGGTCTCAATTTAATGGTGCATTGCTTCATAGACATATAGCAGCAATGTCTGTTGGCAGTTCTTAGTTGTACTTTTGTTATCAACATGTGAAACTCATTTCTCAGCAAATAATCAGGCGTCCCGTCATTGATTGTCCTAGGGATAGGAGCTTGACAAGAGCTGGAGTTGGCGTATCTATGGAGGGCCTGATGTTTCAGATGACAGCGGAATTTTTTTAAGGATTCTCGCTTTATTGCATCACCAATGGTGAGCAGATAAAGAGTAGAGCATGTGCTCTTCATTTATATTGCTGATCAATTTTTGCAGTTGGATGGCCCAGTTAAATCTTAGTGTATTGAAGTTCTCAGAGAGATCAAGCAGACGGATTAGGGTAATTTTGGGTAGACGGGTGTCCTCCATTTTCAGGACTTTGATTGTCCAGTTGTAAGATAGTTTTAGCACTTCCAAGGCGATACGGGGTAAGTTTAGTTCTAAACGGAGCACATAGTGCGGGGTGCAGCTTGGGAAATGCAGTATTCTCTTAAAAAAGGAACAGTGGGCTGCTTCGATTTTTTCATACGATTCCTCTTGAAGCCCCCAGATATGTGCAAGATATATTAGTGATGCTTTCACTATGCTGTTATAGAGTTTGACTTTACTGGACCAAGTTTCCGCCTTGAGTTGAGAAAGAATAGAATAGACTATGCCCATCGCCTGGATACTCTTTCTTGTCGCTTCAGCAGAGGCTTAGTTACCCTGAAGGTTACTTGTGAATGGTACTCCAAGGTAGGTGTAGGATTTTACGATTTCGATGCACTCATTTTTGAAGATGAAATTGCGGTCGACCTTCTTCAGTCTGCCCGAGGTTCTGCAGGCCATTATTTTGGTCTTGCTGGTGTTGACTGTTAAATCATTGAGTTCGCAGTAGTCCTCCAAAATTCTAAGTACCAGCCTAAGTTGGTTAGCTGAGAGTGCTACGATTACTATGTCGTCAGTGAACAGCAGTAATACAACTTGAGTGATGGTGTCTAAACAAAGGCCCTCAGCTCCTCGGGATCTAAAGAACTCTACTATATCTGCAAGGTAGAGGATGAAGAGCAGGGGACTAAGAACGTCTCCTTGAAGAACCCCTTCAGTCACTTTGATTGGTTTAGATAGAGTGGCACCAGAATGGATGTACATTGATTCTTTATGGTAGAAACCCTTCAGAATCCTGATAAATTTGCTACTCACTCTCATCTCAGCTAGCTTCATCCATAATTTGTCATGCGGAACGTTATCGAAGACTTTCTTGAAGTCTATAAAAAGCGTATAGGCAGTAGTACCAGGAAAACGAAGTTGCATTTGGAGTACTGCTTGCTGGATGAATACATTGTCCGCCGTACCCCTACCAACGCAGAATCCAGCTTGTTCTTCAGGAATCAGGTGTTGGGTTGTCGCCCACTGCCTGAGACGATCGTGCAATATCTGAGTAAAGATCTTGGTTACAGAATTAATTAACGCTATTCCTCTATAATTACCTGGGTCATGGTGATCTTCTTTTTCAAACAGCATGAACATGACTACTTTGGCCCAGTCATCAGGGATGGATTCGGACTCGAAAATTTTGTTAAAAAAAGCTAATGTGAAGAGATACCAGTTTTCGGGCATTTCCTTAAGAAAGTCGTTGCTGATGGAATCCATTCCTGGAGCTTTGCCTCGTTTACTTTTATTGATGCTGTTGAGCAACTCTTCTAGAGTGATTTCTTGATCTAGGGAATTATGAACGAGTTGAGGTAATACTATGGGATTGGTCGCTCTTCGTGAAAAGGAGTTGGAGAAGTAATTTTGCCAGGTGTTCAGAGGGATGTTGTTAGCTGGAGAAGAACGTCTTTTAAATAGTTTGACTAGCTTCCAGAAGTCTGTTGGGCTCCTGGCATGATTAAACCGGTTTGTTAATTAACTTAAGTCTTCCTGGTACTGTTTGACTTTCGTTTGGAGTAGTAAGTAGTACTCTTTCTTCTTCCCTAGGTAGATTGACCAAAGTATCGTGTTTTGACCTAAGTTTTTACAGAGGTGAAGGTACAGAGCGATCTCCAGTTTTTTATTCTTGCAATCAATATCGTACCATGGCTTGTGAATTGAAGGTGATGCTGTACCTGTTCTATTAATAATCATTTTTGCTGAGCGGGCTGCATTTACTATCGATTCCCTGAGAATACAGGAAAGATCGTTGATTGAGGCAGAGGCGAAATTTTGAGCTATTGAAGTAGACCTGCGGAGAGTTGCGCGGTAGGTGTCTGCAGATAGAGGATTCCAATTTAGTTTAGGTGACGAAGTGGTGCAAGCGGCCGGCGTAGAGTTTTTATCGTGCTTGTTGGAGTTTAGAATAACTGAGACAGGTAAGTGGTCCGAGTTGGTGATGATGTATTCTATTCTCATGTCCTTGAGATAGTTAATGCTAAGGACGTTAATCCAGATGAGGTCGACTGTGCTCTTGCCTAGAGCGTTCCTAAACGTGTAGCCCCCAGGATGATCACTAGGAGTACTACCATTGAGAAGGATAAATCCATTCGCTAACATGAACTCCAAGACTATTGAGCTCTGAGTGTTGTTCACACTGTCGCAGACCCTCCTGAATGGTAGAAGGTGGGGGCTTTCCAGCAAGTTTTCGTCTTCTGGGAGTGAGCCACAAATTTTGGTATTGAAATCGCCACCAATGAGAGCTACATCAAAGTCCTGAAATAGGATATCATTAAGAATAAATTGGAGGTTTTGCAGAGATAAGTTAAGGTCTTTCTGGTCAGGTTTGAAGTATAGTGATCCTATGATAAGATTGAGACCATTTGTGATGCATTTAAAGAATATCCAGTCCCTATTTATGCTTAAGATTGTACTTGCCTGTCCCTGGATGAGTGAAAGAAGGCCGCCGCTGCTCCGTCCACGCGTTTTGCTTCTAATAGCTGGTGAAACAATTTTTGTCCAGTTGTTAAAATGAACATTTACTGAAGTGCACCATGTTTCAGAAATACAAAGAATATTACCTGGGAAATTGGCAAAATCGTTGATATTATTTAGACCTCTAACATTCCAGAACGATAAAGTTGTGATATTGCAACTGTTGCTAGAAGTGTTACCGGAGCCGGCTGGGTTACAGAAACTGATTATCAGTAGCCATTGGGATGGTTGTTGACGCGTTATGGTTTGGGTTAGGCTGAGACTGCGCTACATCCTGAATGGTGACTGGAACAACCGCTTGTAGAACTGGGTCATACTTATAGCCCACACCGTTTACAAATATGCGCTGATGGCCAATTTTAACCTTTTTGCCCTCGATACGTAATTTTTTGGCTTCTGAACGTAGCTTGTTAGCTGCCAGACCTTCTGGCGGCGTGAGATCGTGGTCAATGAAGACAGCGACCTTTAGGTTTTTCTTCTTGGTTATAATTGCCGTTTCGACCGAGTTGTCTCGAAGCACAGCTTTGATTGATCTGGTGTTGTTTTTCCTATAGATCCAATTAGCCGAAAGAACTGCATGTTCTATCTTAAAGTACTCTCTGATAAAGTCAGAGAGTAACTCTGAGGCGCTGCGAGTATCTGGAACTAAACCTCTTACAATGACGTTGTTTTTTCTATTTAGTTTGTCAATGGGATTAATACTTGCCTTGATAAGTCTTGTTTCCAGTGCAGCTAGGTTACTGTGCACGATGTTTCCATCAGCTTCAGGAGTGGTTCCCAGTAAACACATTTACGTAAATGTGACGTCAGAGTGACGTAACGCTATGTCATGATTTACGTAAGATATAAGTCATGAATGAGTCAGGTGTGACTCATTATTTCCCACTTTTTTACATAAGATTATGACGTAAAACTAATGACGTATACATGACGTAAATCTGATGTCTGTCTGACATTCCATGACGTCAGTATGACATATGGGTGATGTCAAAATCATCAATCCGGAAAAAATATTTTTGAAAAAAAAAAAAAAAAAAAAAGAAAAAAATTAAATACCGAAATTTTGATTTGATTATTACCGCGCGAACGCATTATGAATTCAGAAACAAGATTTGATAGCAGTAAATTATGAAAAAATCCTGGGCGTCTGCTGGGTTCGAACACGGCTCCTCTTGGCTGGCAGTCCTGAACGCTGCCCACTGGTCACATCACGAGAGTTTAAGTCTTGTGCTTAATGTATTTAGAGTGAAATGCCGGTAAAGGCAGAGTTCATAAGTTTTCGTGATGGATTTTTACAAAATTTAAAAAAAGTCCATGAACATAAATGATAATTATATAAAATTTAATTAAGTTTCTCCAAATTTTTTAATTTTCTGTTGTGATGTGAAATTTAAAAAATCTTATATAAAATTTTGCGAAACATTAAATAATTCCACAAAATTGTATAAAATTTAATCGATTGAAAAATTGTAGTACTAAACTTTACAATCTTAATATCAAAAGAGTTCAAACTGTCGTTACATTTTCTTTGTCATCCTCAATAGTATTTTCGGTATATTTTTTAAAAAAAAAATAAAGTTAATTTTTTTATGCTCACGCTAATGCTTTAATCTAAAACGTCTGAAATATATTATCGAGTTTATCGATTACTTTGTCCCCAAGAATATTCGACATTTAGTTGTTATTTTTACACATTTACACATTTTCGAAAATTCATTCTATGATTGTTTTATTTTAATAAATAGATGATAAAAACACTATGACTCAGAAATTACACCAACATTGCGTAAAATACTGACTTGTCACTGATGTAAAGATATGATTTAAAAGTGACATCCATATTACGTAAAACCGTGACTTTGCTACTGACATAAATGTATGATTTTGTAATTACGTCATTATGATATACAATAATGACTTTATTACTACGTAACAATGTGATGTAGATTTTATGTCAAGCGTACGTAACACATAAGTCATAACTGTGACGTCATACAAGAGTCATGCTTACATCAATATGATGTCAAGTTTTTACATCATTTTAAAGTCATGTAGAACGTCAGGTTGACATCAAATTTACATAAGATGCCGTGACCTTTCTATGACTTACGTATAACGTCAAAATAAGGTTAGGTGTTCACTGGGTTGCATTTAATTCTAATCCCGTGACCCAAGATGTGAGTTCTTGAACTTGGCGTTTGAGTTGGGCGTTTTATTCTTGGAGTTTTTATGTCTGTAAGTTGAGGAGTTGCGTATGTTCAGCACGCGCGGCGCTGATTTCGTTTAAAAGCTCTTTTTTAATTTCACTTGCTCAACTTTGTCTTCCTCTCTCCATATTTGTAAGGTATTCAAGACCTCCGCAAGACTAAGATATGTATTTAAAAGAGAAATTTTATTAGGTGGGGCTGTTGAAGGCTTGTCGTTGTCCATGTGCAGAGATGACGGTGTGCCCAAAAGAGCTTATTGGCTTAGCATTGCTACCGGGGAAGACCGGTTGATTTTGGCAGGAGGTGAATTGCCGGTAGGCGAGGTTGATGTATCGCTGCGAAAATAATCAGTGATCTAGCTAGATAGACCAAACAAAGAATCCAGCCGTTCTAAGCTTGTACGACGTCCCCTTTTGCGTTTGCTAGTGGTAGAGGTGCTTTTCTCCGAGTTGACATCTTGGGAGAGACGCTGCTCTGAGGTAAGTTGATTGTAGGCGTCTGGACCGGGGTCAGGTGGAGAAGAACGTCCAGATGACAGGTTAGCTAAGTGTAAAGTTGTTGATGAAATGTTAGAGCTGCTGTCAGTGTGGACGGTAGACAGGTGTTGAGACTGATTTTGATCGTCGGTAGTGGGAGAAACTACAGTAAGAACGCTGTTTTCCATGTGCTTAGCCTCCCAGAAACGTGAGCAGTCCCCATTGAAAAAATTTGTCCAAGAATTATTGCAGGTCACTTAAATATTGTTTATAAAAGTTCAGGTACTTTATTATATTGAAAATTGACACAGTCTTTAATTAAAAAAAAAAACGATTTTTGCTATTTAGACTTAAAATAAAAAATGGAGCGAAATAAACACGTCTGTACTTGTTCAGCGCCCTCTAGCGACCATCTGATTATATATAATGATGCATGAACGAATATAGTCATTTTTAGAATCGCATATAGAATATCTGTAAATTATTAATTAAGTGATTTAATTAGGATTTATTGTCTTCATCAATATAAATGTCAGTTAAATTTAAATGAAAAAAAAAATTACTATCAGTTAACGACTATTTTACTACGGGATCATCCGTCCAACTAATGTCCCACGTCGATGCTTCTTATCTCTGGTTATCGCTGGATTGTAGTCTGACCCTCTAATCTGCTATACACTTATAATTAAGTAAAATTTATGGCATAAATTAACTCAAATAAACAAATTGATACATCCTACATGAATAATGCACCTAATGATGGATTGGTGTTGTAATAATAATTAAATAAATACATGCCAGGACTGGTTGGTGGTTGGGATGTTTGAAAAATACGCATATTAAAAAATATAACAATATTTTTATTTGTCACAGCACATAATATCACTGGGTTACAAAATTAAATCGTTGATTTAATTTATTAATACTGTTTAATTTTTTGAGCTCATGATTACGTAATTAGATGAATGCAAAGAATAAAATTAATCTCGAGTAAATAATTGACATAATTGATTTGAGTGTAATTGAACACTGAGTTGATCGCAAAATTGTCATGAGAATAAGTAACATAAATTCAGAGGTTACCGAGCGAAGTTAAATTATTGAACACTTGGATTATTATTTGTAATAGCACGAATTATATAAATAATTGAGTTCATTGTTTAATAATGTTGTTGAACACTGAATTTAATTTAATTGATGAGTTTAGAATAAATTGCACTGCATTGCATTTATTTTATGAACACGTGGTAGCATGATTGCAGAGGCTACCGAGCGAGAATTTACTTTTATATTATTAAAAATATTGAGCATGTTGATAATTAATTAATAATAAATTGAGTCTTTTATATTTATGAACACTTGATATAATTATTTATGGAATAAATAAGCACCTGTAATGTTTTCCTTTGGAATAACCTCTTGAAAAACGTGGTCGATGATCGCTTGGATTGGTGAGTTTTTTATTAATTAATTAATGAGCTCTGGTACCCACAATTACAAAAATAATTATATTTTTGGTGAGCTTGATGATCACTTAATTAATTAGAATTAATATTTATATTCAATTACTCGAGATGAGTGCAAAATAAAACGATGAATTATAACACGTGTTACTTGTTGAACGTACGTATGCGAAAGATAATGGCGGCCGTCTTCTCGACACGAAGCAGGAAAGCGGAGATGCGCATGCGCTGAGTTGCGCATGATCAAGTTTAAATTTATGAACGAGGCCCCAGTAGGTGCTGCCTCTATCTGCGGAAGTGAAACTACATTTAAATTTAAATATAGTTTCTAATTACGCAACAATTGGGTTTTGTACATAAATTACAATAGAATTCATTAGATAGATATAATTAAATCTATTTATCTATAAACTTATATATATCCATATATAAATCGATATCGATTTATACTTTTAAATTGCTGCCGAAACCTTTGAACATTTTTAAAGTATTGGAGATTTAAGTTTTATTGATATAGTCGACCAAATAAAAATTTCATGACATTAATATTAAAAATGTCACATTATGGAATATATACATATATATTTTGAACCAAAATACATAAATAAATATTCATAGGTTTCATATCGATGAAGTCTGATCAGATCTAATTATATATAGACTTATATATAGCTTCATACATAGTTCCAGATATAATGTATTGGTCAGACATGAACAGATCAAATTATATACAACGTTATGCAAAATTATATATAGTGTTATGATTATGTATATGTATATGTATATGTATGTGTAGTGATATGATTATGTATAATCATACATATATTCATATATGATTATATATAATTTTATATATAATCATACATAATTGTCTATAATTAGGCAAAATTATTTTTTCCCGGGTTAATATTCATATTACTGCCGTTAATTAACCTTGATTTGTTTTTAAGTAAACTCTCAAATGCCAATTGTATCATATCAAATTCGTTTCTAAATTGAATAATTTATAAAATGAATTTAATTTTCTATTAAACTATATATATATATATTAAGACAAATCACTTTTTTCTTTCGCGATTTTTACCAGCAGCCACCAGAATTCGCGGGTTGAACCCTGGCTTAGGCTGGCCTCTAACAAATTTTATTTTATTGGGACAGAGCAATGGGCTAGGGTTCTTGCAAAGCAAGGACCCGCACTTATTCAAACGGCAACGTATATAAAATTCACCAACTTACCTCACGGTTTATTAATTATCGATAGATTTCTTATAATAAAATAAACTTTTCAGCTTCTTAATTAATGATAAGATTCTTAATAGACAGCTCAATAATTCTTACCAGTAGAATAGGAAAGTAGATAGTGTGGATGAAAGGTAGAGTGATATAAATTTAACTAGAAAATGCAAGTTTATTACCAATTATAACAATATTCAGTTACTTACAATAAATACTGCGCAATTTACAATGAATGTAGTGTCCTCGTAGGTACAGAATATACAATGTTTCCTCCCAGTGGAACGACGCAGTTATACACAATATTTAAGTTTAACTAGTTATAATAATTAATACCGCGAACAATTCGTCGGTAACGCACAATATGATTTACTTTATTAAATCGTTATTTATAGTAATAATAACCGTTTATACGAAATAATAAAATTAGTGTCGCAAGTAAAATTGCCAGAATAATGAGTGAAATAGTACCAATATAATTAATAGAAAAGAATCGCAAATGAATACCAGATAACAAGTCTAGACGCTAAGTGATCCAGGATCGAAGTGATTGACCGAAAATTGAGGGTCTGGGACTCGCCTCTGAACTATCCCCACTTCACCCCTACGGACATGCGTCGACGTGAAAATTAAGTCATGTGACCATGGCACTATGACGTACTGAATTTAGGCGGCAACGAGACGGAGAAAATTGGGAACCGCAAGGCTGAGGATGACGAAGACAATTCACATTGTCTCAATATATATATTAGGGTTTCCCAAAAAAACTGACTATTTTTCTTTTTAGCCTCTCCAAAAATTAGCTCGATAAAAAATTTTCAAAAGGTCGCTCACGAATTTTGAAAATCTCAAAAATGATCGTAATTTGAATTTTGTTTTCAAATTTTTTCTTTTTCGTGGCAGCAATAGTTTATATTTGTGAAATCATAAATATGCTGAAAATTTAAGCCAAAAATTAAAATAATTAAACCTCACTCAAGAATTTTGAATGTTTTCGAGTGCTGTGTTTTGGACGTTTTCGAGCGACCTTTAAATATTAATAATTAAGCTTCCCGATTTTTTCGCCATCAATTTGCATAACAATGAATGAAAATATAACCCGAGAAATAGAAATAATAAGTTTTTAACATACTTTTTTAATTTTTAATTCAATTTTTAGGTTTTTTCGCTTATTCAAAACTTACCAAATTTTATTGTTTAAGACTATCCTATGTATTTTTTGTTATGCAAAAGTTATATTTTACACGGTTAGAAATTTTGTGTTAAATTCAACACAAATCGTGTGTTGCAAACGGTCTACACAAAATTTTGTGTTAATTTAACACTTTGCGTTTGTGTTGATTTTTAACACAAATTTTATGTTAAATAAAATTAAACACATAAAATCTGTTCTTTTGACAGAAAATTTGTGTACATTTAACAGAACATTTGTGTAAATTTAACACATTTTTCGTGTTAAAATCAACTAATAAACATAAGCACATAACCGAACCAACTCAAGTATACTGTTCTATCCTTAGTAGAACTTATGTCAGTTTAGCGAACAATTGAACCGGTTCAAAAAGATATGAAAGTTATCTAAATTCAATTGTAAAATGTATATATTTAATTGTAAATAAATTATAATCCAAATTTCCCTGCAGACAATGCTGCTACAATGCTTTGTTTGATTATAGTGATGAAGAATTTCGCGCGAACAATAGTCAAACAACACAAATTTTGTGTCAATTTTCGAATAACACAAGAAGTATGTTACATTCTACATTTTCTAATCATTTTAACATAAAAAATCTGCTGAAGTTAAATAATACAAACGGTTTGTGTTGAATTAACAGATTTCTATGTTAAAAATCAACACAAAAAATTTAACCAAACAATTTTTTAACACAAATACACAAAATTTCTAACTGTGTACGAAAATGACAATAATTGAGTTAGAAAAAAAACACAAAAACTAATTCAAACTATTAGTTAAATATTATCAGTTAATATTCAAAATTCTTGAGTACCGTTTAAATATTTAAATTTTGGGCTGAAATTCTCAGCATAGTCATGATTTCATAAATCGAAACTATTGCTGCACTAGAAAGGAAAAACTTTGAAATAAAAAATCCGAACTTCAATCATTTTTGATATTTTCAAAATTCGTGAGCGACGTCTCGAAAATTTTTATCGAGCTGATTTTTTGAGAGACTTCTTAAAACATCGTAAGCCAACAAATTTTCAAGTGAGATCGAAAAAAAAAATAGTCGGTTTATTCGGGCTACCCTAATATATATATATATATATATATATATATATATATATATGTATATTAAAACTAAAACATTTTATTAATTTTCAATAAACATTAATCGGAGAACAGAAAAAAAAGAACCCATAGATTTAATTATATTTTTGAAGTTTTCCATATTCATAAAATACATTTTACCCGCCGTCAAATTAAAAGAATAATTCGTTCGCATAATCGTAAACACCATATCTTTCGTTATTTTAGGTGACATGTTATACCATGGACAATTATATATAGTCAATTGCATTTTATTTGCTTGAGTACGTAACTGCTCACCAACATAGTTGTATAGAAAAAGCTGTACACACACAAGGTATATTCGAATTATGAGCCCAATAATTATAAATAAATCTTCAGTATGCAGAGTCATTAATAGAACAATACCTGAAAAATATGGAAAAAAAACATATAATATCTCAATAACATACTGAAAATAACACTTTGTTACCTGATATACAAATCAGTAAAGCATCTATTGCAACTTGGCTCAATATGATTAAATTGTATGTTTCTTCAAAATTATTAGCCAAAAGGAGGAGATGCTTATGTCTTTCAACGAACTTAGAAAAATTTTGTTTTTGATTTGATATTTTACCATCACTATAAATATTTGTAAGACTATTGGAGAGTAACTCGAATTGTCCACAAACATGCACAGCGATGCCGAAAAAGTAAGTATCAGCTCCAATATAAGCAGTACACACAACAAATAATTGAATACACTGGAATATATAGTAAACAATGTAGTGATAACTAGAAATATCAGAAGATATCCAACACCTAGGGCCAATAGGAACGGTATACAACGGTGTACTATAATTCCGATCATTATTCCATTCCATTATAAATGGCAATCGTGAAACAATAAGCTGAAATCCTGCAGCATATGCTCCAATAATTTGCACAATAAACACAACTCTTCCGATGTATGCATATCGTAACATAGTTTGCCGAGCCTTCTCGTTGTTTACCGTCTTCCAATCATTTATAGCCGTACTCACAATGATGTACATTTTATTATAATAAATTCTAGGTATAATTACTTTTATAACTGTTACAACTCCACAAGCAATCAAACTTAATACATCTACTACGTCTGTTATTTTACCACAGTTGCCTTTGACCAATAGATGTTTTGTGAGACTGATTGACATCGATAACTGATAAAGTGAAAATGTTACATCCAGCCATTAGAATGTAGTTAAATATAAATTTTTACTGACCTGTGTTACTGTTACAAATGTTATTCTGATTAATGAAGAAATGTCGTGACAGTCCAGAGGCCAAATACCTAACGTACGTCCCAATATTTTGTATAACCCTAAAGCATACGCAATATCTGATGAGCGATGATTTGGTGATTTCATTTTTATGTTATTATCATTGTTATTCTCGTACTATTTCAAAATCAATGATAGGACTTACGTAAGACTTCGGGTGAATATTGTACACTGTTATTATTAATGATTCATCGACTCATTGTTATTTATTTATGTAAGATATGTTGTCTTGATAAATTATTTATTTTAATAGTCGATATTCATAAAATAAAACAAGTATTATTTGATACCTAATAATTTCTTTGTTGCATGAAATTTTTTTATTTCTATTACCAAAATATTAATAGTAATTTTGTTGGGAAATTCTATTCTATTAGCTCTTCGAGCTTGAAAAAAAGTTGCAATTCATCGTAAACTAGGAAAATTCAAGAAAACAAAAAAATTAAAAAACAAGCGTTTAAAAAATTTTTTTTTTATTATGGATTAATGTAATCAATGTATTGCGACGGAAATCGATAAAAGTAATTATGATGAAAAGTTAGATATTTTTTAAACTAATTAATCGATTCTGATGTTAGATGGGCATCCGACTCTGCTTTCAGCATTTAATGCTGAAAAAATATTTGGATTCAATTATTTCTGTAATTAAGAATTTATTAGAAAAAAAGAATTTTTCAGAAATTTTTTCGACCACGATATCTCTTTAAAAAATAATCCGATTGTGACGATTAATGTCTTATTCGACAAGCTTTATTCAGAGCTGATTAGATTTTGGGATTAACTTATGAAGTGTATTAAAGGTTATCCAAAAAAAACTTTTTTTTTTTACATTTTATGTTTAGAATAATTCGAAACGCACGGTTTTGATCAAGTTATAGCAGAATCTACCAACAGATGAGCAGCTTCGGACGCCACATGAACGATCTAAATTCGTTGATCCGTTCAAAAGTTATAGAATGTTTACGTGCGTACAGTTAAACGCTCGAACATCATCTTGATATTAGGCAGGATAGCTTTCTAGTACCGCCAAATGTCAAGATCTGTTTAAAACTCAGTTTCAAAAATCAGACGGAAATCAATAACGTTCTTTTGTCATTTTTTCGTTTTAGAAAATTTTTTATAGTACTCGGTGACTTAAAATCACATTTAAATCACGCTTGCGCGGGACTTAACTAGCCGATTATTGGGTGTGACGCGTTTTGGGACCAAGACAATTCATCCCCGACGATTCATCCCAGACAATTCATCCCCGCGACAATTCATTCCCTGACAATTCATCGCCGACGATTCATCCCCGCGACAATCCATCCTTTGACACCTCATCCCTGACAACTCATCACTTAATTCTAATAGAATGCTTAATAGAAGTCTAGAAAATTTTTAATAGAATTAAAAAAAAAAAAAAAAAAATTCAATTAACAAAAAAAAAAAAAAACAAGGTCCAGGGGTCTAGTGCAATTTTTTACATTTTTTTATGTGTGGGCATATTTTTTTAATTGCAAATACATATTCTGTGGGTGACTTTGATCGAGTTGGAAAATGAGCTCAATCGGTCGATTAGTTTAGAAGTTATAGCATTCCAAAATTTTCAAAATGTAAAAAATTCATATTTTCACTTATTCTTTCTGAAATTTTTTCGAATGTTATAACTTATCGGCTTCCTATAAATTTTATCTGAAAGCTCTTCAACTAAGCTTTCATTTTCATGCATATATATGTGTCTAGACCAATGAAATTTCTTATCTTACGACTCATTAAATGAAATTTTGCTATTGCATTGGTTCTCCTACTTTTAATAGATTCCATAAAATTCTAACTACTGTATTTATCAGTAAATTTATGAAATTGATTGAATTCATATTATTGCTGTGTAAAACTCATAAAATCTAAATATCTCAATTTAACCCTTTCCCGGTTGACCTTGAATCCCTACTCTCAATTTGAATCGTACGTCTTCGTTTTAAAGCGAGAGAGCACTAGCCTGTTGAGAAGAGAAGGGGCAGAAAAAATAGTAGAAGGGGGCGCATGTATGCACTACTACGATCAAACCGTCACTCACACGACTAAACCGTTACTCACACAGCCTTAACAACGAACTTTGATTGGCGCTACCCCCGTAGAGCTCACACCGATTCATTTCGATTCACACTTTCGGGAAAGGGTTAAGTGTGTAAATTCAATGTTGTTTTATTGACAGTGTTTATGACTGATTTCAAGTATGACACTTAGATCTATTATAATTGGAATTCCACCTCAAATCATTTTATTTAATTTTGTATTAACTATTAATTCTATAGTTAAAAACACAGAATACTCATTTGTAGATGAATAGATTCTCTTTAACTTCAATTTTCGTTATTCAACTTACCATTCCGATAATTTTCTTAATTTTCTAATTTCAATTATTAAATTTTTTGCTTTTAATTTTAAATTTTTTGACAATTTTTCTTTGTTTTATAACCTTAAGAATCTGAGAATGTCGAAAAAAATTTATTTTGTTATTAATGTTTATTTGAGAGGTTGAAATAATTAAATAATGAGAAATCTACTTCCATTTCGGCTGCCGAATGGCCTTTTGTCATATTACATTGGGAATAAAATTATATTATTGGGAGTTATTGTCGTGGGATCAGTTTTCGGGGATGAGGTGTCAAAGGATGAACTGTCGCGGGGATGAATTGTCGCGGGGATGAATCGTTGGGGATGAATTGTCGGGGATGAGTTGTCGGGGATGAATTGTCCTGGTCCCAAAACGCGTCACACCCAATAATCGGCTAGTTAAGTCCCGCGCAAGCGTGATTTAAATGTGATTTTAAGTCACCGAGTACTATAAAAAATTTTCTAAAACGAAAAAATGACAAAAGAATGTTATTGCAAAAGCAAAAGATAGCATACAATAATCGGTCCAATATAATATAATTCTAATGTTATATCTTCATATTCATGGTTAATTTAAACTGTCAAAAATGTATAAACATACATACCGGCTGAAATTAGCATTGAATAAATCAATGTAGTGCTCTCATTTGTTTTAATAAATTTAGAGTAGTATATTTTGTCATTTTATTTGAGGAAATATTCAGATTTTTTTAATATTTGGAAACCAATGTTTATTAAACCCCGTGAAAAATGAATCATACATGGTCATGCATGGGCATATATGGTTCATGTATGGAGCATACATGGCCATGCATGGAGCATACATGGAGCATACATGGTCATACATGAATCATGCAAGGCCATGTATGGCCATGCATGGACATGTATGACTATATATGGCAGTGATTAATTGAACATACATGGCCATGCATGGCCGTATATGGTTCATGCATGGAGCATACATGGTCATACATGGTCATACATGAATCATAAAAGGCCATGCATGGACATGTATGACTATATATGTCAGTGATTAATTGCACATATATGGCCATGCATGGCCGTATATGGTTCATACATGGCCATACATGGGCATACGAACTTTTTGAATACAGTCATGCATGGCCATATATGAATCATACAAGGCCATGTATGGCCATGCATGGTCATACATAGTCATGGATGACTATATATTAGACTGCTTTTTTTAGCGACTATTTTTTTTTTCGCTCCCATCCCGAAATTTTGTTGGAAATACCCTCCAAAAAATTCCCTGAGAGTTTAAGGCCTTGATATTAATATAAAGTACTTTCCCAGAGCAGGCGAAGATTTCCCATTCAAAATACACGTAAACTTGGGTTTTTATGTTTTAAACTTCTGTAACTCCGCGGCATTTTATGACATCATCTCGCCCAAAGTCGGGATTTTCTCAGAATTGAATGCTCTTCAAAAGTACCCATTATCGCGAAGTCGTAACTCATACGAGTAGGGTAGTACGGACCGCTAAACAAAATTTTTTCATAGAATTCTTGTTTCTTCTCTCATTATCTCATAAACAACAAGACCTACAGAAAAAATATGAATAACAATTCTATAGAAAATTCAATTTTCTACAAAAAAGGTCCTTAGCACTAAATCACTACGATCGATATTTTCTGAGATATTAATTATTGAAGTTTACGTAGCATTGAATTCCCATAAAATGTCGAATCAAATCTTAGAAAATACTGAATTTTTATTTGACTAATATCTCAGAAAATATCGATTTGAGTGATTCGGTGCTAGGGACCTTTTTTGGAGGAAATTAAATTTCCTATAAAATTGTCATTCACATTTTTTTTGTAGGTCTTGTTGTTTATGAGATAATGAAAGAAAAAAAATTAAAAAAGTTCGTATGCCTATGTATGGCCATATATGCTCCATGTATGGCCATATATGCTCCATGTATGACCATGTATGAACCATATACGGCCATGCATGGCCATATATGTCCAACTAATCACTGACATATATAGCCATACATGACCATGCATGACCATACATGGCCTTGTATGATTCATATATGGCCATGCATGGCCATGTATGATTCATTTTTCACGGATATAAAAAATTTGAGCTGACTATTACAATTACTTATAAACAGGATGTTGTAGTGAAAAAAAATAGAAAATTTTTTTGATATCACTAACAGCATATTGATGATTATATTTTGCTTTTTCGAAAGTGATTATATCCTTTCAATCTTACGTAGCACAAGTAAACTTCGTTGTAACTGTCGGTCGCATAGCTTAGTCGACAAAGCGTCGGTCTCTCGTACGGAAGGTCCCGGGTTCGAATCCTACTAAAGCGGGTGGTGTTATTAATAAGTCTAGCGTTTTTTCTCTGAATTAAAAATTTCCAATTCGATTAGGAATTCAATTATTCGCATATCTGATAATCTCTGCGTCGCCAAAATAATTAAAAAAAAAAAAAAAAATTAAAAAAATTTTTTTTTTAATTAGTTAAAATTTCTATACCTAGTCATATCAAGTCATGTATGGCCGTATCAAGCTATGTATAGTCATACATGGCCATGCATGGTCATACATGGCCATGCATGGTCATACATGGTCATATATGGCCATACATGGCCATGTCTGGCCAATTTACATGCATGGCCATGCATGGAGCATTCATGCATGGCCATGTATGATTCATTTTTCACGGGACATGATAAAAATATATCAATAATAAATACAAAAACATAAGAGTTTTAATTGATAACATTTATTAGAATATCTTAAATTATAAACGAAACATTAGATTATGTTATGAACATTATGAGAATATTTTAAATTATAAATAAAACATTAAGGTAATTTACCAAGAAATATAGGAGAATATTTAAAATAAAGTAATTTAGTTTTTTGTATAGTTTTAGTTTGAGCTGCATTTTCTACAGTGCAATTATTAAAAAAACAATTGCCATTACTATTTACAGTAAGTAAAGCCAAAAAAGAGGGGTTCAATTTGTGATTTAAGGTGTTAAAGGAGTTGGGCGGTTTTGTGCAGGGGGAAGAGTTAAAGTCAGGGAAAGTGCGGGATAGAGGTTGGGTTTCTCGTAGGTGAGGGGAGCGTCCGCTGGGGAGGAGAGGGGTAGGGAGAACATAGGTAGCGCGGTGGGGAACGATTGAAGTTAAGTGCTATCGGTAAGTAAAAAAGGCGAGGTAAGAAAAGTAGGACGTGGAGTAAGAGATATGCCGAATGGTAAGGAAGGAAAGAAGGCGGAAACTTTAAATTGGTTTCAGGCGGATTTTAAGCTGGGAAGAACAGCGAGCACTGGGGATATTGAGGAGCCATTGACGGCTCCTCGACGATAGCACGGGAAAGTACGAATACTGGACTCGCTCACAACTAGATTAATTGGTCACAAATTGGTCATATTTGGTCAGTAATTTTCGTAATTTGGTCAGGGTTTTAACTCTCGAAATTTTGAGTTTAAAATTCCAAGGCCATATAGAAAATTTTAGCACGGTAAAGTCAACATTCAGCCCTCAAAAAAAATACTGTTCGATTGGAAATTGAGTGATATTAAATGGTCAGTGCGATTCCTAATTTGGTCAGCAGTCTGTGCGCAAGAAAAAGCGATTTTCAGTGACGGGGTTTAAAAAAAAATACATAGCACCCCAAACTCGTTCGAAATCATCGTTTAGCCGTTATTTTGATGGTACCAAAAGAGAGAAAAAATGGCCAAATGTTATCATTAATTAGTCAGCAACAGAAAATTCAAAAAAAGAAGTTTAAAACTCCAAGGTCACCTAAAATATATTTGCACCCCAAAATAGACATACAGATTCATTTCACCGCTCAATTTAATCAGAATTGAGAGTATATAAATGGTCACCATGGATTTTAATTTGGTCATCGCTTTACATAGTGCTATTCATTTTTTTGGTCTCAAGTATTTTAAACCCTCCACGATCATTAAGTTTCTTTCTAACAAACAGTTAAATATTAGAACATTAAACGATATATTCATTTTCCTATGTTTGCGACATCATAATTGAACATGTTATATGTTTTTTCAGAGGCTTTCAGGGCTTTTTTAGATGAATAAAAAAAAATCGACTAGCAACAAGCAATTGAGTAAAAAAAAAAAAGTTCGGGACTATCTATGTAGAATGTGAACCATACCGGATAATACTAAACAGAAAAATCTAGTCAATGTTGCATGATTCTGCGTATAAAGTAATTAGAAGCATAGTTACCATTCAGATATAAAGAACGTTATTTCAGATAGCTGAAACGGACAGCGTGGGAATATGTTTGAGCACAAATCGCTCTATTGCGTAGTGGAAAACTTACAGCCTGAAAAATTTCATATTAATATGAGGAATAAGGTTTCAGATAACATTCCATGCTAAAGTGCACGACGCTATGCTACTGATTATTGGTAAATGACATCTGAGCAATGGTCACCAATATAACAAATCTAGTTGTATCTTGAAGTGCATGATAATTGAAAATACTGCGTTACTTCGTTTGGAATGTATTAAAAGTTCCAGCCACTGGATAATTCCACGCGAATGATGTTCCTGATAATTAGTCAGTACAGTATGGTAATTGGTCACCCCGTTAATGACTCTATAGTAACAGTGAAGTAGTTTGAGGCTGAAAATACTGCGTTATTTCATTATAAAATGTGTTTGAAGTCCCAGCCACTGGATAGATCTACGCAAATGATGCTTCTGATAATTGGTCAGTACAGTATGGTAATTGGTCACCCCTTTAATGATTCTATAGTAACAGTGAAGTAGGTTGGGACTGAAAATACTGCGTTATTTCATTATAAAATGTGTTTGAAGTCCCAGCCACTGGATAAAACTACGCAAATGATGCTTCTGATAATTGGTCAGTACAGTATAATAATTGGTCACCCCTTTAATGACTCTATAGTAACAGTGAAGTAGCTTGGGGCTGAAAATACTTCGTTATTTCATTATAAAATGTGTCTGAAGTCCCAGCCACTGGATAGATCTACGCAAATGATGCTTCTGATAATTGGTCAGTACAGTATGGTAATTGGTCACCCCTTTAATGACTCTATAGTAACAGTGAAGTAGGTTGGGGCTGAAAATACTGCGTTATTTCTTTATAAAATGTATCTAAAGACCCAGCCACTGGATAGATCCACGCACTTGATGCTTGTGATAATTGGTCAGTACAGTATGGTAATTGGTCACCCCTTTAATGACTCTATAGAAGCAGTGAAATAGGTTGGGGCTAAAAATACTGCGTTAATTCATTATAAAATGTGTCTGAAGTCCCAGCCACTGGATAGATCTACGCAAATGATGCTTCTGATAATCGGTCAGTACAGTATGGTAATTGGTCACCCCTTCAATGACTCTATAGTAACAGTGAAGTAGGTTGGGGCTGAAAATACTGTGTTATTTTATTTAAAATGTATTTGAAGTCCCAGCCACTGGATAGATCTACGCAAATGATGCTTCTGATAATTGGTCAGTACAGTATGGTAATTGGTCACCCCTTTAATGACTCTATAGTAACAGTGAAGTAGGTTGGGACAGAAAATACTTCGTTATTTCATTATAAAATGTGTCTGAAGTCCCAGCCACTGGATAGATCTACGCAAATGATGCTTCTGATGATTGGTCAGTACAGTATGGTAATTGGTCACCCCTTTAATGACTCGATAGTAACAGTGAAGTAGGTTGGGGCTGAAAATACTGTGTTATTTTATTTAAAATGTATTTGAAGTCCCAGCCACTGGATAGATCTACGCAAATGATGCTTCTGATAATTGGTCAGTACAGTATGGCAAATGGTCACCCTTTTAATGACTTTATAGTAACAGTGAAGTAGGTTGGGGCTGAAAATACTGCTTTATTTCTTTATAAAATGTATCTAAAGACCCAGCCACTGGATAGATCCACGCACTTGATGCTTGTGATAATTGGTCAGCACAGTATGGTAATTGGTCACCCCTTTAATGACTCTATAGAAGCAGTGAAATAGGTTGGGGCTGAAAATACTGCGTTATTTCATTATAAAATGTGTTTGAAGTCCCAGCCACTGGATAAATCTACGCAAATGATGCTTCTGATAATTGGTCAGTACAGTATAATAATTGGTCACCCCTTTAATGACTCTATAGTAACAGTGAAGTAGCTTGGGGCTGAAAATACTTCGTTATTTCATTATAAAATGTGTCTGAAGTCCCAGCCACTGGATAGATCTACGCAAATGATGCTTCTGATAATTGGTCAGTACAGTATGGTAATTGGTGACCCCTTTAATGACTCTATAGTGACCGTGAAGTAGGTTGGGACAGAAAATACTTCGTTATTTCATTATAAAATGTGTCTGAAGTCCCAGCCACTGGATAGATCTACGCAAATGATGCTTCTGATGATTGGTCAGTACAGTATGGTAATTGGTCACCCCTTTAATGACTCTATAGTAACAGTGAAGTAGGTTGGGGCTGAAAATACTGTGTTATTTTATTTAAAATGTATTTGAAGTCCCAGCCACTGGATAGATCTACGCAAATGATGCTTCTGATAATTGGTCAGTACAGTATGGTACATGGTCACCCCTTTAATGACTCTATAGTAACAGTGAAGTAGGTTGGGGCTGAAAATACTGTGTTATTTTATTTAAAATGTATTTGAAGTCCCAGCCACTGGATAGATCCACGCACTTGATGCTTGTGATAATTGGTCAGTACAGTATGGTAAATGGTCACCCCTTTAATGACTCTACAGTAACAGTGAAGTAGGTTGGGGCTGAAAATACTGTGTTATTTTATTTAAAATGTATTTGAAGTCCCAGCCACTGGATAGATCCACGCACTTGATGCTTGTGATAATTGGTCAGTACAGTATGGTAAATGGTCACCCCTTTAATGACTCTATAGTAACAGTGAAGTAGGTTGGGGCTGAAAATACTGCGTTATTTCATTATAAAATGTATCTAAAGACCCAGCCACTGGATAGATCCACGCACTTGATGCTTGTGATAATTGGTCAGTACAGTATGGTGATTGGTCACCCGTCTAATGACTCTATAGTAACAGTGACGTAGGTTGGGACTGAAAATACTGCGTTATTTCATTATAAAATGTATTTGAAGTCCCAGCCACTAGATAGATCCACGCGAATGATGCTTCGATAATTGGTCAGTACAGTATGGTAATTGGTCACCCCTTTAATGACTCTATAGTAACAGTGAAGTAGGTTGGCGCTGAAAATACTGCGTTATTTTATTTTAAATGTATTTGAAGTCCTAGCTACTGGATCGATCCATGCAAATGATGCGTTTTATAATTGGTTGCAATTCACGAGCTTACAATAAATTAAAACAAAACTTTTATAATGTTTGAGAGCAGTACACTACAAACCTTTGATGTTTACGAGTCGGTTCTCTCGAGGTTGTGGATCAGGCAGTGGTGAGATCCTCCGCGCTTCAAAAAATAACCTAGTTAATATTAAAATAGCTAGTGTCGTGCTTATCAGAGTTAGGTGCTCATCGATGTTTACGGAGTCGGTTCTCTAAGACGATGCTGATTAGGAAAGGGAATCTCGCCACTGCCTGATCCGCAACCTCCTGGAGAACTGACTCCGTAAACATCCAAGGGTTTTGGTCTAGTGCTCTCGAGCATTACAAAAGTTTTGATTCAATTTTTTATTAGCTCGTAAATTGCAAATAATTATCAACTTAATTGTATTTTTATTTGAATTTATGAATTTATTTAATTCAAAATTTACAGATTTCAAAAATTACGAGTTTCTTAATTTGCTGGTCTATATTTATAGATTTTTATTGTTCAAGAATTTATATATAAATAACTGCAAATATTTTTATGCATATAAATTTTCAAATGTCTTTTTACTGACTTCTTTGAATTCAGTTTATTTTGTTTCTTTCAATGTCTATATTTATATTTGATAAATTTTTAAATTATTCAATTATATTGCTGTCGTTTCTCTTTATATTATAATTTTACTTCTATTTATTTTATAATGTTTGTAATCATTTTAATTATTAAAATTTTTAATTTCCATTTTCATCGTGATTGATATTTTGAGTTATTTATTTTCGGTGAATCATTTTTTCAATTTTGTTTTACTTGATGCTTATAAAGATTTTCCTTTTATTGATTTTTTCATTTACAGATGGCGAAATTCTGATTTTTCTATTTACCATATATATATATATATATATATATGTATGTATATATATATGGTAAATATATATATATATATATATATTGTGACGTTATTTTTCGTATGGGGGTCAAATCAAAGTGAACGTCACAAGTACCAACTGATTTTATCGTATTTATGAGCATGGTAACTCAAGACTTAGAATTTAGCATACAGGTAGTAACGATTTTCGATACAGATTTTTGATTAAGTTAAAGTTTAAGAATTTAATATGGAGTAACGTCTAGCTACAGTTATGGGTTTTTGATAAGAAAAATTAAAGTAAAGATATAGAATCAGAATTATAGAAATTAAATATGGAATATTGTTTGAGATTAAAGTTTGGAAAATGATAATGCTTGAGTTTTGGTTTACAGTCTTGGAATTTTGAGTATGTGGAGAAGTCAGAGTTACCGTGGAGCGGGACTTGAATTAGTCACCCGGTATCATCTGATGATAGAACCTAGTTCTATCCCTATGAGACTTCTTGGTAGATTGCAGAGGTCTAGCTGGAATGCTAGCGCTCCAGTGTATAAGGAATTTGATGGATGCAGATTGGGATCAGTTTTTGAGTTTTGGTTTGGCAGGCCTCAACAGTAATTTTGTGACCGTTGCTGTTGTGGAAGCCGTTTGGTCATTTTTAATTGATTTTGTCTGACAGGCCTCAGAGGACAAGCTATGACCACTTGTACCGCTGAGGAAGTCATAGGTCACTTAGTTTTAAGTTTTACGATCCCAGCTGAAGTCTGTTCCAGGAGAGCAACTACCAAGGATATCCATACTCAAATCAGGTTTAGAGAATACGTTTGGTGAGGTATAGCCTCCAGTTACCGACATAGTAGAGTTTGAAATTGATTTATGGATTTAGAATACAGAGGTCAGTTATAGATAATGATAAGATTTAGTTGAGGTTTTGGATTTGATGATTGAGAATTAAGAAGTCGAAGGGAGACCTTCGAAGAGTACGGACGTGAGCATTGAGCTCTGGTCGCTTGAGGCGAGCAGACGTGTCCAGTAATGGCTACAGTATCATGGCATTGCGGTAAGCTACAGATTAAGAGTATTGCTACAGAAGTATTATTTTAAAACAGTGTAAGACGTTACTTGATATTTTATTCATCAGTAATCAGGTATGAAATAATTATTGTAATTATTAATAATTAATAGAGTTCGAGTCAAAATCTTGAGATATCATACTACTGTTTTAAATAAAGAAAATATGTAAGATCTGAGAGAATTATGAGCATATTGTTACAGTTAGAGTCATGTTCACGATTTATTGTTAATATTATTTTGTAAAATAATTATAAGAGATATGTTTGATTATTAAACCAATTGTCGTCTAATTAACGTCAATATTAGACCCATGTACGTTAGTTTTACCAGTTTTGTTAAAGAAAATGTTCTAGAGTATCCGTTTTATAATTTATTGTTCTAGTTTACTGAAAATTAGTTGATTGTTATTTAGCTCTAGTAATTAATTAATTTATTTAGAATATATTGCTACGCATCATTTAGATGACAATTTACCTTTTGTTAAGATTAATTTCATTATTATTAGATTCAGTATTTTGTATAAGGAAGAATTATTTGTACGATGCTACAGTATTTTGTTTATTGTTAAATAGAGATTTGAGTTTATCGTTGTTTAATAAAAATTGCAAATCCACTAATAATCTACACGAATTTGGAATGATGTAACCCGGACCACTCCCTCTCTCCATAAACCTACACACTGAGCGACACCATGGCATACCGTAACTCTGTTTTTAGTTTTCTAGTCTCTGTTTTTGATTTTGCTTATAAAGTCTGAGCATTTCGTTAGAGTTTTAGTTATAGTTTTTATTTAGTTTGCGTGGTTTTGGTGATAATTCCACAGATCAAAAATTATCCAGTTTTTACTTATGCGTGGTTTTGAGATAGTTCCACAGATCAAAAATTTATCGAACTATTAAGATTTACTGGTTTGGTAATTCCAGTGATAAAAATTACCTGGCGCCTGTATTCGTATTGAGACTGGAAACTAAACGCAGAGAACGAAGTTGTAGCGCAGAGTTTGGCGTATTAACGTATGCTAATATGAATTGAATTTTTTGCGTTATAATATATATATATATTAGACTGTTTCAAATTAGGGGACTATTTTTTTTTTTTTTGATGAACATTAAAAAATCGAAAGGGTATCTTAAAATATGGTGACAGTTAAAATTTGAGCTCTTAATATTGGTATTTAGAGGTGGCTATTTGAAATTTTCGATTTTTCATTTAGAAGCATGGTAAAAAATACATAACTTCCGAAAAAATCAAGATACAAAAAATCTCTTCTCAACTATTTTGTAGCAAATTTACTGATCTACAAAAAAGGTCTTTTATGATTTTTGCATAACTTCAACCATTCACAAGATATCCGACGTCAAAGTTTAATAAAATTCAAAGAACTTGTTTTTGCTCGTTTTGAATTTTATACCATGTCAACCAATGAGAATTCAGAAATTTTCGATATAGTTTTTTTATAGGAAATTGAATGCTCTACAAAAAAAGTCTCTTATTATTTTTTGATAAATCCATCTGTTTGAAAGTTATTAGAGCTCGAAGTAAAGTTGGAGATCTTTTTACTTTTCCGGTGAAACTATCGGACTAATCATAAAATGTCATAGGATCTTTTTTGTGGGCAATTTTATTTCTCACAAATTACCTCTGATAAATTTTTTTAAATTCTGCATTCTCTTCTAGTTATTTCTATTTTAATGCCAAGCTCCTAAAAAAAGTGTTCTGATCGATTTTAAGAGATCGACATTAAAATGGAAATAACTAGAATACAATGCAGAATTCAGAAAAAGTTTATCGGAGATAATTTGTAGGAAATAAAATTGTCTACAAAAAAGATTTAATGACATTTTATGATTTGTCCGATAGTTTCACCGAAAAAGTAAAAAGATCTCGAAATTTACTATAACTTGGCTTCAAGCTCTAATAACTTTTGAACAGATGGATTGATCAAAAAACGATAAGAGACTTTTTTTGTAGAGCGTTCAATTTCCTACAAAAAATTGCATTGAAAATTTCTGAATTCTCATTGGTTGGCATGGTGTAAAATTCGGAACGAGTAAAAACAAGTTCTTTGAATTTTATCAAACTTTGACGTCGGATATCTTGTGAATGGTTGAATTCATGAAAAAATCATAGAAGACCTTTTTTGTAGATCAGTAAATTTCCTACAAAATAGTTGAGAAGAGATTTTTTGTATCTTGATTTTTTCGGAAGTTATGTATTTTTTACCATGTTTCTAAATGAAAAATCGAAAATTACAAATAGCCACCTCTAAATATCAATATTAAGAGCTCAAATTTTAACTGTCACCATATTTTAAGATACCCTTTCGATTTTTCAATGTTCATAAAAAAAAAAAAAATAGTCCCCTAATTTAAAACAGTCTAATATATATATGTGTATAGTTATACTGCCTTTTTATCCTTTTATTAATTGTAATTAAATGACACTGAGTTACCTAGCGTTTTTCAATAGGAGACTTACAAATCTTTCAAAGAATTAAAAAAAAAAAATTTAATTCAATTACTGGATTCTTTTGCAAGTTACACTGTATGTGGGATTCATACTTGACGGACAGGAATTTTTTCTAAACTATTTTGATTTTTTTTCCATTTTTATTTAACTAAATAAATTTTAAAAAGTATGCCCGGGTAAAAAAAATTATATATAATTATATGAGTAGTTCTCACGAATTTGCGAAAAATGACTTCGTATAATATTAAGAATATAATTTGTAATAATTGACAATTTTATACATTCAATATATAGTACACAAGTAACTTACCTCAGCTGACTATGTGGTCCCCACCTTTCTCGTTAAAATTAAAATAAAGGGGTAATTCACCAATAGAATGAAGTAAGGGAATGATAGTGAGGGAATGAGAAAATCAAGCATTATCTACAAAAACTAGTCAAACATTAATCTCAAATCGAATTACGATTCGAGGCAAGATTTCTACCCCTCAAAACATGTGAAACGGCATAATGATTATTACAAATGAAATAATTACCTTATATTTAGACGGTGTGAGGTAATGAGACATAAAAATGTAACATTGGAATAATTAATAAAAAACTAGTTGACAGCAACACATTTCTTCGCGCCTTGCAACAATGATAGTATGGCTTCATTGACATTGCTGCCAACTGCAAAAAATGTATAAGCGCGGTAACCTACGATCCAATTGAAAAGTACAATCCAGGTTTTAGTAAAATGTGAGGGAATGATTTTTTTTTTTGGGACCCAGATAAAAATTAAATTTTCCAATCATTTCTTACTCGGTACCTAATGAAAAGTGTATGTACTGTTAAGTGCACTATTTTTAAGATAAGTAACGACCAAAACTAGTCAAATTTATAGAGCACAATAAATTAATGATATAATATTAGTTAAATATTGAGTTTGGGACACGATGAGGGAATGATATTTGAAGTATTCAGCTACCTGCCATTTGATATTGTGAAATTAAAACACCTAAGTAAAGTATGGCACAAGCAGCTTCAGTAGTATAGTTTTCGTGAAAAAATACAAAGTTTACAATACAACGTTAATAATATACAAAACTGAGTATGGACACGATTTTCGCAAATTCGTGAGAACTACTCATATATAATTATGCATAATTATATATGAAAAATGGCCCTATATAATTATATATAATTACATATAACTATATATAATTATATATAACTATATATAATTATATATAATTATATATAACTATACATAATTATGTAGAACTATATATAATTGAATTCCTACGCAATTTGTTAAATAAATTGTGAAGTTTTGTATAGTAGAGGCTCTACGCTTTTTATTGAAATCATTTTTTTTTTTTTAAGTCCAAGTTTAATTTCTAAGAAAAATTATGTATGGAAACATTGATAATAAATATTTTTGTCATTATGTCATATAGAATGTACTATATTACCATCAAAAGAGGTACTTGTCACTCTGCCAAATAACGGAGGCGTACCTGGGCCAAAATAGTCTCAAGTTTCGAATTTAACAGTTCTGAAATAAGTTTCTTACTAGAGACACACTACAAGTGGTGGGCGCGATCTCGTGGCGAGCTCCAAACTACTTCCACTGCTGTTTATAGCACCGGTGACTTCCCTCTCCTACATACATATATATTGGGGTGTCCCAAAAAAAAAAACAAATACTTTTTTTTTAAACTCTTATGAGCCCAAAAGTTACTTTATATTATAAAAAAAAACTTCACCTAATTTTAGCCAGATATCTTTGGACTTGAACTATCACAAAGGGGGTCCCCTTTCCCATTTAAAATACACACGAAAATTTTTCAGTTTAGTTTTTAGTTATTAAGACTATAAAAAATTTGTTTTTTAATTCTGCCTGGTATAATTTCGTAGGAAATAAAATTCTCTACAAAAAGTGCTGATGCAATTTGTACATCAAACAAACTGGGAAAAGTTACGGGGCGTCAAACATCGACAAAAATTTAGTTTCCTCAGTATTAAATTATTTTTTGTTGTTTTTTATTTTAATTCTATCGAAATTTTTTTTTCAAATAATGACAAGCACGGTCTTGTAGCGAATTTAATTTCCTACAAAAAGTATCCGGTATTATATATACGTCAAATGAATGCGAAAAAAGTTGAAGGGTTTTAAATATCAATGAAAAATCAAGTTCACTTTTCGTTGATATTTAAGTTCAGAAAATTGATATTTTTTAAACTTGTTTTTTCGTTGACATTTAAATCTCTGTAATTTTTTTTTTTATTCATTTAACGTATGTAAGATATCAAATACTTTTTGTAGGAAATTAAATTTCCTACAAGACTGTGCTTGTCATTATTTGAAAAAATTTTTTTTGATCGAATAAAAATTAAAAATAACAAAAAATAATTTAAGGAGACTAAATTTCTGTCGATCTTTGAAGCCCCGTGCCTTTTTCCAGTTTGTTTGACGTACATAATGCATAATCACTTTTTTGTAGAGAATTGATTTTCTACAAAATGATACCAGGTTGAATTTAAAAAAAATTTTTTTTCACACCCTGGTGGAAATTTTTCGGACTTCTGTCTTAAAAAGTCTTTGGAACTCTGAAAAAGTCTTTAGAACTCTAGAACTGAGTTTATAAGACAGAAGTCCGAAAAATTTCCACCAGGGCAGTTTTAATAACGAAAAATTGAAATGAAAAGTTTTCGCGTGTACTTTCAATGGAAAAGGGGGTCCCCATTTGTGATAACTCAAATTAAAAGATCTTTGGCTGAAATTTAGTGAGAATTTTTTTAGTAATATAAAGTAACTTTTGAGCTCATAAGAGGTTAAAAAAAAAAAACAAATTTTTTTTTTTTTTGTGGTATCCAAAAATTAAAAGTATAAATAAAAATGAAAATTTTGGTACCACTCCAGGCTCCTAATGGTATTAAGGTTTGTCTCAATCAATTTTTCTATTTTCCGTTTAAATAACACGGAAAAAAAAAAATTTTTTTTTTTTAATTTTTTAGCTCACAAAGCAATCAACGGATTTTTATGCACAATAAATGTTTTCGTAGGAAATTGAACGCTCTACAAAAAAAGTCACACATAATTTTTTGATAAATCCCACTGTTCAAAAGTTATTTAAGCTTCAAGTCAAATTTATAGCAAATTTAGAGATTTTTTTACTTTTCCGGTGAATTTCGAAAAACCTTGTTCGTAATAATTTGTAAGGAATAAAATTATCTACAAAACGAATCCTACGATTTTTTTTGATAAGACCGTTATATCCACCGGAAAAGTAAAAAAATTTCAAAATTTGCTATAAATTTGACTTGAAGCTTAAATAACTTTTTAACAGTGGTATTTATCAAAAAATGATAAGAGACTTTTTTTGTAGAGCGTTCAATTTCCTACGAAATCATTTATGGTGCATAAAAATCCGTTGATTGGTTTGTGAGCTAGAAAATTAAAAAAAAAAATATTTTTTTTTTTTTAAACAACCATATTTACATGTATATCTTCACTCGCAAGTTATTTTCCTCTATTTTCTATTTTTGTATAGAATTATATATGATTCATATAGAATTATATGTTTTTATATATAACTATATATAACGCTAAAAAAAATGAGAGATGATCATATATAATTATATGCAATTATATATAATTGTATGTAACTACACGGAAAATAAAAAATAGTAGTGGCTACTCTCTGGGATAGTACTGAGTACTTTTTGTTAAAAAAAAATTTTAGACAGTACTGTATGCTATCTAGACTATATCCACTACTCTCTGGATAGTACTGAGTACTTTCCCGGACAGTAGTGGGTATAGTCTAGATAGTAGTAGATACAGTCTAGATAGCATACAGTACTGTCTAAAATTTTTTTTTTTACAGAAAGTACTCAGTACTATCCCAGAGAGTAGCCACTACTATTTTTTATTTTCCGTGTATATATAATTATATATAACCATCTGAGATTTTTCTTAGCGTTCTATATAATTGTATATAATCTTGTAAAATTATATATAGTTGTATATAATTATATATAATAATATATAATCAGTTGAGATTTTTTCTCATCGTTATATATAATTATATATAATTCTGTATAATTATATATAATTCTATATGAATCATATATAATTCTATATAAATCATATATAATTATATAGAATTATATATGATTACATTGAATTATATATAATTTTTTTTACCCGGGTGGAATTAATCTCCATTAAATTATATTCAAAATAATATGCAAAATATCTTAATTCCGTGAACTAACAAGGGTACACAGAAAAAAAAAAATTCTTGGTTGAAGGTAAATATTCTTAATTCAAGAAAATTTTTTTGGAGACCTAAACTTTCTCAGATAAAGTAGTAATTTTATCTGACCAAGATAAATTCACTTAGCTCAAGAAAATCTTGACTTGGTTCCCGAAAACGGTGGTCTTCAAAAGTATTTTCTTGACTCAAGATAACTTTTTTTTCTGTGTATAATAATTGAAATAGTTGCCGAAGTGAGGCGAAAAAATTTTCTCGATCGTAAAGCACACTCTGATGCTTTGCATCATGACCCTGGCGGATCCGATTCCACTGAATTCCCTGAAATCCCACCGTGTAAATGTGAAAAAATTCCACACAACATACACTTAAATTACACTGTACTCCTCCGGGTTACACGATTTTTACCTGCTATTCCCACCGGAGTTTCAATAGAAGAAGGAGTACACTAAAACTACACTCATTTTACACCACGGCCGATTCAGTGGAAATTAAAATTTTACGCTTAAATTACATCGTATTCCACGATTTTTACCCGCTATTCCCACCAGAGCTTCAATAGACAAAAGATTACACTAAAACTACACTTATTTTACACCACGGCCGATTCAGTGGAAATTAAAATTTTACGCTTAAATTACATCGTATTCCACGATTTTTACCCGCTATTCCCACCAGAGCTTCAATAGACAAAAGATTACACTAAAACTACACTTATTTTACACCACGGCCGATTCAGTGGAAATTTAAATTTTACGCTTAAATTACATCGTATTCCACGATTTTTACCCGCTATTCCCACCAGAGCTTCAATAGACAAAAGATTACACTAAAACTACACTTATTTTACACCACGGCTGATTCAGTGGAAATTAAAATTTTACGCTTAAATTACATCGTATTCCACGATTTTTACCCGCTATTCCCACCAGAGCTTCAATAGACAAAAGATTACACTAAAACTACACTTATTTTACACCACGGCCGATTCAGTGGAAATTTAAATTTTACGCTTAAATTACATCGTATTCCACGATTTTTACCCGCTATTCCCACCAGAGCTTCAATAGACAAAAGATTACACTAAAACTACACTAATTTTACAGCATGGCTGAATTATTAGAAATTAAAATTGTACGCTTAAATTACATCCTATACAACGTATTAAATGAATTGTAAATTATTGTTCATATAGTAGAGACTCAATACTTCTTATTAAAATAATTTTTTTTTGTAAGTCCAAGTAACATTAAAGCCCAAGTTTAATTTCTAAGAATAATTATTCATGGAAACATTGATAATGAATATTTTTGTCATTATGTAATATAGGATGTACTATATTACCATCAAAAAAGGTACTTATCACTCTGTCAAATAACGGAGGAATACCCGGGCCAGAATAGTCTCAAGTTTGGAATTTAACACTTCTGAAACAAGTTTCTTACCAGGGACACCACAACTGGTGGGCGCGATCTCGTGGCGAGAATCGAACTACTTCCGATGCTGCTTACAGCACCGGTGACTTCCCTCTCCTACATATATACTAGGGTGTTTAAAAAAAAAAAAATTTTTTTTTTTTATGGCATCCAAAAATCAAAAGTAAAACTAAAAATAAAAATTTTGGTACCAATCCGAGCTCTCAATAATGATATTAAGGTTTGCCTCAATCCATTTTTCTATTTTCTATTTAAATATCACAAAAAAAAAATTTTTTTTTTTTAATTTTCTAGCTCACAAACCAATCAACAGATTTTTATGCACTATAATTTTTTTTTGTAGAAAATTGAAAGCTCTACAAAAAAAGTCTCTTATCATTATTTGATGAATCCTACTGTTCAAAAGTTATTTAAGCTTCAAGTCGTTTATAGTAAATTTTGAGATTTTTTTACTTTTCCGGCGAAAGTATCAGTCTTATCAAAAAATGTCGTAAGAACTTTTTTGTAGATAATTTTATTTCCTATAAATTATTACGAATAAAGTTGTTCGAAATTCCGCATTGTTAACAAGTTATTTTCATTTCAATGTCAAGCTCTTAAAAAAATAGATTCCTGATTGATTTTTAGAGCTTGACATTGAAATGAAAATAACTTCTTAAAAATGCGGACTTTCGAACAATTTTATTCGTAATAATTTGTAAGAAATAAAATTATCTACAAAAAAGTTCTTATGATATTTTTTGATAAGACTGATACTTTCGCTGAAAAAGTAAAAAAATCTCAAAATTTACTATAAACGACTTGAAGCTTATATAACTTTTGAACAGTAGGATTCACCAGAAAATGATAAGAGACTTTTTTTGTAGAGCGCTCAATTTCCTACAAAAACATTTATAGTGCATAAAAATCTACTGATTAGTTTGTGAGCTAGAAAATTAAAAAAAAAAAAAAAAAAATTTTCCGTGATATTTAAATGGAAAATAGAAAAATGGATTGCGGCAAACCTTAATATCATTATTAAGAGCTTGAACTGGTACCAAAATTTTCATTTTTAGTTATACTTTCGATTTTTGGATACCATTAAAGAAAAAAAATTTGTTTTTTTTTTTTAAACACCCTAATACATACATATATATCTTTACTCCCAACTTATTTTTCTCTTAGTGTAAGCATTTTTTTTTTTTTTTTGGTTGGAGCATACAAAAATTTTTGCGTTTAAGAAATAGCACTTATTCCGAGAAAATTTATTGTCTTTAAACCAAAAAATGTTATATTGTTTCAAAAAACTAATACATCTTTCTTACAAAAAATATTTCTCATATTTAGAAAAAAAGAACTCTTGAAACAAGTAAAAATTTTTTTTGTTCAAGCATAAAAATATGTTAACGAGGAAAAAAATATTTTGATTCAAGATAATTATTTATTAGTTGCAAGAAAATTTCAATTTTCTAAATCGTTAAAACAAATTTTTTGTATCAAGATTAATTTTCTTGGTTCTAGTGAACGGTATTACTTTGTGAAAAATAAATTGTAGGAAGTGAAATGATTTACATAAAAGACTCTATCACATTTTAAGATAAGTCTGATAGTTTCGCCGAAAAAGTAAAAAATCTCGAGATAATTTAATGTGAGTGAATGAGTCAAAAAATTTAGAGCGATCATAAAGCACCCTCAGCGATTTCGCGTTTGAGATGTGCAACAATACTAAAATTTACTATGAATCCAACTTTGACTTCGAATATTTTTCAAAAAATTATAAGAGTCTTTTTTTTGTGTAACGTTCAATGTTTAACACAAGTATTCATTGATTTTTCCAATACACTGATTCCCTGGTGAGTGATAAAATTTTAAACTGTAAAAAAAATTTTTCCTATTTTATTTAAATGGGAAACCGAAAAATACGATGGGCTACCTCTAAAACTTGAATTTAAGAGCCAAGCTTCTGACATAATTTTTATTTTGTCATATTCCATCAATATCTGGTGGTGCCCGAAAGAAAAAATGTTTATTTTTCAGCACACCCTAATTCTTATATTATAAAATAATTCCAACTTTTAGTATTAATTACAAATACATTTTACAATCATCTGATTATCTTGCACCAAGTAAATAATTATCTTGATATTTTTATCTTAAGTCAACATTTATTTTTTTTTAATCGACATATTTTTATGCTGAAATTAAAAAATTTTTAATTGCTTCAAGTGTTTTTATTTCTTCGTATGAGAGATATTTTTTTGAAGAAAGTTTTTCGTTAAAAGTGAAAATGAATTGTATTTTTTAATCAAACAATTGAAAACAGAACATAGTTAAATGACGAGTTATTTAAAAATTCAAGTTGTAGTAAAACACAGGTACCTATTATGGAATCTGTAGATTGCTTGTTAATTATATATAACCATATATAATTATGTAAGATTATATATAACCATGTGATTTTTTATTGCCATTATATATAATTATACGCAATTATATAAAATCATATATAAACATTAGGGTGTGCCATTTTGAGGCGACTTTTTTTTCAACAATAAAATAAGCTGAAAATTTGCAGGAAGGTGAGAAAAGAAGCCTGTTCAAAGAGGAGCTCTTAATATTAATATTTAGTGACTATTTCTAATTTGTCATTTCCCATTTAAATATCATGGTAAAAAATTTTTTTATTTTTTTAGCTCAGCATTCGCACCTCATATAAATAAGTCCATAGGATATTCTTTAAGTGAATTTAACGCTCTACAAAAAAGGTCTCTCATCATTTTTTATAAATTCATCTATTCGAAAGTTATTGGAGCAGGAAGTCAAATCTATAATAAATTTCCAGATCATTATTTTTTTCAGCTAAACTATCAGACTTATTAAAAAATGTCTTAGGACTTTTTTGATAGACAATTTTATTTCCTACAAATTATTATTAATGGTTTATTTAATTTCCGCATTGTTTACTAGTTATTTTCATTTTAATGCCAAGCCCGTAAAAATAATAGTCTTCCAATCTATTCTGAGAACTTAACATTAAAATAAATATAACTCAAAAACAATGCGGAATTTCAACGAACTTCATTACGAATAATTTGTAGGGAATAAAATTGTCTACAAGAAAGGAACTATGGCATTTTTTAATAAGTCTGATAGTTTAGCTGTAAAAGTAAAAAGATCTGAAAATTTAGTATTGATTTAACTTCCAGCTCCAATAACTTTTGAATAGATGGCTGTATCAAAAAATGGCAAGCGACCTTTTTTTTTAGAGTGTGAAATTCTCTACAAGAATATCGTATGGACTTATTTATATGAGGTGCGAATGCCAAGCTAAAAAAATTTTAAAAAATAAAATTTTTTTATTATGTTATTTAAATGGAAAATGGAAAATTAGAAATAGGCACCTCGAAATATTAATATTAATAGCTCCACTTTAAACAGGCATCTTTTCTCACTTTCCTGCAAGTTTTCAGCCTGTTTTTTTGTTGACAAAAAAACAGGCTGATTTTTTTTTGTGGCATTATATATGATTATACATTAGGGTGCTTCGTTTCCGGCGAAAGTATTTTTTTCAAAAAATTCGAAAAATAAAATAGCAATTGCCTTTTTTTTTTTAATATTATATTTTTTTAATTATTAAAACTCCTATAACTCGGAAACTATGGACTTTAGCGACTTGACTCATAGGACTTTTTTTGAAGGGAATAAAATTTCCTATAAAATTGCTATATACATTTTTGGTGTGCATTCATTGGTTTACGTTCTGCAAACCAATAAAGGTCAATTTGCCACCAAAACCGAGTCGATATCATAAACTGCAGCTGAGTATTAGAAAATTAAAAAAAAAGTAATTTAATTTACGTGTATTTTAAATGGGAAATCTTTGAAATCAAATGGAAAGTACTTAGAATTGGAATTAAGAGCTCAAACTTGGCAGGAATTTTTATTTCAGCATAAAGAACAATATTTTGCTTGATGAGCAACAAAGAAAATACTTTTGCCGGAAACGAAGCACCCTATTATATATAATTCTGTATGGTTATATATAATTCTGTATAATTATGTGTAACTCGATATGATTCATATATAATTATATATAACTATTTAAAATTATATATAGTTTTTTTTTTAACCGGGCGCTTATATACTACATCGTATTACACGATTTTTACAAGCTATTTCCACCGGAACTTCGATGAAAGAAAGGGTACACCAAAACTACACTGATTTTACACGGCGGCTGTTTCAGTGGGAAATTCAATTTTATGCTTAAATTACATCATATTATACCGTTTTTTTTTTCAGTGCAAGTTCTTCTTTAACGTAAAAATAATTATTATACAAACTAATTACACCAAAATTTTAAAATATTAAAAATACACTAGAAAACGCAGACAAAACGTCGTAAAAACTCTGAGAAAACACAGTTGAATCTTCGTGTCATCATGGCAGACAAAACACCGCTTTTCACCGGAAAACACCGTTGAAACTCCGTTGATACGCCGAGTTTTTAGCGAATTTGTACGGTGGCGCTTTAACTACTTGGATATACAGTGGAAATTCAATGGTAATAGAGTGTAAAACGAGTGTCAGTAGATTAGTGTGAAACAAGTGTAAACTGAAAGTGAAATTTTCACAAACCCACCGTGTGATACACGTGAAATTCCGGTGTATTTTCAGTGTAATTCGAATTACACTAAGTTAACACTGAAACCCACGGTGGAAACGGATCCGCCAGGGGAGTCGTGCGATTATTATAAAAATCAATTAAATCATATTTAATTGGTACTATTATTATTTAATAATCTTTTGCATCAGAAATAATACAGGAATTAATTTTATATTAATACGATTAAATTTAATTTTAGGTTAATTAAAATATTAAATTTAATGTAGTGTACTTTTTTACCAATAAAAGATATTCTTTCTTACCATTCGATGCGAAAACTATTGTATCGGATTGATTCGGAAGGGCTCTTGACACTAGTGTGTTGGCAACACTCGCTTAACGGCTCGTCAACCAATCACACTCATTGTCGAAAGCACATTCGCAATGCGTTAATATACTATTAATTATTATGTTCTATATTATCAGATTTATTAAAATTATACAATAAAACAAAAGTTATTTTTCATAGTGGTAATATAATCAATAAATACGAATTCAAATACTTTTACATATGTTTCTTGTTTTAATCATTTATTTTTAACTATTCAATTATAATTGAATTTAATAATAAATAAAAACGAAATATTATCTTAAATGTTAATATTTACCACTAAGTAACCAAAAATTCTAACTGTTAAGCAATATATTCCTCAATAGAATCCTTATACATACACCTATAAGAATCTATCGAATTTTTTAAACAGGGATTTAAGAGATCAAATTATAAAATGCTCATAATGATTAAATTATACAATACACCAACATCAAATTTATCGCACTTTTTTTTTTTTTAAGCTTACTCATTGCATCAAATTCCTACTTACCAACATCACCCTTTAGACCACGGTGCCAACTCTCATAATATTCCGTGCGCATTTCTCTCTTGTATTTATTCAACTTAGTTTCTGTTTTATCGACCTAGTTTTTTGGCACAGCTATCCCAACCCCCCTCTGAGACGACTGATTGTTGTAATTAATAACGATGGCGCCACAGAACTTTTGTTTATATTTATGTTTTTTTTTTTATGTTAATATTAAAAATATATTACTAAAAAGCATTTTTCTGTTACTTAAATATACTATGGGACAAAAAAAATCAAGATCTATCAATTTTTTTGACAACAAAATAATATAGTTTTACGAATTAAAATTGAATTAGTTTTTTACTCCAAGATTAAAATTTTCCTGCTATACTAATTGACATTTTTTAAGTCGTATTCTAAGTTACACATTACTTCATCTGCATATCTGTAACAGATATAATTTAATTTATATATATATATATTTTTTTGTTTTTTTGAAACAAAACTACCATTGTTACTTGTCACAACATTATTCTATCAGCGATTCTTTTTTCGTAGTTTTTTAGTAAGCAGTTGATCATTTATAAAAATAATTAAGCAATTAATTTACATGCAAAAATATGTGTAAGGTAAGTTTATATAAATTTTACCAATATTTTTGGACAAACCAAAGTTTTTAAATTTTTTATCTGATTATATAAAATACCGACAAAATTTGTTCTCACCTCCGGGCGGAAAGCGTCAACTTTAATTTTTTCCATTTTTGGACTGTTTCATTTTTTTTTTTTTTTTTTAATATAGCTTGAAGCTTTAGTGTTCATGGAAATAATTTTTATAAGTCTATCTCTACATTAAATAAATTTGTGATAAATTCTTAAAAAATCTGTTATCGTAATTGATAAAACTATTTCAATATAATTTTTGTACACCATGAAATTTGAAGTTTTACGCTTACGTAATAATATATCATAAGATTTTTTCGAGACTAAATATAATAGAAGTTAAAAATGTAATCACCTTAATTTTCTATATTTTTTGTTACTGCTATGAAATTAAATAATATTGTAGTTTTTTATTTATGAATTTTTAAATTACAGTGAAACTTTAATTTTTTGTCTTTTATTTATTTGCTTAAATATTTATTTGTCCATTCATAACTGTTAATATCATTTTTCTCTTTAGAACATTAGCTTAATTCAAATAATCAATTATTACTTGTAAATTATTTATACCAAACATTAAACGAACAATAATAATGTAAAATGAGCGAATGCGCAAAAAGGATCTGGTTTAGGTGTGATGTAATCTTAACAACTAAAAAATTACACAAATTATTATAAGAAACAAATTAGATATTTATTAACACTATTTACACTTAAAACTGTGAGAAGATAATATGAAAAAGCGAATGCAATAAAACGTATACGAGATAGCGAATGCAACTAACAATTATTATAGTATAGCGGAGCGGTTTTAGAGTGCGAGGTTGTACTCTTGAATTCAGGAGCGAAAAAGAACTCGGAGAAAATGTAGTTGGAAGCGACGTGGCCGCTTGGTGGTGACGTGGCAGCTTCGATGTGTAAAGCGAATTTCCTGATTGGTCGGCTGGGAGCGGGGCTCTCATGCCAACTTGACTCGGCCATGAGCTAGAAATTGTATGTACCGGGCCCAAACAGCGAGTGACCCGGCACTATACTGACTATCAGTCAGTAGCGAGTTCGGCAACTCACGGCTGTAGCGGAAATGCACGAAGCTTTTCAAATTGTCTAAGCTCGTGACTGAACAGAAGTTCTCTATCGAAAATAGTCGTTGTCTTTTTTTACCCTGACTCTTAGAAAAACGAGCCTAATTTTATATCATGACTATACATTAGCATATATCACAAAATGTGTATATATAAAACTTTTTATATAGATTAATTGAAAAATCTACCTTCCATCTCGGCTGCCGAATGGCCTTTTTTTTATTAAAATTTGTATCATTAGTTTTTGTTGGAATTAACGCCTAATCGTCTTACCCCATGAGTAGTGGGGAGGTCATGTAATGTCATGATCCCTGCTCTGGTTAAGATTTGAGTACTGTACCACCACTTACTTCCGATCGAGTTTTGGTAACGTTCGGATGCACATATTAATAAATACTCTCAATTATTATTTGGTATTATTTATTTAAAAGGTCCTACCTAATTCTAACAGGTTATGAGCCTTACACGTGTCCACTGCGCAAAATTAATAAAGTAAAATTTTCAAAATTTTAAGCAATAAATAATTATTATGTTTAAAAAGGAACTTTAAAGTTCTCGAGAACATAAGTGACTTGTGTGAGGTGAACTATTTAAGTGAACTGAAGTGAATAATCAAGTTTTGAAGTTCTGAACAATTCAAATTTTGGAAAAATTGCAGAAATGTCAGAAGAAGCGTCTTTTATTGGAGAGCTTGACCATAACAACGGTCAATGTAAGTAATACGAAAGGAAATTTTCATATTTGAGATGTGTCTGAATATTTAGGAGATGAGCATGAATCTTTGAGAAGTGAAAAATACGTACGTAACTTTGAATTAATAAATTTTGCAGAATTTTATTTGTTAACTAGGAGGGAATATTATAATATTTCTTGCCTGTTAAAATGTTCATGTTACATGTTGTATATAGAAGTGTTGAAACCAAGGTTTATTACTTTTGAGAATCATGTAACCCGAAACGTTACACATGGGGCCAAGCGCACATGGTAACAACATAGAACAATTGTTGGGTTGTTGGATATTTTTAAAAGACTAAGATGTGACTTAGTTATATACTGTTTACTTTGAGAAAAATATTGAGAGTGACTTCATACGTTTATACGTTCATGAAGATTAAAACTGGTTTATAATAAAAGTTTAAGCCAACGTTTAAATATTTGATTTGTATCTAAATAGACGCGGTTTATTTATCAGATTAAATTCTGAGAGTTCAAATTAATTTGACGAAGTTTTATACTAGTTTATAAATATAAGTTAAAATTGTATAGAGTTACAATTTTTAATAGTGTGCACACAATTAAATAAAAATATTAATAACTATATATTTATCTGCAGAAAGTGGAGACCAGGAATTCTTTAAAAAATTCTTGGAAAGATACAGGAAAGTTTTTCAATTTGACCAAAACCATCCTGGAGAGGAAATATCACGAAGTATTAGTGGTGAGAGAGTGTTATTTTATGTTAAGACGCGTGAGGTACCTTATCAAGCAGGTTGGTTGTAAATCATGAAGTTTATATACATAAAATATCGAGAATGAATCCAGTTATTTGGGCTTTCTCACTTAAATTCATTTGATTTAAAATCAATTCTTGATAATAATGAACAGTAATTAACCTGTACGTTTAAAATATAAATACAAGGTTTAACTTTGTGATTCATGTTTAGTGATGGATGCTGTGCCTTCATTTACTTCTTGAATTACTGAAGTAGTTGTATGTATGATCTTGTGTTCGGATTATATATATTATATTGCTGCTTGCTTTAACCTGGCTGTACTTGTTGTTCAGTCAACCAGGCTTAGGGCATAACTCCTGGTATATGAATACTATTAATTAACAATTAATTCATTTAACAGATAAAAGCAATATGAACAAGGATGAGTGGAGAGCTGCTATTGAGTGGATTGAGAAACAAGAAGGAGATGGTCCTTGGTCCTTTAGTCTTACCAAGAGATGATGACCAAAATTCTGTGTCTCAGGCAGATGAGGAGGAATTATTAAAAGATGTGATTAAGAGTCGAGATGAGGACGAGAATAAGAGATGCGAGAGAAAGAGATACGACGAGGAAGGTCTTTCGTTAAACAAAACAGACTTATCCCAAGGAGGTAAATCTTTACCATCAATTAAAATTATAAAATCAGTTAATCTTAATTACAAAATTACGTCAAATCAATTTTCCGTTTCTAATATTGTTGCAAAAAATTATGAAATGGAAGCGCTACGTGGTACCGCTTCACAAATTAGGGAGAGTAACACTAGTAAAGACGAAGGGTTGTCTCTGGTGAGGCAATTTTGCGAATCCTCTACCAATATGATGAAACAATGCCAAGAATCTTTATTAGGTGCTCAGGCAGCTGTTGCTAAAATGGAAAAAATTCAGGGTTTGATTATTGACGAGTTCAATAAACAAAAAGATGTTTTTGTTAAACAAACAAAAACCCTTGAAGATAAAAACAATGAGATCCGTAAACAAATAAGAGATGTGAATAATGAATGCAGTAAAATGCATGAGCATTATCAAAAATTAGTTGATAGCGATGAGAGCAGATTGAGCGGTGACACTTCTAGTAGTGAACTTGGTGAATTGAAAAGTCAAGTCTCTAAATTAGTACAACAAGAATTTAAAAAATTAAAAGTAGATAGCAGCGTTAGTGAATCTCAAAATTCTGACAGTTTGGTAAATAAAATTAAAGAAACATTAAAAGTAGAAATTATTAGTGAAGATGGGGGTATGAAACGAGATTATAAACTTACACCAAATACAAAATTTGAAAATTTTTATGATCTTTTTACATCGGAATTAAGAGCTCATGAATTACTATATGTAATTGATCCAACTAGTGCTCCGCGTAGAGATCTTGATACTGATATTATTGAAAAGCATAAATTCAAGGTTCGAGATATTTTAATTAACCATTTAGATCAGAAGGATCATTCTCAAGTTATTGGTATAAAAGATCCGGTAGAACTTTTAAGTACAATTAAAGATCTTAAGAAAACTGAAAGTAATAATTCTTCAAGTACACTCAGAAGATTATTACATAGTATGCAATATTATCCAAATAAAGAAAAAGCCTTAGATTTTATTGAAAAATTCGAAGACGTCGTTAGAAACTATGGAAATTTGTCTGGGGTTAAGCCACTGTCAGAACTTGAAAAGAAAGATGCCTTTTATAGTGCTATTATGACTACCGTTCCTGATGTTCAATCAGTTGAATTCATGACAATGTCTTCAACTGGTCAAGGGCTTAGTTATGAAAAGTTGAAACTTTTCATATTACAAGCAGAAGCTAATAAAAATCATGCAACAGCGTCTGAGACTACAGGAACTGTAATGCAAGCTTATCAAAGACGTGATTGCTTAGATCGGTGTTATGAGTGTGACGATCTGGGTCATATAGCAATTCAGTGTCCATAGAAAGGGACAGGACTGAAAAAATGTTATGGGTGTGGGCAAGTGACCAACCATAAAGCAGCTGAACGTCCATTTAAAAAAGTGAAACAATCACATGGTGAAAGAAGTAGAGGATGTAGCCGCCCGTGTAAAAAAAATTATATATAACTCAATATAATCATATATAATTCTATATAATTATATATGATTTATATAGAATTATATATGATTCATATAGAATTATATATAATTATACAGAATTATATATAATTATACAGAATTATATGTAACGATGAGAAAAAATCTCAACTGATTATATATAATTATATATAATTATATACAACTATATATAATTTTACAAGATTATATACAATTATATAGAACGCTAAGAAAAATCTCAGATGATTATATATAATTATATATAGTTACATACAATTATATATAATTGCATACAATTATATATAATTGCATATAATTATATATGATCATCTCTCATTTTTTTTAGCGTTATATATAGTTATATATAAAAACATATAATTCTATATGAATCATATATAATTCTATACAAAAATAGAAAATAGAGGAAAATAACTTGCGAGTGAAGATATATATGTAAATATGGTTGTTTAAAAAAAAAAAATATTTTTTTTTTTAATTTTCTAGCTCACAAACCAATCAACGGATTTTTATGCACCATAAATGATTTCGTAGGAAATTGAACGCTCTACAAAAAAAGTCTCTTATCATTTTTTGATAAATACCACTGTTAAAAAGTTATTTAAGCTTCAAGTCAAATTTATAGCAAATTTTGAAATTTTTTTACTTTTCCGGTGGATATAACGGTCTTATCAAAAAAAATCGTAGGATTCGTTTTGTAGATAATTTTATTCCTTACAAATTATTACGAACAAGGTTTTTCGAAATTCACCGGAAAAGTAAAAAAATCTCTAAATTTGCTATAAATTTGACTTGAAGCTTAAATAACTTTTGAACAGTGGGATTTATCAAAAAATTATGTGTGACTTTTTTTGTAGAGCGTTCAATTTCCTACGAAAACATTTATTGAGCATAAAAATCCGTTGATTGCTTTGTGAGCTAAAAAATTAAAAAAAAAAAATTTTTTTTTCCGTGTTATTTAAACGGAAAATAGAAAAATTGATTGAGACAAACCTTAATACCATTAGGAGCCTGGAGTGGTACCAAAATTTTCATTTTTATTTATACTTTTAATTTTTGGATACCACAAAAAAAAAAAAATTTGTTTTTTTTTTTAACCTCTTATGAGCTCAAAAGTTACTTTATATTACTAAAAAAATTCTCACTAAATTTCAGCCAAAGATCTTTTAATTTGAGTTATCACAAATGGGGACCCCCTTTTCCATTTAAAGTACACGCGAAAACTTTTCATTTCAATTTTTCGTTATTAAGACTGTGAAAAAAAATTTTTTTTAAATTCAACCCGGTATCATTTTGTAGAAAATCAATTCCCTACAAAAAAAGTGATTATGCATTATGTACTGTAACGTTTCAACTTAACTTACTAACTTAAAATATACAACTTAAATATAAATTTTAATTATAACCCTTAAACCTATTTGTGGATTGGCTCGTCGGATGCCAGGATTCAAGGATAGGATATAAGGGTGATGACGTTACTACTGCTAAATAAATTAAAATTGACCAGAAGACCCTTTTTCTAAGATATATATATATATATATAAATATGATGATTTATTGAAAATGACTTAAAACTAAATACAAGTCTGAAGAAAATAATGTAAAATGTATAATGTTCCGTGCTCCTCGGTTTATTTTCTACTGACTGACTGCTATCTGGTCTACTTCTTCTGCTGCCAGTATACCCCGTATACTGTGTAATGCTGCTCCCTGCTGCTGCCAGTATACTCCTTACACTGTGTAGTGCTGCTTCCAGTATACCCCGTATACTGTGTAGTACTGCTCTCTGCTACCGCTACCAGTATACCCCGTACACTGTGTAATGCTGCTCTCTGCTATCCTTGCTGCTAGTATACCCCGTATACTATGTAGTACTGCTCTCTGCTATCCTTGCTGCTAGTATACCCCGTATACTATGTAGTACTGCTCTCTGCTACCGCTGCCAGTATACCCCGTATACTGTGTGGTACTGCTCTCTGCTATCCTTGCTGCTAGTATACCCCGTATACTATGTAGTACTGCTGTTCTGCTTCTGCTGCCAGTATACCCCGTATACTGTGTAATGCTGCTACTCTGCTGATAGTATACCCCATATACTATGTAGTACTGCTATCTGCTACTGCTGCCAGTATACCCCGTATACTGTGTACTGCTATACTAGTATACCCCGTATACTGTGTACTGCTGCTGCTCTGCTGTAGTATACTCCGTATACTGTGGACTGCTACGCTAGTATACCCCTGTATACTGTGGACTGCTCTGCTGCTCTGCTGTAGTATACTCCGTATACTGTGGACTGCTATGCTAGTATACCCCTGTATACTGTGGACTGCTCTGCCGCTCTGCTGTAGTATACTCCGTATACTGTGGACTGCTCTGCCGCTCTGCTGTAGTATACTCCGTATACTGTGGACTGCTATGCCGCTCTTCCTTGATCGGATGCTTCTGCTGCTCCTTCTCCGTATGGCTGCTTCCTCCGGATGGCTGCTTCCTCAGGATGGCTTGGCTACTGGATCTGCCTGAAAAGCATACCAAATCTACTCACGAGTATTTTTCCCCAGAGGGTACTTGTACTCTTCTACTAGTAGTCTATCCCGTAGTGAGTAGTTGCCAGTGTCTTCTCCGCTCATTTGAATGGAACTTATTACTTCCAGTTGAAGTATCCACCTAGGGAAATATTCCAGCGCTCCCCTGCGCCTAGCGGTGACTCCTGGTACTAAATTTAATTTTTGTACGCAATTGCGTATCTCTCCTCTCTTTCTCTTCTCTTCCTCTCTCTCTCTTCTTCTTCTCTTCATCTTCCCATTCTTCGCTTCTGAGAATTAGATTCTTTTCCGCGAATTTATTGATTTTATATTTTTTATTTTTTTTTCTCACTTACTCTTACACTTAATATTATTATATATTTTTTTTCTTAAAATAAAAAAAATACTAATAATAAAAAAAATTATTTTTTTCTTAAAATTATTAAAATAAAATTATTATATATTTTTTTTTTTTAAATTAAAAATTTTGTGACTCGTCACAGTACGTCAAACAAACTGGAAAAAGGCACGGGGCTTCAAAGATCGACAGAAATTTAGTCTCCTCAAATTATTTTTTGTTATTTTTAATTTTTATTCGATCAGAAAAAATTTTTTCAAATAATGACAAGCACAGTCTTGTAAGAAATTTAATTTCCTACAAAAGTATTTGATATCATACATACGTTAAATGAATGAAAAAAAAGTTACAGAGATTTAAATGTCAACGAAAAAACAAGTTTAAAAAATATCAATTTTCTGAACTTAAATATCAACGAAAAGTGAACTTGATTTTTCATTGATATTTAAAACCCTTAGACTTTTTTCGCATTCATTTGACGTATATATAATACCGGATACTTTTTGTAGGAAATTAAATTCGCTACAAGACCGTGCTTGTCATTATTTAAAAAAAAAATTTCGATAGAATTATCATAAAAAACAACCACAAATAATTTAATACTGAGGAAACTAAATTTTTGTCGATGTTTGACGCCCCGTAACTTTTCCCAGTTTGTTTGATATACAAATTGCATCAGCACTTTTTGTAGAGAATTTTATTTCCTACGAAATTATACCAGGCAGAATTAAAAAAAAAATTTTTTATAGTCTTAATAACTAAAAACTAAACTGAAAAATTTTTGTGTGTATTTTAAATGGGAAAGGGGACCCCCTTTGTGATAGTTCAAGTCTGAAGATATCTGGCTAAAATTAGGTCAAGTTTTTTTTTATAATATAAAGTAACTTTTGGGGCTCATAAGAGTTTAAAAAAAAAGTATTTGTTTTTTTTTGGGACACCCCAATATATATGTATGTAGGAGAGGGAAGTCACCGGTGCTATAAACAGCGGTGGAAGCAGTTCGGAGCTCGCCACGAGATCGCGCCCACCACTTGTAGTGTGTCTCCAGTAAGAAACTTATTTCAGAACTGTTAAATTCGAAACTTGAGACTATTTTGGCCCAGGTACGCCTCCGTTATTTGGCAGAGTGACAAGTACCTCTTTTGATGGTAATATAGTACATTCTATATGACATAATGACAAAAATATTTTTTATCAATGTTTCCATAAATAAGTTTTCTTAGAAATTAAACTTGGACTTAAAAAAAAAATGATTTAAATAAAAAGCGTAGAGCCTCTACTATACAAATTCACAATTTATTTAACAAATTGCACAGGAATTCAATTATACCAGTGAAAAAATTTTCTGATATGGCCTGATATGGCTTGATTTCGGCGGTTCATATCAGGCCTGATATGGAAATTGGCCATATCAGAAAATATATGTACAGATAAGATTTGATATGTTCTGATATGGACATATCAGACTATATATAGTGAGATTAACATTATTATCTCGGGAACTAAATTTATAGATAATTTTATAAAATTGTGTATAACTTTGTAAAGTTGTATATGCAATAATTGTCATGAAAAAAAAAAAAAAAAGAAAAAAAAATCCATCCAGGTCATGGGTTCGAACCCGAGTACTTCTGATTCTAAGTCTGATCTATTAACCACTCTGCCAAATCATGAACCTGAAATGTAAGGTTGATTATATCTATTTGGATAAAATTGAAACTAAGAAAATTAAAGACATCAGATAAATGATTGATTTGGTTACTTGTATTATATTCAATTGTTATTGTTTATAGAGTAACGAGACCATTAACGGTATACCCACCAGTAACGGAGCAAGAACTACTTCTTTTGGTAAAAGAAAAAAAAAAAGTTCAAGATTTTTTAACTTATAAGTTTTAAAAAAGTATACATAAAAATTTAATAATAACTAAACTTTTTTCAATTTAAAATCTCAATTTTTCATATTTAAATTCATTACGAAAATTTGAAATTCTCTCAGAGATTTAAAAATTGATCTCGTTAGCTTATTGGAAAAATTTTTCAACAAAGTTTGTGCACTTTATACAATTTATAAATGCGGTAAATTAAAATATTTAACAGACTTCATAAGATTTTATGAACCATTATAAAATCGGTTGTTCCGAACAATGTTACGTTATTTGGTCATTTCTAAATTATTTTACCAAACGTATGTATACGGAAAACTCGAAAAAACTAGTATACGTGCCCATATCAGGGCTTATCAAGCCATATCAAACCTGATCAAGATTTTTTTGACAAGCATATTAAAATATATATACCCTTATCAAGTTATATCAGGTCATATCAAGACATATAAAAAAAATTATATACAAGCATATCAAGTCAGATCAAGACATATCAAATCTGATATCGAAATATCAAGTTGATATGGGCATATCAAGTTGATATGGCTTGATATGGCCAATTTTTATATCAGACTATATCAGAATATATTAAAAATTATATATGGGCATATCAGATCATATCAGGTCAGATATGAATATATCAAATTTTTTGATATGGCCATATCAGGTCATATAAGGCTTGATCAGAAAATTTTTTTACGGGTATATAGTTCTACATAATTATATATAGTTATATATAATTATATATAGTTATATGTAATTATATATAATTATATAGGGCCATTTTTCATATATAATTATGCATAATTATATATAATTATATATAATTTTTTTTACCCGGGCGTGGTATCGCCAGAGGACGTTTTAACACTATGAGAAGGTCAAAAGTCTTCCAGAATACTGGAAGACAAAATTGGAAACGGAAGAATAATAATGAGAGAGGCGAAGATCAGTATTATTTACAACAGTCTGATCTTGATGATAACAATTGCAAATTCAAAGATGTTTCTGAACAAAGTAAAATATTCACAAGATTTCTTGCTGATTCGGGTGCAACAGAGTGTTTAACTAACAGTAAAATAATATTTAAATCTTTTGATGAATCAGATCATGGTAAAATTAGATGCGCTAATAAAAACGAATCCGCAGATTTGAAAACGGATGGAGTGGGTAAAGCCGAGTTTTTATTGAATAATAATGAATTGAATAAATATTATTATTATTTAGTATTTATCTAGACAATAAAGAAATCGACATTTTTGATCCTGTTTCAAATGAATCATTTATTATTGGAGTCTATAACAATCCGTATTGGATAATAGAGATTGAAATTAGTAATAGTCAGAATAATGATGAAATTAACTTTATAAATAGAAAAATAATTGCAAATTTAACTTCAGATAGATCAGATAGTTGTAATGAAATAAGATATAAAACGAGAAGTGTGACTGCGAAAGAACTTTTAGAGAAGAGTGAAAATTCAAACGCAGGTGAACAGGTACGAAATGAGATCAAAACCAATATTAATTCTAGTGGTGATAATGAATGTAATGATAATGCAAGAGATGAGTTGCCAGTAGAAAAGTTACATGTAGATAATAATGATTTGATTGTAGAATCGGAAAAAGTAAAATCCGTACTAGAGAGTGAAAATAAAGTTATTTATGAAAACTCAAACTTTGACACGTCTATCTGGGATAGAAAATTTCATGATATAGATGAATTACCCATTGTTGAACTATCAGAAAAAGAGTCTCTATTCGATGAAAAATACAAAAGTTTTGCTAAACATAAAAAAGCTATGCTTTGGCATGTACGGTTAGGTCATGCGTCTATTAGTTATTTAAAAGCTCTTCAAAGTAAATTCCCAGATAATACATATCTTAGAACCGCGATTTTCGATGATACTATTTTAGATTGCAAAGTATGTATGATTGCGAAATTTAATAAAATACCATTCAACTCAACGCGTCGACGGGCAACTGATCCTCTTCAAATAGTTCATTCTGATACTATGGGGCCTGTAAGTCCAATATCTCATTCAAAAGGGTATAAATTCATTTCGGTTTTTGTCGATGATTATTCTAGATTAGCAATGGCATATTCAATGAGAGCAAAAAGTGAAACAGTTCACTGTTTCGAGGCGTTTATAAGAATCGCGCGAAATTTGTTAGGTAGAGACGCGAAAGTATGTAATCTGCGTACAGATCAAGGTACTGAGTATACAGGAGGATACACGCTCGAGGTATTAAAAACTCTAGGGGTAGAACAACAATTAGCAAGTCCTGATACACCTGAACACAACGGGGTAGCTGAAAGGTTCAATCAAACGATACAAAAAAAAGTAAGAGGCTACATGTATGATGCGAAATTACCTGAAAATATGTGGGATCTTGCTTTAAGTGCTGCTGTATAGGCTTACAACCGAACACCTCACAAGTCAAACGATATAATAACACCTTTACAAAGGTTTGCAATGGAATACAATTCCAATATTAATCAATTGAGACGTTTTGGTTGCGTGGCATATATTAAAGTACAAAGAAAAACTGGTCCTAAGTTTAGATTCGAAGGGAGACGCGTAATTCTGGTAGGATATACACTAGGGTGATTCATTTCGGCAAAAGTTTTTTTTTTTTAAGTGCTCAAGCAAAATCTTAATCTACATCGAAAAACAAAAATTCTCACCAAATATGAGCTCTTAATTCCAATGCTAAGTACTTACTATTTGATTTCAAAGATTTCCCATTTAAAATACACGTAAATTAAATTACTTTTTTTTTTAACTTTCTAATACTCAGCCGCGTTTTATGATATCAACACGGTTTTGGTCGCAAATTGTAGAGCATTTGGTGTTCTTCAAAAGTGCTCATAGTTACTTAGCTGTTATTCCAGCTGTTTCACTTGTGTCCGCTGCGGAACTAATTTTTCCTATGAAATTGACCTTTATTGGCTTGCAGACCGTAAACCAATGAAAGTACACTAAAATTGCTAATGAGAGTTTTATAAGAAATTGTATTCCCTTCAAAAAAAGTCCTATGAGTCAAGCCGCTAAAGTCCATAGTTTCCGAGTTATAGTCATTTTAATAATTTAAAGAATAAAATATCAATTGTAACTTTTTTTTTTATATTATATTTTTCAAATTATTAAAATGACTACAACTCGAAAACTATGGACTTTAGCGGCTTGACTCATAGGACTTTTTTTGAAGGGAATACAATTTCTTATAAAATTCTCATTAGCAATTTTAATGTACTTTCATTGGTTTACGGTATGCAAGCCAATAAAGGTCAATTTCATAGGAAAAATTAGTTCCGCAGCGGACACAAGTGAAACAGCTGAAATAACAGCTAAGTAACAAGAGCACTTTTGAAGAACACCAAATGCTCTACAATTTGCGACCAAAACCGTGTTGATATCATAAAACGCGGCTGAGTATTAGAAAGTTAAAAAAAAAAGTAATTTAATTTACGTGTATTTTAAATGGGAAATCTTTGAAATCAAATAGTAAGTACTTAGCATTGGAATTAAGAGCTCATATTTGGTGAGAATTTTTGTTTTTCGATGTAGATTAAGATTTTGCTTGAGCACTTAAAAAAACAAAAAACTTTTGCGGAAATGAATCACCCTAATATACACCTACTGGTTATCAGTTTCTGAAACCAGAAGAAGGGAAGTTTTATGAGAGTAGAGATGCTCGTTTTAATGAAAAACTAGTGTATGGTGATAAGTATGATAAAAATAGTGCGAAAGATTGGCCGGTTGAAGAATCATCAGTTAATAAAGAGAAGTGGTTTATCGAATTTAATAAAGATGAGTTAGAATTTTTAAAACCGGAGGGAGAGACGAAAAATAAGAGAGGACGACCGAAGAAACAGCAAAGTTGTTTAACAGATACGAACATTAATAATGGGAACTTAGTTAAAGACAGTAGTTTTTCGGAAATTATTGATGTAAACGATAAAATTGATGCTAACTTAGTTTTTGGTGAGAGAGTAGATTGTGAGACGTGTGAAACCCAGGATAATATTTATTATGCAATGTCAGCGGGTATTCAACAAGACCCAATGTCTTTTAAAGATGCTATGGAATCAAAAGAACGAGAATTTTGGCAAAACGCTGTGAGAGATGAGCCTAATTCTATGAATAAAAATAATGTATGGACATTAGTTGACTGACCTACTAGAACGAAAAACGGTAAAAGATTAAATATCATAGACTCTAGGTGGGTTTTCAAAAGGAAAATTAAAAATGACAATCAAATTAAATACAAAGCGCGATTAGTGATCCGAGGTTTTAAAGATAATAACAATTATGATCTCAGAGAAACCTATGCCCCTGTATCTCGATTGCCCTTAATTAGGTCTGCTTTTGCTATAATTAATAAATATGATTTAGAGACTTGCTATCTTAATGTAAAAACCGCATTTTTAAATGGCATTATAGATGAGGAAATTTATATGGAAATCCCAGAGGGTGTAAATGTTACACAAGAAATTAGGGAAACTAGGGTGTGTAAATTAGAACGAGCTCTGTATGGTTTACGGATTAGTCCTAAAAAATGGAATAAGAAATTTACTGATGTGGCATTGAGTGTAGGGTTGAAAAATCATGAAAGTGAGCCATGTTTATTTATTTGGAGAGAAAATGAAAAAATTCTTATCTTAATACTATATGTCGATGATATTATCTTAGCTTCTAACAACAAATCTAAAATGATGGAGGTAAAGTCAAAACTTAAAAAGGAATTTGAGATGAGTGATTTGGGTGAACCAAAAGAATTTCTGGGAATTTCAATACACCAAGATAGACAAAGGCGAGAAATTACTCTTAGTCAGGAAAAATATATAAGTAGAATCTTAGAAAAATTTAACTTTAATGATATGAGTCCACAGAGAACCCCTATAGTTACTACTCAGGTAATAAATAGAGAAAGAAAGCTGAGAGAGGAAAATATAAATGATGATGTGTTCATTACTACTGAAACAATTAAAAATGTTCCTTACAAAGAAGCGATAGGAAGTCTGCTATATTTGGCCAGGGCAACTCGACCAGATATATCATATGCGGTTAATGTATTAAGTAGACATCAAATTAACCTAACTGAAAACAATTGGCGTATGGTTGAAAGAGTGTTCAGATATCTGAAAGGAACCAGAACCTTAGGATTAAGGTACACTGGTGAGCGAAATGATATACAAGTATACTCTGATGCGAGCTTAGCAAATTGTAAAGGATCTCGAACAACCTGTGGGTACGTAATAAAATTGTTTGGTGATACAATCACTTGGCGGACGCATAAGCAACCATATGTAGCACTGTCTACGCGTCAAGCAGAGTTTGTAGCGATGAGTGAGGCGTGTCAGGAATTGATAGCTATAAGTAATACACTTAAGTTAATTTTGGACAGAGCATTTTATCCCATGAAACTATGGTGTGACAATAAAGCTGCCACGTCGTGTGCGAAAACTAGTGGAGGTAATAAATTAAGACACATGACAGAGATACGAGAACATTATGTAAAAGAATGTGCAACGCAAAATTTTGTTGATGTTGAATGGATCCCGTCAAAGAATCAATTTGCTGCCATATTCACGAAACCTCTTGCGTTTGATCTACATAAATATTTGACTGATAAGTTAATGAATGCTAAAATAGATCAATGTTAAATAATTAACAATTCTGTTTCAGGAAAATAAACTCGAAGACTCACCGGCCTGCCATTCTATTATTACACTTATTAATATTAATGAAACATTGATTATCATTATTAGTAGTCAGAGATATGTATTTTTATATGCTAAGAAAATATATATATTTTATATGAATTATTGTAAGTATGGTGAAAGACGGCTAGACGGGAGGGGGTGTTGGAATTAACGCCTAACCATCTTACCCCACGAGTAGTGAAGAGGTCATGTGATGTTATGATCCCTGCTCTGGTTAAGATTAGAGTACTGTACCACCACTTACTTCCGATTGAGTTTTGGTAACGTGCGGATGCACATATTAATAAATACTCTTAATTATTATTTGGTATTATTTATTTAAAAGGCCCTACCTAATTCTAACAAATATATATATATATATATATATATATATATATATATATATATATATTAGGGTGTGCCATTTTGAGGCGACTTTTTTTTTTTTCAACAAAAAAACAGGCTGAAAACTCGAAGGAAGGTGAGAAAAGAAGCCTGTTAAAAGCGGAGTTCTTAATATTAATATTTAGAGGTGCCTGTTTCTAATTTTCCATTTCCCATTTAAATAACATGGGAAAAAAATATTTTATTTTCTTATTTCTCTAGTACGGCATTCGCACCTCATATAAATAAGTCCATAACATAATCTTATAGAGAATTTAACGCTCTACAAAAAAGGTCTCTTATAATTTTTTGATAAATTCATTCATTCAAAAGTTATTAGAGCTGGAATACAAATCTATAATAAATTTCTAGATCTTTTTACTTTTCCAGCAAAACTATCAGACTTATCAAAAAATGTCATGAAATCATTTTTTTAGACAATTTTATTTCCTACAAATTATTTTCAATAAAGTTTTTTGAAATTCCGCATTATTTTCTAGATATATTCATTTTAAAGCCAAGCTCGTAAAAATAATAGTCTTCTAATCTATTCTGAGAACTTAACATTAAGATGAAAATAACTAGAAAACAATGCGGAATTTCAAAAAAATTCATTGATGATAGTTTGTAGAAAATAAAATTGTCTATAAAACAGATTCCATGACATTTTTGATAAGTCTGATAGTCTTCCCAAGTCGAAAAATTTCAGCTTTATTTCAAACTGAATAAACTGCTAGGCAACAGTTGAAAAAAATAAAAAGTGGCTATTGTTACATTCTGGCTTATTTATTATTCAGACAGAATATTTTTTAATTGACCAGGTTGACGTCATTAGGGTGTCAATAGACCCCAGGTGCGTCAGCTGTTGACCTTCTTTTATTTTATGCGAAAATGTTTTAATGACTTACCATGGTGACGATTATCCCCATTATTCGGCCCAAATTACCCCTTGATGCCTCCTCTGAATGCGAACAGGACGAGCCTTGAAGGCCTGGTTCCTCCGTAAGGGAAAGCGATTCCAATTGGCCGATCAAACAACCAGAGCTCGAAGGCTCAACAACACAAGAGCTCGACGGCTCAACACCACACGAGCTCGACGGCTCAACAACACATGAGATCGAAAACTCAACAAGAACTTTCTCAGACTTAATTCTCGGACGACCTTTGGCGAGGTCCGCGATGACACCTCGAATCCCGCGACCGAGCTGTACTGCACATCCTGACCTGCTTCATCGGCCTCGAAGCATGAATTTTGGATTCGGAAAGGAAGCGCTTAGGCTGCCGGTAGCAGCGCCCAAAGTTAAATAAGGAGTACGTATTTTAATAAAATACGGATATATATTCTGCCTCAAAGTCCGAGTGACAGGATCAAGACAACAGGTTTGTGTAGAGTTCTTGGCTCTACTAGATCTTGTGATCGACTGCCTTGATTCTGTCGCTCCTTGGTATTATACATTATCAAAAGTGTTAACGTTGCATCTCAGGTTTCTTATGAGAGAATCGTCGTGGCCCGGGTCTCATGCATCGTCATCTGTTTAGACTATCCGCGAGCCTCGGCGACTCTCTTATCGCAAGAGATTTCCGTTACATTGTTGGTGATGAATAAAATAATATCGCCAACAAAGTAACGATTTATTAATTTATTATTTATATATAATTCTAAGAAGTGTCGAACCATTTATTCGCCCCCCGTGGCGAATAAATAATTCGAGACTTCAAAAAAAAAATTTCCGAAATTTTTATTTAAATTTAATTAGAGCCAGAACGTAACACTATTTAAAATGCATTATAAAATGAGCCTGAACTCAGACTGAATGGTCGTCATATTTCACTTTTCAGGACCATCAGGCTGAAATTAAGCTTGAAAATAAAATCAATCAGTCAGGCTCTTCAGCTTGAAAATAGTTTGAAATTATGGCTTTTCAGGTTGATGTTAGGTTCCACGGGTGAAAAAATATTAAATTATTTAATATTTTTTAATTGCCGGGAAAAATCAATTCTATACAGTCACATATGGAAATCAGCAATATATGGCCGGGTATGACTGAATATGACCATATTTATTTAAATGAAAAAAAAAAAAAAAACAGATTGTTTTAGTCTTTTTTTAATTTTTTGTTCAATCATTTCAGTGATGCAGAGATTATTAGAACTGCGAATAATCGAATTTCTAATTACATTAGAAATTTTTAATTCAGAGAAAAAACGCTACACTTATTAACGTCCGCACACGAATTAGTGGGATTCGAACCCGGGACCCTACGAACGAAAGACCGACGCTTTAACGACTAGGCTACGCTACGGACAGTGACTACTAAGTTTAGTTATACCCTACACAAGATCGAGAGAATACATTCAATTTACAGTCATATCAAGCTGTTCAGCTTGAAATCATGCTAAAAAAATTATTACGTAGCAGGTTGTTCAGGTTAAGAATAAGTTCAAAGTGCAAGTTAGTTTGAAGCTGAACAGCCTAACAGCTTGTTCAACTTGAATTCAGTGTTTTTCTTATACTTTAGCAGGTGATTCAGTTTCAATTCAAGCCAAAATTTTGTTAAGTAGCAGTTTATTCAGCTCGAAAATAAGCTTAAAGCTTAAGCTAGTTTTGAACTGAATAACTTACGGGTTATTCAGCTTGAATTCAGTGTCTTTTTAATGCAATGGTAGGCTGTTCAGTTTTAAAACAGCCTGAAAATTTTACGTAAATTTGAAGCTTAAGCTTGTTCAGGTTGAATCCAGCTTCAATTTAATTCCAGTAGCAGGCTGAACAGTTTAATTTAAGGCTCAATTAAGTGCAGTCAGTTTCAATTAAGGTTCAATTCAGCGCAGTCAGTTTCATTTAAGGTCCAGTTCAGCTTAGTCAGTTTGAAATAATGCTGAAACTTTTCGACTCGGGTTGCTGGAAAAGGAAAAAGATCTGGAAATTTATTATACATTTGAATTCCAGCTCTAATAACTTATGAATGGATGGATTTATCAAAAAATTATAAGATACCTTTTTTTGTAGAGCGTTAAATTCTCTATAAGATTAGTTATGGACTTATTTAGCTAGAAAAATAAAAAAATAAAATATTTTTGTTCCCATGTTATTTAAATGGGAAATGGAAAATTAGAAATAGGCACCTCTAAATATTAATATTAAGAGCTCCGCTTTTAACAGGCTCCTTTTCTCACCTTCCTGCAAGTTTTCAGCCTGTTTTTTTGTTGAAAAAAAAAGTCGACTCAAAATGGCACACCCTAGTAAATATGTAAACCTCGCGGAGTGAGTCAACCGTGTTTCTATACCAGTGTCATATGCCTCTTAAACCTCTCTCGTATTTAAACTTGTTAATAATAGATGAATATCAATTATAACTATTATTTACCTATTTGCTTATTAATATAATAACATTCTCAACCAATTTCATGAGAAATCTTTGAGCTTAATATTTTATTTTTCGTGTTTAAATATTTAAATATTTACTTTCGCCGTTTTTGATAATTTTATTGAATTTACAAATCTCGAATTTTTGACGAATTATGTAAGTTTTTCTCAAAACATATTTTTTTACCTATGTATATTTTTGTTTCTAACCCCGTTTACTCAAAGCTAGTGTGTCAATCCGAGATTTTAGGAATACGTGATTAAATTAGTGTTACTCATACATTTATATGTAATTATATAAGCGTACTCACAATATTTAAATCACGGATGAAGAATCTCGAATTGAAAAACTGGCCTTCAAAAATTGGCTTCAATTGAAGGTTAACCTTAGTAAAAATAAACAAAGACCGACTTCATTTTAAACTAAGCGCCAGCTACCAAAAAGTCAAAGAGGTGCTGAAAATTTCCGAGAAATCTACCTTCCATTCTGGCTGCCAGATGGCATTTTTTTTTTTTTTTTAAAACAATTTGTTAGATCAAACTTTACAGTTTTTTATTGAATTTTATTAGAAATTATATGATATATTTTAAATATGTGGCTTTTTTTGTTTTTTGTACGAATTGCTTAATTAAAAATCTAGTCAAGTTGAATAGAATATTTGAATTCGAGAACGGTTGATATTAAAATCATGTTTGAGTGTTATTTTGAGAATAATATAAATATTCATTCCATAAAAAAATATTTTACTCATATTTTATAAAAGATACTTCAATACGATAATGCAGAAATGAGAATGTTCAAGCTTATCACTTATGCATTTAATATATGAATTACTCATAAATATATTCGCGGAATATGATAGCTCCGTAAATTATAAATGAGTTATAAGATGTCAGTACTACTCCGATCCAGTACAAGACATACACCTTTTGAATTAACATCTAGAGCATGAATCGCAAAAATACCGTACCAGTGAAATGGAATTCCGATACAAGTTATGCATTAGGACCTTATAAACTCTTGTCTCGAGTTATTGGAATATGGCCACTTGATCGTTTTAAAAATATTACTGTTCTACAAGTTTCTTTTAATTCTTTCTTGCAGGTAAATTACTTTCAAGTATTATAATATTATCTGAACTTCTACATTCAGTCATTGTTTAGTTTTTTTATTAAGTTTTAAAATCATTAATTAATGGCAGTTTGATTTTTTCGCATTTAATACTTTATTGGCTAAGTTCTAAAATAACTGTCATTTAACAGCATTAAATTCATGAACTAGACCCGGGAAAAATAAGTTTATGTCTGGCTATATATAATTAGATATGACCATATAGGATTATATATGAATCATATATGTTTATATGTGAGTCATACATGTTCATATTTGACCATATATAAAGGCAGAGAAATTTCTTCTGACTTATACACAAATCATATAAGAGTATATGTGGTCATGTATGATCATATATGATGCAACATAAAATATTTTTACTCGATATTCAGTCCATATAAGATCATATATGGGCATATATGAAGATACACCCGGGAAAAACAAGTTCATATCTGGCTATATATAATTAGATATGACCATATAAGATCATAAATAAATCATATATGTTCAAATATGATTCATATATGTGCATGTATGAGTCATACATGTTTATATACGACCAAATATAGAGGCAAAGAAATTTCTTTTATAACTTACACCCAAATCATATATGATCACATAAGATCATAAATGATTATATACGGACATATATGAACATATATACTTACGCAAAAAATTAAAGGAACAAAAAAATTTTATAAATTTTTCTGTGATTGTTGGAAGGCTGTAACTTTGCGAAGAATAATCGTATCGAGATTTTAAGAAAAACATTTTTTCGCTTGATATCTCTAGTTTCGGTACATTTTTATCAAAATTTTTTAAGAGCAGGCTATTGCAGAAACATGAGAAATACCGCGAGACGAAAAATTTCTAAATACAAGGAAATGACAAAAAAAAAAAATTTCAAAAAGTAAATTTCGAACACAATAAAAAAAAAAGTTTCAACTTTTTTTTTAATTTTTCGGAAATTTTTTTTTTTTTTTTTAAATTGACGGTCAACTGACAGACCGATTTTTTTTCCCGGGACGTAATACCATCTGAATTGATTTCTGTTAATAAAATAATGACTGAAAAGCTTAGATTATGTTTATGACATGATTTGCATCAAATGTTGTTTGTTCAGTTTTTAGTTATAATTATATTTATTCACGAACTCATTGTAAAAGGCAATTGCAGTGTCATTACTGATATAGTGGATGCACTAAGTTTAATTGTGACTAGTACTTTATCTATCTTTAAAATTATTTTACCTCTTGTCTACAAAAATAGGATGTATCTTATTGTAAATTCAGCAATTGAAGATTGGGCAAACATTCGCAATAAACAGTCAAGAGTAATAATGTTAAAATTTGCTTTTGTTGGCAGAATTGTTTGTATCGTTCAAATGGTTGGTGCTTACATGACAATAATTCCACTTATATTTGGTAATCCACCATCATTTTATCAATTTCCTTCTGATAAGTTAAAAGACAATTCCACTCTTTTACGAAACATTCCAATTGGCCCAAATTGTTGGGTATCAACGAGCATGTCAATGTTCATGTATATTGCTTATTATAGCCTCATTACTGTGCATTTATTTATCTTATGTACATCATATATTGGTGGTGACGTTTATATATTCGGAATTGCAATGCACGTTTGTGGACAACTACAACTTCTGTATAATGAAATGGAAAATCTTAGTGGGAAAACGAATTTTTTTAGTCTTCGAAAACAAATTAGTCAATTATCACAGAGACATAGTTTTTTACTGCAATTATCAAATGAATTCGAAAAAACGTTTAATTTCATTATATTACTGCAAGTCGCTGCTAATACCTTTCTCATCAGTATATCAGGTAGATAAAACTAAATTTTAAAAGTTATTATTATTATTATTATTATTATTATTATTATTATTATTATTATTATTATTATTATTATTATTATTATTATTATTATTATTATCCAATATTAACTATAATAGTATATTGTACGGCTAACGTTAAAACAAGACGATTCCTGATAAAAAATGGGGTTGACTCTCTGAACCAAAGATAATAGCTGTTCTCATACAAAGTTTGTAATCATGTTTCATTCCGTGCCACACAATTTATTTTTTATACACTCATGCCATAAATTAATGGAACAGAAAAATTTTAGAAATTTCGTAGTGACTTTTGCAAGACTGTAACTTCGTGAAAAACAATCGTATCGGGATTTTAAAAAAAGCGTTTTATAGCCTGAAATCTCTAGTTTTGGCGCATTTTCATCAACATTTTTTTGGAGCTATAGCTATTGCACAAACGTAAGAAATACTGGGAGACAAAAATTTTCTAAATTTTTTCTTTTCTTTGAGAGAGTCCACGGGCTGCGAAAAATTTTTTTCAGCTAATGCATAGGTCAGTCAGCAAATTTGATCAACTTTAATTTCCATTTTTCCGGAGATTCGTACAACAAGGAATTTATTCAAGTTAAAAACTCGAAGAATTTTCCTTACGCAACCCTTTCATCAATTTTTGAAAAAAATTTTTTTTTTATTTTCAACATCCATTAGAAGTAAGTACATAAAACTGCTTTTGTTTCAGTTTTTTAGTAAATTAATCACTACTCTGCAAATATTGATGAAAAGACTAATGTTGCCAGGTACATTTTTAGTTCAATATATCCCCAATAACCCTGTAAATTTTTAAATTGATCTATCGAACCGTTTTTTGGGGTCGATTGATCAAAGTTTTGTTAAACAATTAAAGGAACAAGTTTTGTTACTTTAATTGTGTAATCATAATCAAAATGAAAAAATAATTTTTTTTCGACTTTTCTTACATTTTTGTGTTGGTTACTTAGCAAATGCACGGAAAAGATAAAAAAAAAAATTTCCAAAAAAACTCAAAAAAAATCAGGGAAAAAAAAATTGAAACTGTTTTTTTGTGTTCGATATTTTTTTTTTCAGTTTTTTTGGAAATTTTTCTTTTTATCTTTTTCTTGCATTTGCAGAGTTACCAACGCAAAATATAAAAAGAGTAAAAAAAAAATTTTTTATTCATTCTGATTATTATCACAAAATTAAAGGAACGAAACTCGTTCCTTTAATTGTTTAGCAAAACTCTAAATCAAAATGGTTGATTTACTTAGAGCCAAAAAAAAGCATTTTTTTTGTACTTACTTCTAATGGATGTTAAGGGGGATAGCCACTGTGAGGATCGAAAAAATAGGTGATTTTCGGGAATTTTTTTGACTGGGATAATAACGGAATTTGGGGATCGGGTTATTTTTGTTTTATAAAGTATACATTGAAGATAATTCTCCCAAATTTTTATTAAAAAATATCATGCTATTATAAAGTTATAAACATTTTTGTGGAGCACCACAATCATTTCCCCCACCACTGTGGCATCTCTAACTCAAAAACGGATTATCTGAAACAAAAAAACCAAGTCGCGTTGTAATCTGTATGCATGTGGTTATCGTTGCACATAGGGGATTTTGAAAATTTGGATTTGAAAAAAAATGGCGACATATTAAAAATTTTTTCGTATTTTTTTCTCATTTTTTTGGATTCAAACAGCTTTAAAAAATCTTAAAAATCAAAATTTTCAAAATCCCCTATGTGCGACTTTAGTCACTGAATAGACGAATACGATAAAAAAAAAAAGTTGCGAATCGGTTCATATTTATGCAAATTACAGATGCCACCAGTTCAAAAAAAGTAGTTTCGAGAAAAACGCGTTTAAAGTTTTTAGTTAATGCAACGGTCAGTTGACGCGCTGTCGCAAAAATGACTATAACTCGAAAAATATTCGGAATTTTCATATAAAACTCTAAATACATATTTTTGAATATATATACTTTGATTTAATAAAAAAAAAAAAAATTTTTTTTTTTTTAAATTTCACAGTGGCTATCCCCCTTAAAAAAAGGAAAAAAAATTTTTTCTTAAAATCGATGAAAGGGTCTTTTGTAGGTAATTTATTCAAGTTTTTAACGCCACAGTCAAATTTACTATGCGGTCGTACGAATCTCCAAAAAAAACTGCTAATTAAAGCTAATTAAATTTGCTAACCTACCTATGGATTGGTTCAGCTGAAAAAATTTTTTGCAGCCCGTGGACTCTCTCAAAGAAAAGAAAAAATTGAGAAAATTTTTGTCTCGTGGTAATCTCATATTTGTGCAATAACTGAAGCTCTGAAAAATTTTGATGGAAATGCGCCGAAACTAGAGATTTCAAACTATGAAACGCTTTTTTCAAAAATCCCAGTACAATTATTTTCCCGAAGTTACAGTCGTGGAAAAATCACTACAAAATTGCTAAAGTTTTTCTGTTCCTTTAATTTATGGCATGAGTGTATCATATGTTATATATATATATATATATATATATATATATATATATATATATATATATATATTATAAAAAAAGAGTTGTTTGTGCCTATGTCACGATTTGGAGCCGAAAGCACACATCGCAAAAGAATAGTGTTTGTATGTGAGAGTTATAGAAATGAGTCTCCCATTGCAAACTGAGGTGGTTGCGAGTTGATAACTATAAGAATGTAAAAGATATGAGAGTTGAAAGAAAGTGAACTTTGAAAACGTGTATACGATTAGTCGAGCCAAAGGGAAGATATATTTTTCGGAAATTTTCAGCATCTCCCTGATTTTTCCGCAGTTCGCGGTTAGTTGAAAACGAAGGCAGTCCTTGTTCATTTGACTCGTTGAAGTCAATTTTTGAAGGTCCGTTTTTTACATCTAAATTCTTAATCCGCGAATCAAATATTGTTAGTACACTTATATATTTTCATATAAATGTATTACTAAACCCTCGGATTCACAAACTAGCTTTGAGTTAATGGGGTCAGGAATTCCCGAGTGGAACTATCGCCGCCATTTTTATGACTTAAAACACTAATGGCGTCCCCAAAAAGCTCGGAGATAAGTAAACACTAGGTGACAAATGAGGGCAAATGTATATAATAGCATGTCTCAAATCCTTAGTGATTATAAGTGGTGGTAACCCGTATGGGTATGGGAAGAACTTGCATCCCACCACTAATCCTAAGTAAGCAGCTGACCAGAGCTGAAGCCTGGTACCATGGGGGACCCATTCCAAGCCCCACTTCGACCAGAGTCTCTTTATTTCCTGAGATGGGAGGAGTATTTGGGTCCATGTGAGGTCGGACTCGTGGTGGCTGTGCGTGAGGCACCCACATGCACTGCATGCCTAATGGGTAAGCTAATGTGAGCTTATGCTCATATTTCACTTGGGAAGACGTCTATTGGGCAGGTTCCAATTGGAAAAGTAACCGATAGGACATATTCCAATAACTCAGATCCCTATTACCTGAATTAGCAATTACTAATAATCCCGATGACCTAAATTTTCAATCACCTAAAACCCCGATCACCAGTAATTTCAATTACCAATACTACCAATTACCCAAATTTCCAATAATCCAAAATTTCGATAGCTTAATTTTTCGTTAACCGGAAACATTGATGACAAAACATTCCGATTGGACAGGTTTCGTAAGCTCAAAGTCAATTTCTTTGTTATATAACAAAACTCAAAATGAATTTCTTTGTTATGTAACAAAGAAATCGATTTCGAGCTTACGAAACTTGTCCAATCGGAATGTCTTGTAATCAATGTTTCTGGTTAACGAAAAATTAAACTATCCAAATTTTGGATTATTGGAAATTTGGGTAATTGGTAGTATTGATAATTAAAATTACTGGTGATCGGGATTTTAGGTGATTGAAAATTCGGGTCATCGGTATTATTAGTAATTGGTATTTCTGGTAATAGGGATCTGAGTTATACGAATATGTCCTATCGGTTACTTTTCCAGTTGGAACCTGTCCAATAGACGTCTTCCCTTTCACTTTTATAATACATGGTGGATTCATAATATACAAATAGGATTACTGAACGCGAGTATGCCTAAAAGGGTGCGGTATCGGTCTCCCGTCAAACGGAGGCGGACAACAGTCCCGTTACATTAACTTTTTTGGGGTTAGGAACAAAAATATACATACGGGGCATTCTACGCCAAATCGACCACTTTCGACCCCGACCCCTTTCGATTTGGTTGAAAATTTTTTCCCCTTTTCTACCCCATTAAAATCATTTCTTAGGAAATTTTCAAATTTTTTTACCCAACCCAAAAAAAGTTATGAATTTTTCAAAAAAAAGGCTTTTATTTTTTTAAATAGCTATAATTTCTTCAAAAATTGACCAATTGGGACGGTTTTTTTTTCAAAATTTTTATCTTTGAATATACTTTTCAGAAAAAAAATAGAAGAAAATTTTAAGATGATAAACTCTATGAAATTTTTGGCTTTTTCGAGAAAAACCGCCATTTTCTTAAAGTTCGCCATTTTTTATTTTTTTTTTTAATTTAAAAAAAAAAAAACTTCAATTAACTCTGCAATTTCTCTCGCCAATCCCAGAGTGGGCGGCTTTTTCCTTCTATTTTTTTTATCAATTGAAAAAAAAAATTTTGCCCAGTTGGGCTTATTTTACAAAGCATCACTGGAAATTTTTGAGAATTTCTCGACGACTTCAGAGTTTGAAAAATTTAGACGAAAAAATTAATGAAAACTGGTAATCCTCGAAAGAATTTGGGTTTTTTTGAAAAAGGGAGAAAAAAAAACAGAAGATACCTATAAATAAATTTATTGTAATTTTTTTTTGAAAACTACACCTAAAAACAAAGAAAATGAAAAAAAAAATTGCCCTTTGGTTTATTTTTGACCAAGTCACAGGCTTTTGAAATAGTGATGTGCGTTAGATTTATTTTTCGAAAGCTTGTGACTTGGTCGCGGAAATGCACGAAGCTTTTCAAATTGTCTAAGCTCGTGACTAAAGATTCTCCCCAGCGCTGGCGACGGTGTCGACAGGATTGTCGTCTAGAGAGTGAACTGATAGCACACATAATTCAGTAGTTAGCGGCTAAATCTTCAGGATCTTCGGATAGCGGAGCGGTCGGTCTTTAATTTAACACAGCCTCAATCTGTGTTAACTGTAGCGATTTGGTCGTAAGTCAATAGCGATTCATCAATAGTTCGTATACTATGGAACTTGATTGACTTCACGGCTACTTCCTATTTATCACCAAAATGGGAAGCGCTTGGTGGATTGAACTTCAAGTCTGTGCCATCTGCAGCGAGTAAATACTGAAGTTCCTTTAGCTGTCTCGATCCTGCTGCGAATTCTTTTCTTAGCGTGGCGTCTGCTCCTATAAAATTTGTACCACACTCCAAGTATAGGGTATTGCTGAGTATTGGGTATTATTGAGTTCCCCCAGGAGATATTCTCAGCAGTATTACTGGATTCTTTTGTTCATCATCCAGTGGCGAATTCTTCAAGCAACTGCCGACTCTGAGTACTCTGTTGTAGTAGAGGTAGGGAATCAATTTAGTGAGACGATGATTTCATTGTAGATAATCGACATCTTTCAGTAGTTTCAGCTCCTGCGAATAGTACTGACTTTGTATATACTATATCAGCAAAGTCTTTGCGAGTTCCAGGTCAACTGTAGCAAGCGGTGTAGTCAGTGTGGACTGTGGCACTTTTTTAAATTTAGCGATGGCACGTCGACAGATTCCAAGCGAGCGAAGTAATGGTAACAACTTAGAGAATTTATCAAGTAGCGTGTATAGCGGGTGTGAATCTGTCTTGAAGATGGTGAAAACCGGACCTGGACGATCTTCAAGATGTGATACCGTCTGCGAAGGGATGTCAAAAGATGGCCAGTTTTTTTTTGATTTACTGAGCTATTTAGGTCCTGTCCACCATAACGAATGCTGTTCTAATTTGGCTGCTGTAAAACCTCTCGAAGCGCAGTCCGCTGGGTTGAATTTCCCGGGAACGAAATTCCAGTTGACACTTGGTAGCGATTCTTGAATCTTGGTAACTCTGTTGCGAATGTATACTTTCCATCTACCTGGATTGTATCGTATCCCCGTTAAGGATACAGCGGAGTCTGTCCACATGAAAATTGGTACATTCTCAAGTTTCAAGATTTTCTTGACGTAGAGTACCAGTTGAACGAGTAAGACAGCGGCATTGAGCTCCATTCTTGGTATAGTTATGGTTTCAGTGGTGCAACTTGTGATTTGGCACACACTAGTGAAATATAGGAGCATCCAGTAGAGTCAGTAACTTTTAAAACAGACGACAGCAGCCATAGCGAGTTGTGAGCGTCCGAGATTCCATGTAATTCGATTGATACACTATTTTTTACATGATTCCAGCGAGGTATCTGAATCTTTGAGATCTGATGTAGTTCATCTCGAAATAAATTCCATTCTTGAAGAAGCAACGGTGATAGTGTAGCATCCCCAAGTTCTCTTGGTGTATCTTCTTGGGTTTCAACTGGAGCGACTTGAGCAAGTTATTCCGTTGAATTACTTGCCCACTAAACAAGCGGGAAACATCCTGTGGCACACATTTTTTTTTGTATCGAGAGCAACTTGAATTGCCTCAGCAAGTTCATTTGCGCTTTCATAGATGTTGTCAATATAGCGTGTCTTTGTTAGCAGGTAGCCATGTTGCGCATCGTGTAGATGCGAGTCATTTGCAAAGCGACTCTATTTTAGCGGCCATATTGGATATACGTGGCATACAAAATGGACGTAATATACGTGGAACTGACGCTAAGTTTTCGATAAACAAAGCTAAAGAGTCTTTTTACACCGCTGTGTAAATTTTATCACCACGGGCAGCACTCTAGCACTGCTCAGCAATGTTCACGGCACTTAGCGATTTTCACTTATCGATCACTTACACCACACACTTTTTCTCACAATTTTTGAACTTCCCGCTAAGAAAATTGCAAATTTTCAAAAATTCGGGAAGTTATTGGTTTCAGTCCGATTTTCGGAAATCAAATTTCTAAGAGATTTTGACGTTTTGAGGTTCTAGGAAGTTATCCTGACTAATTTCACGATGATGTCCGAGTGTATGTATGTATGTATGTTTGTACGTACGTACGTATGTAAATATCTATAACTTTTGAACGGATGAACCGATTTTGATCATCAAGGTCTCATTCGACGCGGCTTGTAAATATCTAAAACTGAAAGAAAATTAAAATTGATCGGTAAGGCTTGTTCAGAGATATTCCAAAAATAAACTTTTTTCAAAACTGATTTTTTTGGATAACTTTTTATGTTCTCGATGGATTGATTCCAAAATCAACTGGGCTCTGAAGCTTCATAAGCTGCGTCGAATGCCATCTCAAACATCCAAATCGGTCAATTTTTTCGAGAGAAACCGTTGTCGAAAGAATTAAAAAAGAAAAAATTTTTTAGTATTTGGAAACTTTCTCAAAAATAACTCGATGAATCAATTTCAAAATCTGATCAGTTGTTGAACTCAATAAAACGCGTCGATTGCCACATTGAACGTCTCAATCGGTTTATTCGTTCGAGAGATATCGTTTGAGAAAAAATAATAAAATTCGTTTTGTTTCGAAAACAAATGCATACAAAAGTATTTTCGAGATCGAAGAGCTTGAAAATGTATCTACAACTATTTTTCGAGCTCAAAGAGCTCGAAATAGGCAGGAAGTTTTGGGGCTGGCCCGCAGGGTCAACTGACAGACCGATTTTTGTTACGATTTTATATTTTGATAATTTTTAATTGTTAAACCCACACCGGATCCGGCTCGAAGGACCATAATGTAAAGAGAGCGAATGCGCAAAAAGGATATGGTTTAGGTGTGATGTAATCTTAACAACTAAAAAATTACACAAATTATAATAAGAATGAATTAGATATTCATTGACACTATGTAAACTTAAAACTGTGAGAAGATAATATGAAACAGCAAATGCAACAAAATGTGTATGTGATAGCGAACGCAACCATGAATAATTATAGTAAATCAGAGTGGTTTTAAAGCACGAGGTTGTACTCTTGAATTCAGGAGTGAAAAGACCCGGAGAAAATGTTGTTGAGAGCGACGTGGCCGCTTGGTGGTGGCGTGGAAGCCTCGATGCATAAAACGAATTTTCCCATTGGCTTAAAAGCGCACCAACAGGAAGTAGTTAATAGCGAAGTCTTTCATTGGCTGGCCAATATAAACCCAATTATATGATTGGCCGGTTTGTAGTGGGTTCTCATGGTGTCTTGACATGGCCATGAGCTAGAAATTGTGTGTCTTGGGCCCAGATAGTGAGTGACCCGGCACTATACTGACTTGCAGTCAGTAGCAAGTTCGGGAGTTCCCGGACGTAGCGGAAATGCACAAATCTTTTCAAATTGTCTAAGCTCGTGGCTGAACACATATATAAATATATATATATATATATATATATATATATATATATATATATATATATATATATATATATATTAGGGTGCTTCGTTTGAAACGACTACTTTTTTTTCTGGTCCATCGACGGAATAATGTTCTAAACTTAAAAAAAAATTCTCACCGAAGATGAGCTCTTAATTTTAATTCTTAGTACTTGCTAAATGAATTTGAAATTTTTCTATTTCATTATCATGTAAATTTTGATTTTTAACTTCTCGCTAAAAAATCGACGATTTTAAAAAAATTCGGGAAGTTATTGTTTTTACCCCGATTTGCAAAAATCGAAATTCCATCAGATGTCGACGTTTTGAGGTCCTAGGAAGCTGTTCTGACTATTTTCAGAATGATATCCGAGTGTCTGTACGTATGTATGTTAGGGTGGGTCAAAAAAATCGAATAATTTATTTTTGACTTTATACTCTGAAAAATAGGTTCGTAGACACCTAAAAAGAATTCTCTCCAAGTATGAGCTCTTAATTATAACGGGAAGGTCCTCCGTTTTGCGGGTTTCTATTTTTTTTGAATAATTAGATAAAAAAATTTACATCTCGCTTCCAACCACTTGGAAAAATATTCCGTGATATAGACTTTGTAAGAAATTGAATGCTCTACAAAAAAGGTCTCTTATGATTTTTTCAAAAACCCAACCGATTAAAAGATATTCATAATTGAAGTTTGGCTATTTTAAGGAAAATATTCGTTTTTATTATGAATTTTATAAGTCGATGAAAAAAAATTATTTCGAATTGCGGAACTCATAAATTTGTAGGAAATTTACTGCTCTACAAAAATAGTCTCTTATGATTTTTCGATTAAGTAAAGCCGTTACGAGATATCCATCGTCAAACATTAACGAATATCAATATTTCCAGTTTTTGATCAATAATTCGATAAATTTCAATTTAAATTATTAGTTTCAGGAAAATTTACATGAATTTGAGTTTCAATGGATAAAGAAATGTTATGAACAATTTTTATAATATTGTTTTCAGTCTTGAGTTTGTTTGATTGCATTAAAACAAGAAATTAGAGCATTTTTTTCGACATATAGCCAATGATTACGATAAAAAACGAAGAACGATTCCAGTACTTATTGCAAGTTGTTAAAGAACATCAAAAAACATACCCAAATTGTAATAAAGGAAAATTATTTATAGTAATAGCGTACTGTTATGTTAAAAATATTGACAATTAAATTGCAATTGATAATTCAATAAAAAAATTTATCTATAAAAAAGTTAAATACTGGTTGTTTTTCACTCGATTCAATACTTTTCATATTAAATTTGACAAAGAAATGTGTCATTCACTTTAAATTAAACTAATCATTGGCTATATGTCGAAAAAAATGCTCTAATTTCTTATTTTAATACAATTAAACAAGCTCAAGACTGAAAAAAATATTAAAAAAATTGTTTATAACATTTCTTTATCCATTGAAACTCAAATTTATGTAAATTTTCCTGAAACTAATAATTTAAATCGAAAGTTATCGAATTATTGATCAAAAACTGGAAATATTGATATTCGTTAATGTTTGACGATGGATATCTCGTAACGGCTTTACTTAATCGAAAAATCATAAGAGACTATTTTTGTAGAGCAGTAAATTTCCTACAAATTTATGAGTTCCGCAATTCGAAATAATTTTTTTTCATCGACTTATAAAATTCATAATAAAAACGAATATTTTCCTTAAAATAGCCAAACTTCAATTATGAATATCTTTTAATCGGTTGGGTTTTTGAAAAAATCATAAGAGACCTTTTTTGTAGAGCATTCAATTTCTTACAAAGTCTATATCACGGAATATTTTTCCAAGTGGTTGGAAGCGAGATGTAAATTTTTTTATCTAATTATTCAAAAAAAATAGAAACCCGCAAAACGGAGGACCTTCCCGTTATAATTAAGAGCTCATACTTGGAGAGAATTCTTTTTAGGTGTCTACGAACCTATTTTTCAGAGTATAAAGTCAAAAATAAATTATTCGATTTTTTTGACCCACCCTAATGTATGTATGTATGTATGTATGTGTATGTGTGTGTGTGTGTGTGTGTGTGTGTGTGTGTGTGTGTGTGTGTGTGTGTGCGTGTGTGTGTGTGTGTGGATGTATGTATGTAAACTCTTTATATCTTTTTAACTAATAAACCGATTTGGATGGTTAAGGCGGCAATCAGAAGAGCATTTTGGCTATCAACTTTTCTGAGAATTTCAGATCATTTGATCACGTAGACTCGAAGATATTGGCCAATTACGAAAAAAAAAAATTTTTTTTTTTTTAGCTTTTTATTTCCTTCAAAAAAAGTCCTTTCAGTCAAGTCACTCAAGTCCATAGTTTCCGAGTTACAGTGATTTTAATCATTTAAAAAATAAAATATCAATTCTCATTTTTTATTAATATTATATTTTTCAAATTATTAAAATTTCTATAACTCGGAAACTATGAACTTTAGCGACTTGACTCATAGGGCTTTTTTTGAAGGGAATGAAATTTCCTATCAAATTCCCAGTTACATTTTTGGTGTGCATTCATTGGTTTACGTTCTGCAAGCCAATAAAGGTCAATTTGATACGAAAAATGACTTCCTCAGCGGACATTAGTAAAGCAGCTGGAATTACAGATAAATTACTATAGGCACTTTTGAAGAATTTTGCGACCAAAACCGCGTTGATATAATGAAACGCAGCTGAGTAGTAGAAAGTTAAAAAAAAAGTAATTTAATTTACGTGTATTTTAAACAGGAAATCTTGGAAATCAAATAGAAAGTACTTAGGATTGCAATTAAGAGCTTAAACTTGGCAGGAATTTTTGTTTCAGCATAAAAAACAATATTTTGCTTGATGAGCAACAAAAAAAAAAATACTTTCGCCGGAAACGAAGCACCCTAATAAATATTATGACGTTATTTTTCGTATGGGGGTCAAATCAAAGTGAATGTCACAAGCACCAACTGATTTTATTGTATTTACGAGAATTGGTAACTCAAGACTTAGAATTTAGCGTACAGGTAGTAACGATTTTTAATACAGATTTTTGATTAAGTTATAGTTTAAGAATTAAATATGGAGTAACGTCTAGCTACAGTTATGGGTTTTGTTAAGAAAATTGAAGTAAAGAATTAAAATCTGAATTATGGACATTTAATATGGAATATGGTTTGAGATTGGAGTTGAGGTAATGATAAAGTTTGAGTTTTGGTTTATAGTTTTGGAATTTTGAGTACGTGAAGAAGTCGGTGTTACCGTGGAGCGAGACTTGAATAAGTCACCCGGTATTATCTGATGATAGAACCTAGTTCTATCCCTATGAGACTTCTTGGTAGATTGCAGAGGTCTAGCTGAAATGTTAGCGCTCCAGTATAAAAGGAATCTGATGGACGCAGATTGGGATCAGTTTTTGAGTTTTGGTTTGGCAGGCCTCAACAGTAATTTTGTGACCATTGCTGTTGCGGAAGCCGTTTGGTCATTTTTAATTATTTTGTCTGACAGGCCTCAGAGGATAAGCTATGACCACTTGTACCGCTGAGGAAGTCATAGGTCACTTAGTTTTAAGTTTTACGATCCCAGCTGAAGTCTGTTCCAGGAGAGCAACTACCAAGGATATCCATACTCAGAATCAGATTTAGAGAGTACGTTTGGTGAGGTATAAGCCTCCAGTTACCGATATAGTAGAGTTTGGAAATTGATTTATGGATTTAGAATACAGTCAGTTATAGATAATGATAAGATTTAGTTTGAGATTTTGGATTTGGAGGATTGAGAATAGAGAAGTCGAAGGGAGACCTTCGAGGAGTATGGATGTGAGCATTCAGCTCCGGTCACTCGAAGCGAGCAGACGTGTCCAGGAATGGCGCTACAGTTCATGGCATTGCGGAAAGCTACAGATTCAGATAATTGTTACTGTTGTAATAATAATTAAATAAATACATGCCAGGACTGGTTGGTGGTTGGGATGTTTGAAAAATACGCATATTAAAAAATATAACAATATTTTTATTTGTCACAGCACATAATGTCACTGGGTTACAAAATTAAATCGTTGATTTAATTTATTAATACTGTTTAATTTTTTGAGCCCATGATTACGTAATTAAATGGAGGCAAAGAGTAAAATTAATCTCGAGTAAATAATTGAAATAATTGATTTGAGTGTAATTGAACACTGAGTTGATCGCAAAATTGTCATGAGAATAAGTAACATGAAATTCAGAGGTTACCGAGCGAAGTTAAATTATTGAACACTAGAATTACTAATTATAATAGCACAAATTACATAAATAATTGAGTTCATTGTTAAATAATGTTGTTGAACACTGAATTTAATTTAATTAATGAGTTTATAATAAATTGCACTGCATTGCATTTATTTTATGAACACGTGGTAGCATGATTGCAGAGGCTACCGAGCGAGAGTTTACTTTTATATTATTAAAAATATTGAGCATGTTGATGAAAAGCGTGGTCGTTGATCACTTGAATGCTTGAGTTTTTTATCAATTTATTGATGAGCTCTGGTGCCCACGATTACAAAAATAATTATATTTTTGATGAGCTTAATGATCACTTAATTGATTTTAATTAATAGTTTTGATTAATTACTCGAGATGAGCGCAAAATAAAACGATGAATTATAACACGTGTTACTTGTTGAACGTACGTATGCGAAAGATAATGGCGGCCGTCTTCTCGACACGAAGCAGGAAAGCGGAGATGCGCATGCGCTGAGTTGCGCATGATCAAGTTTAAATTTATGAACGAGGCCCCAGTAGGTGCTGCCTCTATCTGCGGAAGTGAAACTATATTTAAATTTAAATATAGTTTCTAATTACGCAACAGTTACAGAAGAATTATTTAAAACAGTGTAAGACGTTACTTGATATTTTATTCATCAGTAATCAGGTATGAAATAATTATTATAATCATTAATAATTAATTGAGGTCGAGTCAAAGTCTTGAGATATTATACTACTGTTTTAATTAAAGAAAGATTTAAGAACTGAGAGAATTATGAGAATCTTGTTACAGTGAGAGTCATATTCACGATTTATTCATAATATTATTTTATAAAATAATTATAAGAAATATGTTTGATTATTAAACCAATTGTCGTCTAATTAACGTCAATATGAGACCCATGTACGTTAGTTTTGCTAGTTTTGTTAAAGAAAATGTTGTAGAATCTTGATTTTATAATTTATTGTTCTAGTTACTGAATTTTAGTTGATTGTTATTTAGCTCTAGTAATTAATTAATTTATTTATAATGTATCGCTACGCATCATTTAGGTGTCAATTTACTTTTGTTAAGACTACATATTATTATTATTAGATTCAGTAATTTGTTATAAAGAAGGATTATTTGTACGATGCTACAGTATTTTGCTAATTGTTAAATAGAGATTTGAGTTTATTGTTGTTAAATAAAAATTGCCAATTCACTAATAATCTACATGAATTAGGAATGATGTAACCCGGACCACTCCCTCTCTCCATAAACCCACACACTGGCTGACACCATGGCATACCGTAACTCTGTTTTTAGTTTTCTAGTCTCTGTTTTGTTTTTGCTTATAAGTTCTGAGCATTTTGTTAAGTTTTAGTTATAGTCTTTTTTTTATTTAGTTTGCGTGGTTTTGGTGATAATTCCACAGATCAAAAATTATCCAGTTTTTATTTATGCGTGGTTTTGGGATAGTTCCACAGATCAAAAATTTATCTAATTATTAAGATTTACTAGTTTAGTGATTCCAGTGATCAAAATTACCTGGCGCCCTATTCGTATTGAGACTGGAGGCTAAAAGCAGAGAACGAAGTTGTAGCGCAAAATTTAGCGTATTCTTATCCCTTAGATTTTAGCGTTATAATATGTATATACATTAACTATAATAATTTATGAATTTATATAGGTATTCTTTTATTATGGAGCCTAAAAACCGGAGATAATAAAATAATCATTTCTACACTCATCCGGATTTATCTTCTATATTTTCAACTTTATATATATAGTTATATCGGTGAAGCATTGTCAACACAAACCAAAAAGTTACAAGTAGCATTATATAACAGTACCTGGTATGAAATGTCACCGTTTATAGCTAAAGATTTGATGTTTATAATAATGAGAACCAGTTATCCATTTCATTTAACAGCAGGAAAAATTTATGATATGAATACCGCAAATTTCAAAGATCTTGTGAAAATGATGTTCTCATATTTTTCCGTTCTACGGCTAATGTTTATAGAGTAATGTCAATTTGAATGGATAAGTGGGTAAAGAGCTCCATATATGAGAATATTTTGTATATTACACCAATTATTTTGAAAGTTTTTATGTTGAAATACAACATATTGAATAAAAAAAAGTGAACTGTTTTTTTACACCTTTTTTAATTATTATTGTAATAATAATTTAATAAATACATACTAGAACTGGTTGGTGGTTAGGATATTGGAAAAATACGCATATTAATAAATATAACAATATTTTTATTTCTCACAGCACATAATATCATTGGGCTACAAAATTAAATCGTTGATTTAATTTATTAATACTGTTTATTGTTTGATCTCATGAATGCGTAATTTATTGAATACAAATTATAGAATTTGTTGTAATAATAATTAATTAAATAAATGCCAGGACTGGTTGGTGGTTGGGATGTTTGAAAAATACGTATATTAAAAAATATAACAATATTTTTATTTGTCACAGCACATAATATCACTGTTAAATACTGTTAAATTGTCTGAGCTCATGAATACGTAATTAAATGAATGCAAATTATAAATTTGATTTCGAATAAATAATTGAAATAATTAATTTGAATGAAATTGAACACTGAGTAGATCGCAAAAATGTCATGAGAGTAAGTAACATGAATTCAGAGGTTACCGAGCGAAGCTTTAATTATTGAACACTTGAATGACTATTTGTTTAATAGCACAACGCAAAACTAGTTGAGTTCATGTTGTTTTAATTATTTATGATCACTTAATTTAATTGAGTTTAATGAGTTTATAATAAATTACACTGTATTTAATTTATTTTCTGAACACGTGGTAGCATGATTGCAGTGGCTACCGAGCGAGAATTTACTTTTATATTATTAAAAATATTGAGCATGTTGATAATTAATTAATTATAAATATAGTCTTTTATATTTATGAACACTTGATATAATTATTTATGGAATAAATAAGCACCTGTAATGTTTTCCGTTGGAATAACCTCTTGAAAAACGTGGTCGTTGATCGCTTGAATTGGTGAGTTTTTTATTAATTTATTAATGAGCTCTGGTGCCCACAATTACTAAAATAATTATATTTTTGATGAGCTTGATGATCACTTAATTAATTGGAATTAATATTTTTATTTAATTACTCGAGATGAGTGCGAAATGATACGATAAAATTATAACACGTGTTATTAGATGAACGTACGTGTGCGAAAGATAATGGCGGCCGTCTTCTCAACACAAGGCAGGAAAAATTTGAATGCGCATGCGCCGAGCTGCGCATGGTCAAGTTCAGATTTATGGACGAGGCCCCAGTAGGTGCTGCCTCTTTTTGTCGGAAGTGAAACTATATTTAAATTTGAATATAGTTTCGATTACGCAACAGAATTGAACTCGAGTAAATAATTAAAATAATTAATTGAGTTTATTGAACACTGAGTTGATCGCAAAAATATCATGAGGATAAGTAACATGAATTCAGTGGTTACCGAGCGAATTTAATAATTGAACACTTAATGATTTTTAAAAAGCACTCAATCTATAAATATTTGAGTTCATTGAATTCTGATATTAGTGATCACTCAATTTAATTAAATTTAATAAGATCTTAATAAATTACACTGAATTGAATTTATTTGTTGGACACGTGGTAGCATGATTGCAGAGGCTACCGAGCGAGAATTATCCTTTCGATTAATTAGAATATTGAGCATAATTATAATTAAATAATTATAATAGTGACTCTTTTATTTTTATGAGCACTTGAATTAATTATTTAATGAATAATAAAGCACCTGTAGTGGTTTCCGTCGAAGTAACCTTTCCAGAAACGTGGTCGTTGATCATTTGAATTTTTGAGTTTATGAATATATTATTTTATGAGTTCTGGTGCCCAAAATTATATAAATAATTATATTTGGATGTAGCTTGATGATTGCTTGATTTAATTTAATGATTATTTCAATTTATTTACTTGAGATGAGCATAGAATGATCAAATAGTAACGCTCTAAGAGTAAACGGTACAGCTAACTACTGACCGTAAATTTATTAGATGACAATGGATAGATTAACTGATAACGAAAATTGATGATGACGATTTTACTTTGTTACCGACTGATCCAATTGTTTCCAAAATTTTATTTCTTATTTATTTATTAATTTTTATGCCAAGGCACAGGTCAAATGGCAATTTTATACATTAATATAGTTTTTTACAAGAGTAATATTATTATCTAAAGTTACAATGTGTGAAGGAATATTAATAAATGATTTAACTCTACTGAGTAATCCAATTTCTAAGCTGATTTATGATTTGCTATTTTATAGAAATTGTTGTTTACTTTCACTTAAAGTCTAAACTTAATTGGTAATCATACATTTTGTTCTTGAAAACCTCAAGACTACTCGATTTCAATATCTCAGGAGGCAGATCTTTCCAGAGACGAATTATTGAGACGATAAATGAATGTTCGTGAAACACTGTAGCAAAGTTCAGAATTTTAAACAATATATTATTATTTTTTACTACCAATCTCTCCGATCGTCTGACATCTACCTCCTCGACAAACAGATTCCGCAGATATTGAGGTTTTCCTACTTCCAGCAGTTTGTAGAAATAACAGGTCATATAGTAAACTCTCCTAGAATTTACAGATAGCCATCCAAGTGTACGCCGATACGGAGTTATGTGCTGGTCTCGGTTTGAACTAAAAATGAATCTAATAGCATTATTCATTGAACGCTGAAGTTTCAAGTTATTTTCAGCAGTAGAATCAGTTTGTACAATACAGAAATCGATAAGTGAAAGAATAGTAGCTGAGACCAGTAATCTACGAATATCAGATGGGAAAATGATTTTCCTGACTTTTAAACTATGTAAAGATGCATTCACTTTTTTTAACGTTAGAGAAACATGGTCATTTTAAGATAGGTTATCTGTGAGATGTACGCCGCGACATTTTATGGATCTTACATAGGAAAGTGGGGCACCATTTACTATGACTGGTGGTAAAACACGATTGTCTGCGCTGACAAGTTGCGCGAGAGCAACTAAAGAATCAACCTAGACTCACTAGACAGTTTTTATGTTCACAAATTTAATTTTTCCAACACTTCAGAGCTTGCAAAAATCGAGTATGATAGTTCAAAATAAAAATTTCGTTAAGCCCAAAATTTCTAGGCCCAACACAAAAATATGCACACAAGCAGACTCAATAAAAAAACTTTGTAAGACAGAACAAAAAAGAACACGTGTAGCACGTCTTGTACTCTTGTAATGATGAGCTCTAAATTTATCAGCTCTAAAACTTAATAAAACGTGATGATTGCTACATTGAACATCAAAATAGGTTGAGTAGTTCAAAATCACCGACAAAAAGTTTGAAAAATAAAATTTTATGTAATTTTTCTCAGATAAATCAAAATGCAATGTACTAAAATGTGTTAAAAATCATACCAACTCTTTGCATTGCGTCAAGAGTGACTAGAAAAACAGACACTCGCTTCGGGTCAATTCGCCACCACTATCGAAGAGTATCGAACACAAGGTAGTGAAAATATAGCTCTCCGCAGACTTCGGGTAGCTTGAATCGCTTCAGTTACTCTCGCTACACTTCAGTGTTGCGAGCATGCGAACCATATTCTACTGCTATTTTCTTATCAGAAAAATAATTGCCACAGTGGCAATTTTTTTTCGATTTTTGAAAATTTGAAAAATTTTTTTTTCAGTCTCATTCACTATTAAAACTAAGTTTTGCTGTTGTTTACTTCTTTTTAAAGTAATTTTGAATTATTTTCTATCATTGAAAGGAGTTTTAAAATAATTCCCAGTTTGAATTTGAAAAAAAAGTTAGAATAAATGTTATTTATTTATTTGGGTTTATTATATATACATAATATACATATTATAAACATGAAATATAATTTTATTAAATATATAGAATAAAATAAAATAAATAAATAACATTTTATGTATTTTTTTTTTTTTTTTAACTAAAACTGTGAAATTTTTTCAAAACTATCGATAGACGCGCTCCACGAGTGGCTGAGCGGTGGCTACCGAAAAAACTAATCAGAGAGGTACAGGATTTCATTGTGTGCAGACGTGCTTTCATTTTCTTTCGTGGTTTATTTGTGTCTTCTTTTTTTTAAAAAATTTATAATTAACCAAGTACATTTTAATTACATTCATTGAGATTTCTTCGGGTGATTTCCTCGTTGGATTTTCCATTGAACGATTTCATTTAGGATTTGTTGAGAATTTATCATTGAGTAAGTACCTTGTTTTATTTTTGTTGGTGCATGCACCTGTTGATGCCAGTAGCGGTTTGTCGCCACAGTAATAAAAGTATGAGACTGAATGATTCCCCGGTGGTCTTACATGATAAATTCATCATTACCTGAATGATACACGCAGATTATTTGTATTATTTATTAGAGGATAAGTAGTTATATTATCAGTTATTAATTAACTAATTTTTCCGTATAACTATATAGATATAGATACATGTTTTAAGTTCCTTGCTTGAGTTCTTTCTTTTACGTATGTTTGTATACATATACATTGTAATGGGTTTTTCACTACCGGGGCTCTACCGGAGTGAAGTCCGAATACACTTACGATTTGGCAACCTTGTTCAAAATTAAAAGTTGGGCGCCAGGTGATTTTATAATCACCAAATAAACAATTAACGAAATTCAGCCTAGGGTGGCGGATCGGGGAAAGGTCAGGCACTTAAGATTACAATAAAATAATTGATAAAACTTAAACAAATTAGTTGTATATTAAATAAACAAAATAATTGATCGGGTAAACACAAATTATCGGTTACAACAAAATATAAATGCTGTTCTCAGCTTGACTCGATATAAACAAAATTATCAAAAAAAAACAGTCGGTTGACGCAATTAAAATAAACCTAATTTATTTCACAAACACACATACGACGTAGTTCTTAACGGAATACTCGACCGGTGACGTCAGAGTATTTTACATGGGAAAACTCGGCTGCCGCAACAATGAGAAAGAGATAATCTGCAATTCTCAGAAATACTCGAATGAAATAAAATAATATTTTATTTCGGTAACGCGTAAATTTCACGATCACAAAATTATTGCGCACAACTAATTATTAAATTAATTATCATTTACACAAAACGCGTTTCACTTGTTCATTAAACAAAATCAGTCGGTCGTACACTTTACTCAGTTCTCGTGCCGAGGCTTCGGCTTGCTCACGAAAGGCGGTTATTGTTCACTCGGAATCAGCTCACCATCAATTACTTTAACGGGTCGTTGTTCAAAACTCAGATTGTTCGTTACGGCGTATATCGAATTGTTCAAAAGTCGGAATCGAAATTGTTTTTTTGGTCGAGTCGAATTGTCCAAATACAAAAACATGGCCGTTCAGTACGGCGTCTATCCCGGACTTCTGGTTTTAATCCATGTAGTGGATCGATTGCTTGGTCGAAGTCGAAATTTTCGATACTAGATGTCACTAGAAATTGCTCATCCGGTAACTATTGATTATGTCAAATAAATTCAAAACACGAGTTGATGTCGAATTTTCCATCATGTTACAACATATGCATAATTATATTGAATCAGCCGACGGTGAGTAGCTCAGTTGAAGCGAATTATGTTGATTTTTTTTTTTGTACTTGGTAGAAAAACTTCGTCAAGTACATGACGTAATAATTCGGATGAATAATTTCCGAGTTATAATATTTATGACAAATAAATTATTTAAATTATTGTTCAAAAGATTGATAAGACATACTTAATTCTGGTAAATGTAATTATTATTTGGACTATTTTTGTTATTTAAATTATTCATGATTATTTAATTTATTTTATTGTAAAGGTATGCCTTGGCTTTCTCGTACCAGAAAGCTTGAGCAATCCTTCTTCAGAAACTCTGGGTTTCGAGTACTGGGTTCGTTGAATGTCTGATATGGCCTAGTACGTGGCTTGATTAGAATAGGAAAATTATTGGATAACAACTAAGTAATAATTGAAATATTTTATTCTAAAAGATTTATTTGTTAAGAAAACTTATTTCCCGTCTTAAAATTTACTTATGAGCAAATAGCTTAAAACTTCATCCAGATGAAATTATTTCAACGGAGATGAACTGTGCGTGCGTCAAACTTTGGCTCTCTGCATTTATTCTCATTCTCAAGACATCAGAATTCCTAAGGTTCAGCTATCTTGCTCTTTGAAATATTCTTCTTAAATTTACAATACTGATTTTATTTGACTCTTATCTTAATGAATAAAAATTTATAATTCTAAATTATTTTTTGGATGAGATTGTAGACTGTTGTCAAGGGAAAAACCGTGACAATTAAATTTAATAGCAATAAAATATAATAAATTTTCCGCATGCAAACTGAAAAATTTGTGTTACATTCTGGCTACTCCATTTATTGGCCAGAATATTTTTAAATTGACCAGGTTGACGTCATTAGGGTGTCGATAGACCCTAGGTGCGTCAGCTGTTGATCTTCTTTTATTTTATGCAAAAACTTTATTTACTTACCATGGTTGAGATTATGGGCCCCATAAGTCAGCCCAAATACCACCTTTCTTACGTAGCTTCTTTGCCTCCGCTGGTGCGTATGCGTCTCTGCCCGTGGCCTTGAAATAGGTTTCTAAATAGTACCCGTAACGAGGGTCATGGAATGGAATACTTCCGCTAGGTGGATGGACGAATGGAACCTCCAGCAGAACTAACTGTCAACTCTTGCTATCCCAGTTCCTCCGTAAGACCGAGCGACTCCAACTGATGAATCACACCACCAGAGCTCGACAACTCACGAACTTCACTTAACGCGATACCTGAACTTGGTAACTCGTTAACTGGTTTTTGAATGACTAACGTCACTGAATCGAGGAGGACTTCCTCGTCAACGATCTCTAAGCGGGGACGTTGGTGAACTGAAGGACCGAGATCCTCTTGGATCATTCGAATAATCGGCGTGATTGGGCCTTTGGTATTATACATTATCGAAAATGTTAACATTGCATCTCAGGTTTCCTATGAGAGACTCGTCGTGGCCCGGGTCTTATGCATCGTCATCTGTTTATACTATCCGCGAGCCACGGCGATTCTCTTATCGCAAGAGATTTCCGTTACATTGTTGGCGATGAATAAAAATAATATCGCCAACTAAACGTTTTATTAATTTATTCATGATTTTAAGAAGTGTCGAACCGTTTATTCGCCCACCACGGCAAATAAATAATTCGAGACTTCAAAAAAACAATTTTTTTAATTTTTCTTTAAATGTACCCGTGAAAGATGAATCATACATGGCCATGCATGAATGCTCCATGCATGGCCATGTATGTAAATTGGCCAGACATGGCCATGTATGGCCATATATGACCATGTATGACCATGCATGGCCATGTATGACTATACATAGCTTGATACGGCCATACATGACTTGATATGACTAGGTATAGAAATTTTAACTAAATAAAAAAAAAATTTTTTTAATTTTTTTTTTTTTAATTATTTTGGCGACGCAGAGATTATCAGATATGCGAATAATTGAATTCCTAATCGAATTGGAAATTTTTAATTCAGAGAAAAAACGCTAGACTTATTAATAACACCACCCGCTTTAGTAGGATTCGAACCCGGGACCTTCTGTACGAGAGACCGACGCTTTGTCGACTAAGCTATGCGACCGACAGTTACAACGAAGTTTACTTGTGCTACGTAAGATTGAAAGGATATAATCACTTTCGAAAAAGCAAAATATAATCATCAATATGCTGTTAGTGATATCAAAAAAATTTTCTATTTTTTTTCACTACAACATCCTGTTTATAAGTAATTGTAATAGTCAGCTCAAATTTTTTATATCCGTGAAAAATGAATCATACATGGCCATGCATGGCCATATATGAATCATACAAGGCCATGTATAGTCATGCATGGTCATGTATGGCTATATATGTCAGTGATTAGTTGGACATATATGGCCATGCATGGCCGTATATGGTTCATACATGGTCATACATGGAGCATATATGACCATACATGGAGCATATATGGCCATACATAGGCATACGAACTTTTTTAATTTTTTTTCTTTCATTATCTCATAAACAACAAGACCTACAAAAAAAATGTAAATGACAATTTTATAGGAAATTTAATTTCCTACAAAAAAGGACCCTAGCACCGAATCACTCAGATCGATATTTTCTGAGATATTAGTCAAATAAAAAATCAGTATTTTCTAAGATTTGATTCGACATTTTATGGGAATTCAATGCTACGTAAACTTCAATAATTAATATCTCAGAAAATATCGATCGTAGTGATTTAGTGCTAAGAACCTTTTTTGTAGAAAATTGAATTTTCTATAGAATTGTTATTCATATTTTTTCTGTAGGTCTTGTTGTTTATGAGATAATGAGAGAAGAAACAAGAATTCTATGAAAAAATTTAGTTTAGCGGTCCGTACTACCCCACTCGTATGAGTTACGACTTCGCGATAATGGGTACTTTTGAAGAGCATTCAATTCTGAGAAAATCCCGACTTTGGGCGAGATGATGTCATAAAATGCCACGGAGTTACAAAAGTTTAAAACATAAAAACCCAAGTTTACGTGTATTTTGAATGGGAAATCTTTGCCTGCTCTGGGAAAGTACTTTATATTAATATCAAGGGCTTAAACTCTCAGGAAATTTTTTGGAGGGTATTTCCAACAAAATTTCGGGATGGGAGCGAAAAAAAAAATAGTCGCTAAAAAAAGCAGTCTAATATATACTCATCCATGACTATGTATGACCATGCATGGCCATACATGGCCTTGTATGATTCATATATGGCCATGCATGGCCATGTATGTTCAATTAATCACTGACATATATAGTCATACATGTCCATGCATGGCCATACATGGCCTTGCATGATTCATGTATGACCATGTATGCTCCATGTGTGCTCCATGCATGGCCATGTATGCTCCAGGCATGAACCATATATGGCCATGCATGGCCATGTATGATTCATTTTTCACGGGTAATTAGAGCCAGAACGTAACATTTGAATAAATTAATTTCTCTTTTATTATTAATAAAGCAAAAGACGATACAGAAAATTGACCTCGATAACTTTACACCGTGTGTTTGAGAAACTTTTAACGTAACGATTTAATGTAGACTTACGTTGACTGGCCAAGATGTCTTGCCATAATTCTTGGTTGGTCCAGAGAACGAAGCAGCAACAAGTCAGGACTCTGCTTTCCCTCAAGGATTGGACCCAACAAGCAGAAAAAACCACTTTAACTAAGGCATCTGCCTGACTATAAGACTTACTAAATTTTGCTTAGAGCAAACCCAAGGAACCTTTAGCAACTGTTCAGCTCGCTTGACCGGTCGTGATAAATTTAGTGGTTGTGTCTGGTGACGAGGTGGACTAGGCCTACCCTCTACTGCTGCGCAGTCTAATTAAGTTAAGTCGTTGCAGGAGCAGGTGCGCAAATACAAATGGCGCGTAATTTAATTTGACTGACCTGGCAGTCAAGCGAGAAAACACTCTGTCATATTATTTAATTTACCTGAGTGGTCGTATTATTATTTATCATTCATGCAATATAAGTGCTATCTTAGCGCACGCTCTTTTATTCGCAGAATAGCTGTTTGCCCATTCAGCTGTTTTCACGACATTTGTGTGCGTTAAATGATTATCTGCGTGTGACCCGTAAATTTGAGTGCACGGAAGTTGACTTCTAATCGCATGCAAATTATCGTTCAAAAATGTCACGGCAACAGTTGAATCAGCAAAAAGCTACGTGGGGAACAAAATAGTGAGCACTAAAATAGTCCTCATATTGCATTAATAATAAAAAAAAAATATGTTCAATTCGTGCGGTGTTGTCGATTACTCTCACTTCGTTCGTGCACCCAACTTCCCTCTCGTGGGCAATCGACAACTTACCGCACTAGTTCTACAGTATACTATTTTTATTATAAATAATTATTAAGCGAATCATTATTATTCACATAAAGTTATGTTACGTCCAGCTCAGATGCTGAACTTTTAATTTTTTTTTTATTATATTAAATTTTATTTTCTTGTAAAAATTTAGTAGGCGACCAAATTTTACATTCAAACAAATTTATACTGATAAGATATAATGCAATTTTTAAAAAATGCTTTTAAAAGATTTAGACTTGTTTGTTCTGACATTCGTTAAAATGCTAGAGCAAACACCTAAATGTAATTTTAATGACCCCTCCAGTCACCATAGAGTAAAAAGGCCCAAAGGCCACCTGAAAATACTTATCAACAAAAACGCACGTAAAATATTTTAAAAGAAAAAAATTAAAGTTTAGAATGAATTTAAACGCAGTGACTCATTTTTTAAATAAAACAATGGAATAATCTTATAAGACTTTTCCTTTTTTTTAAGTGCACTTTTGTAGATAACATTTTTGTATCGACGTAAACGTAAAACAGATGCCCAAATGAGATTTTAATGACAAATAGCCATTATGAAAATAAATTTAAATAAATAATTTTTTAACGGAAAAACTTTCACTGAAAAAATATTTAGCGATAATATCTAAATAAATGAATAATTGGGATCGAAATAAATTTGTACTAAAAAAATATTCAGCAAACAACTTTAACGAAGAAATATTCAATTAATAATAATTTTATCGAAAGAATTTTAACAAAAAGAATATTAATTAAACAATAATTTTTACCGAAATAATATTCAATACTAAATTTTTGTTTATAGATAAATAATTTTAAAATAAATAATGTGGAATAGAAAAATTAGACTCAACGCAATTCAACAATAAATGTTATACGAATCAAAACACTAAAGATTAGTAATTTTATAATATTGTAAATAAATTATAATATTGTTATAAATAAAATACTGTACATGTGAGTGTATGTGTAGTTGCGCACGCACATAGGCCCACATTGGGACATGCCTTTACCGCTTTCTCCTAAAGAAAAATCGTAGGGAAAGGGAAAGAACCCAAGAAAACTACATTCCGATTGGATGTAGTTTTCCCCCAAACAATAGACCAAATAGGACAAGGTAAAACACATAAAAAGGGCCGCAAAGTCTAAAATAGTCAGTTTTCAGTCTCAAGAGCGTTTCAGAGAGTCTCAGTTTTTCAGTTTAGTCTCAGTTCTCAGTCCTGGGTCAGTAAGGATGAAAAAATTCAAGTATAAGTGTTCTCACACTTACACACTAGTTCCGCACTAGTTTTTTTTTATTATTATCACAAGTGTTCTCACACTTCAGTTTTATTTTATTGCACAAGTGTCCTCACACTTAATTTTATTAATTATTTTACTAGTGTTTAGTTAAATATTGTCTCAGTTAGTGATTAAATAGTTAAAACATCAAGTTAACGTCGAAACAAATTGTAGCCGCGAATAGTACAGTAGATGAATCAGTGAAATCAGAAATATAATAATCCAGTCTCCACAAATTCGGGTACTGTAATTTTTAAGTTTATTTTATCTCAAAATATCAGAATATTTCCAACACACGGAAAAATTATAAAAGGTTGTATTGTATTCAAAATTCTATAGTCCTCTCTAGTATTTGAAACAAATTTTAACGTAACAGTTTTATTGTAAATTAGAGTCGGCTTACTAGCCACCTAATACTTTTATAAAATAATTTCAAGTTTTATTGTATTCACATGATCAGAATTTCCAATTGTATAATATATAGTAATTTAATTTGTTTATCCAAAATCTTTCATTTCAAAACAAACCTTCCATATAATTACTCAGTGTGATCCCAGTCTATTAGTCGAAAGACTAGGGCCGAAAATAATAATAATAATTTGTCCAAATATCACAGTACAAGCTACCATTCTGGACATAACAGTTATTTTATTATTTCTTTTATTCTAAACATCATAAATTGGATAATTTATGTCTTGGTAGTTTTGTGGGACCGAAGCTTTGAGTGTGAAGTCAAGAGTGGCATCGCACTGAATCTCTCTCTCCCTCTCTTTCTCTCTGTAAGTGTGATCACACGTGTTTTTTATTTGCTCTGTGTTTGAGATTCTGTTTCTGCGTAGTCTACCTTCAGGCTTTTCTGTTGCAGGTTACCGCTAGCTAAAAAAAAGCAGGCCTCTTATTGTGATATAAATCATCGATATTTAGGCTTTCATTATTGTGTTTTATTTAATTTTCTCATCAGAATTTTGGTTATCTCAGGTTAGTTTGCTGCCGTGTCACTGCCTACCAGGACGCCACCACGGCGTATATTTAGTACTATTTAGTGTCACCATCATCTCAGTCGGTAACTGAGCCATCTGCAATTGTAACTTAAGTCAATCTAGTGTCATCTATTGCCACCATTGTACATCACCATGGATGCACAGGACGACACACATGTGCCTTCACCCGACTCTGATTCGTCTACTAGATCGAACAGCTCTTTAAAGCGTACTCGCCAGCAGACTGATAATGAGGAAAGTAATCCGCCCAAGAAAGTTGCTGCTCGTCAACAAACAATAACCTCTGTTCTGGCGGATATTCAATCCATCAAGGACGTTCTTGGTGAGCATAGTGCCCTACTCAAGGATGTTCCTTGCATCAAGGCGCAGCTTAAGAAATACACCATCGATATAGATGAGCTGAAACAGACGACCTCGAAACTCCAGTCTGAAAATGTTGATATTAAGGAATCTATTACGGATGTTATCGCCCGCCTTGACAAATTAGAAAGTCACTCGGCAGCTGGTTCTTCGACTGCTAGAGATTCAACCCTGACATTACTAATAAATGTAACCAATGCCAACACCTTCAACATTCAAAGAACCCTCGCTAAAAACTCTAACAATGCAGAATTAGTCCTGTCAGGATTCCCAGATGTCAAATCTATTACTGATCATCGCAAACTGGTTTAAGCCGTTATCAATTATCTGGAACTGCAGATACCTGTTAATGAATTTGTTAATATACGTCGACTGAATAAAAAAGCATGCCTGTGGCCACTGAGCCTACCCTTAGTCAATCTTCCAATCGTCAACGACTCACGCTGACATTTATGTGCTCCAACGTTTTAACTGAACATAAGATTATTACTGCCAGGAAGGAGATAAGAGTGCTTAAGTAGACCTACGTAATGCGTTGTTCTGCCAATGAACCCTTTGAGTTGCAAGGCCTCTACAAAGACGACTTCAACCTCTACATTAACAAGCTTATGTCTAGTCGTACGTTCAACCTCCTCAGCTCTGCTAAGAAGGTGTTGAAACCTGCTGGTTTTAAATATGTTTGGGCCAAACACGATTCAGTTTTTGCTAAAGTTGATGACAGCGTCTTAATTTATGTCATCTCCACTCAAGTGGACATCGAGAAGCTTAAGATACTTGAGTTCAAAAACTGTTAACTTATAACGGTGGGCCCTGGCTATTGCGTGTCCAAGAACCACGAACCACAGTGAAAGAATTTTCCCAAATAAATTAATTTAAATAATAATAAATTATTGAATATAATTATAAATTAAAGACTGTTTTATTGCTGGTTCGGAAAACGGGAAAGATCTCAGGTTGCAGGTCGACTCGTTCTTACCGGACACGCAGCTGAAATAACTTATTCTGAAGGACGCTGGTGATAAAAGAAATTTATTTTTAGACTCAATTACCGTATATATATATATATATATATATATATATAATAAATTTATTTAACCAAATCCCCCAATATGTACAAAGATTTTCCCCTTTTATCAATAAATTAATTACAAGTAAAATAAGTATGTGTCCAGCGACCATGAATAAATTTACTGGAAGCGCACAGAAATTATTGGACCCGGGAAACCAATTGAATGTTAAATTAATGTCACGTTGAAGAGAGAGGATATTAACAGATATATATATATATATATATACTAGGGTGGCCCAAAAAAACCGACTATTTTTTTTTTTTCGATCTCGCATGAAAATTTGTTGGTTTAAGATGTTTTAAGAAGCCTCTCCAAAAACCAGCTCGATAAAAAATTTTTAAAAGGTCGCTCACGAATTTTGAAAATATCAAAAATGATTAAAATTCGGATTTTTTACTTCTAAATTTTTTCTTTCTCGTGGCAGCATAAGTTTACATTTGTAAAATTATGACAATCCTGAAAATTTCAGCCCAAAATTTAAATATTTAAACGGTGCTCAAGAATTTTGAATATTAACTGATAATATGTGATTAATACTTTTAATTAGTTTTTGTATTTTTTTATAACTCAATTATCGTCATTCCACTAAAATATAACTTTTGCATAACCAAAAATATACAGGACAGTCTTAAACAATAAAATTTGGTAAGTTTTAAATAAGCGAAAAAACCTGAAAATTGAATTAAAAAATAAAAAAGTGTATAAATAACTTATTATTTTCATTTCTCGGGTTATATTTTCATTCATTGTGATGCAAATTAATGGTGAAAAAATCGAGAAGCTTTATTATCAATATTCAAGGGTCGCTCGAAAACGTTCAAACGACAGCACTCGGAAACATTCAAAATTCTTGAGCGAGGTTTAAATATTTAAATTTTTGGGTAAAATTTTCAGCGTAGTCATGATTTTACGAATATAAACTAATCCTGCCACGAGAAAAAAAAAATTTTGAAAAAAAAATCCGAATTTCAATCATTTTTGAAATTTTCAAAATTCGTGAGCGACCTCTTAAAAATTTTTTATTGAGCTGATTTTTGGAGAGGCTTCTTAAAACATCGTAAACCAACAAATTTTTATACGAGATCGAAAAAAAAAAAATAGTCCGTTTTTTTGGGCCACCCTAATATATACATATAAAACTATTAGTAGTCCTATCTGGTTTGACGTACTGCTGGAATCGGGCGTCGCTGCATCCTTGTCTCCAGAGCTTGATGACGGATCTCTTTTTCCTGCGGGATTGCTCAGGTTCCTGGACCCGCTGATGGGCTGAATACTCCTCACAAAACACACTTAGCACTCAACTAATGGTTTTCTAAACCAATTTAAAAGTACCAGAATATTCACAAGAGCAAATTTATTACAGACAGGACTTCCCAAATCAAAATTTGTAAAATGGTGGACGCAGAATAAATCAGTTTTAATAATGAATGGTTAGCTGACTTTGGCGTGGATGCAAGTATGATCGCTTGAACTCAAGTGTCGTCTCCTATGGAGTCGTCTTAGGTCCCAACCTCCGTTGACCCCTACCTAATTATGCGCATATGACGGATTTACGGTCACCTGTTGCGCGAAATCATCCCCTATGATCTAGCACCTAACTCAGCGAAACTCGGCAATCAGGCTGCGATGAGAGAGAGAGAGAGAGAGAGAGAAAGGCCAAATCACGACCGAGACAGCGAGAGAGCTGCACTCTCACGTCGTAAACTAATGCTGCCCAGTTATAAACTAAGAAGGTGTCAAGTCAAGTCTCAGTTCCGGTTAATGCTGCCAAAAAATTCCTGCTGCATGCCTGCTGTCTCAATATGAATTCACTTAGAGCAAACATTGGTGTCCTTCAACAATACCTAGATGGTGAGCCTCTATATCAAGTTATAGCGCTGACTGAAACCTGGCTCAGTGATTCCATTGCCAACATCAACATTTTACTGTGTCATTAGAAACGACCGGAACTCGCGTGGGGGTGGTGTAGCTTTATCCTATCACCAATCTTTACACATATCAATCATCTTCAAGCCACCGATAATCTGGAACAGTCAACCAGGTACTTCTGAATACTTGCTAGCCAAACTGCACATAAAAAGGACTCAACCAGTGTTTGTTGCGGTCGTTTATCTGCCACCTCATGCTCCCTTCACTCTACCCAATGATTTGGCGATAACTATTGCGTCAGCTATGGAAGGCTTCAGCCATAAACTTATTCTTGGGGATTTTAACGCAGACCAATTGCTTCCTGGTTATGATGCTGATTACATTAAATTTTTTATGTGCACAAACTCACTTAGGCTTGTCCAATATGGTTATTCCCATACCACCAAGCGTTCTCAAACCTGGTAACACTGCACAGCTCAATAAAGCGTTTGTGGCTGTCTCGCAAGCTACTGCGGAACACCTTCACTTGCCCCCAGCTGTCAAATTGGGTATGCAAACCGAGTTTTGCTTCAGTGAAATATCTACCACCGACGTACTCAAGGCTTTCTCAGCACTAAGAACCGACGCTGCTGGGGCGGACGGGCTTTCAAGGAAAATGCTGTCATTACTCCTACCCATGATTCAGGACCATGTAAAGCATCTTTATAATGCGTCTCTGCGTGATGGCGTCTTTCCTAACATCTGGAAACAAGCCATAATCGTCCATGTTAATAAAGTACCCACTCCTGCCAGCGCTAGCGACTACCGACCAATTGCGTTACTTCCGGTATTGGGAAAATTACTTGAGAGAATTGTGTGTACTCAAATAACGGCTTATTTAGACTAACATAACCTGCTAGATCCGTTGCAGTGTGGATTTCGCGCTGGGCACAGCACGCAGACTGCCTTGCTTAAGCTGCTAAATGATGTGAGATTCAGTATGGGCAGGTAGATGATCACCGTCCTTGTTCTCTTTGATTTCTCTAAAGCTTTCGATACAGTTGATCCTGTGCTGCTGATGTGTAAACTTGTGGAAGTCGGGTTCTCTGAGTCTGTTGCTGACTGGATGAGATCGTACCTGACTACCCTCCCTCAGGGGTCTATTCTGGGCCCTTTGCTCTTTTTACTTTCCATCAATGATATTGGTGGGAGTATTCGGTATTGCAAAAGATTACCCCATGCTGATGACTTGCAAATCTACACGGCCTGCTACCTTCATGAAATCGAGGAGTGTACCAGGAAAATTAACGAGGACATAGCTCGCATTAAGCAGTGGGCTAACTCTAACAAATTACAGCTAAACCTAAGCAAGACCAAGGCCATCATCCTCGGGTTCAAGCCCTTTGTCAACGCAATCAACACCTCTGAGCTAGTACTGGATTGTGATGATATCAGCATCTCGTTCGTCTTTTCCGTTCGTGACCTTGGCGTTCATATTGATTCGAAGTTAACTTTCGAAGAGTATGTGCAACATACTACTGCGAAAGTAAACTCTGCTCTCTACAGTCTATATAATCTACGTCGCTTCACAGATCTCAGCATGCGTAAAACACTGGTCAATGCCTTCATATTCCCTCATGTCAATTATTGCTCAGCCGTTTTTCTAGGTTTGGGTACTATCTTAAACACCAAACTACAAAGGAGAAAGAAATGTGCTTGGCTTGCCATGGGACTCGCCAATCTCACAGGCTAGAATTGATCTGGCGTGGCTGACAGTCAGTCAGGTTAGGTATCATGCAGTCATCATAGCGACACGTAACGCTCTGCTCTACCACTGTCCAGCCTATTTAGCTGAGCTAATCTCGTTGCATACGACCATTAGGCCACTTCAAAGTACCAGCTCTGCAGAATTACTTGTGGTACCGAACCATCGCACAACAGCTTACAAAGCGGCATTTGCCGTTGCTAGCCCTTACCTGTGAAACAGCTTGCCGGATAACTTAAGGCTCACCCGCAACTCAGCAGTTTTTAAAGCTGAACTTAACTCTTGGCTTCTGCGCTTTACCACTTTAGAATGACTTGATTGAAGACCACCACGTTTTAGTCTAATCGTATTATTTTTACCTATCTATTGTTATTATTACTATATACTTATCTGACTTTCAGGAAATCTTTGCTATTTACTTACTATATAATTATTTACTATTTATTTCATTAATTGTCAACTTTCATGTTTTTATTCAACTTACTCTGAACAATAAAAATTATTATCTAATCTAATCTAATCTAGCACATAGAGAGATCTAACCAGCGTATTTTATTCCTATCTATCATTTCAATTGCTTACTGTTTATATTCCCTATCTTGATTTTTTCCCAGGATGGCAGAGGAAGAAACCACGTCCTCTCTCAACCAACTGTGATATGTCGAGCAATACATAAAATTGGTACTGTGGGCGAATCCATCCAAGCCGGCATAAGGAAAACCGAATGCTAGAATTTGATGGGAAAGGACGTTGTGACTGATGCTTCAGCACCAACAAGCAAAGGATCTTTGATCCTAGGGTTATAATAACCGCTAATATTGAGCTTGCTCAATGTTTTGCTTTAATAATATTATGGTGGAAAATAGTGTATGTTACGCAGCGCAAGTATGCCCAAAAGGGCGAGGTATCAGCCTCTAGTCGGTGGAGGTGGACTTGGGTCCCGTTAAATGAATTAATTCTTTATACCCCCCCCCCCCTCCGAGCTGTTATCCATCTTTGAACCCTTTACATAGGGTATGAGGAGAAGTTGCATTCCACCACTAATTCTACACAACCATGTTAACCAGCGCTGGGAGTCTAGTACTACACAGAGGACTACCTTCCGAGCCAACTGCAGCCAGAGTCTGGCTATTTCCTGAGATGATAGTAGTGTTTGGCCCAAAAGAGGTAGGACTCGTGGTTGCTGTGGTTGGATACCACGCGCAATGAGGATTTTGATAATATCTCCGGTTAATGTTAACTTTAGTTGTCACTTGATTATATTTTTTGGCTTAGAGTGTCGTCTAGGTTAGACGATAGGGATGAACTCGCAGCGCGTGTATGCCTAAAAGAGCGTAGAAACGGTCTCCGGTAAAACGGAGGTGGACTTCGGTCCTGTTACATTAATTATTATTGGTTATATTAAATAGGCATAATTAAAATTTATTTAATTATAGAAGTACACAGGTCCACAAAAAAAATGATGTGTGCTAGGTGTCAGACTATGATTTTCTGGCGTATTTTTTCCGCTGAACATGAATCTGAAGCCAGAATTGGGGGTCAAACAGCAAATATTCGAGAAAAATCACGACTTAGTACTTTTTTCCGCATGATATTATTATGACGTGGTTTTTATTTAATTCTCTCTGTAGTATCCAACAGTAATTTATAATTACATAGATTCATTGCCTATTGTGTTTTATTTAGGTCTCACACAGATGCGATAGATTTTTCAATTTTTGCCTTTGACAAAAAATATAAAATCGGGAAATTAAATCGATACATTTACCGACAGAAACTTGCTACTACAGAATGTTTGGACTACGATGACAACTACCTTTCAATGGAATGTGTAGAATGATTCGCTAGTTACCATTTCGTGGCATCGAAGCCAGTGAAGGTACGCCGTTTTGCAGGGAAGTGCTAGAATATGAAGATGATGTCGTAGTGTTTTCGACGACGAGTTGAATTGTCTTTGTCAAAGTCGGAAAGCCTTCATCCTTAGACCTAGGGAGGTATGAGAGATATCACTTTTAAGGTGGCTGACTCAGCTGCGATCAGGCCACGTATTCTAGCATGCGGGGTTTGTTTATTTTAAAGGATTGCAATGATTTTTCTACTTAATATTTCGCTGGAACTTCTAGTACTTGTGATGATGACGAATGTCTTGGAAATCTCAATATCTTTCTGTTTGTACAAAATAAATAGGGGCAAACAATCCAAACAAGCTCACAGATCGATTCGTGGCTTTGTATGAAAACCGCTTCAGTATGAAAATTTATGTTCATCTCAAAAATTGGATCCCTAACTCTGTTTGTTTTATCCCTTATTTTATCTATTTTATTTCATATCTGAAGCATTTACTCACTTCTTAAGCACTTCAAAGCGTTCTAAGCCTCTTATTATGAAATATATAAAAAAGTAAATTCTCAATCCTGTTTATCAATAACTTCAATACTTGGGACCAAAAATAAAGCAAATATAAGACAATCAAGTTTATTGTGTTGATTTCTTAACTATCTAATACACATATAATTTTCTCAAATGCTTTGATCTACAAGAACGTAATATAGTTGTTTTGATCCGGAAAAATACCTGCATTCACTGTTTTTCTGCGATTTGCTAATAATTAGATTCAAGCGTAGTGGAAATCTATTCAATAATAATATCTGTATTTGGTAGTTGATTATTATCTGGTGGTCCAATAATATGAAGATTTCTTAAAATACTATCAATCCAAGTACTGTACAATGAAACCTATACACATAAATACTCATTAGCTTTTGAACATTTCAATAAAGTACTTTTCATAACTTATATTAAAATAATATTTTTACTTTTGTAAATACTGTGAAATAATTTGGATCACAAATATTTGTCCCTAATCGACGAGGGCTAATCGATACAACTCCATGTAAGTCCCATAGTCGTTCATCAGGTCGTTGTAATACTAATCCACCTCCACTATCTCCATTACAAACTGCAGTTCCGTTCTTCCAGCCAGCACAAAATGTTGTATAAGTTAAATATTTTCTAAAATCTTTGTTCTGGCTTTCTCGGCACTCATTTTCTGAAATTATTTTGACAGTCGTAACACGAAGCTTTTCGCTAAATGTATCATTTTCTGTTATTCCCATTCCTATAATTAAAATAAATAGGAGCTTATTTAAATCAATCGCTTCAATTAAATCACTCTGAGAACATACCAGTAACTAAACCCATTTCTTCAGATCTTAACGACACATCTGAATCTGCACGCCAATCTAAACAAACTGGCTTAACATTGTTAGTTATTATAACTGGTTCATCTAAAATTAAAATTGCAAGATCAGATCCATAATTTCCTTCATGATCTCGATACATTTGCTGTATTTTTATATCTGATACTTTAAGAATTTGAGTTTCTGCATTTTGTTCATTTACAGTATAATTACTCGAAAATCCAGAAAAAATAACGCGAATCGTCTCAGGATTTGTTCTCCAAACGCAATGACCAGCTGTTAAAACAGCTCGCTCTCCAATTAAAGAGCTACCACAAAAAAATTTCCAGTGCCCATTTTCATGTGAAAAAAGTGTCGCGTGCCAAGGCAAACTTTCTTCCGGGGATATTTCCCAACCCTTGACAATCAAAGCTGTCGCTGAAAAATCGTAGCAGAAAAAAATTGTGTTAATTATAATCCATTAATTTATATTTTATATTAATTTGTGTGAAAAAAAAAATGAGTAAACATTTCAAATTAGAAAATTTTCAACTTCTATCGGAATATTTCTTTGAAATTGAAGTCACTAGTTTCGACTTTATATCAGCTTTTTTATTTAAGTTACAGATTTAAGCCACTACGGTAACTAAATTTATAGACAAAAAAGTAATTTTAATAAAAGTTGATGCACACATAGATAAAAATGTGTATATACACGACTAATATCCTTGATAAAAGGAAATGATTTATTCAGTAATAAATGTATAATACCATCTATATGGTATTAAAATTGAATTGTTTCGAATTATTTCGAATGGTTTTTTTCTCAGAACTTATACTTCAGCAATAATAATAACAATACTTTTTTAGTTCACTCCTAAAAAGAAAGGACGTACCAGTGACTATTTAAGTTCGTTTATCATCCAATAGTTCCTGTAACTAATTTTAGTAGTCAATGCAACTACTCTAATAATGGAGTCACCGTATTTTACTATGCGCATAAGTAGTTTTTTCGACTACCAATAGTTGTACGTTACTTTAATTAATATTAAAATAGTGATTAATGAAACCATTATTCAATAATTCACCTAATGAATTAATGATTATAAAAAATCTGAAGACAAACATGTAGTTAAGAACGCTAGGGTACAATTATTATAATGCAATATACAGGATTAAGCGATCATAAATTTTATTTATTTAAAGAAAAATTTCTGTATTTACGGACCATTTCAAGTTTGCCTCAGTAAAATAGTAATTTAATTTAAAACATAACAAATGTTATTTGATTTTATTCTCCGCCTCTATAAAAAAACAATATATGGTTAAAATATATAAAATCGTATACGCTTGCAACAAAAAAATTTATGATATATTATATTGTATATTCTAAAAAGAAGACCATTCGGCAGCCAGATTAGAAGGTAGATTTTCCAATTAATCTGTATAAAAAGTATCATACATACATATCTTGTCATACATGTTAGTGTACAGTCATAATATGAAGTTAGGCTCGTTTTCTAAGAGCGAGGGTAACAAAGGACCACGGCTATGTTCGATAGAGAACTTCAGATCGTGGATTTTAAAAAACATTATACAGGTAATGTACCAAACTAGCCTTTACGTAAACGAAGTGTAGAAAATTAAATTAGTATCAGATAATAATTGTAATCGCTATTACGATTGCAAGACCAGTTATAATTATAGGACGTAAAGGTATGATTGTAATATCATAAATAATACAAGAAATACTTTTAAAATATAAAATAGCTGTTAAATTTACAGGTTATTCGGTTCACAATAAAATACAAGTGACGAAATTGTATTATAATGGGAAATGCATAAGGCAATTGGAATGAAAACCATATTCTTAACATTTTTTGATTCCATTAGAATTTTCAAGGCAATTAAATTATTGGAAGAAATGGTTAAAACATAAAGTTTGAGGTAAAAAATTAAAACTTACTAAACAAGCTTTGACATACTTTTAACTGGAATTGTCTATCAATTCTAGTTTCAATGTTATATGAATTTCAACAGTAGATAAAAACTGATTTTTTCGAAAAATCGTGAAAATTTTAAACAGCTATTACTTCAAAACTAATCGACTGATTTAGCTCATCTTCGAATTTGATCAAGATAGTCGCCTATAAAATAAGTTTAGAAAATTTCATTAAGAACCGGTAAGAACTGTCAGTTGTGATGACAAGACTAGTGGTAATCATAGGGCATAGAGGTACATTTGATACATCATAAGTAATAAAAGAAATGCTTTTAAACATAAAATAGCTGTGAAATTTACAGGTTAGTTTGTGCACGATAAAATATAACTGACGACATTGGATTATAAAGGAAAATGCTTAAGTTATGTGGAATGAAAACCATATTTTCAACATTTTTTGATTTCATTAAAAATTTCAAGGCCATCAAATTATATGAATAAAAGATCAAAATATAAAATTTAAGGTCATAAATTAAAGCTTATTAGACAAGCTTTCAGATACATTTTAATTCCACGTTGTTTTCTAGTTATTTCCATTTTAATGCCAAGCTCTTGAAATCGATCAGAACACTATTTTTTTAGAAGCTTGGCATAAAAATGAAAATAACTCGAAAAGAATACAGAATTTTAAAAAAAATTTATCAGAGATAATTTGTAGGAAATAAAATTATCTACGAAAAAGATTCCACGACATTTTATGATAAGTCCAATATTTTCACCGGAAAAGTAAAAAGATCTCGAAATATACTTTAACTTTACTTCAAGCTCTAATAACTTTTGAACAGATGGATTCATCAGAAAATGATAAGAGACTTTTTGTAGAACATTCAATTTCCTATAAAAACTGTATTGAGAATTTTTGAATTCTGATCAGTTGATATGGTTTAAAATTCAAAACGAGCAAAACCAAGTTCTTCGAATTTATCAAACTTTGACGTTGGATATCTTGTGAATGGTCAAATTTATGCAAAAATCATAAAAGACAATTGTGGTGGCGCTAAAACTCAGTTTAAGTATATGCCTTAAACGAGTTTCAGTGTAGTGCTTAAAAATATTGCGTTGAAACTCAAATATTGTATAAGAATATTTCCAATACCAAGTATTGCAATATCACTAACATTTATAAGTGTGGAGCCTATTCTATTTTTTTCAGTGTACCAATTTAGCCCATCTTCAGACTTAATCAAGTTAATCGTCTATCGAATAAATGTAGAAATTTCATTAGGATCCGATAAAAATTGTAGGCGCTATCGTGATGATAAGACCAGTTATAGGGTGTACAAGTACGTTTGAAATATCAAAAGTTATAAACGGCATACTTTGAAAATATAAAATAGTTGTAAAATTTATAGATTATTCAATTCACAACAAAATATAACTGACGGAATTAGATTATAATGGGAAATCCATAAATTATCTGGAATGAAAACTATTTTTTCTAAATATTTTAATTCTACCTAAACTTTCAAGACTATCGAATTATTCGAAGAAACAATCAAAACATAAATTTTAACGTCAAAAATTGAAGCTTATTGAACAAGTTTTGAGATATTTATTACGAAAATTGTCTATCAGTCTTAGTTTGAAGTTATATGAACTTTAACAGTGAATAAAATGTGACTTTCGAAAAATCGAGAAAATCTCAAACAGCCATAACTTCTAATCTAATCGACCGATTTAGCCCACCTTCGTACTCAACCGTGATAATCGTTTATAGAATAAATGTAGATTGTTCATTAGGTTCCAATAAGAATTGTAGGCGTAATCGTGATGACAAAAATGGTTATATTATATATTGAGACAAATCGCTTTTTACTTTCGCGATTTTTACCCGCAGCCACCAGAATTCGCGGGTTGAACCCTGGCTTAGGCTGGCCTCTAACAAATTTTATTTTACCTGGACAGAGCAGTGGGCTGGGGTTCTTGCAAAGCAAAGACCCGCACTTATTCAAACGGCAACATATAGAAAATTCACCAACTTACCTCACGGCTTATTAATTATCAATAGATTTCTTATAATAAAATAAACTTATCGATTCTAATATTCTTAATAGACGATTCAATATTTCTTACCAGTAATATAGGATAATAAATAAGATAAACAAATAGTAGATAAAATGAATGATTAACAATATGTGCAAGTTTATTGCCAATTATAATAATAAAAATTACTTACAAGAAAATGCAAGCTCTGGATGTAATATAGAAAGATGTGTAGCACAGTCTGATTTTATATTACGAGTATCTCGCTAGTACGTCAGTGATAGTTACTTAAACTAACTTTATTTGTAATAATTTATAACTAAACAATAAAATATAATTGCAAGATAATTGCCAATAATGTACAGAATATCGCAAGTTAATTACCCGAATTACAATTAGGTTATTGCAAGTAAATTGCCTGAATAATTAATATAAGAACGTCTGTACGTTGATTGATCCAGGATCGAAGTGATTGACCGATAAATTTGGATGTAGGACTAGCCTCGGGACTTTGTCCCCACTTCACCCTTACGGTCATGCGTCAACGTGAAAATTAGTCATCTGACCCCGGCTCCATGAATTGTGTAGTTTCAGACGGCAACAAGACGGGGGAAAATGGGAACCGCAAGGCTGAGAACGACGAAGACAATTCACATTGTCTCAATATATATATATAGGTATATAATTTTTTATAAAAAGTTGTCAATAATTCTTAAATTATACGATGACGTCGATTTTTTCCTTTATAAAATTATCTATTGTTTTTATTAAAATGAGGAAATGTATGTAAAATGACGTTAATGTTAAAAATTGTATTGATAATTAATTTATAATAGAAATAAAAATTTATAATACAGTATTATTGTAAGTGCATGGGTTTATATATTTTATATGTACACGCACACAAAAACCCTGAAGAAAAGGCACCGTACTATTTCAAGCGTATAGGTTTATATATCTTACATGTCCACGCACAAAAAACCCTTGAAAAAAAGGCACCGTACTAATTCAAGCGTATAGGTTTGCATAATTTATATTTCCATGCACACAAAATATGAGAAAAAAGGGATACTGTATAATTTTTTTGACGATATTTAATCTTGAGGATATTTTATCCCGAGATACTCTGTCGCAGGGAAATTTTTTTGCGAGGATATTTTGCCACGGGGACATTTTGTCGCGAGTATTTTGTCGTCGATATTTTGTCCGCGGATATTAACGCAGGTAACCAATCAGACGACAGAAGCAGATTTTAATAGATTTGTCTCACTAGTAAACTCGCTAATTAGCTTCCTAGTGATCATGCAGAGAGTCGTGCTGATGATCTTATTAGTCATCTTGCTGATCATCTTCTGGTCGACTTGCTGGCCACTTTTTTGATGAACTCGGTAAGCCTTTGACTAGTTACATTACTTGTGACCATAAAGACTTCGTCATATGACTGAGAAGCTGCTCAAATTTTCAAAAGATAAAAAAAAATCTGAAAGAAAAAAAAATTTCGAAAAAAAAAAAATTTTATTTGAAAAATTTTTTTTTTAACAACTTTAAGAAATTTAAGAGACCAACGCTCAACTATTTTCAACACGTTACCTTCACTGCATTCCGTGGTCTGTTAAATTTCTTAAAGTTGAAAATTTGAACACTATTTGGAATGAAAATGCGGACGAAGCTCGGAAAATTTTTTTTTTTCATTTTGTTGAAGATTATGAGCTTTTCAGAGCAAAAAACGTGATCCTTAAATTTTTACGAAAATTCGTACGAGTGAAACAAAAAAACGGCTGGTTAAATTAATCTGGCTCTTTGTAGGGTTTTTGTGGGCATATTGAACTGTAAAATGCACACTTAACATTATTGATTTCCACAATATTTTTGATCCAGCGCTTGATTTTCCAAAAAACCACCAAAAGCCCTTTTTTTGTTGCATTTTCAAATTTATGTGACGAAAGGAAAAAATTTTTGTTTTTCGAAAAAACAATGGCTAATTATTTAAGGGAATTTATTTAAGTTTTTGAAACCCACCATTAACTTTTTGTGCGATCATTGGTTGCTGAGATATCGATAATCAAAGACAAAAGGATCCTTTTCCATTTGAAGACCGATATCTTGGCTACAAGTGGACGTATTAAGGTCTATAAAATATGAAATTAAAGCTGAATTATGGAGGTATCCGATCCTTATAGTGGTTAAGCAAAAAAAAATTTTTTGTCGCTGGTTTTTCTAAGATTACTCAAAAACCGCTGACGCTACAAATTTTTGAAGTTCTAATTCAAAAAGTAGTCACTTGGAGCTACAATTTCCTTTTTTTTCCCCTTGTAAGACCATTTCTCTCGAGGTTACGGCCTGTTGAAAATCACCCAAAAATTTGGAATTTTTTTTTGATCCTTTAATTTTTTCCAGTAGTGTAGTTCCAGAAGTCAGGTAAAATTGACCTTCTTATTGGCGCAAATTCTTACGGAAAGATCAGACAACCTGGTATCAAGATGGGGGTGCCCTTCTGATCTTATTGCCATGCAAACCATCCTTGACTGGGCACTTCTCGGGGCGGTAAGGCCTGAAAGTGCCCTAAAATGGGCCAAGCAAGCAAACATCGACTCAAAAAAGATTAAAGCTGAGCATGCGATCACATGCCCTAGAGCACCTCAAAAGCCCGTGGACCGTAGGGTGAAACAGGCTGAGAGCTGTGCTTGCGTGCTTGCTGGAAAAGCCTGAGAAACTCTTGGTTTAAGATGTTAACCTCGGTTCTCACTATACTCACTACACTGATATAGGTTTCAAAGGCCGCTTCGAAGTTGGGGTTCTTGAGATCCAAAGCTTAAGCTAAATTTTAAATCTTAAACAAAAAGCCAAAACGACCACAATAACGATAAGGTTAGAACTTTTAAAGAAGGCAAAACAACTCGCTCCAATGGGGCCACGGGGTTAGAGTCATAATACACTCAGGAGTGCGCGTATAAGTGCGTATGTGTTCATAATTTAATAAATTAATAAATGAACTTTGTTCATCCAAGAATGACTAACTGGAACTTCAAATGTTTTTCAAAAAGATAACTTTGACGTGGATTATCAAAGTTAAAGTGCAGTCCAATCTTGTGGACCAAAGAGTTACACAAGCCGAAGTGGCTACACTAGCGATAGAGGACGAATGTCCTTAACGAATACTACGATTCTGTGGACTCAAGAAGTTACACAGACCTGAGATGGTATTCACTTGAATGTAAAGAGGCCTAAAAACCTCGATTAGCACCACAATCTTGGAGACCCATCAGGGTTACATAAGCGTGACTGGGTGTTGAAAGGAGGGATGAGGGTCAAGTAAGGCATTCTACCTCATTACTTCCACGTAACTAATTCTGACGGAAGTAACTGAAGAGAAACGGCGCACGAGGCTTTTAAGCCACCCTGATCCGAAAATGGACGTGTAATAATTTATACGTAATTTGTACTTGTACAACGCTGTGGACCTTTATTATGGAAGCTACGAGCAGGAAGTAATGTTGTAGGATATAACAGGATCCACAGGAAGCTTTAAGGACACAGCTGGCTGCTTTCTCAACACTCATATTAAGACGATAAACCAGAGCAAGAAACGGAGGAGCAGAAAGTAATTAAGGAAAATTCAGAGACGCCACCAGACACCGCTGACGCCGATTCATTCACCCCACGTGAACTATATAAAATTTTAAAAACCCTTAAAAATGAAAAAGCACCCAGACTGGACTTGGTGGAGAACGAGGTAATCAAAAGAGCGGCAGTAATTTTGTCAGGGGACTTTTTAGATCTTTACAATAGACGCCTAGAATTAGGAGTTTTCCCAACGACATGGAAAAAGGATGGGATCATTATGCTCCTTAAGAGCAGTGATAAAGACGCGAGTGTCCCAAAATCCTATAAGCCAATATGTTTACTTTCGTTAATCAGGAAGGTATTTGAAAGACTAATAAAGTCGAGACTCACCACCACAGTCTTAGCTGGAAATAAGATCAGTCAACAATTTTGCTTCATGGCCAATAGGTCGACTGAAAATGCAATCGTTGAAATGCGTCGCTTACTAAATTCGACAACCGAGAATCTGGCAATCGGTCTTCTCTTCGATATTTATGGTGCCTTTGACATGATATGGTGGCCGCGAGTACTCGAGGGTTTAAAGAAACGGGAATGTCCTAAAAATGTTTACAGGGTGATCCAGAGTTACTTTAAGAATAGAACAGTCTCACTGCCATGGGGATTCAGGAAAGAAAATAAAAAGCCAACATGGGGATGTCCACAGGGATCAGTTTTGTGACCACTATTTTGGAACATTATGTTCGATGACCTACTTAAAGAACTAGAAATAACAGAACACGGGAATAAATTTCTAGCCTATACTGACGACCTCCTCGTCTTCATAGAAGGTATTTCACACACCGATATTGAGAAAAAGTACAAGGGACGGTTGATTCGATACTGAAATGTTGTTGTTTTGCGAAACTTACGCTGTCGGGGTCCAAGACTGAAGTAATATTCCTTAAGAGAGAGTACACCCAACTCGGTCCACGCAAGGACGAAGGCCCGTACCCCTACGAAGCGGAAAGACAGAGAAAGCCCAAATATGATTAAAAGCCACCAAAAATCGTAATAGGCAAAACAAAAATAAAATTCAAAAAGATCGTTAGATACTTAGGGGTCCACTTCGACCAGGACCTCAAACCAACAACACACATAAAGACAAGACGCGCAAAATTGGATAAAACTTTTGGTCGTCTACGCCGTCTCGCACAGACTGAATGCAACGGCAAGCCCTGATTACGATGACGTCTTCATACAAGACAGCATCGTATGAGGGACTTTGTACGGTTGCAGGGGCAGTGCCTATTCAGCTTGTGATTGACGAACGTTGCGCCTGTTACAATCTTTGCACTGGTCAATAGGTAACCCTTTGAACAGTGACCGTGCAGCCAGATGACGAAAAAGGTCTTGTGTCCCTCACAAAAGAAACCATTCGCAGATGGCAAGGACAGTGGTCCACAACGGACAAAGGATGAATGACGTTTAACTTCTTTCCCGACGTGACTGAACCCTTGAGCGAGCAAACACATCAGCCCTAATTTCTGGCTTACCTCGGTTTTAACCGGTCACGGCTGTTTCAAGGATAGACTTTTCAAGTATGGACTCGCAAAAGATCACAAATGCCCCCAATTTTATCGAAAGGCCCTAGGGGTATAAGCATAGTGAATTTGCCTTTGAAAGATATCGGCACGATACTGGGAGGATTTTCAGGTACTAATAAGAAAATAAGATCCTGAAAGTTTCAGATCTCTAATCCATTTGGTATTTGAGAAAAAGCCAAATATGTAAAAATCAGACAAAATGATTATTCTCAGGAACGCAACAATCGATTAATTTGAATTTTGGATATGTTTTGGGGACTGATGGTAGCTTCTAGGAAAAAAATTAAGAGCTATATCGGTTGATAAAAACCTCGAAAAAAATGGCACTTTTGTTTTAATATCGATTTTTAACTATGACACGATTCTGACACAAATATGAAACCATCTTTTTTGAATTCCTCATTTATTTTTCTATGGACGTAAGAGCATTTTAGGTTTTTTAAAAAGGTACGCCATATTGCAAAAAAATAAAAACCATTTTTTATGCTAATTTATACTTTATTTATGTATTTTATTTTTAAATCTTGATTTTTCTCGCTCATAGATATCTTTTCTTTTTGTATTAGATACTCAATTCTAAATCAAAAGTTGAATCTCAATATATTAATAAATATCAACTAAAATATTATAAACATTGCACACTTATAGCATAAGAAACAGATTTTAATTAGTAAAGTATAAATAAATAACAACAAATGTTTGAAAGGTATATTTGAAAAAAATTTATAATCACATTTCATCAGTCTTCCTCACTATTATCTTCAATCACAGGTGAAACATTTGCTGTATCAAATAATTTGCTGAGTATTCCAGCAGGCCTCAGAATCTTTGTCAAATATCTTCCGTGTGACAAATAATAAACAATAGCAGCAACGTGAGAGCAACATTCAATTGTTCTAAGACCATTTGCACACTCACAACTATGCCTCAATATGATATTGGGACCAATAGCGTTATTTTTATACTCAATAAAACATCTATAAACCTTTTTATTGATATGACGGGATTGAACTCGAGCTTTGAGTATGTTTGACAGATCTTTAACGTATTGAATAGTAAGATTGCCTGTTTCATCAAGCATTTCTGCTAAATACGACACAGCCTACTTCAATTGGTAGGAACCAGTGAAAAAGATTCGCAGATCCTTTTCCGTCATTTCTGCACAGTCTTCTAAAACTTCAGATGAAATCGTTTGAAACGGCAATTTTTTACGTTGCCAGCTATTTTGTTGAACTTCATTAGCTAACGTATTTCTTACACTATTTTGTGATTTCATTGTTTCGACGACTTCATCCAAAATCTCTAAGTCAGAAGTAAGACGCTTACTGTACATATTATGTAAAAATGAGGCAATTAAAAAAAAACTTCTAATTCTTGGAAGCATTTTGTTGTCAGTTCTTTGATCGAGTAAATGATTTTTTTGTTTTAACATCCCATGAGTTGCCTCTACGGCCCAACGAATTTTGGTTACATATCTTGAAGCATTAGACTCAGCTGTTGTTAATTGCTTTCATTTTCCCTTAAGTACTGGCATTAATACTTTATAATTTTTACTTTCTAAGTATTCTTTAACATCACGGAATCCACGATCAACCACAAATGCATCGCCAGGTTCTAATAATTGGAATATACCATCAGGATCATCTATAATGTCCCGAATTATAGTAGCATCATTTTGGTTAGCATAGTACGGTCCCAGCATATCAACTATGTATCCATCAGTTGTGCAAATTGTAAATGGCTTACACAGTGGTACTTTCTTTTGACTAGAATACGACTTTCTCTGATACTCATTATTAGAACTTTTCTCATGACGAGCATAGGTCCCATCACAAATCAAAATGAGTTTGTCATTCAAATCGTCATGAAGTTTTTTAGCAACTGCAGATGTATTATTTTGAATAAGATAATTTCTGGATACTGCATTTAGGCCATAGCGCGAAGGTAAAACGTCTTTTTCAAAAGATTGGATGACTTGCTCACAATACTTTGACACTAATTGCTCTTCATCAATCTCCAAAATTGTGGAAATTAACATATTTGAATTACCTGAGCGAAGCTTGACTAAAAATACTATTAGTGCTTGAGTTACACTTTGAGCGTCAGTATTTCTCATTGAAACTAACCAATTCTGCAACTCAATCACATTTTCCCATTCTAAACCAGTTAAAACATGAAGTTTCTCATCTGACACCCGATAATCATCCATTTTATCAAGCAATGTTGAATCACATTCAACGGAAAAATTTTCCATCATGTTACTTAATTCTACTGATGAAATTCTCGTCCAGTTAGAATAAACTCTTATGAGATCTAGAGCTTCATCATAAAACCGTTTATTTATCAAATGACTCCGACAGCATCGATTTCCATCTGGTATGAAAACTCGTCGTTTGATAAATGACTGCATTCGGCCGTTTTGAGGAATAATGGTTAAATCAGTAGTATTATTGCACAGACAACAGTATCTATGGGTTGAAATAGTTCTTTTAATTGAAACCTCAATATATTCTATATAGTTATCGGTAGAAGTGATGTTAGCTCTGAAAGAAGGATCATCTGAACTTGACTGAGACAATGTCATTTGTGACAAACTAGATTCCGTTCGTCCTAATAGTTCACTAACGATAGATTCAGATTCATCTTCAGAGCCATTTGCACCTGGATCTACTTTTCTTTTTTTATACAACTCCAAGCGACATTTGCCACAAACAATATTACCAGTGACAAAGTCAATATCAAAGGCTGTAGAAAATTCATCAATGTCTTGTTCTGTTAACAGGGTTTTAGGAGTTCCAGATACTTTCTTTACTAATTTTAAGCAAATGCAACACTTATCATTGACGGTTTTATTTGAAGACATTTTATTAGATTAATAAATAAAATATAAACACACTATCTCTCTTATCATAAACAACACTTGTGTCAGCTGTTGCGTATGCGGCCAAACACGCAAGTGGGCGCGTTAGTCGCGTGGTTTTTTTTGACAGAGGGCTGAGTCGATAATGTACCATATGCAAAGACTAATAGCGGCAGTTTCAAAAATATTCTCAATATTATTACAAAATAAATCATGATTGAATACATAAGTGATTGAATAGTACGACAAGAATTTTTTCTACAGATCTTCGAAAGGATTATTCAATAATTATTGCGATTAAAAGATATAACGTTTGACGTAGGCAAAAAAAATTTATTATTGTTATCAGTAGAGAAATGAATATTTTAAATAAGATAATAAAACATATGTGAGCGAGAAAAATCAAGATTTAAAAATAAAATACATAAATAAAGTATAAATTAGCATAAAAAATGGTTTTTATTTTTTTGCAATATGGCGTACCTTTTTAAAAAACCTAAAATGCTCTTACGTCCATAGAAAAATAAATGAGGAATTCAAAAAAGATGGTTTCATATTTGTGTCAGAATCGTGTCATAGTTAAAAATCGATATTAAAACAAAAGTGCCATTTTTTTCGAGGTTTTTATCAACCGATATAGCTCTTAATTTTTTTCCTAGAAGCTACCATCAGTCCCCAAAACATATCCAAAATTCAAATCAATCGATTGTTGCGTTCCTGAGAATAATCATTTTGTCTGATTTTTACATATTTGGCTTTTTCTCAAATATCAAATGGATTAGAGATCTAAAACTTTCAGGATCTTATTTTCTTATTAGTACCTGAAAATCCTTCCAGTATCGTGCCAATATCTTTCAAGGGCAAATTCACTATGCTTATACCCCTAGGGCCTTTAAACGATTATTTTTCTGATTGAGTTAAAAAAAATAATCATTATCGATATAATTTAAAAATTCAATCGTGAATCATTTATTTTTAGATTATAGATTTATACAAAAATAAAAATTTTCTTCGATTTATTTAACATTTTTCGAAATCTTCACGAGTTTTTTTTAAATTTTATTTTCAATTCTAAAAACTAATATTAGTAGACATTCAATATTCTTGAAATAATAAACTATAATACTTTTGAAATAGATGATTTTTTTCAAATTGAAAAAATTACTCGTATTTATTTTTCTGTTAATTTAAACGAGTAATTTTTTTACTGGCGAAAAAAAATATATATATTTAAATCATAAATTAAAATTTACTAACTCAATTCTTTATTTTAAACTTATAAACCAATATAATAATTTCAAAAATATCATCTGTTTCAAAAGTTATATAATTTTTTATTTAAAAAATGTCAAATATGCGAAAATTCCAAGAATTAGAATCGAAAATCGAAAAAAATCAACAAGTAATCTTTTAGATTCCAAAAAATGTCACATATATCAAGCGAGCTTTTTACTTTTGTTTTAATTTGTAACCTAGAGATAAATAATTCAAAATTTTATTTTTCAATTATAGCGAAAATAATTATTTTTTTACTAGACAAAAATGGTAACCGTCCTAATTACAAAAAAATAATCAGGAGTATTGTTATCAATTCCAAAAACAATTTTTTTTAAAGATTGTAGAGTTGTTATTTTAAAAAATGTCTGATGTCGGTCAACTTTAGGATTATTTTTAGCAATATGAAAGTAAAAATAATATTAATATTTAGTTTTGAAGATAGTTAAATTTGCATCAAGTATTTATAGCAGTAGTTTAATCAATCCGAGCTATTCATCACAAAATACATTTTTTTTATATTTTAATTATAGTACACACAGTAGTTTATTATTATGATGATAATTATACTATTATTATTATTGTTATACAACTTATATTAGATCATTTATTTTTCTTCATATATTTTGAATAAACACAGACCACAACAATGAATAGTAAATACGAAAAAGAAGGTTAAATGTACTACACCACATAGCTCTGAATACATGTCTATACGTATATACACATACACGTAACATGACACATACACAATACAAGAGAGAGAAGAGGAAATAGACAGCGCTGCGCGCTGTATGTGGCAGTGTCTTCTTTCTCACTCATTTCCGTTGCCCTTTTTCATGACCTTTCACTTTTTCTGTGTTAGGTCCCCATCCCAAACGCGCGTAAAGAAGCTTAGCTTCAGAACAGAAGTTCCTAACACTTCTCATAGATTCTATACAGAAGTTTTTTATAGGTCTAATAAATTAAATACAGAAGTTGCTAATACTTTTTATAAAAAACGGGACGACCTCGCACGAAGTCACTAAAATAGGAACCTACAAGAAAACGGTGTGCTCATTGAATATAAGAGACACTAGTTTCTTATTGAGCATCGTGGGAGCTGAGGCTTCGTGCGGGATAACTATTACCAGGACCGAACGTCCCAAACACTCCATTGTCGTAGGCAAGGACTTGGACTTGTTAGGAAAGAATAACGTCGTAGTTTCAAATCCAGATAACTTAGACACTTTCTTATACGCAAACGCTAAATTGATATATGTCGAACGCCATATAAGGTCTCAGGTCCAGACTTTGTATTTAGATGTACTAAATAACAAATGTAGATTAGAAACGGAGGTGCTGAGGAACACGCTCTCTATCGCATTGACCCAGCTGGACGAGTTCGTCTTCAGGTACATGGAAAATCCAGGACTCATGACGGTGGTGGCTGGAAAAGTAAATCTCACAGTGCAACGGATTCCAGTGAAGGTCAAGATCCGTCCAATCGATATTACACCTTTAAAAATAACATATTAAAATTTCAAATCGATATTTCAAATAGTTTTGGAGGAATAGCCATTTAAAAAGCAGCTGTTCAGCAACTAGAGAGTTTCATTAGCTACGGGGGTACCTGAGGTATTATTCGGAGTCTGCCGTCCCTTACAACCCTCATAAAACGATTCCGGTTTCTATTGTTGGCTTTCAGGTTTATAGAAGTATATCAATATAATAATTTCTAGAAATTTCGAGAAATTTTTCATTTACTGCCACGTAAAGTATTTTCAGAGCCAGACACATTTAGTCTCATTCTGGCTGTTGTATCGAGCGCTTTATATTCAAATCAAAAAGGAACTCACGATGTTCCCAGAAATCGATCAACCGCAAAAAACGCAAGTTTACTGGAAATCGATTAACGTTGGAGCAATCTACTGCGAATACCAGTACGTCCGCATAAAAGTTATTACGTAACGATGACAATAATGTTGTGATTGACCCATCTCATGCATATTGTATTTTACAATACGAATCAGTTTTTAGTACTATTAGTAATTTAGTGTTGTGTAAAACCTGCCAAAAAAAAGTTACTTTTAATCAAGCAAGTCCAAGAGGCCTAGGGTTCAAAATAGCTATTATTTGTGAATGTGGCAATTCGTATATCAATTCTGGATCAATGATTGATAACGCATCTAGAAGAAGAGCTTCCTCAGCTCAACAAGCTCTTTACGAAGAGGAGGAAGATGAATAATATGGGCCTGGTATAGCAGATTAGCTGTATGATTTCAAACCGTTTATAACAGTGAAAATGATCATTTTATCTTTAAACGCGTTTTTTCCGAAACAGCATTTTCCGAATTTTGCTGCAGTAATTACTCAAAGACAAATGATTCGATCACTACCAAATTTTTTCTACATGTTTTTTATATAGTTCTCCATACAATGACCTATCGATTTTTTTGATCTGATCAAAAATCGAAATTTGGCAGGCCAAAAACGACCAAAATTTTGGGTGAAATTCGACTCTTTTTTTTAAAACGCCGCCATTTTGTCAATTTTTTATTTTTTTTGATCGTAGGTCATTGTACAGAAAATATGTTCTAGTTCAACGAGAAATTTTTTTTTTGGATTTCATCCACGGAGAAGGCTACAATTACTGCAGCAGTGGAGAACCTTTTTTTGTCACGCCATCGGAGATCGTGTATAATTAAAAAAAAATTTAATTTTTTTTTTTTCACAAATTTCTCCGTATATTCGTAAAACATGTATAAATATATATTTTCAAAATTTTGAAACAATTAATAAAACAGTTTTTTTAATAAAAATTCCGAAAAATCACCTATTTTTTTTAGTCCTTAACACTAGGTGTGCGCCTTAAAAAGTATTGATTTTTAAAATATAAATAATTTTAATATTCTTGACTTGTGGTAGGATACAGTAATCACAACTCGGCAACGTTGCAGTCGCCATACTTAACCCGCGAAAATTCAAATGTCAGTTAGTTAAGTTAATTTTTGAACATGAAAGTATTTTGGGTTAAAAAATTATTTGAAAATTTTTCGAAATAATTTTTATGAATATTTAACATTTATTCAATGATATTAAACAAACAAAAAAATTAATATTTGATAATAACTTATATTAATGATGGCTTTTCTAATAGCTTTAGAATTCTAAAAAATTGTAATAGAAAAAAAATTATTAAAATATGCACAACAATTTATTTTATCCAAAATTTGTGATTGTTAACAATAACAAACTATATGTGTATTAAACTCACAATATATAAAAATTGCTACCTATGCGTTTAATCTATAGACTATTCAATAATAATGTTTGCAGTGTTGCCACATTTATTATACTCATCAGTGTGATTGTATTAGTGTGTATCTGTACATTTGAAACTAAAATGTATTGGATGGAGTCTCTCACAAAAATAAAATATTCTAGCATTGAGGATGTCTAATTTTTTCTAGTTACGATTACACTATACTTTTGGCTACGAATGTCGTGAGTGAACTACCTTAAACTTTATTTTCCGTTGACATTTGAAGCCCTGTAACTTCTTCCCAGTTTGTTTGACACACATAATGCTCAAACACTATTTTTGTATAGAATTTAATTTTCTACAAAAATATACTGAGTGGAATTTGAAAAATTTTTTTTTTCATGGTCTTAATAACGAAAAACTGAAATAAAAAATTTTCACGTGTATTTTAAATGGGAAAGGGGAACCCCCCCCCCTTTTGTGATAACTAAATTTTGAAGATATCTGGCTTAAATTCGGGTAAGGATATTTTTTATAATATGAAGTAACTTTTGAATCCATGAGTTGTTAAAAAAAAAAAAATTTGTTTTGGGACAACCTAATATATAAAAACATCTGTAAAGCACCTGTGTCGTCACGTATTCCACAGATAGGCTTACATCGTAAAGGAAGCTGACTCCAAGTGCCATCATGAAGACATGTCGTGTAAAAAGCTCCTGATTGTCGTTCATAAAATTCTGAACACTCTAACGTGGCATGAGTACCAACAGGTATAGGTTCATTGCATGAAATCCAACCTTGATTAGGTCCCCATAAAACTTCACAACGTTTTTTTGTTGCGGGTGCATCTAATGATGGACAAGTAATTTTTTGAAACTCTGAAAACATAATTAATTGCATAAGAAATCATAAAATATGTTTATAAGACATTCCATAATGAATCACTGAAATCGTAACACTCCTGAAGCTTCTCATCCCTAGAAAAAAACAACAAAAAATTACTTCACTTTTTGGATCTTAAAAGTATTCCAGATTTAACCGTTGAAATGTGAATTTTCTGAACTAATTTCGAACCGAAAAACCATCAAATTTAAGCCGTCTTAACTTGGAAGCTTATTAGTACAGAAATCTGTTAATAACTTGGACTAATAATGATTTACTATGGAACAATTAACTATGAATTAAATGAACTCGTTATCACGGTAAGACTAATACGATCCGTCCTCAATCTCCAATACACGACCTGCAAATTTATCAACCGGAAACTTATCCGTTGCACCAATGCACTTATCTTAACTATATGGAATTTTAATTAGACGAAGGAAACCAAGGACAACAGCTTTCTGCATCCTCGAAGCCATGAACTCAATTTGCAACGAACAAGTTGGTATTTTAGCTAACGTAGATAGATAAAACTGTTTTGTATCTCCAAAAACGCTAACAATGAGCACGACAAGCTTGACACTGCTACCTGTTAAAAGTTTGTGAATTTCAAACAGAGGATCCTGATATATCTGTCGTTTGTACTCTGCTTTAACCGCGATATTATACTTACCCGGTACTGTAAACTCGACGATATGAATGCCACGGGTGGTTTGATGGAAAAGTACAAGATCAGGTTTGTTATGGTCAATTTTCTGAGTTGTTGCAAATACCACGTTCTGATGAATCCGGCAACGATCATTTTTAACGGCTTACGGAATATCTCTTGGCTGGTAAGACAGTATAGATGTCCTATCGTTACAGTTCGTATGACAATGATGATAATAAAGCCCTTGTAGAGCAGCATTATGATGATGGACTATGCATTCCTGACTCGCACAGGAGATGTTGACAGGAGATGAATGAGCGTCTCAGGATGTTGCTTACATACCCTGAACAATGTGTCGGGTAGCTGTATCTGTAGCACATTAATACGGTATTCGAGGATGTTAATGATACTGTCTTGGCAAGCAAAAATATACTCGCGCGAAAAGACTCAACCTCCCTCGTCAACTGCTGCCATCAAAGAAGATAAGCGGAATTTAATTCTCTTGGGTTTCTACTATCAAGATCCTCAGCATTTTGTCATTTTCAGTGAGTTAACTCCATTTAAACTAACTTCCCGTCCATTACTTGGTGTCGTCAGCAGCACAGATTCACCTACTACCAATGCATTGCTTCGAGTATGTCATCTGAATGACTTCCTCGATTCTTCTTTGATTCCAACAGCTTGTATCATATCATTGCAGTCACTGAAACTTGGCTCGATAATCATATTCCTGACTCTGCTATTAGACTGCCGGGGTACAATTTAGTCAGAAATGGCATTGCTTTATACTACCACGCTTCTTTACACTTGAAAGTCATCCTCGAGCCTGCGATTGTCTGGACTGATCAACCTGGTTCACCGGAATATATGACTTGTGTTCTCTATCCGAAGGGGTCATTACCTATTTTTACTGCTATTGTCTATCGGCCTCCACATGCACCATTTGGTGACCTTGCTACTACCCTTGGATCTGCTATTGATGGATATAGTCAGAAACTGATACTTGGGGATTTCAATGGTGATCAACTGAGTGATACCACAGATGCTGACTTTATGAGATCTTTTATGGCCACAAACTCCTTAAAGCTAATAAATCATGCTGCAACTCATATTACTAGACAGTCTGAAACATGGCTTGACCTCATCATTGTTGATCCAATGGACCGCGTCATCTCCTGGGGCAAAATAGATCTTCCTAATGGTGGTGGTCACCTACTTATTCATGCTACCTTGCGACTAAATTGTATAGCTCCCTCTGCATGTACCATTCAGACTAGGAAGCTTACTAGACTTGCTGATCCCAACGAATTGGTTCTTGTGGACAACATGGACTGGCCTTCAATTGTATCCGCTGAATTGGATATACACCGGGTAGTTGAGAGTTTCACGGATCATTTCTTAATACATGTCAACAATATTGCTTCTCTTAAAAGTGTTACTGTAAACTCTCCTCTGCATGCTCCTTGGATGACTAACGGCTTAAAAGAAGCAGAACATCGTCTACGCACGCTTTATGAACGATTTCGACGTAACCGATCCTTGACCCTGCTCACGGAGTACCGCAGAGCCAGAGAAATTCACCGAACTGTGAGAGAAGCTCGAGCTGCCTACTACCAGTCTAGGCTATCAAAATTGAACAGTGGATCCATGTGGCGAGAGCTGCGTAAACTTGGTCTTCTTTAGGCACCTCACACTGGGAAACTAGCTGTTGATGCCACTGAATTATGCCGGGCGTTTGCTGCGGTATCGATCATTGACTATACTCAGACACTGCCTGCTGAATTGCCCAGAAAACTGGGTAACCACCCTGAACTCGTCTTCAATGAAGTCTCTATAGAAACGGTGCAGCGTGCTCTGCTCTCCATGCACTCTGATGCTGTTGGTGCTGATGGTATTTTAAGAAAAATGGTTGATCTTACTGTCTCAAGTTGTCTGACTCACATCACTGTGATGTTCAATCGATCATTGCGTAAATCGATCTTCCCGGAGCTCTGGAAACGATCAATCATTGCTCCTGTTAACGAGGTGTCAGATCCCTTGAGTGTGCAAGATTACAGACCTATTGCGCTACTTCTAGTCCTGAGCAAAGTTTTGGAGAGACTGGTTTTTGACCAGATTACGAAGTACCTTGCTGAACACGATCTTTTTGATCCTCTTCAATGTGGATTCAGAACTAGGCACAGTACACAGACGGCTCTTATCAAACTGATCAATGACATCCGGTACAATATGGATAAACGCATGGTCACTCTTTTGATTGTTTGATTTCTCCAAGGCCTTTGATACAGTCGATCCTGATCTTTTAATTCACAAGCTCGTGATGATAGGTTTCTCCGAGTCAGCTGCTAAGTGGATAGCTTCATATCTAACTGGCAGATCCATAGCTGTCAAAGACCCTGATGGAAATATCACTGACTGGATCCATACTAATGCAGGTGTTCCCCAAGGCTCAATCTTGGGTCCGCTACTGTTTTCACTCTTCATCAACGACATTGGAAAGTGCATCAGGTCCTGTAAATGTCCTCGGTATGCTGATAATCTCCAAATCTATTTGGGATGTCTACCGCACGAATAGGACGGGTTTGTTCAGCTAATAAATGATGATATCGCTGGCATACATGCTTGGGCTGTTGCAAATCGCCTGAAACTTAATTTCAGCAAGACTAAGGCTATCCTGTTTGGTTCTGCTTCTTACATCAACATGATTGATCAGTCGAACATCAAACTTGGTTGCAGTGGTACAGTGATACCCATCGAATTTACCATCAGAAACCTTGGTGTATACATGGACTCCAAGCTAACTTTTGAGGATCATGTGAAACATATCTTGGCTAAAATTAATTCCGCTCTTTACCAACTGTATGGGCTACGCAACTACACTGATGTCAGCATGCGTAAAACTTTGTTAAACGCTCTTTTGCTACCCCATATCAACTACTATGCAGCTGTTTATCATGGCACAGGCTCTGGTCTTGACCTTAAGCTTCAGAGGTTGGTAAACAAAGGAGTTAGGTATATTCTGGGTCTGCCCTAAGACTTACCTATCACCCAAGCCAGAGTAAGTCTTGGTTGACTCTCTGTTAGTATGGCCAGAGCACGTGCGGTCCTAATAGTCGTACGTATGGCTCTTATAGAACGTGCATTTTCCTACCTAGCTGATCTGTTGGCAGTGTACTCTGCATCCAGGTCGCTGAGGAATCAAGCTGACTCGAAGAAATTGGTCATACCTAATCATCGCACTCAGGCTTACAAATTCGCATTTGCTGTTGCTGCCCCATATCTTTGGAACGGCTTGCCAGAAACCCTGAGATTAGAATGCAATGCATCTACGTTTAAAAGTGAGTTGACATCCTGGCTGTTGACGACTGACAAGTCATGGGCGACTAAATTCTTTTCAACGTGATCTCACTCACAGACGTATCTTTATACTTTTCATTTGTATGTAAATAATTAGCTTATAATTTATTTTATCATTCTATATACCCATTGTACTTTTGTTCAAACACCCTGGACAATTAAGTTATTATCTAATCTAATCTAATCTCTCTGCTTAATGTTGTGAGATTCAATATGGATAAGCGTTTGGTTACCATTCTGGTTCTCTTTGATTTCACAAAGGCTTTCGATATAGTTGACCCTTTACTACTAATACGCAAGCTTATAGCAATTCGGTTTTCTCCACCTACTGCCTGCTCTGGTAGAAAGCAAGCTGAAAAGTACACTGGTGACAAACTTACTGACTGGATTCGAACTAATATTGGTGTTCCACATGATTCCATCCTTGGACTTCTTCTATTCTCACTCTTCATCAATGATATTGGCTCCTGCATTCACTGGTGCAAGAGACTGCTGTACGCAGATGATTTGCAGATCTATCTATCTTGCTACCCACGGGATATTAATAATTACATTGCCCAAATCAATGAAGATATTGCACGAGTTAAGCAGTGGAATCCCTTGAATGTGCTTAAATCTAATCTGGGAAAAACCAAAGCCAACTCGACTGTGATGGAATCAATGTTTAGTTTGTTTCTTCAGTACGCAACCTGGGAACCATCCTGGACTCGAAACTCACTTTCGCAAATAATTTTAAGAATGTGACTGCCAAGGTTAACTCTGCGCTTTATGGTTTATATGACTTGCGTACCTTTGCCGACTCAAATACTCGCAAAAAAACTGGTAAATGTCTTAGTTCTGCCACACGTCCATTACTGCTGTCTTACATGGTATTGGGTCAGTCCTGGACACTAAACTTCAGAGACTTGTTGACAAGGGTCAGGCTTGTTCTGGGACTTCGTGGGATTCTCCAGTCACTCAAGCTAGAATTGACCTCGGTTGGCTATTAGTTGGACAGGCAAGGTCTCGTTCTCTGCTCATTGCTGTAAGGAATGCATATATGTATCGTCAATCTCCATATCTAACAGAACTGTTGCTTGTCCATGTTCCTGCTAGATTGCTGCGTAGCCATAACTCAGCAACTAGTCTTGTCATACCAAATCATCGCACGGATGCCTACAGAACAACTTTTTCCATTACTAGACCCTATCTATGAGACAATCTTCTTGATTCTCTTAAGCTCAGTCAGAGTTCATCGGCATTCAAGTCTGTTCTACAAAATTGGCTCTTACAGCAAGAAACTGGTGGACATCCTGTGATAAACTTGTTTCTCATATATTTGTTGCTATTTTTTTTTATATTATGTTAAATCCGATGAACAATAAACTTTTATCTAATCTAATCTCTCTCTCTCTCTCTCTCTTGTGCCTCGTTGCGCCTTGTAAGCTCTATACTTGCTGTGCTGAATGTTCAATCGGATCCCAGTGAAATTGTCAGTGTGAGAAATTTGTCCAAGCATAATACTCCTGCCAAGTCATCTACTGGAGCTACTGGCAGTTCAGTGACTGACAACCTGAACCGTACTTTTATTGCTATTAAATGTTCCAAGCAAGCCATTATATTCAAGGTCATTTCGGCCAAGAAAAAGCATGAAGTACTCAACTGGAATTCCTTAAAAACACAACCCAACATTGTCTCTTCTCTCACCACTGTGCCTTCCCGTCACTGGTAAAAAAAGACGAACAATCCCTGATACAGGTCATTACTTCTACTGAGGATATAACTAAGATACTTGGTGATCACTCTAGAAGGAATTGATACTAATCTGTCGCCCATCACCCAATGTCATCAGCAGCTCAAACTCACTTGTTACCAGTGCATCACTTAAAGTTTGTCTTCTGAATGCCAATTCTCTTAGAGCACATCTGGATGAACTACGGCTCTTCTTAGCTTCCAACAGTCTTTACGATATCATCACAGTCACTAAAATTTGACTTGGAAATCATATTCCTGACTCTATCATCAGTCCACCAGGTTACAATCTAATTAGGAATGATCACAACGTACATGGGGGTGGCATTGCTCTATACTACCACAATTCTTTACACTTGAAAGTTATCCTCAAGCCTATGATCATTTGGACTGGTCAACCTGGCGCACCAGAATATATGACTTATGCCCTCTACTCAAAGAGGGCATCACCTATCCTCGTTGCTGTTGTTTTTCGGCCGCCACATGCGCATTTTGGTGACCTTGATACTACTATCGAAACTGATTTAGATGGATATAGTCAGAAACTAATTCTTGGGGACTTTAATGCTGATCAGCCTAGTACAAGGTCGAATGCTGATTTTATGAGGTCTTTTATGGCTGCAAACTTCCTCAAGCTAATTAATCATGGTGTAACACATATCACTTGGCACTCTGAAACATGGCTGGACCTTATTATTGCTGAAACTATGGACTGCATTAGCTCCTGGGGTAAAACAGATCTTCCTGTTGGTGGTGGACATCTTCTGATACATGCTACCTTGAAACTCAACTACATAGCTCCCTCTGCATCTATTATTCAGACCAGGAAGCTTTTAACAAACTTTTTGGTTTTTTGGATTTCATGCACTGAGAAGATCGCTGTCATGGCAGCAGTAGGGGGCTTTTTTTTGGAGCGTTGAGAAATTGTAAATAACTCGCTAAATTTTGAATTTTTTGGTCCAAAAATTTTATCTTGTATTTCGTATATATCCACAAATTTATCTTTGAGATATTAAAACGTTCTACGCAGTAGTTTTACTTAAAAAAATTTACGAAAATCATCTTTTTTTAAGGTGATCGCACTAGTGGTCCCCATTAAAAAGCTAAAAACATTAAAAAAAATTTTGTTTACTTCAGTCGAAAGTGCGTTTCTCCGGCACACAGCCTAAGATTTGTGCATTGGTGGGATTATACGAACGTACTCTGTGACAGCGAAAGCAAAGAAATTTTATTGTGCATACCAATACATGAGACAGCCGTGGCTGTCGCCGACCAGTAATCGCTGCTAACCACTCTCATTCTTGTCCTTACGCATAACTTTAAAGCCGCTTGCTTGGAATTTATTAGTGTCTTTATGTGTTAGTAAATTTAAATTAATACGCGATGTCAACTAAAAACTCCATGGAAATAGTATAAACAGTTATTATTATTCTTGTTGAAACGGTAAAATTTCTCTAAGTAGTGGAGAGATACGTGGACAAACATACGTTCATGAAAACCAATTTTCCCACGAGCTATTTTTTACGTAGCACTGCTCTCAGTGAAGAAATCGCCGACTCTTATTACTTTTTATCGACCTCGGGTCAAGTTGGCGTCTACCATGACTGTCATAGAAATGTTGAGCAATAAAAATAAGAAGACTTACTTGGTGATGCAAACGAAAAAGTTCGAGTAACCTCTCGTTGAGAAACAACGTTGACTAAAAACCTGGGCTGGAGACGTGACAGCAACCCAAGAACGAAATTTACGTTAACTAATGACTTTATCTGGTACAACTATCTACACTAATTATAATAAAAGAAATATTAACTCTGGTTATAGAAGTGAAGATCATAACAATTTATTTAACTTGGCGTGCTCGACTCATGAGATAATAACATTTACCAACCATATATACAATCATTTACAAAATACGATAATACTCAATCATAATTTAGCTCTAAGCTTTACTCAAATACAACATTAATTAGCAACTCAAATAATCAGTACAACTTGTAGTATTATTTGCAGATTACCAAAATACACGTCTGTCACTTCACGCACGCTAATCAAAAGTGATTGTCTTCCTTCCAAAAAGTCATCTGGTTCCTAGATTCCAGTATACTAACTGCGTAGCGTCTAGGGAATCTCTAGGGTCTTTCTTTGTTGTCACTCTTTCAACAATGTTGAGCGAGTCCACGCTCTGTCGCTCGATGCGTTAAATCAATGCTAATGGTCTCTTTCCTTCAGAGATAGCGCCACAAAGGCTTAACTGGCCTCATTTCAAATGAACCAGCTGCGTATGTCCCTGCAAGGTGGTCTGCAGGGTACTGGGCCAAAGTCTGTTCCAGAGGGTCGAGTTAGAGGCTCTGAGGTGGGGCATTACGCTTTCCGAGAATAACGCAGACTTCACCCATTACTTAGTAATGGGAGTTTGGATATAAAACGTGAACGACAAAAGTCATTACGTGATTTCTGGCGTCTTGATTGTCCCCGATAAAAAAATATTTTGTATAATTATATATAATTACATATGAGTCCATATATAATCAGATCTGAAAATTGGCCAGACCTGATCATATATAATCATATATGATTAGATATAATCATGCATGAACGAATATAGTAATTTTTAAAAGCTCTTTGAAAATATCTGAAAATTATTAATTAAGTAATTAAATTAGGATTTATCGTCTTTATTAATGTAAATGCTGGTTAAATTTAAATTAAAAAAAAAAAAAAAATTACTATAGATTAACTATTTTTGTACTAAGGGGTCACCCATCCAATTATTGATCCACGCCGATGCGGCTTAATTTTGGTAATCGCTGGATGATAGTCTGATCCTCTAGTCTATTATGAACTTACAATGAAGGAAAGTTTATGGTATAACTTAAATCAAATAATCAAATTGATACATCCTACTTAAATAATGCACCTGATGATGAATTTAGTTTTGTACATAAATTTCGATAGAATTCATCAGATAGATATAATCAAATCTTTTTATCTATAAACTTATAAATATCCATATATAAATCGATATCGATTTATACTTTTGAATTGCTGCCGAAACCTTTGAATATTTTTCAAGTAATAGAGATTTAAGTTTGATTGATAGTTAACAAAATAAAAATTTAATAACTTTAATATTAAAATTATCACATTATGTTATATATATATATATATATATATATATATATATATATATATATATATATATATATATATATATATATATATATATATATATATATATATATATATATAATATATACCCATGTAGGGGAAGGGGACGCAAAAGGGGTAGGGTAAGTCAAACGGGGTACCCCCAAAATTTCATAAGAGAAAATTTTATTTTTTAATTATTCAAAAATCACTTTTGTAAACATAATTAAGTAATATTTTAAATATTTTTGTTAAACTTTTTCAAAAATCCAGTTTCAGTCCAAAAATGTTGATGGCTTTTGATTTATGATAAAACCCAGTAAAAAGTTTTTTTTCTGCTTTTGCATCCAGTAATCGTGTGAAATGTAATGTTTCGTTATGGAAATTGCTCACAAAAAAATTTAATTTGATCCATTTTTTTTAATATGCAGAAATTTTTTTTTTGGGCCTTTTTTTAGGGGATACCCTATTTGCCCGCCAAAGTGAAAATTTTTTGTTTCAGCGGCAACTGAAATTTTTGTTTATTTACTTCGCATATCATAAAAAACAAAAAGATTTAGCGTATTTGAATCTTTGGAACCATAGTATTTCCTTAAGTACCTCGCTTTGCCCCCCTCCCAACCCCTACGTAATTAAATATTTATAGATTTCATATCATTGAAGCCTGATCAAAGCTAATTATATATAGACTTATATATAACTAGACATGATCATATCTAGGCTTATATATGATTATACCTTGCTCTCATCCGTTAGATTTGATCAGATCTAATTATATATAGACTTATATATAATTAGACATGATCATATATAGGCTTATATATGATTATACCTAGCTTTCATCCGTTAGATCTAATCATATATAGACTTATATATAATTAGACCTGATCATATATAGGCTTATATATGATTAGACCTTGCTTTCATCAGTTAGATCTGATCAGATCTAATTATATATAGACGTATATATAATTAGACATGATCATATATATACTTATATATGATTATACCTAGCCTTCATCAGCCAGGTCTGATCAGATCTAATTATATATAGGTTCATATATGATTATATATAATTCCATGTATGACCATGTATAATCATATATAATTCCATATATGATTATATATAATTATATATGATCTTATATATAATCATATATACTCATACATACTTATATATAATCAGATAAAATCTTTTTTATAGGGTCACGATGTCGGTTAACTAGCTCAAAAGTTTATTCATGAATGATTTAGTGGGCTTGAAAATCGTCTCGTCACATCCTCCCTCCCTTAGTTAAGCTACTCCGCGACAACTCTAACAATTCACTTGATTGTCCTTCCATTTTCTTGCTCAACAATACATAGTCAAAGGTGATACACAAGAACTGGGAAGACACAAGGATAATGTAGGAACTACGAATTTGCGTGCGTAGTGAGACTCGGTAATCTACGAAGTGGCTACTTTTTTCTTTCCATCTAATTTATTGCGTTGCCCAGATCTCAATACGTTTATTCACATACATTATTCGTACGACAATCGTGGTGTGGGAATTCAGACTAATAATACTCTCGCTGTACGTTAGGATTCACTTCTATCAAGACTATCGAAATCACTAAGCAAAATGATACGGCTAACAATTTAAACCACACTACCCATACCCATCCGATGGGTTTTTTGGTCGCTTGCTATGCGAATCTCCATGCGAATTTATCGGCATTCTATTGCCACACACTAAAATCGGAACTGAAGTATTTAGCTACTGCGCCTGTTTCTATCGGCGGTTCGAACCCGTAGGTCACTACGTAGAATTTATTATCAACAGGTCCGACTTTGTTGGGTTGGTTAGCGTATTGGTGAGCTTCAGAGGCATATTTTTCTTCGAAATGTGACGAGATAATTTTCCAGCCCAGTCAATTGCTCCTGAATAAATTTTTAAGGTAGTTAATTGACATCACGACAACCACGAGGCCCGAAATCACGTAACGACTTTTGTTGTTCACGTTTTACATCTAGACTCCCATTATTACGTAGCGAGAGAAGTATGCGTTATTCCCAGGAGACGCAATGCCTTACCTTGAAGTCCCTAACTCATTGGAGCAGACTTTGGTCCAGTGCCCTGCAGATCACCTTACAGGGACATACGTGGCTGTCTCATTTGAAATAAGGCGAATTCAGCCCATGTGGCGCTATCTCTGAGAGGAAGAAACCATAACCATTGATCTACTTCATCGAGCGACAGAGCATAGGCTCGCTTAGCATTGTTACAGAAATAACAATACACAGAGCCCTAGAAATTCCCTAAGAGCTATGCAGTTGGCACTCTCGATATTCGGTAACCAGACAACAATTTGGAGGGAAACCGAGTACTCTTGGTTATCGTGTGACGTGAGCTAGCCGCTTTTGAGATTGCAAATTACACTTCACGAAATCTATTGAGATAGAATCAAGAACTAGTATTTTGAATCTTGTTTGATATTGTTTTGAGTTAAGGCTTAGTGCCGAATGATAATTTTATATTGTTAAGCTGTAAATATTGTATATAATCGAGTCACGTTTTTGTCTCATGAATCGAGATTGCAAAGTTAAATAAATTGTTATTTCCTTATTATAACAAAAATTTAGTGTAGATATTTTCATTGACATTTCGTATGTCAATAATTAAATAGACTAGTAGTCATAAGTTAATGTAAATATCGTTCCTGGGTCGCAGTTACATCTCCAGTCCAGGTTTTTAGTCGACGTTGTTTATCAACGAGAGGTTACCCGAACGTCCCTGTTCACATTACCAGATGAGTCTTCTTGTTTTTATAGCTCAACATTTCTATGACAGTCCTGGTGGATGCCAGCTTGACCCTAGGTCAATGAAAGGTAGCAAGAGTCGATGATTTCCTCACTGACAACAGTGCTACGTAGAAAATAGCACGTAGGGAAATCGGTTTTCGTGAACGTTAATCTGTTTACGTACGTCTCTACTGCGTAGAGGAGACTTACCGTTTCAATGTTCGATTATGAAAACTGTAAAACAAAAAATATACAATAAAAAAGCATTATAATGAATGGTATGATAATTTTATGTAATAATTATTTTGTAATAAATGATATGATTGTGTTTTATTAATAACATGAAAATAAAGATATGTTTATAAAATTGAATTTAGTTCTTTTAAAAAGAAGTTTGATTATATTTGGCTTTTCATATGTATTTTATGCCTGCCCCCCGAACTAACAGCGCTCGCTCCATTCGTGCTAATATACTATAACACATCAAGGGAGGAAAGTAAGGCGTTCCAGCCCACGTGCATAATTGCCTACTCGAGCCGAAGGAGATGGTGACGAACACGCGGATTGGGATCTCCTATCTTCCTCCGTAGTGTGTATACAATTTTTCAGCAGATCTTTGCCTGAAAGTTTAAATTTTTGCCTCTGTTCGTGGAAAGAATGGCACATGCGTTAATTTATATCATTTGTTTTATAATAAAAGAAAAGAACGACTTTTTTTCCTCCAAACAGGGCAATAATTCAAATTTTTGGTTCAGGTATGGTGAAAAAGTTAAACATGACCGTGGAACGGGCTCTCTGCTTGTACGTGGTTATATTGTTTATAATAATTGAAAATGTAATTAGTGAACGTATTTTTGACCGGCTATATAAAAAAATAGTATACACCACACGCGCAGTGATGGAATTTCAACACTCTTGCAGTTTAACCCTAGACTGGTCAACGTATGAGCGTGACGCCGCACTTAATTCTATTATTTTTATTACAATTAGATTTTTTACTAAGAAGGTTTGAAAAAATTTGACTTTGTTCTTCAAACATTTTAGAATATTTTAACAATTGTTTTGAGCATGCTTAAAAACATAAAGTTGCTGTAGAAAAATTCTAAAAAAAAAGTGACGGATTTGCGGGACTGTTTTCATCACTTGACCAGAGTCGTTAGTAAATTTTTACTTGCGGCGTTGCCGTCTCTGGTGTATGTTCCCTCTTTCCGACTTCTTATGTTCATGCGCAGACTTGCGCAGACTGTTATTGTGTATGAAAGGTTATGTGGAAGTAAATATTTATGTTTATTTATAAACATTTTTAAAAACTCTGCGATGAAGAAAATAATTTTTTAATTTGTTTTGTGGTTGAATTTATAATAAACTTATTAAAATATTATTTTCTGTCCACTATCAAAATATTTCTATCTACTGCCGAAGGCATTAACCTATGTCTACGTGATGTTATTCATAAAAAAAATAGTTAAGTTTATTTTAGGTAAAATAAAATTAAATACTAGCAAAATTTAATAAAAAAATAGGTTTGTTAAATTTGTTTAAATTACTAATTGTTTTAAGCAAAGTTTGAAATTAATAAAAATATAGTTGGAAATTTTGTTTCATGTTCGAATTTTTCACAATATTTCCGCCGGAAATAATACACCAATAGTAAACAGCCAGAGCGATCAGGCAACGTCGCACTCTCAAAAGCATTGCGGCGATTCCCTCATCACTTGACCAAAGTCGTTAGGTCGCGTTTATTGACCAGTCTAGGGTTAATATACTACTAAACTGTGGCAAGTTTACAACTGTTTAAAATTGTTATGTAAAGACTCGAAAAAAAATGGTGGATGTGCTTTTAAGGTCAAACAAATAAAACGGTCATCGAAATCAAGATCGATATAATGCAATAAACTATAAACATTTATTACCAGAGTAACAAGTAGGAACATATGGAACCCATTTATTATTTTGACAATACACATGAGAAGATCCTTCTAAAGACTCAAGGACGTCACACGAAAAGTCAAGTCGAGTAAGCTCTGGGACTATTTGTCCAGGACGACCCAGAGGATACTGAGAAGCTGAGTAGTGAGTACCGGGTTGAACCGGAGGAAGACGACATGCTCCGTTAGGAAGACTTGAGTCACAAACATACTCATCACTCCAATCATGACAATTGGGTTCTTGATTACATATTAGGGAATCAGGAATGCATGCACCATAATCGCATTGAAAATATCCACTTGAACATCTAAACATTTGAAACAAAAAAAAATCCATAATATATCCAAACAAAATGTGAAATGAATATTGCATTTTCAAATTATACACAAAGAAATTTTGTTTATTGAAGATTTTTTTGTAATGCTAAGTGTAATTAAAGGCTATAACGGCAAAAATTAATGCATTACATTAGTTTCTGGGTTATAACTTCGATCTCTACCTTTAGCCTCCAGTCTCAATACGAATCGGGCGCCAGGTAATTTTTATCACTGGAAATACCAAACCAGTGAATCGAAGTTAGATAACTTTTGATCTGTCGAATAATCTCAAAACCACGTAAAACTAAAACTAAAACTAAAACTAAAACAAAAATGCTCAGAACTTATAAGCAAAAGCAAATACAGAGACGGGAAAACTCAAAACAGAGTTACGATATGCCATGGTGTCGCTCAGTGTGTAAGTTTATGAAGAGAGGGAGTGGTCCGGGTCAAGGCATCCCAAATTCATGTAAATTATCAGCGGATTTGCAATTTTTATTAAACAATTAATAATCTAAAATCTCTATTTAACAATAAATAAAATACTATAGCAAAATTTCGAACTATTCGAATCCTTCGAACTATTCGAATCCTTCGAACTATTCGAATCCTTCGAACTATTGGAATCCTTCGAACTATTCGGACCTCTCGAACTGTTCAAACGTCTCGAATATTCGAGGCGAATCTCGTTACTATGCTCGTAAATACAATAAAACTCGTTGGTGTTTATGACAAGGCATATATGATCCATTTCAAAATTAATTTATTGATAATATCTAGCTAGTTACATGTACTAGCATCTTCGTAGTAATTTTATTACCAAATATAACTTAAAGTAAATTTTAACAATTAATATAGTTTTTGATAGTACAATTATTTACTACTTTCAATATTTGTTTTTTTTTTGTTTTTCACCAATGTGGGATGAGCCCTATCGTAGTGCACGCTATTATGTGCGGTCAAGTTGCCGGTTGCTATCGAGATACTTAGTGTTTAGAGTCCAGTAAATATTACTTAGTGCATAAAAATTTTATTTAGTGCACTTAAAGTGGGTCAACAATAAACCGTAACTTACCACACAAAATAGCGTACGCGAACTAACCGCACTTGTTGCACAATATCCCTTGTGGTTTCAGTGCCACGGTTGAAACACGGCGGAAGTACAGTGTTTTTACTGTGGAAACACACGTTCAGTGTTCGGGCAGTCCCTAATAGCCACTTTAGCTTGAAATTGCGAGGAATTCGATGTAGAAATTACCGGAAATCTGCTGCCGGAATTTGCGGGCAATTTCACAGCAAAAATTGAAAATAAAAATTTGCGGTTAATTTTTTTTCAATTTAAGGGGGCCCGGTGGTCTAGAGGCTGAAAATTTCATGATTTAAAAAAAAATTTTTTTTTATGTTAATAAATATCAAACCTTTTGAAATTTTGAGGGATTATTGTATTGTTATTAATATATACGAACATGCTTATAACTAAGAAAAAAAATTATTTTTAGTATTTAAAAGATGGCGTTGAAGCCAGCTCTTTTAAAAAAAGGGACCCGGGCGGCGTAGAACAATTCAGCTCTTCTATGGGTCTGAAAAAAAAAAATTTAATGGATTTTTAATCAGTATAAATATACCTATAGCAGGTACTAGAATAAAAAAAAAAAAAAATTTTTAAAGAAGTGGCACTTTGTTGAAATTTTTAGTCCAAAAATTGCCTTTTTTTTCGTAACATTTCGCATGTAGAAAAATAGAAATATTCAACGCCAAAATTTGATTCTAGTACCGGCTGTAGCTGTTGGTGTATTAAATAACATATTTAAATTTGAAAGCAATCGACCGGATAGTTTTTTTTTTAACTACGCCAGGCAGAAAAAAGTAGTTTCGAGATAATCGCGTTTAAAGTTTTAGTTAAAGAAATTTTGAAAAAAACCAGATTTGAACATATACTTACGATTAATCAGCTATTCCAGCACCATATTTTTTTCTTGTGCACTTCTTCGGTTTTTCTTGTTTTTCATTATATGCTGACTTGTTTATCATTATTATAATTTAGGTATAGAAACCAAAGCAGATGTTTTCCGCCACACAATAGAATAAAAGTTACTTACTCGGCCGGCCTGCTAAATATATTTTTTTTAGGAGATACCCTATTTTGCCCGCCAAAGTGAAAATTTTTTGTTTCAACGGCAACTGAAATTTTTGTTTATTTACTTCGCATAACATTAAAAACAAAAAAATTTAGCGTATTCGAATCGTCAGAACTATAGTATTTCCTTAACCGCCCGCTTTGCCCGCCCCCCCCCCTACCCCAACGTAATTAAATATTTATAGATTTCATATCATTGAAGTCTGATCAGATCTAACTATATATAGACTTATGTATAATTAGACATGATCATATATAGGCTTATATATGATTATACCTAGCCTTCATCAGCCAGGTCTGATCAGATCTAATTATGTAATTATTTATAGGTTCATATATGATTATATACAATTCCATGGATGACCATGTATAATCATCCATGGATGATCATATATAATTCCATATATGATTAATGATTATATATAATTATATATGATCTTATATATAATCATATATACTCATATATAATCAGATAAAATCTTTTTATATCAGGTAGCTTTTAGAACATGAAATACTGAGAATATCATTACCATATTTTCACAGTATATTTATGAAATACTATACTTTCGAAATATGCAAAAAAAAATCAATTTTTCAAAATTTCTAGACCACCGGGTCCCCTCAAAGGTAAGCTATTACAAAAAAAACAGTCGGTAATGTTTATTCTTCCCATTTCAGAAGGTAAGCAAATTTATATATAAAAGTGTCTACAATTTAAGGATAAAAATATACTTAACAATTTTTCAAGTTAAATTAACGATACATTGACGTAAAATTTGCCTGAAAATTTAAGGGGCACACCTAGTGTGTAGGCCTAAAAAAAAAGTGATTTTTGGGGATTTTTATTAAAAAAACTGTTTTATTAATTGTTTCAAAATTTTGAGAATATATTTATACATGTTTTATGAATATAAAGCGAAGTTTTTGAAAAACAAAATTGAATATTTTTTGAGTTATACACGATCTCCGACGGCCCGAGAAAAAAAAGGTTCTCCACTGCTGCAGTAATCGCAGTCTTCGCTGTAGATGAAATAAAAAAAAAAATTTCTCGTTAAATTAGAAGATTTTTTCCGTACAACGACCTACGATCAAAAAAAAATAAAAAATTGACAAAATGGCGGTGTTTTAAAAAAAAGAGTCGAATTTCACCCAAAATTTTGGTCGTTTTTGGCCTGCCAAATTTTGATTTTTGATCAGATCAAAAAATCGATAGGTCATTGTATGGAGAACTATATAAAGAACATGTAGAAAAAATTTGGTAGTGATCGGATCATTTGTCTTTGAGTAATTACTGCAGCGAATTCGGAAAATGCTGTTTCGAGAAAAACGCGTTTAAAGATAAAATGATCATTTTCACTGTTATAAACGGTTTGAAATCATACAGCTCATCTGCTATACCAGGCCCATATTATTCACCTTCCTCCTCTTCGTAAAGAGCTTGTTGAGCTGAGGAAGCTCTTCTTCTAGATGCGTTATCAATCATTGGTCCAGAATTGATATACGAATTGCCACATTCACTAATAATAGCTATTTTGAACCCTAGGCCTCTTGGACTTGCTTGATTAAAAGTAACTTTTTTTTGGCAAGTTTTACACAACACTAAATTACTAATAGCACTAAAAACTGATTCGTATTGTAAAATACAATATGCATGAGACGGGTCAATCACAACATTATTGTCATCGTTACGTAATAACTTTTATGCGGACGTACTGGTATTCGCAGTAGATTGCTCCAACGTAAATCGATTTCCAGTAAACTTGCGTTTTTTGCGGTTGATCGATTTCTGAGAACATCGTAAGTTCCTTTTTGATTTGAATATAAAGGTTTATCACTCATTTTTAGGAAAATAACATGTGCAAAATTATGAAGCGCTCGATACAACGGTCAGAATGAGACTAAATGTGACTGGCTCCGAAAATACTTTACGTGGCAGTAAATGAAAAATTTCTCGAAATTTCTAGAAATTATTATATTGATATACTTCTATAAACCTGAAAGCCAACAATAGAAACCGGGATCGTTTTATGAGGGTTGGAAGGGACGGCAGACTCCGAACAATACCTCAGGTACCCGTAGCTAATGAAACTCTCTAGTTGCCGAACAGCTGCTTTTTAAATGGCTATTGCTCAAAAGTTATTTAAAATATCGATTTGAAATTTTAAAATGTTATTTTTAAAGATGTAATCTATCAAAATATGCAAAAAAATCGATTTTTTTTCAATTTCACACTAGGTGTACCTCTTAAGACAACTTTTTTTCTAGCCAACTTTTGAAGTAAATTTGGATTCTAATTCGGACAGTAAATTTACTTCAAATTCAATGGCAAGTTGCATACAAATTGTCGTAAAAAATGGAAAAGTTCGAAGTTGACAGAAATTTTACGAAAAATTCAACAAAACTTTTGTACAGTAAACTTTTGCTCAAGCAAACTGTGCTATTAGGGGTGTGGCGGCGGAGATTCGACAGTGGAACCACAGTGTTTTCTGTGCAGTCACGCTACTATATTCTGACCGTCTCCCCACCGTATTTTAACACTGTTTTTACCGTAGTTTAAGGATCTTTCGAACGAGAGTTCACAGTGATCCCACGGTGAATTTCAAGTGTTACCACAGTAGCTTCACAGTATTTCCGCGTCGGATTTTTGGCGTTTTCACCGTGGTAGCTCGGTATTTACTCGTTGTTTCCACGATAATTTCATGGTTTTACCACCATTGACAAATTTTTTTCTTATAGTTTCCAAATCACTGTATCAATCATATTTTTTTATTTTCTTAGTATTTTCGATAATTATCTTTCCTAAAATATTAAAACGAACAAAGTGTAGTATTTTAAGTGATCTTATAAACATAAATACACAGAAAAAAAGGATTTCTTGGCGCAAAAGTTTCACTCACCCCAAGAAAATTTTGACTTGCCATAAAAAATTTTTTGCATAATGAAGCAAAAACGAAAATTTGCTTGGGGCGAAATAGTATATTACACACCTAGGGAAGGAAAGTAAGAAATGTCTCAGATCGCATGTAATTGTTGGCCGAGGCGAAGCCGAGGTCAACAAACATGTGATCTGAGGCTTTCTTATTTACTTCTCGAGGAGTGTATACTATTTTTCTCGTCGACGGAGGCGGAAAGCGGCATCTTCGTTTTGCACAGCGGGACGAAAGTTGACGCTTTCCGCCTGGAGGCGAGAAGAAATATTTTCGTAAGTCGAGAAAAATTTTTTTTTAAGCGAGAAAAAATTTTTTTAGGCGAAGAAAACTTTTTTGGGCGAAAGCAAAATTTTTTGTGCCAATGAATTTTTCTAGTTACAAAGAAATTTTTGTTGTTTTGTTCCAAAGAATGAATGAGTTCTATGACAAGGGCTATAGTTAAGTATATGCCTCATTCATACAGTTATTTGAATCTATGGGATTTTTTAAGCAAGGTTCTACCAAACTCTATCTGATTGCGATTCCTGAGTATATTTCATGCTGTGCAGGTGTGTGAATCATAATATTTTGTAAAATAATTTAGATACAACTGAATAACGTAACATTATTCGAAAAAAATGATTTTATAATGTTTCATAAATCTTATAAAGTCTACAAAATTTTTTCATTTACCACATTCGTAAACGTTATAAAGCATACAAATTTATTTAAAATTTTTGGAAATAGGATAACAAGACCATTAGCAGAACAGTTAAGGGAATTTCGGAGTTTCAATTGTCACGGCTGCTACATTTAAAAATTTCATTTTTTTTTCTTCCCAAATAAGTACCTATTAAGACCTTTTATACGTCGATCTTTTTATATATTACGCCGACTTATTGACGCCAGCAGTCGTACCGGACAAATATACCTACCTGAGCGTTGTCAACGCTTTACAATTAAGTCGTATTGTACTAATGGACCACGCGCATTATATATTTCTCTTTTCTTGAAATTTCATCATTTGTTTTTTCTTAACGTACTTTTGAAATTTATGTATCTGTTCCCATTTAATAATCTAAGCATAGAACGGCAATCTTTTCTTTGATTTTTCATCTTAAAACTATAGACCACCCAATTCATGCGCACCTGCATGTGATTCTTGGAAATTAGAGAAAGCTAATGGAAACCTGCAAATTTATGGCTTCCTGCACGAGCATACTCGGCGACAGAGTGGCGCCAGGTCATCAGCCTACTTAATAGTCAAATCTATTTCCCAGGGATCAAACGTGTGCATGGGCCTAGAACTTTCGGGCGAGTCCAAGTCTTCTCGTATGGGAAACTGGTTACCACCACTTTTCTTATGTGAAGGTCATATAAAAAGACCATGGACTTTACTTCATCAGTTCTTTTGGGAATTAAACTCTGAACCATACCGAACTCCGGACACTTGACGGTGTTCGTGGCTAGAGGATTGATATCCCAATTGAGCATTCGGTCACGTGAGCCCAGATCATTGGATCGGTCCTTGATCGTCGTAAGCACTCGTATGATCGGTATATTATTTTCTACTAGCTTCAGAAGCATAATCAACGCGATATTAGTGTATAGCATCCGATCACGTGAGCCCAGATCGTACGATTGGTCCTTGATCGTTGTAAGTCGTGAACTAATATCAACCGTTTAGCACCGGTAGAGCATTGATTATCTTCATCTTATTATAATCCATTTAACTTCATTTTATTTTTACATTGAAATATACCACGAAAACGTGAAGAATCAAAGAATATATTACCGCGATAAATGCGAAGATTTTGAATAATATTTTGAAAATATTTTTACCGCGGAAATACGCGAAGATTTGATAACAAATTTATATTTTATAATACCGCGAAGACGCGAAGAACTTGAATACATTTTAATTATTTTACCGCGAAAAGCGCGAAGATTTTCATTTTACTTTAATCTACGAAGATTTCGAAACGAATAAACATTTAAAATCGATGCAACAAGCGTATTAAATAAATATATAAATTGACAATCTAGAATCAGATTAATTAAACCGCGAGAACGCGTTGTGCATAAGTGTCCTGTGTTACTACTGACAGCCCTGACACCTCACCAAAACCTGTTTAGGGTAAGTTTTTTTAAACATTGTAACCATTGTTGGTATTTTTTTATTTTAATATACTCTGAAAATTTGTAAACCATATGCATGAAACATTTACTTTTGATATTTACTATTCTAAATATTGACATTTGTAACCCTTTTGTATTTTGAGAATATTGAGTCCTTAATAAATAAAATACTCGTTAACATAAAACATTAGAAAAACATTATTTCTCAGTCAATTTTACTTTAATAACGAGATACTAGCTTCACGAGGCATTCCACGCTAAATCGACCACTTATGAAACCAACCCCTTCTGATTTCGTGCATAATTTTTTTTTATTTTCTATCTCACTAAAAGCATTTTTTATAATTTTTTAAAATTATCTTACCGAATTCAAAAAACAAAGTTATGAATTTGAGAAAAAAAAATTTTTCTTTAATTGTCAAAATTCCATTACTTTAGTAAAAATAGACTTATCGGGACGATAAAATTCAAAACTAAAAATAAAATAAAATTCAAGTCTGAAACTAAGACCAAGTTAACGGCATAACTCACAAAAAATAAGACAAAATTAAAGTCTTATAACAAGTCAAAATTCAAGACTGAGAATAAGAGGAAACTCAAGACCAGAAATAGAAGAAGTCAAAGTCAAAGACAAGATTCGAGATTGAGAATAAGACAACTTTCAATATCAGGAATTAGATACAAATCAGAACTTAAAATCATACGAAATTCAAGACAAAAAGTAAGACGGAATTCAAGACAAAAAGTAAGACAAATAGTAAGATGCAATTTGAGACGAAACTTCAGACAAAACGTACGTCAACATTTAAGAAAAATAGTAAAACAAAATTCAAGACGGAATTCAAGACAAAAATCAAGACAAAATTCAAGACAAAAAGTAAGACGAAATTCAAGACAAAAAGTAAGACGGAATTCAAGACAAAAAGTAAGACAAAATTCACGACTAAAAATAAGACGAAACTCAAGACAAAAAGTAAGACAAAATTCAAGACAAAAAGTAAGACAACATTCAAGACAAAAAGTAAGACGGAATTCAAGACAAAAGGTAAGACAACATTCAATACAAGAACTAAGACAAAATTCAAGACAAAAAGTAAGACAAATAGTAAGATGCAATTTAAGATGAAACTTCAGACAAAACGTACGTCAACATTTAAGAAAAATAGTAAAACAAAATTCAAGACGGAATTCAAGACAAAAATCAAGACGAAATTCAAGACAAAAAGTAAGACAAAATTCAAGACAAAAAAGTAAGACATAATTCAAGACAAAAAGTAAGAAAATTCAGAACAAAAAGTAAGACAACATTCAAGACAAGAAAGTAAAAAAATTTCACCACTGAAACTAAAAAAAATTTTAAACTGACAATGACCAAATCTGACATATATATCTGACAGAAATAACACTGAATATAAGATCAAATTCAAAACTAAACGCATTACAAAATACAAGATATAAAGTAAAAAAAAAATTACCACTGCAAAAAAAACGAAATTCAAGACTGACAATAATTTAAATTCCAAGACTGAAAATAAGACAATATTTGACAAAATGTAAAAAAAAAAAAAAACGTCCTGATAAGTCTATTTTTACCAAAGTAATGGAATTTTGACAATTAAAGAAAATTTTTTTTTCTCAAATTCATAACTTTGTTTTTTGAATTGGGTAAGATAATTTTAAAAAATTATAAAAAATGCCTTTAGTGAGATAGAAAATAAAAAAAAATTATCCACGAAATCAGAAGGGGTTGGTTTCATGAGTGATCAATTTAGCGTGGAATGCCCCAATACATAGTTGTGCTTCAATTGTCCGTGGTCCTGACTCTAATGATGGAAGCATAATTATTATTCACAATTTAATTCTTAGTAAGTAAATTTGAAAAATGTATAATAAGAGTATATTTGAGGTTGCGATTGCGTGTTTTGTTTTCGTGCTTCAAACTTTTGCAGAATTCGAACTCTATGAAATAAAAAATTTATGTATGATTTGAAGTTAACAATTGCGTCGTTGCCAAACTTAATATTTATTCTTTTTTACTTTTTTTTAAATTCCAGTTCTCACATATGATTGGTCAATTAAAATGTTGAATAATTCAAAAACTACTCAAAATTTTCAAAAGTGGCAAAGGAACTTCATGCTTAGAATCACCTCCTCTATCTAAGTTTTCTCGCTGTGAAAGTAATTCTGGATCACCCTGTATTGTCTTAAACAATATGGTGTAGGCGCGATTTAAATATAAAATAGGATAAATTGAGCATTTGGTCACGTGAGCCCAGGTCATAGGATCGGTCCTTAATCAATGTAAGTACCCTTTTATTCAATACATTTTATACGAATATCGTACCTACGCCCATCACGATCTCCAATCGTGACACAATAATGAATTTAGTTATAAATACTGATATATTAAATTGAAATAATTTTAGTCGTTTGAAAAATTTCATTTTTTCATATTATATAATTTATCAAAAAAAGTACTTACTGTCGCGCTATTAGTGGGTACACTGCGGTTGAGTTCGTTACACTATAAATACTAATACACTTATCCATAAATTAAAGTAACAAGAAAATTTTATAAATTTTTTTGTGATTTTTGGAAGGCTGTATTTTTGTGAAAAATGATCGTATCAAAAAAATGAAAAAAAAAAAAATTAAAGCTTGAAATCTCTAGTTTTAAGATCCTTCAGTAAAATAATTTTCTGAGCCACGGTTTTTACGGAATCATATAAAATAGGTCAAGACAAAAATTTTCTAAATTTTTTAGTTTTGTTTTGTAGGTCTACGGGGCCGGGAAAATTTTCTTCGAAAAATCCAACTCATGGCTCGTTTAGAAAATTTATTCAGCTACAATTTGCATTTTTTTGTTTCTTCGTACGATAATTTGCTGCTGAGATATCAGCCTTTAAATGAAAAAGGACCCTTTTGTCTTTGATTATCAATATCTCAGCAACTAATGGTCGCACAGTAATTTCACGGACAGTTTGAGAGACTTAATTACATTCCCTACAAGCCCCATTTTCAATATTTAAAATAAAAAATTTTTTTATATCCTTATTATCAATTTGAAAAACCCACAAAAAATGGCCATTCTCTGGTTTTTTAGTCAACTCATCACTACTTTGCAAATATTGATGGAAAGGTTAATATTGCTAGGTGATTTTACAGCTTAATGTCCCCCCCAAAAACCCTGGAAATTTTCAGATTGATCCATTGAACCGTTTGTCCGAGCCGATTGCTCAAAGTATAACAAAACAATTACAGGAACAAAACTTGTTCCTTTGATTGAAGCTTTAATTTGCTTTTTTTATTTTTTCAATACGATCATTTTTCACGAAAATACAGCCTTCCGAAATTCACTAAAAAATTTATAAAATGTTCTTGTTTTTTTGGATAAGTGTATAATTAAATGTAATACAAATAATAAAATCAATAATTTATTTGATACCTTTAGTTTTCTTAAGTTAATTTGTGTGCAAATAAATACAATCAACCACGTCTTTCAAGCATGTGATTTGGCACAGTGGATAACAGATCAGACTTGGGATTCAAAGATATTGGGAACGATCCTACGAGTCGACGTTTTTTTTTTTTTTTATTTTTTCGTAATAAAACTTGTGGATACTCCATGGAACCGTGAACTCACCATGAAAATACAGTGAATCCACCGTTAAAAGACCGTCCAGCTATCAGGAAACTATTGTTAATTAACTAAAAATTGTCTCGGTAAAAATAAAAATATCTCGTGGTGAATCAAGTTCTCTTGAGCGATAAGGTCACCGGAACATCAATTAAAATAAAATAATGATTAATCTAAGTTACCGAAAATAAAAGATAATTTAAAGTAAATAATTGTTGTGATAATAATTAGCCGATAAAATATGAATGTACCTGAAAAGTAAAATCAGGGAAAATAATACTTGAGTAAAAGTCGTAAAGGTAAACGTGGTGATGAATTTTTGAGTAGAAGTCATATAACTACCATCTACTACTACACACGTGCTGCTAGCCATTTCCGGGTGAAAATATTTCAAACTGAAAAAATAATAATTTTTTTCCTCGGCCGAAAAAAGGCCCAGGTCGTGAGCCTGAGGCTGAAACTCGTTAGGCCTAAAAATGGCTGACGTTAGACGAGGAGTTTTTTTTTTATTTAATTGCAAATCCACCATGTATGTAGACAATCATCACCTGTCACATGATATACAATGTTTACTCAGCTCATTTTTCCTATACCCGGGTGTTTGTGCGGCTGTGGCCCGACTTGTGCTTGTACTGTACTGCATCATTACGATGATGCACTACTACCTCCCTTTTGCACTAGAGAAGCAGTGGTGTAGGGCAACCACAGAGAAAACCTAGCCAGTACAGTTTCGGTTTGAGTGAAGTTCCAGTGATTGATAAAATTCCTATTTTACCGATCACTGGATCTTCATCCCGCGTCTAACGGTCAGAGACCTTCGTTCGAACCCGACGCATGGCTAAACGGTCACCCAGCCAAGTAGTAATCATGCTCGATGCTACTTAACTTAGATGATCGGTCGAGCCACACGTTGCCGAACGGCTGCCTCAGCCGCTAAGACGAGAAGTTATACTATTATTATTATTGTTATTATTTTTTTTTTATTATTCTATTTGATTGAATAGAATAGAAGTAATTGTATTTACCAAATAAGGTAAATGTCCCAATACCGGAACAAGACCCAATACCGGAACGATTTGATAATCATTATATAATATTTTAACTCGTACGCGATGAAACTAAATAAAACTTTCTTTATTTAAAACCTTAATCTTTTAGTTAAAAAATAAGATATAAAATAGATTTTAGAATATATCCAAAATATGAAAAAAAAAATGTTAATTAGAGCAATAGTCTCAGATTCATGACTTTTTCATGTCTCTTAATGGTTTTGCTAAGAAATCAGTCAACGGTCTTAAGCTTATAAAAAATGCATAGAATTACTTTTCAATAATTTTTTTTTGCATATGCATATTGAATGACATAAAATTCAAGAAAACATATTAAAAATATGAAAAAAATAGTATTATTATTTTAATTTTACTGTTCGTCTATTGATACACCAAACTGAACCCGTGCCCAGTACCAGAACAGCCAATCATATTAATGTTATCGATAGACATTAACGGTGAGTTTTATTGACTGGCTAAATCAAGTGCAATATTAATCATTACTGGAGCCCTAATATTTAATGCAGTATACATATATGTATGATTGTTATAAAAAATACATTAATATAGATAAACTCTAATTTAAATCATAAAAAATAAATTTTTGTTTTTAGTTTTTTTTTTTAATTATTTTTCTAGTATAACCTCAAATGATTTATTTTGTTTCTATTCTTTAGTTCAAAATAATTATTTTCGTTGAATATTTAATCATTTTAAAATTTTAAACACATTTTACATTATGGGTGTGATATAGCAGACATCAGACAAATTTTAAATTATTAATAAATCGAGTAAATAATTAATAATATAAAAATTAAAAAAATGCAAATTCAAAAAATTTTGAACTTAATAGTGCTTTTTTTGTAAATATTATTTTTTAAATTATTTATCTTATTTATTTATAATATTAAAGTTGTCTGATGTCTGCTACATTTATACTCCTTTTACATTAATATTATTTAATAATTATTAATATTTTCACCATGAATAAATGCAAAAAATAACTTATTTTATTTACTGATCCGGTATTAGGACAACCGAATTCCCGTATTGGGACAAGGTTATTTCAGCGTTCCGGTATTGGGTCTTTTGGGTGTTATAGAAAAAAATTTTTTTTTTATATTAAATTTAAGAAAAATGAACTAATTTGATTATTTTTGAATAGGTAAATGTCTATTATATATGATGTAATGAATTATTTTGCTTAATAATTTATTTGAATATTTTTAAAACGATAAAAATCAGTCGTATACCCTTCGTCGTTCCGGTATTGGGACATTTACCTGAGTTATTTAATTGGCCGGGAAAAGTGAATTATGTATGGCCATATATTAAAATTTCCAATATATACATGGCTATGGATAGAAATTTCAACTAAATTAAAAAAAAACTTACTCGGTTTCTGTATTTTTTTTTTTTTTTTCAATCATTTTAGTGATGCGGGAATTATCAGATTTGTGATCAATCAGATTTCTAACCGAGTAGGAGTTTTTAATATAGGGAAAAAACGCTAGAAGTAACAACCGATCACACACGCTTTAGTGGGATTCGAACCCAGGACCTTACAAACGAAAGACCGAGGCTTTAACGACTAGACTACGCTGCCGACAGTAACTACTCAGTTTACTAGTGCTATATGAGATTGAAATAATACATCACTTTTAAAACAGCAAAATATAATTGAAAATCTATTATTATTAAAAACAAAAAAATTTCTTTTTTTTTTTTCGTACGTTATAAGATCCTGCATGTAAGTAATTGTCATATGCGTAATTTCGGTTATATAGTTATGTATAAAATTGTTTAAAAAGTATATAAGCTCTATATATGGCCATTTATGGTCATATGTAACTCATTTTTTTTACACGGAAAGAAATAAACTATAAAAAAAGCCCATTCGGCAGCCGAAATGGAAGGTAGATTTTTTGAAAGTAAAATATCGTACTTGAAGTTGATCTATAAAAGAAATACTTTTAAAATATAAAATAGCAGTGAAATTTACAGGTTATTATGTGCTCAATAAAATGCAATTGGCGAAGTTGGATTATAATGGGACATGCAAAAGCTATGTGGAAAGAAAACTATATATATATATATACATACATATATAAATTTTTCAACGAATGGTATTTTCGAACTCCATTCAACTAATTATGATAGGTTATGACAAAATTCCTTGAAAAATCAACCATGAGGACAAATACAATATCTAGATTTTTTTTAAAATCTACCTAAAAATTGTACAAAAATTGTACAAGTGAACAAAATTATTACCCAGAACCTGGGTGTTGATATAGGGAATTTTAACATTCCAAATAATAAATTTTATAATACGTGTCGTCAATTCTTTAACTATCCGTTAAGATTTTTAAAGTTCGAATAGTAATTTTTCTTACATAGACAATAAATTTTCATACTTATCCTGTAAGTATTTACGTTTTAATTATAAATGAAAAAATTACTATTTAGAATGATGGTATTTTCTGATCAAATTGTCATTATATCACTCGTCGGTGTCACGATTGGAGATCGTGATGGGCGTAGGTACGATATTCGTATAAAATGTATTGAATAAAAGGGTACTTACATTGATCAAGGACCGATCCTATGACCTGGGCTCACGTGACCAAATGCTCAATTTATCCTATTTTATATTTAAATCGCGCCTACACCATATTGTTTAAGACAATATTGATAAACCCAAAACGATTTCCAATTTATTATGTGACTGATTAAATCACAATCAAACGTGGAGCGGTAAACGTAAGACTGTGTACCCCCTACTGTGAACTATCGGTCTGAGCGGCTAGACAGGTAGAAAAATAAGGGATAAAGGAAGGTGGGTTGCCGAAAAGCCTCGTGAAGCTAGTATCTCGTTATTAAAGTAAAATTGACTGAGAAATAATGTTTTTCTAATGTTTTATGTTAACGAGTATTTTATTTATTAAGGACTCAATATTCTCAAAATACAAAAGGGTTACAAATGTCAATATTTAGAATAGTAAATATCAAAAGTAAATGTTTCATGCATATGGTTTACAAATTTTCAGAGTATATTAAAATAAAAAAATACCAACAATGGTTACAATGTTTAAAAAAACTTACCCTAAACAGGTTTTGGTGAGGTGTCAGGGCTGTCAGTAGTAACACAGGACACTTATGCACAACGCGTTCTCGCGGTTTAATTAATCTGATTCTAGATTGTCAATTTATATATTTATTTAATACGCTTGTTGCATCGATTTTAAATGTTTATTCGTTTCGAAATCTTCGTAGATTAAAGTAAAATGAAAATCTTCGCGCTTTTCGCGGTAAAATAATTAAAATGTATTCAAGTTCTTCGCGTCTTCGCGGTATTATAAAATATAAATTTGTTATCAAATCTTCGCGTATTTCCGCGGTAAAAATATTTTCAAAATATTATTCAAAATCTTCGCATTTATCGCGGTAATATATTCTTTGATTCTTCACGTTTTCGTGGTATATTTCAATGTAAAAATAAAATGAAGTTAAATGGATTATAATAAGATGAAGATAATCAATGCTCTACCGGTGCTAAACGGTTGATATTAGTTCACGACTTACAACGATCAAGGACCAATCGTACGATCTGGGCTCACGTGATCGGATGCTATACACTAATATCGCGTTGATTATGCTTCTGAAGCTAGTAGAAAATAATATACCGATCATACGAGTGCTTACGACGATCAAGGACCGATCCAATGATCTGGGCTCACGTGACCGAATGCTCAATTGGGATATCAATCCTCTAGCCACGAACACCGTCAAGTGTCCGGAGTTCGGTATGGTTCAGAGTTTAATTCCCAAAAGAACTGATGAAGTAAAGTCCATGATCTTTTTATATGACCTTCACATAAGAAAAGTGGTGGTAACCAGTTTCCCATACGAGAAAACTCGGACTCGCCCGAAAGTTCTAGGCCCATGCACACGTGTAATCCCTGGGAAATCGATTTTGACTATTAAGTAGGCTGATGACCTGGCGCCACTCTGTCGCCGAGTATGCTCGTGCAGGAAGCCATAAATTTGCAGGTTTCCATTAGCTTTCTCTAATTTCCAAGAATCACATTCAGGTGCGCATGAGTTGGGTGGTCTATAATTTTAAGATGAAAAATCAAAGAAAAGATTGCCGTTCTATGCTTAGATTATTAAATGGGAACGGATACATAAATTTTAAAAGTACGTTAAGTAAAAAAATGATGAAATTTCAAGAAAAGAGAAATTTATAATACGCGTGGTCCATCAGTACAATACGACTTAATTGTAAAGTGTTGACAACGCTCAGGTAGGTATATTTGTCCGGTACGACTGCTGGCGTCAATAAGTCGGCGTAATATATAAAAAGGTCGACGTATAAAAGGTCTTAATGTATACTTATTTGGGAAGAAAAAATAAAATTTTTGAATGTAGCAGCCGTGACATCGGTCTCGATTTATATAGTTCATTTTTTTCCGTGTACATATGTATAAGGTAAAAGACCCAATAGCGGAACGAGACCCAGTACCGGAACGATTTCAAGATTATTATAATATATCTTATTGAGTACAATACGGAATTTAAAGAAGTTTTATTTTTCTGAAATCTCACTGTTTTTGGTCAAAAACAGATTATAAGTAAAACTTATATATCCATCAATAATATTAAAAAAAATAAAAATTGTAGAACCAAGCGGAGACCTATGACTTATCCCGATTCTTCAAGGATTTTGCTAAGAAAACAGCCATTTTTCGGATAAATTTATATAATTGCATAGGTAATTATGTTTACTCCATATATAATCATATACAACTATTAGGTTGTGTCGAAAAACAACATTATTTTTTTTTTTTTTTTTTTGGCACCACCAGTAATCGATTGTATACGACAAAATAAAAATTCTGTCAGAAGATCAGCTCTTAAATTCAAGTTTTAGAGGTAGCTCATCACGATTTTTGATGTCCCATTTAAATAGCATGGGGAAAAAAAATTTTTTAGTTTGGAACTTTTTACCTCAGCAATAGCTTATCGTATAGATACGCCAAGGATATGATTTTGTAGGAATTTTAACGCTCTACAAAAAACGTCTCATCATTTTTTGATAAATCCATCAGTTCAAAAGTTGTTGAAGCTTGAAGTCAAGTTACAGTAAATTTCGAGAGCTTTTTACTTTTCCAGCGAAACTATCAGACTTATCATACAATGTTATAAGATCTTTTTTGTAGAAAATTTTATTTCCTACAAATTATCTCCAATATTTTTTTTTCGGATTCTGCATAATTTTCTAGTTGTTTCCATTTTGATGTCAAGCTCTTAAATAAATAGTCTTCTGATTGATTTCTAGAGCTATTGCCGACGTAAAAAATTACGAACGAAAAAAAATTTTTTTTTCCATGTTATTTAAATGAGAAATCAAAAATTGCGATGAGCTACCTCTAAAACTTAAATTTAAGAGCTGATCTTCTGACCGAATTTTATTTTGTCATATACAATCGATTTCTGGTAGTGCCCAAAAAAAAAATCAATGTTGTTTTTCAACATACCCTAATAACTATATATAATTAGGCGAAATCATTTTTTCCCGGGATTACCTTTTTTGAGGATTTATCCACCCTCCCTTTTTCTCATCATTAATTGTTACTTACTGCTGATTTTTACAAACTTTTGGGTCTTCATCCGAAGCATCTCGGCACTGTTGAGTTCCATCACAAACCCTAGATGAAGGAATACACTGTCCGCCACTTTCACAAGTGAATTCATTTAATTGACATTTATAAGCAAGACAAGCATCTCCAATGCATTTCATTGCAGCACATGCTGTAAACTTTTCATCACTACCATCCATACAATCATTTGTACCATCACAAATTGTTTCTGGATGAATACAGCCACCATAATCACACTGATATGTGTGAGTTGGACACAAAAAATCTTTGCACAACGTCGAACTCTCATCACTTCCGTCCTTACAATCTAAATAACCTATTGTACAACAAATTAGTCGACCACATTAAATTGATCTTAAGTTTTTATGACAGATTTAAAATTTTACCATTGCATGATTGAAAAATTGGAATACACTCAAGTGATTTGACACACTGATATTCTTGATCTGCACAAACATTGGGTACTTCACAGTGAATTTCATCACTACCATCAATACAATCTTGAAAACCATCACATCGTAATGATTTTAAAATACAAGCACCATAGTTACACCGGTACAAAGTCACAGGACATCTAATTAAAAACCATTAAAAACTCTTTAAATTAATTCCAATTTTATCAAAATATATAGAAAACTTACACAATATGATAGCATAATTTTTTTAATTCATCTGAAGAATCTGGACAATCTACAATGCCATCACAGACTTGAGTAAAATTTATTTTCAACCCATCAACACAAACAAAAAGGGGAAACTCAAGTGTCTGGGCATAAGAAAGATTAGATGTTAATATAAGTAAGATAAAAATATTCAACATTTTGAATTTTATAACAAATTTAATAATCTCATGAAAATCAACAAAGGTATTATATACACATTTGAACAATTGTCATGATTCCGGAAATGTCACGGTGAATCATGCAAAATGTTAATTATTACAAAAGTCATAAAAAATCATAAATATCTTTTTTAATAATAAATTATATTATATTCATATATACCGAAAATGACTAAGAACTTTTAAATAAATTTTTTTCCTGAAATTTATGATAAAAATTTTCATGCTTAAAATAGATAAAATTTTGTTTGTTAAGTAAAAAAAAACAAAAGGTTGACGTTGATGAATTTATACACCATGAACGAATTAAAGACGAATATGTATACCAAAGTAAAGAACAAGCAACCGTTAATACTCTGTTTGCAGCACTAAACATCTAGTTGGCCACGACGAATTACGATATGCATACGTCATTAAGTACAACAAATGACAACGTTTTTTGATTATCTTTTAAGTCAAAGCTACGTGTTTCCAATTACAAGAATAAAATGACAATACTGTTTTTTTTTTGTTTTTATTTAAGAACAGTAGATCCTTAAACTGTTAGCCAATGTAGCGATAATTAATTAGTACGCAGAGAAAAAAATGTATATTTTCAAGAAAACATGCTGGATTTAAATACTTCAGTTACTTAAATAGTACCAAGCAATTATTTTCTTCAATAATTAAGTAAAATAATTACTTTATTCAAGTATTTCATTTACTTACTGAATACCACGAAAAAAATTTGATTTTATCAAAAAAATATTCTTAGATATGCATTTTTTTTATCTAATGTTGTTCAGATTAATTTTGTACCTTAACAAATATTTTTTTTTTGTTTTTAATAAATAATTTTACCCTACCTAAGATTCGAACCTAAACCGATCATGGGCGACTTCTCGAGTCAAAATTTGAAATGTGGATATGCCCTCTATATTCTAAATTAGGTTATTGAGGCTGAAATTATGGTTAGATGAGGTATTAAGGATAAAATCATATACTGAGAAAAAAATTTTCTTCTAACAACTAAATTTTCATTATGACAACAAAATGAATTGATTGCTCATTGCCAATCATATATTGAGTTGTTTTAACTAAATATTTTATAATCCACCAATAAAACAAATTATTAGAAACTACAAAATATTTAGTAAAGATAATTACGCGTTAAGTAGCAAGCATAGAATAAAATTGATTACCTGTATAGCTTATAAAGTAGTCATAATGAAATATATATGTGAGCCTCAGAGAATGAGTTATTAATAATAATTAAATATTATTTTAAATTGACACAATATTTATTTAACAATTAAATAAATGCATATTTAGAAAAATAGTTTATTTCCTTGACACGTACTTTTTTTTGTGCTACTAGCGTACATGTTCCGCGCGCAAGCGCGCGCGTGTCGTTTTTCATATATTTATTTTGATGTATATTTTCGTGTCGTTTGTATATATTTTCTTGCTTTTGACCAATCACGTTACGAATAAATTGATGCCATATATATTTCATCTCAATTTCATTATGGGGTTACCAAAATTGTTCAGAGAAACATTAATATCAAACATTAATGTCATAGTGTAATACAGGATACCCCTATATTACTATCGAAAATGGGTTATCGTCACTCTGCTACTTTATAGCGGGTAACCCGTCCCATAAATGCTTCAAGTTAGGAATATAATAATCCTGAAATAAGTTTCTTACCAGGAACACTACAAGTGCTAGGCACGATCTAGTGGCAAGCACCGAACTACTCCTGCTACTGGTGGGTAGCACCAGAACTTTTTAAATCAATAATCATTAGGTTTAAATATATATTTATTAACCTCGAACAAATACCGGTAAAAAATGAATCATACATGGCCATGCATGGCTGTATATGGATCATGTATGAAGCATATATAGCCATTCATAGAGCATATATACCCATACATGGAATATATATGGCCATACATGGGCATTCAAACTTTTGTAATATAGTCATGCATGGCCATATATAAATCACGCAAGGCCATATATGGCCATACATGGTTTTGTATGGCTATATATGCCGATGTATACCCATGATTAATTAAACATATATGGTCGTATATAGTCCATGTACGGCCATACATAGTCATACATAGCCCTGTATGACTATATATGACCATATATGTCGGCGATTAATTAAACATATATGGCCATGTACGTATGACTATTGGGGTGTATAAAAAAAAATGATTTTTTTTTTCAGTTCTCATAGTCTCAAAAGTTTCTTTGGGACCTAAAAAAAATCCTCCTAAAAAATCAGCTCGCTATCTCAAAAATTGAGCTGGTGGTTTACAAGTTCATTTTCCCATTTAAAATATATGTAAAAACTTTTTTTTTTAGTTTTTCGAGGAAAAATCAAAGAAAAAAATTTTTTCCGGACAGTAGTGGATACAGTCTAGATAGCATACAGCACTGTCTGAAATTTTTCTTTTACAAAAAGAACTCTGTTCTATCCCAGAGAGTTGCCATTACTAGATTGTTTTTTCCGTGTATGATATACATTTCTTAAAATAGAAATCTGTTTGAAATGAACTATATTGAATATAATTTCAACCATATATTTACCCGTGAAAATGAAACATATATGGCCAATTGGCCATGCATCACGCTATCTTATATTATGTTGACGTAATAAAATTTAGTTGTCTCAAATGAATTTTAATTTAACAGAATTTAACAAAACAATTTAACTGTCCGAAGAGAAATTTTTTCTCAGTGTATTCGAGTAATGAAGCAAGCTATCGAGCAGAACTGTAAATCTGACCTAATTTTGGGAGTTTTGTCCGCTTATACCAAATGTAGGGTAAATTCACAGCCGACAGGAATGTCGAAATACCCTCCAAAACCTACTTTTTAATTGTGGAAGCGATTCTTATTGGATCTTCGTTGGTAGACAAGGGGAACGAAGGGGATATAAACTATAAAATTAAAATGACTGCTATAGTCGCGATTTATGAATAAAAAACGTTACAAATATTTATAAATAAATTTATAGTATAATGATAAAACAAAAATAAACGCTAGCAAAAAATTAAGAAAAATTAATATCGGAATTAATTTGTATTTCCATGAAAATTGGTGATCGTTATCAATAGCTGTGCCAGTCAATACTAAAGAACTTGAATAAAATAATTGTATTAAAAGACATATTCATAATAAATAATAAAAATTTTAACTAAGTCATTATTCTAAATATCTACGAATCACCGTAATATCACGCACACATTGACGGCAATTTACGGTGATTAACGGTGATTCACCGTGAATCTTCGTGAATCGCGGTGAATCACCGTAAATTACCCTGAATCACCGTAATTTCACCCTATTAGCGTGATTTACCGTGATTCACCTTATATAACGGTGAATCACGACCGCCGGGGATGTGTTGTTTGAGGTTAATAAGTTTTTTGTGTTAATAAATTTATGAGTAATCAAAACAACACATTTTTTGTGTTAACTCAAATTTAATACAAGAGAACGGTTGACTAAATTCCCAGAATTTATACGGTGTGAGGCGAGGATTTATTACACATTATTTTTGTTAGCTTAACACAAAAAAAAATGTTACATACCCTTATTAAAAAAAGCGATTTAGTGATTAGAAAAAAAAAATTTTAAATACTTTTGAATACTTTGAATACTTTCAAATCACCCTTCTTATGAGCATTTCCCAGTGAACACATCAACGTAACAGGGATGTCACATTTATAGAATGAAAACTTTCGGTTACGTAAAATCGTAAGTCACAAGTACATCACATTTTCATAACATGTATATCACAATTTCACACTCATTTACGTAACATTGTTACGTAACATAGTAAACGTAAATGTGATATTAATGTGACGTACATGTTACATTGGTGATATAGCGGTGATGTTATTTGAATATCATATTTACATAACATAGAAGTCGTGAAGAAATACAAATTTTACGTTGAACTTATATAACAGTGACCTCTAAGTGACATCATTTTCTATTAAATTGTACAAAGCACTTTTATGCGCTAGAAATTATAATTGCAATATTAAAAAAATAAAATCATACAGAAAAAATATAAGAGATATTAATATTTGATTTATTGGCTGAAAAACATTCATACATTTTTTTATACGAAAGTATATTTATTATTAATAAATATTAAAAAATTTCCGAGTTCTTATATTTGTTTATTTTTTTCAATACTGAAATATTTTGTTTTTATTCAAGTATCGTCCCACATGGGTCGATACGACAAAAATGTATCCGATGTACTGGTTACCTCGAATGTGCATTCGATTAGGGGATAAAAGGTGGATCGCATGTATCCTTGGAGGAACAATTTGCGCGCCCACGAATATCTTAGCGGTGGATTCCTGAACTACCAAATATTTATTGTGCAGCAACTGCATGCACTCACGTCAGACACTTTGTTAATTTTTTCCGCCTGCTTGTAAATAATTATTTTAAAATTATTTTTATCGTTATTTATTTGTATTTAATTTAATCAATAAGAATAATAACAATAAAAATTAGAAAAACCAAAGAAAATGTCCAATAATAAAATAAATATATTTATGAGCAAATGAAAATACAGATGTAAACTTATATAAATTAATAAAAACGTTTACTCCATCGATTCGACATAAACCTCAGCACGTTTCAATGTTAAATATTATTCTTTACATAAATAAAATGCAGAAATATTAATTATTACAAATACATATTTTTTATGCATAACCCTTTCTATCACAATGCCGTCGAAATACGTACATCATTTTAAAGTAAAATTTTTTACATAAATGTGATGAAATTTTTCGATGTAAAATAAATATAACTATTTTTTACGTAAGAGTGATGTAACAGTATGAACATATCCGAAACATTACATTGTGATGTAAATGTGACGATAAAATAGAATCACCAAGATTATGTCACTTATAAGTCGATTTTGTTACGTAATTTTGAGGTAATATCTAGAATATAAAGCTAATGTTAGTATGCAATATAAATATAACGTCACATTAAGGTCACCAATGTGATATCACTCGGTCAGTAACATGCATGTAATCTTAATGTCACATTTATGTCACGAATTTCACGTACCATTTACATTATAATTTATATAATCAGAATGTTAAATTTACGTTGACTTTGTTACGTTACATGTTCTCTAGATGTGATATCACTGTTACGCTGGTGTGTTCACTGGGTTAACATTACAAATTGTGTTAAATCGCTTCTTTTAATAAGGGTATTATAGACAACATTTAATTTGTGTACATACTAACACAAACATCGTATTAATCAAATTCCATAACATACTGAAAGAGTAAAATCAACACAAAGTTTGTGTTGTTTGTCGGAGGACGCTCACTCTTCTCGCGTGCTTTGTCCAAGAGTGCAACAAAAATTTGCTTGTTAATCGAATAGTTCCCGATGAAAAAAGATTTTGTCTAATCATATATGATCATGCATAATTGTCTATATAAGATCAGATCCAAAAATTGGCCAGGTCTGATTATATATAATCATATATGATTAGATATAATCATGCATGAACGAATATAGTCATTCTTAGAATCTCATTTAGAATATCTGTAAATTATTAATTAAGTAATTTAATTAGGATTTATTGTCTTCATCAATATAAATGTCGGTTAAATTTAAATAAAAAAAAAAAAGTTACTATCCGTTGAGTACTACTTTACTACGAGGTCACCCGTCCAATAAATGTCCTACACCGATGCTGCTTAGCTTTGGTGATCGCCGGATTGAAGTCTGATCCTCTAGTCTGTTATAAACTTTCAATAAAGAAAAGTTTATGGTATTACTTAACTTAAATAATGAAATTAATACATATCCTACGTAAATAATGCACCTAATGATGCATTTGGTTTTGTACATAAATTACAATAGAATTCATTAGATACATATAAGGTAAAAGCCCCCATTATTGACACTATAAGAATGTCTGTGATTGTTTGAATTTTTTTATCGTATTTAAAATTAATATAATCAACTTTTTTGCATTAGACGTTTTAATTGATGTCTCTACTTGTATATTTAAACTAATTTACTTAAATAGCAATGAATCAAATAAAAAATATATTAATTAAAAACCAACAAGTCAAGTGCAGGTATTATTGACGAGGTAAAATAGTGTCAGAGCCAACTATTGACATACCATGGACCCCATTATTGACAGGTCTAATGCGCATGCGCAGCAGTTTATAAGCAATGATTAAAGACCACCGTCAATTAGGTTTAAATTAATAATAAATATTTTAATTAAAAACGACAAAATACGATAATTACAATTAAAAATTCACCTAGGACACACTTTTATTTTTTTATAAATTCGACGACACTATTCTTGATTCGACAATTTTTTATTCAATGTTTTGTTTATTATGAAATTACTAGTCAGCGTGTAAACATAAATTTATCGATATGTATGTTAAGGAGGTTAAATTACTTGAGTTTATGGCCTGTCGCTAGTTGAAACACGTGAATTTTTATGTACCGACTATTGACGCCTGCTATTTTTAAATGATAATTAAGAATTATCAGTCTAAATTAATGATTCTGGGGTTATTTAGACTATAGATAAACTGAAACAATTTTTAATAATACACTTACATTAGAACTATATAGGGCAATTCGTTTCTAAAAATACGATCTCTCTAAACGAAATTGTTAAGAAATTTCAAACATTCTAGCGAAGGTGGCCTAGTCGGGAAAATAAATTTTTTTTACAGCGAATAGTTTATACCCAGAAATAAAATTGAACTATTTTTCCATTTAAAAATATCAAAAAATTGATAAGAAGTTTTGAGCAATGTGATTATTCATACAGTTAATTAAAAAATTAATAAATTAAAACAATATGTCAATAGTAGGGGCCCTGTCAATAATGGGGGCTTTTACCTTAATCAAATCTATTTATCTATAAACTTATAAATATTCCCGATGAAAAAAGTTTTTGTCTAATTATATATGATTATATATATGATCATATATGATTATATAATCATATATGAAGTTATATATAATCATGCATGATTATATATGGGGTCTAGACTGTTAAAAAAAAAAAAAAAACTATTTTTTTTCTTCATTATATCGAAAATATTTTTGGAAATGACGAAAAAAAAATACTGTGAAAGTTTGAGATCTTAATATTAACATTAACAACTGTCGCATCGCAATTTTCTATTTTCCGGTTAAATAACATAGGAAAATTTATTTTTTAAGCTTTGGAATTTTGTAGCTCATGGTGAGACTAATACTTTTAAATGTTGAAGACATGTCCTTATGGGAAATTTGACGGTCTACAAAAAAGGTCTCTTATAATTTTTCGATATTTTTATTTCCTCAAATCAAAAAAAACCCGGCATTTATCGAATTCTTGGATAAGCGTAGCGTTGAAGCACATTAAATCTAGATTGAGGGGCCGTGCTTCATAGCATTTTAATTTTATACGAATAATAGTGTCATATTGAGTATATAATATATACAAAATGTTTATGTTTATTTTTTTGGATCGGTTGTCTTGACCTGGAAATAATTTCCAAGAATCAGATAATACAAATCGGCACGCTTTGATTGAAAAAAGGGAATACTTTTTCTGTAATTAATTGAATTATAATAAAAACATAAATTTTTGACTTAAATTATAATAATTCGAATAATATCATTGATTTTAAGTAACAAAATTTAGATTATTTAAGAAAATTTTCAGTTGATTGCAAATAACTTACGACTTGTGAGAAATATCGAAAATTTTCTTTAAGATAAGTTATAGGAAATAAAATGCTCTACAAAAAATGTCCAATAAAATTTTTCCATAAATTTGATGGTTGTATAAAATAATTTAAAAAATGTAAAAATTGATCATCAATCTAACTTTAACTTTTAATAACTCTTGAAGAAATAAAAATATCGAAAAATTATAAGAGACCTTTTTTGTAGAGCGTCAAATTTCCCATAAAGACATGTCTTCGACATCTAAAAGTAATAGTCCCACCATGAGCTACAAAATTCCAAAGCTTAAAAAATAAATTTTCCCATGTTATTTAAACGGGAAATAGAAAATTGCGATGTGGCAGTTGTTAATATTAATATTAAGAGCTCAAACTTTCACAGTTTTTTTTTCGTTATTTCCAACAATATTTTCGATATAATGAAGAAAAAAAAATAGCTGTTTTTTGTTTTAAACAGTCTAATGGGGTCATATATAATTATATGTAATTATACATGACCCCATACATAATTAGATCTGTGTTGTAATATTAAAACTACTATTGTGGGGGTAATCCGAGAGGATATAGATAAACCTAGCATCGTCACTCTAGTGACTCATTATATATATTTTGTAAAGTAGTTATAAGTCAGTCATTCTGAATACACTGAGTTATACTGTTCAAGTGAAGTCTTCTATTTTTTCTAACACATCATTTCCTTAATTTAATTTAATTAACTCTTTAACAATCTGATCATACCTGGCTGTTATAAGCCCATATATATGTCTATATATAATTAGATATGATCATACTTGGCTGTTATAACTCCATATATAACCATATATGAGTCTATATATGAGTCATATATATGATCAGATCTAATCATATATGAGTCTACATATTATCAGATCTGATGATATATAGGTCTATATTAGACTGAGCCAAAAAAATCGATTATTGTTTTTTTCTTTTCATACTGTGAAAATATTATTCCTGATGACCAAAAAAAATTATTGTGCGTTTGAGCCTTTAATATTGATATTAAGAGCCGTATCGTTACGAATGTTCGTTTTTTGACAGAAACTTCATTTTTTACCCAAAACTCGTAAATCATCTATTTGAAAAATTTGACCAATGCACATTCTTACAGGAAATAAAATTCCCTACAAAAAATCACCTTTAGTAAATTGACTTAAAACGAGCCCTTTCCTTGTAACCGTGGCTTAAATATTGATTTGTTTTTTAAATTCTTTGTTTCTATTTTGGATTCTTGTAACTACTAGAAATATTAAAATTATTTCCAGTCAAGATACATATTGCGAAGGAAATTTCATGCTCTACAAAAAAGGTCTCTTAATATTTTTTGCTATATTCACTCCTTCGAAAGTTATTCAGGTTATTTAAGTCGTTTTTACTCTACTTCAACCTTGAATAACTTTTGAAGGTGTGAATTTCGCAAAAAATGTCATGAGACCTTTATTGTAGAGCGTTAAATTCTCTATAAGATTATACTATGGACTTGTTTATATGTAAATATAAAGAATACCTTTATAAGGAAATGGAAAATTAGAAATAGGCACCTCTAAATATTAATATTAAGAGCTCCGCTTTTAACAGGCTTCTTTTCTCACCTTCCTGCGAGTTTTCAGCCTGTTTTTTTTGTTAAAAAAAAAGTCGCCTCAAAATGGCACACCCTAATAATTATATATGATCAGATCTGGCCAATTCTCAGATCTGATTATATATGGACTCATATATAATTATACCAAATCATTTTTTATCGGGAAAAAGCTCTAATCAATAAAAAAAAATAAAAAAAAAAAAAAAAAACAATTACTTTCTGGTAGTTAACAATAGCTTCGAAGCCACTTTTTAATTATTTATTTTAAAAAAATTGTATGATCGAGATAGTATAACGGAAGACATAAAATTCTCCCATTGATGATTTTTTTTCTTGACAAAAAAAACGTAGTCTCGATTCAAGAAAATAAATGACTTTACTTAAAAAAATATATCGACCTATATTTGTCAGTGAATTTAACCTAATATAAATATTAAATTTTGTCAAGTAGGAAAGTGTATGCGTATATTCAGAACTTCACAATACAGCAGCGGAGAGGATAAGGAATAAACTCTCTCGATTAAATGGCTTATGAACAAATTGAGAAAAATAAATTGTTTGATCATGGTAGGAATCGAACCCAGACCGATTCGGCATCACGCGAGAGCTTTATCAGTTATGTTACCCGACCATTTCCTGAACGTTCGTTCACTTTACCCATATCCAGTAAGCACACTGTACAATGTAGAGTATGTCTACACTACCGCCACTTTATTATAGTACAGTTAGCTTTCCCAAGAGAATTTTTGCGTTGAACCGTGAGCGCAGTTGCTGTTGGTTCAAACGTCTACGCTTACTTGCCGCTACACAACAAATACTTGAGCCAAGATATTTCTTACCATTGAGTCGAGTACTTTTAATTCTTCACTCGAGTCACAAATCATCTCGATTCAAAATAAATTATTCTTCAAGAAAGAATATTTTACTTTCCGGACAATTGATTATATATCAGGGCAAAATATTTATTTTTCTCACTTTGAGAAAATATTTCTTACTTCAAGAAACATATATTATATCGGTTGAATAAAAAAAAAATCTTATGCCAAGATAACTAAATTAAAGAAAATTTTGTTCTTGAACCAAGAAAATTTTCGTTTTCATTCAAATTGCAAAAAATATTCTTGCGGCAAGAAAAAATTTCTTGTGCCAAGATATTCTTTTTTTCTGTGTATCAGAATCAAAGAGAAATACCTTAGACTGCTTTTTTATCAGCATATTCAGGTCTTGATTGATTTATTTTTCTGCTAGTTATTTCATTTTTTTCTATAGTATAAGGTTTCAATCAAAATTGTCATTGCAGAATTCTATATGTTTTCAGAAGAAGTTTCTACTTCATGTTTTGAACCATTTTTAATAGGCATAGCGTTTGACAAATATACAATTTTATGGGAATATATAGATACTTATCCTACAAAATTACGAATTTTTTCATGAAATTTAATCTGCAATCACTGTGTTAAAAACACAATACATTCCTATTGGATTTTTGATTTATTATTGGAATGAATCTAAAATTTCTGAGTAGTTATTACAAAATAAAAGCATATGTTTTTTTCTCGTTTATTTTTAATCAGTTGTTAAATTGAGAGAATGCACAAAAGGATTCTGGTGTAGGTGTGGTTAATTCAATAACTAAAAATTAACACAAAAATTACAGATTATCAATTAGATGTTTTATTAACAATATATACACTGAAAACCTGTGAGAAAAAATACTTAATAGCGAATGCAACCAGATATATACGCGATAGCGAATGCAACGGATTCAAGTTCACTTATATTATATTCGACACGCGGTCGAGAGCGGTTAAACACGTGGAAATTAATTTGTAATTAATTAAACGCGAATGGCAACTGATTTATTCTCAATAAATAGCAGCCTTAGTATGCTGTCTAATTATTGAGAATAATAAAGCGTAAGGTTAGCGGAGTTATATTACAAGAGTAATTTATATTGAACGAAGCGGTTAGACGGATAGCTGTAATTGTACTGAACAATCCACGATGTCGGTTAATTGCTTGAGCAGGTGTCTTCTTCTTCGTTGCCGCTCGATGGTGACGTGGCAGCCTTGCTGTATAAGACGAATTTTTCCATTGGCTTAAAAGCGCGACAACAGGAAGTAGTTGATAGCGAAGTCTCTCATTGGATGGCCAATATAAAACGAATTATATGATTGGCCGGCTTGTAGCGGGTTCTCATGGCGTCTTGATACGGCCATGAGTTATAAATTGTATGTACCGGGCCCAGATAGCGAGTGACCCGGCACTATTCTGACTTGCAGTTAGTAGCGAGTTTGGCAGTTCCCGGACGTAGCGAAAGTACACGAAGCTATTCAAAAATGATCAAGCTCGTGACTGAACTTCAGTACATACTATTGATGAATCGTTAGATTTTAATATAGTTATCGACACGCAATTAGATTACCCGGGAAAAAATCATCAGACCTGATCATGCATAATCATGTATTAATCTCATGCATGATCATGCATGAATATTCACTAGCTATCAGCATGCGTGATCATGCTTGATCAGGCATAATTATACTCTCTCATGCAATCCCTAGCAATATTTAAAAAAAATAATAAATATAACGATAATTCAACTTGAAATTAACTTATTTCGCTAGTATTGTCGTATAGTTGATGTTTACGAGCTGAAAAGTAATATTGAAATTTTACCTGTGACGGATCTCGAACCCACGACCGTTGTGTTATGAAGCACGCCCGCTGTCCACTAGGCTGACCTGTCTCTCGTTCAGTTTATAAAGATTTTTAACACCTTTTGAAAACTCAGGGTTGTAAAAAATTAAATATTATTGGAATTAAATTTAAATTTGTTCGTTAGATTTTTTTTTAATAATGAATGAAAAGAATTCTGGTTATAAATTTCAAGCAAATCTAACGCTCAGATTAATCTTCATTATTCATTGAAATAAAAAAATGTATTGGTATTGATTATTGTTATCAATTTCGCAGAACTTTATTGATTCAATTCTTCAATTAATTAAAAAAAAAAATTTAATTAAATCTTAATAATTATTTTTTGGAAAAAAAATTAATTTTAATTATTAACTGAATTAATAATTATAAATTAAGTTTATTTTTATCATCGATAAAAAAAAACATCATAATTCTAACTACTAACGTCAAAATAAAAATAAGTGTTTTATTATTTAAATTTTTTCATCACAAATATTTGATTATCCCTCATTAAAAACTCTAATTAAATCCGATCGAAGCTCGATCGGATTTTGATTGTATTTTTTTGCATGATCAGACATGACCTCACATATAATTCATGCATGATCCATCCTTGATTATGCTTGGGCTTGCCTGAATCATGCTTGATCATGCATGCTGATTTTTTCCCGAAGGGGGCAAGTCGTTGATCATTAATTAGACGATAATGAGTTACATCTATTTGAATCACTCAGTATAGACTCAAAAAGGTTACAAATTTATAGCTGAGCAGAAATTTAATGAAAACTATTTACTTCTGAGATTTATAAGATTATAAAAATAAATACCTTTACAGTAAAATTTACTTTAATTAACAGTATTGAAAATTATGAATCAATAAAATTTTTTGTAGAAATGAATAAAATAGTGTGTTTCGTTTTAGAGAAATTTGTTATTGAAAAAAAGAAATTCTTTTGTAATTTAGAACACCAAATTAAAATAGATCATATAATACCTATAATTGAAAGTAAAAAATCAACTTTTTTTACTATAAATCAAAGGAAGATGATAAATCACGTATTGCGTATAGGGAATTTTGTAAAGTGATAATTTGAAATTATTAAAAAATATCTTTTAGGTGTTTAATAATTTATTTGTAAAGAAATTTTATTTTTTTGTAATTAGTAAGTTAATACATTGGAGATAATTAACGAAATAACATATTTTACTGTTTCAATGTTCTTGCATGATGATAATTTCGTATGAGTATAAATCCTGTAACGTAAATTTTACTCATTACTCGATAAAACAACAAAATTACCCATCAACTTTTGCTCAATAAAATTACTCAATTACTCGAACTCAAAATATTCAAAATCAGACTACGTTACACTTCGCCCACCGATCACTCCTCTCATTTCCTCCAGATTCTGACGGGCGCCAGCCAAATTTTATTTCCCCGGTGTCGGCAACCGGTCTAAACGTACACGTAAATTAAAACCTAATATCTAAATCCTTCGGAAATGGGAGCAATGAACGGTGGTAGCGGCATGTCCTGGTGCGCTCGGTATGCTAGGTTGTGGAGAGAGGGTCGCGGTTCTTTTGACGCGGAAGAAGCCGATTTATTAAAATTAAATTAAAACAAAATCAAGAAAAGAAAACTACATAAAATATCGTAAAGAGGACGCGAAAATGAGGCGAAGGGCCCAGGCGGCCCGCGGTCGAGTACTCTCGGTCCATCAGACAAATAAATACCTGGGTATGACATCGGGAACCTCTCGTGGACGACGAATCACAAAACTTAACACAATTCTAGATAAATAATAAAAATAAAATAAATAATGCGGTAACTCAAGACGACAAAATCACGACAAACGGCTCCAAAAACTCAACAAGCAGAGCCACTTGCTCCAAGACTCCAAACTCGACTACTGGGTCGACTCGTACTCGAGCGACTCCAAATCCCAACTCTCTGACACCATGGCCTTCCCTCAACTCCGTCTCTCTATTCCCCCACTCCATTCACCCGCACGCTCTACTACTAGCAGTCACTCCCACATCCTCGCTTCTCCATCCGTTCTTCCCCCACCACATACAAGCCGTGGACTCACGGGTCTTCCCGCAATGTCACTCCCCGGGATATCCGAAGTTAGCGAATTTTTGGCTTCCTCGAGCATCGCAAACGAGGCCTGCCATCCCCAAATAAACATATACATACCCCTGCTAACTCTGGGTATCACCTCGAAGGAGCGGCGACATCTCAGTCGCTCCTCTGCGATCACCACGTCAACCCCGAGGACTAAGCCTAGGCATAGTCGTCATCACCGGTCGGAAGGCACGTTATCTTGGCCACTATCCACGACGCAGCTAGACCCTCGTTAAATCCACGCTCAACCACACAGACCTTCCAAAACATACAACATACCGTACACGTACTCGTGTCCTCAACATACTTAATTTACCGCACACACATACTACATACTCTCTACTCACTATCTCCTACACTCAACTCGACTCACATACTGGCTCTATCTCTCTCTATCACACAGATTCACCCTTACTCCACGTCTAACTCCATCTCCTCGGCAATGTAACGTCACAATCCGTATAAATATACCTAACCATACAAACTTATAAGCAATCTTGTAAGTACATGCATAATCGATTGAGTGACGTAAAAAATGGTTGAGCATGACCAGTCTTGACCAAGCATAAATTGTGTACGACCATAGAAAGTCATACGTAATCATGCAAGCTCATATATGATCATATAAAGTACGGAAAAAATAATTGTGAATGATCAAACTTGACCAAGTCTGATTATGCATACTCATACAAAGCTATACACGGATAGATAGGCTCGAGCTCGATCATTCTGGTCGCTCGAAAATAGACATGGATGGGCATGTATGATCAAGAATGATCATGGATGCTCATTCAGAGCCATGCGTAGTCGTGCATGATGGTCTTGACTGGGTTAAGTATTATTATGCATGACTAGGCTTGACCAAGCATGAATCGTGTATAATCAGGCTTGATCAAACAAAAATCATAAATAGTCATGCAAGAACGAACTGTATTATGCAGGCCCGTGCATAATCTTTTAATTTCTATTGTAGAAAGTCGTGCACTGTCAAGAATGACTGTGCATGAATCATACAAGTTCATGCATGATGGTATATCACCATTCATGATTGAAATATATGGTTGAGTAGGATTTTGCACGACCTTGCATGATTCATGCATGTCCATGCCTGATTCATGCACGATCATACATGATTCATGTATGATCATGTCTGGTTCATGCTCGATCAAGCATGGTCTTGCATGCTGATTTTTTTCCTGGATATATTTGATTGGCTAAAAAACCTTATTGCTTTTAGTCGTGTTCTATTTTAATTTCCTAAACTTATACTCATGCCATTTAATGAGATTTTGTATAGATGCTTTTAATACATAATTTATTAGTATTGTCACTATTGAGAATTGAAGCATCAAAATGATTCTATCATCTCTATGCCAGTATTTTTACACGATATTTCGGCTTTGCGCTGCATAAGGATGTATCAGTTTCTACTTTTGACATATTATTACAATAATTTCTACTAGATTGTTTGATGCAAGCCTGATAATACTCTTATAATAACACTCTTCAGATTTAACCCTTAACGGCCACAACTCACCCAGGCCACATGAGGTAACTCCCTTTTTTTGAAAGTTTTTTGACCAATTTATTTAAAAGGTATAAGACCTCTAATCCCACTTTTTTTAAGCTTGGGATGACTAGTCACCCTATGTGGCCGTTAAGGGATAACTAGATAACTCCTGACATAGATTTTGAGCATAATAAATGCGAAATCGACAGTTAATTTGTATAATAAATCGTAACTATTATTTTAGCTATCAACTTCACCGTTGATGTCGAGGGTGTTACTGTAGAGGCCAAACATTCAGTGCGATACCTCGGAGTGCAGATTGACGAGAAAATCACGTTCTTCGAACATCTAACCAGGACGGCAGAAAAGGCCAGTAAGGTAGTAGCAGGCCTGTCCAAGATACTGCTGAACACTACCGGACCTAGATATGCGAAAAGGCGAATTCTACTGAGCGTGGTGCACTCCATATTACTATATGGCGTTAAAGTCTGGTCAGAACAATTGACCCATGAGAAATTCCGCCGGAAATTCGCCGCAGTCCAGAGACAGGCCGCTCTCCGCGTTGCTTGCGCATACCGCACAGTCTCAGAGGCTGCAATACTTGTAATATCGAAGACAATCCCTATTGATCTCCTAGCGAATGAGAAAAAAGTGCTCTATGGGCTTCGAACGGCAGGCACGCTCAGCCAGAACACGAGAGCAACAGAAAGGGAAAACACCTTGAACAGCTGGGAAAAGAGATGGCACGATGCATCAGCGGGTAGGTGGACGGCTAGGCTTATTCCGAAGTTTGATACATGGCTTAAGTGTAACCATGCTGAAACCAACTATCACCTGACGCAATTCCTTACAAATCGTGGAAATTTCAACGGGTACCTCCACCGGATGGGGCGTAGCAGCAGCTTACTCTGCTCATACTGCCCGACATGCATCGACGATGCCAATCATACCTTCTTTCACTGCCACCGTTGGGCCACTGAACGAAGAGAATGCTGGCGTGTCCTCCAGAGAAACCCAAACCCCGAAAATATAGTGAGACTTATGTGTGAATCACGCACTAACTGGGAGGCTATAATAAAATATGTCGAATGTGTCCTGAAAGCTAAAAAGCTTGAAGCAGCAACTAGCAACGCATGAGCACAAATAAGTGCATCCACGGCCAGACTGAAGTAATGCGAAAGCGGTTTCCAGTCTGGCCACCCTGTCTCTAAAAGGGTGCGATAGAGGCGGATTGTTTTTAGTGGGTAAAAATCCCACACTACCGAACATCCTTCTTCAAATTTCCTCGGTGTCTTTTGAAGATTTTTCAACCCCTCTAATAAAAAAAAAACAAAAAATCTAGATTGCGCCTACCACTTGTAGTATCCCTGGTAAGAAACGTAGTTCAGACGTATTATATTCCAAACTTGGAAGCAATTCGAACACGAACACTCCTCTCTCTTTCGACACAGTGACAAGTGCCATTTTTGGTGGTAATATAGTGTATCCTATATTACTTCATGTCATGCAATCCAATTGTTAATATAGATTCAATGTAGATTTTGAAATATTCGATTTATCAATTTTGAATCGTTTCGAATAATTTCTATTCGCTTATCCCAAGTTCCAATTTTCGAATTGATTTGAATTGTTTTTGTTAACCAAGGATAATATATAAAATTGTATAAAAATTTTTTGGAGTTTACTCCTTAAGAATCGATTTTCGTATAAGGCCCCCGGTATAATAAAAATATGAGGAGTAAAATCTACTGAACGAATGACCTCGTTACGTTTTTGTGCGCGACCTATTCTGCGCACCTTTCACTTTTCAGGCGTGAGTATCAAGGCTTACATTGGGTATACTAATCTAGTCGAGAAGTTGATTCCCTGTAAAAAATAGTTACAGGTCTCCTAAAAATATGGTTAATGGTTTAAACGATCCGGAAATTTTCCTTTATTAAATCATCATTTCTTTACGCTAACAATATGGTGAAAAATAATTTTTCAAAAATATTTAAATAATCAATTTGTTTATAAAAAATTTATAAACGAATGACATGAAAAAATTTGAAAAGTAATCATATAATGCCTAAGAAGAATAAGAAATCATTTATAGCTTAAAATTTAAAAAAAAACATTATCTAATATACTTTACTTAAATTTTCAATTTTTTTATTACTTTAAAAATTAATAATTATTGAAATAAAAATATTTTATAAACTTTCATAACGTTATCTTGTTGAGTATGTTTATAATAAGGGCTCCAAGAAAAAAAAATTTATAGATTAATTATTTAAACTTTCATACCACTTTTTATGACAACACAAACCCGTAAAAAAAATGTTGATTAACAATTGAATAGCTTTTTGGAAAATGATGATACAACTTTTATTACCACGGAAGCATATACTTTGAAGTGTCTAGATGACACCAGAATTTTTTCAAATTTTGTAATTAATATTTAATTGCATAAAAAAATTATTTAAAAACTGCGCTCATTAGAGTGGCAGCGCGCGCATGCCGAAACTGCCGCGCAAAAACCGATTTTCAATGTTAAATTAAAATTATAAATATTAGAGCTACAATTCGGAGTCGAAAACTCTTTTACTAAAATTTCCTGCTCTTTCAGAAACTTTTTTAATATTTGAGCTTTCACTTATACTTTTTGAGATTTTTCTAAAAAGCTGGACGGCTAATGTTTTTAATCGTTTTGTGTTAATAACAATTGTAATGTTCTTTTCCAGAAAAAATCCAAAAAACGGCTTTTTCTAGACGCCATTCCGGATTGTTTAAACCATCAACCATATTTTTAGGAGACCTATAAATATTTTTCACAGGAAATCAACTTCTCGACTAGACTAAAATAGAATAAAAATACATTATTTAGGTATTTTCATTGATTCGTTTATTTACCAATTGATATGGTATGAACCCTTTTCTTAGACTAGTAAGACTATTTTGTGCCTATTTAGACAATCGATCTGAAGTAGTAAACTCCAATCGTGCGTCGGAGCTGACACACACAATTTTTTTTCCCAGGAAACGGTAATTTCCATTAATTTACAATCGAAACTTTCCGGAAGCATCCGATTAAATTCGATTGAAAGTCAATCGGAAATTTCTGATTAACTTTCAATCGGAATCATTCGGAAGTTTCCGATTAAATCCGATTGAAACTGATTGAATCTCAATTAGAAATTTTCGATTAAATCTGATAGAGAGCGTTTTCAATCGGATTCAATTGGAGTTTTTAAGTTAGTTATCGGAGTTCTAATATATTCCTGTAGAGATTATAATCAATTGAATGCTGGTATTTCTCATAAAAATTAGTATCGAAAATATTGCGAAAATCAAGATCATTCTGATCGTTATTATTATTAATAAAAAAAATTCTCATCTGAAAAGCGACCGGGAAGTTTACGATACAATCAATTTTATTGTGTACTTACTATTTTATGAAAGCTATCAATCAAATCTGATTTTAAACATATACATTTTGCCGCGATAAATACATACTGAAACTCATGATTTTCCTATGAATTATTTTATTTTGAAATTACTTAATATAAACCAATAGATTGCTCTACAAAAAAACTCTCTTATCATTTTTCGATAAGTACGTCTGTTCAAAAGTTATTCGACCTCAAAGTCAACTTAGAGTAAATTTCGAGATCTTTTTACTTTTTCGGCGAAACTATTGGACTTATCGTAAAATGTCATGGATTCTTTTTTGTAGGCAATTTTATTTCTTACAAATTATCATTAATAAATTTTTTCAAAATTCTGCATTGTTTTCTAGTTATTTCCATTTTAATGCCAAGCTCCTAAAAAAGTAGTGTTCTGATCGATTTCAAGAACTTGGCATTAAAATGGAAATAACTAGAAAACAATGCAGAATTTTGAAAAAATTTATCAATGATAATTTGTAGGAAATAAAATTGCCTACAAAAAAGAATCCATGACATTTTACGATAAGTCCAATAGTTTCGCCGAAAAAGTAAAAAGATCTCGAAATTTACTCTGACTTGACTTCGAGCGCGAATAACTTTTGAACAGACGTACTTATCGAAAAATGATAAGAGAGTTTTTTTGTAGAGCGTTAAATTCTCCATAAAAATGTATGCTGGGCTTATTCGTACAATGAGCCATTCCTGAGTTAAGAAATTCCAAACTAAAAAATTATTTTTTTCCATGTTATTTAAATGGGAAATCAAAAAACCCGACGAGCGTCCTCTTAATATTAATATTAAGAGCTTAAACTTTACCACAATTTTTTTTTCACCATCTTTAACGATATTTTCACGGTAACTAAAGAAAAAAAAATTAGTTCTTTTTTTGGCCCACCCTAATAAATAGAGAGCTATCACTAGTACATACCGATGACTGCTGATTCAAAACCACATTAGATTCGGATAGGAAATTTTTTCTTTTGGAATTTATCAGATCTTTTCAACAGGGATCGCATGTCTTGAGCAAGCCATGTGCAAGTATCTACTGCAAGCTTCTTGGGCAAGAACTACGTTAGAAACTGTTGGCTGCAACATGTTAGAAACATCTTCAATATCCCCCTGTTTAAAAATATTGATTGAAAAGAATTAAAAATGATGAAATTCGAATTCTTTTCAATAATTTCAATTCTTTTGTTTGTATATATAGATTAGGGCGTTTCAAAAAATAACAAAGTTTTTTTTTCTTCTCGGAATCAAGTTCAAAAGTTTAATTAGATATAAAAAGACGCCTGTGAAAATTAGAGCTCTTAATATTAACATTAAGAGGTTCCGCATCGCACTTTTCTATTTCCCATAAGAATAACATGGAAAAAATTTTTTTTGCGTCTTCTTATTTTTATAACTAGCTAACGATGCGTCGTAGGAAAAATCTGCAGACATAATTTTGTAGAGAATTGAATGCTCTACAAAAAAAGTCTCTTATCATTTTTTGATAAATCCATTTGTTCGAAAGTTATTGGAGCTTGAAGTCAAATTAATTGTAAATTTTGAGATCTTTTTACTTTTCCGGCGAAACTATCAGACTTATCACAAAATGTCACAAAATTTCTTTTGTAGATAATTTTATTCCTTAGAAATTACCTCTTATAAAGTTTTTCAAAATTCCGCATTGTTTTCTAGTTATTAATGTTTTATAACCAAGCTCTTAAAAAAAGGAGTGTTCTTATCGATTTCAGAAGCTTAGCATTAAAATGGGAATAACTAGAAACCAATGCGGAATTTCAAAAAACGTTATAAGAAGTAATTTGTAAGGGATAACATTGTCTACAAAAGAGATTCTGTAACATTTTGTAATAAGTCTGATAGTTTCGCCGGAAAAGTAAAAAGATCTCAAAATTTACTATTAATTTGATTTCAAGCTCCAATAACTTTTGAACAAATGGATTTATCAGAAAATGATAAGAGACTTTTTTTGTAGAGCATTTAATTCTCTACAAAATTACATCTGCAGATTTTTCCTACGGCGCATAGCTAGCTAGTTATAAAAATCAGAAGACGCAAAAAAAATTTTTTCCATGTTATTCTTATGGGAAATAGAAAAGTGCGATGCGGAACCCCTTAATGTTAATATTAAGAACTCTAATTTTCACAGGCGTATTTTTATATCTAAATTAAGCTTTTGAACCTGGTTCCGAGAAGAAAAAAAAAATTTGTTATTTTTTGAAACGCCCTAATATAGATATACAGTTTGCATGGAGTAATCGCTTCTCAATTTTTTTCAATCAGTATTTTTAACCAGGGCCTTGCCTACAATACCATGAGCAAATCATGCACAATGTTTGTCAGTTCCTTGCTACAAAATCTTGCGCAAAGCACATACGTAGAAGGAGACACTAGTAAATATGGGCCTTGCACAAGGCTCTTATACAAGAGCTTAAATACGAGTTACTTAGGCTGTATGCGGTCTTAAATCTTCATAAGGCTCAGAGAAAATATTTTATACTTTTCATGGGCCCCTTAAGAAAAAAGGGCTCATATCGTCATTGGTTCTCACGTGTTTTACTTCTTTCTAGCCCCTTATCATGTTTTTGGTCTTAATAAGGTGCGTCTGTTGAAAATTAAAAATCTTTAAATTCGGGATAAAATGGGCCTTCTAAAAAAAGTTTTAATGTATGATTTTTTTACCGCGTTTACATTTTTGAGTTTTTTGCCATGTATTCGTAATCAATATGTTCCAAAAATAAAAAATTTAAATTTGGGGTAAAATGGGCCCTCTAAAAAATTTACTAAAATTCGATTATTATTTTATTTCATCTTAATAGTACGCTGCACATCAAAGAGGGGGGGGGGAGTAGGACATTTCAAATCGAGTGTATAATTACCTAACAGAGTCGAAGGCAAGGATCGCAAACACTCGGACTTGGATTTCCTACTTTCCTCCGTGGTGTGTATACGATTTTTTACCAGATCTGTACTTGAAAGTTTAAATTTTTGGCTCTGTTTGTGGGAAGAATGGCGCATGCGCAAGTTTTTATCATTTGTTTTCTCATAAAAGAAAAGAGAACGACTTTCTTCCCCCAAACAGGGCAGGAATTTAAACTTTCGGTGCAGGTACGGTAAAAACGCTAATTGACAAATTTCTCTCGAATATTGATTTTTCGCTCTGAATTATTTCAATGTTTTGTATACTGATACATTGAACGGACTATGGCATAAGCTCGGATAGCTCAACTGAAAGAACACTCGGTGCGCCGTTGATATGGTCTCGGTTCAACTTCTAGATTATGTTTAAGCTTTGAATGAAAATGCGCTGAAACTAGAGATTTCAAGCTATAAAACGCTTTTTTAAAATCCCGATACGATTATTTTTCACGAAGTTACAGTCTTGCAAAAATCACTAAAAAAATTTCTAAAATTTTTCTGTTTCTTTAACGTGTATTTATAGCATGAGTGTGTATCATCAATGATACTGACACCATTACACCAAAACAATAAATTACAGGACTAAATAAAGAGAGCTAGAAGTATGGTCAGAAGTAAGTTGTTTTTAAACGCATCTTATTGTAAAATATCATGATTTACTTGTTTTCATTCAAACATTATAGAAATAAAAATGAGAACAATGATCTTTACGTTACAAAATATAATTTATTAATTTACTCTTTACATATATATTTAAAAACTGACATACTCGAATACACAAAACAACGATCCAAAAACTATTACGAACCAAATAGATCAAATCTGGAAACACGGCAGTGTACACATTCAAAACGTATGTTGCGTGTACATGGCGGCACGAGACATCAGTGTCTCCAACTGAAGTCAGAGATTATTATATATATTTGAACAGATTTTATTGTATTTAAACATGTCAAATTTCATGATTTAAAAACGTCTATAAATGGCATTTTACGTGAATAGTAGCAACATAGAAAAAATATTTTCTCAGTCATTATTTTTCTTTTCAAATTTTATAATGTTTTACTGTTGCATTTTTTTTTTAAGAACTCTATGTCAGATTTGCGTATTAAATTTTTAGCTAAGTCGGTAGTCAGTCATAAACAAAGTAGCTTGATTTTTTTTTGTCTTTACTCGGAAACTAATTGGGATAGAGTTTCTCATACAAAAATCTTATTTAAATTTTGTGCAAACCAATGTGTGAATTATTGATATTTTTAACATGACCATGAATCTTGATTCAGAAACTAGCGAAAAGTTTTGACTTCTAAGTCTTCCCTGGTGGATCTTAAGTACTTACCGTAAATACCGACAATACCGTAAATTACGGTATTCTACCGTAAAGCACCGAATTTCGCCACAAAATACAGTATCTTATTGTAAGATCGTGAGATACCGTACTCTACGCACGGAGAAAAATGGACATACAAAATGAACGAATTTTTATTATGCTGTCAACCAAATTTGAAACAAGAAATTGATTTGTCAAATAATTACTATGCTGCATTACCTATGTAAGAAAAAAAATATTGACAATGGGACCGGTCTTGGCTCAATACTGGGCTACCCAGGCTCTGCCTCCAAATGCTGCGGTCCGAGATCCGATCAACGTTCAAGAGACGAGCCTCGGTTCGCCAGTCTGGTGCCAAGGTTCAGCCACTACTCAAATAACAAGCCTTGGTTTGCCAATCTTGGGGCAAGATTCAGCCAACATTCAATTGACGAGCATTAGCTTGTCAGTCTTGGGCCAAGAGTCAGCCAATAATTAAGTAACAAGCCCTGGTTTACCAGTCTAAATAACAAATGGTACCTAAAACCTCTGGCTTCTATGTATAGCGTAACAGCCTAGAGGATAAGACGCCTAGCAGCCATAAAGGACCAGGTTCGAGACCCAGCAAATGCAAAAAAAAATCAGTTTCATCGATCTACCCGATTTCTCTATTGTACAAATTTATTTTCATATGTTACCATCACGCACATGTCTACTAATACTTTTTTTTTTTTTTTATTTATTTTTAATAAGTGTAGGTGCTTATTTAGCTACATTCTGGTCACAATACTGGCTCTCGATATTGGGCCTATACTTAGATGCAGTCTTGGCACAATACTGTCACTCAAGCTTGGCTTGGTGTTATCATTTCGATGCTTAGGCAGACTTGGGCCAAGCTTGGATTTCAAGTATCCCCCAGAGTTAATAAATCTTTCGCCAAGTCTCGGCCAAGTTTGGGCCTGTCGTTTTTTCCTATATGGGTACACAAAATATTATGCACTTAAAACTTATCGATAGATTGTAGTGAAAATTATTTGTCTAAAATAGGAATTGTACACTGAAAAAAAGTATTTTTCCTCCCGGAATCCCAAGTATTATCGATCCAGTATTCTTATAGTAAGTAAACGTATTCTTACTACAAGAAACCTGGTATAATTCCCACAGTAAGACCGAGTTTTCTTGTAGGACTAAAACTTTATACTATTTTACTACAGCAAATGCAGTGGTGTCTCCAGCACTTACATACTTATCCTATAGTAATTTTTGTTTCCCGCATTTTTACCTCATGTTATATCATGAGATAGAAATGAGTGCAAGTGATAATAAATATTAAAATAATGCGTGCAATATTCCTTTTAATAATTATTAAATTATTAATTAGTATTTATTTGTTTTTCGTCTCAAATGTTGACAGTACGTCTGTTATAATAAAAAATTCTCTTATTTACGTACATTCATGCAAGCCAGGGTTCAATAAAGCAGAGTTAAGTTTATTTTATTTTAATTGTGGTATTATGCCTACAGCAATAACGAGTTTTGCTACAGTCAGAATACGTATTGCTCTGTGAAATAAACTTTGGTATTCTTACCACAAGAATACCAGTTTTGCTACCAGAACGAAACATTTACCGGGAAGAAAAAAAACTTTTTTTTTAGTTTAGCAGAGAATCTAAAATTTTTAGAGGTTCACAATAATAATTATAGTACAGCATAATTATTTTTTGGTAACTCAACTTCCTGTTTCAAGTTTAGTCGATAGCATGATGAAAATTCGTACATTTATTACATCCATTTTTCTCCGTGCGGTAAAATACCGCATTTTACAGTATCATACCGTACTTTGCGGGAAATGCCGTAATTTATGGTAAAAGTAAGGTAGAATACTGTATGTTACGTCAAGCTACCGTATCATAATAGATTACGTCGAAAACAAATCATCAAATTGTATAAATTCAATACTTTGATCTGGAAAGAAACTTCGGGACCTTGTAAGAAAAATGAATCAATCAAAATTTTTGATCTAAGAAAATTTACTGAAATCTAAGTGTTTATAGTAGGTCTACTCAGGCTTAAATATACGTCAGTGATATCAACCTAGATCTAGAATTTGAAAAAAAAGTAAAACGATTGAAAAGTAACCAAATTCCATTGAATTTGAATTTTTTTCGGAAAGGCACAATATCGCAATTTTATGACTGCCCGATGAAAAAAGATTTTATATAACTGTATACAGTTATATATGAATTATATACAATTGAATAGAGGTGATGCATAATTATATAAAATTTTTATATAATTATATACAATTGTATATAATTCTATATAAAAATGCAAAAAAGAATAATAATATTATATACAAATGTATATATTTGTATACTATTATATAGAATTGTATATACACTGATAGAAAAAATCTGGGCATCGGTTGACCCTGCGGGCCAGCCCCAAAACTTCCCGCTGTTTTCGACCTCAAAGAGCTCGAAAACATCGTTGTAAATACATTTTCGAGCTCTTCGAGCTCAAAAATACTTTTGCATGCCATTAATTTCGAAAAAAAGAGTTTTCAGCATTTTTTTCTCCCGCAATAACTCTCAAACAAATTATCCGATTTTTAAGTTTGAGGTGGCAATCGACGTGTTTTAATAGATTCTGAAGCTCATTAGATTTTTAGATTTTTTGGTTGAGTCGTTTCAAAGATATTCGCAAAAAACTGTTTTTTCCTATTTCTTTCTCCAACGATAACTCTCGAACGAATTATGCGATTTTGATGTTTGAGGTGGCAATCGACGCGTTTTATTACGTTCTAGAGCTGATTAAATTTTGAAGTTGATCGTATAAGTCGTTTCTGAGAAATCAATAAAAAACTAAAAAAAAAAAATTTTTTTTTTTCGTAATTGGCCAATATCTTTGAGTCTACTTGGTCAAATGATCTGAAATTTTCAGAAAAGTTGATGACCAAAAAGCTCTTTCGATTGCCGCCTTAACCATCGAAATCGGTTTCTTAGTTAAAAAGTTATAAAGAGTTTACATACATACATACACACACACACACACACACACACACACACACACACACACACGCACACACACACACACACACACACATACATACAGACACTCGGACATCATTCTAAAAATAGTCAGAATAGCTTCCTAGGACCTCAAAACGTCGACATCTGATGAAAACTCGATTTTCGAAAATCGGGGTGAAAACAATAACTTCCCGAAATTTTCGAAAATCATCGATTTTCTAAGCGGGAAGTTAAAAATATCTCGATTCAAGAAAAATTTTTTCTTCAAAATGTGGTTCTTGTTTTAAAATTTTTAATTGTTTTAATTTAAGAAATAAGTTTTTGAACCAAAAAATTGAATTTCTCGAATAGAGAAAAAAAATTCTTCGTTTGGGATTTTTATTCTTCGATGAAGCCTTTATTGTTTTGAAACAAAATCTGACATATTTGGCTTAAGAATTTCTTGCTCTTGGATTGAGATAGGCAAAATGTAGGTGTAAGACATTACCGACTTGTTTCGAGAATGGCGCGATTTTTAAATCAAGATCTCAATTTACTCAGCTTGAAAAAAAACTTTTTTTTTTATTTTAAAAATAAAAAATTTCAAAGTGATTTTTAGGACTACATTCATTTACTTCAGATATGTTAAAATAGATATTTATTTTAAAAAAAGTTTTTTTTTTTCATTACATTGAAAACATCTTCCATCAAGAAATTATTACTTAAACCAAAAATTTAAAGTTCTTAAAATAACAATACGACATTTTAAGCTGAAGAGACAAGTGGTCTTGCTTAAAGAATTCAATAGTATCGATTGAAGATAATTTAGTTTCGGGTCAAGACACGAGAGTTATCCATCAAAGATACAAAATCTTTAGAGCCAAGAAAATCTAAATCAAGACAAGAATTTCTTAAAGCAAGACAATTGCTTTTCTTCAGAAATAAATTCTTGGCTCAAGAAAATATTTCTTGAGCCAAGATAAAATTTCTATCAGTGTAATTATATATAATCTATACGAATACAGTATGTAGTTATACACAAATGTAAATGTTTGTATACAATTATATAGAATTATATACAAATTGTAGACGAATTATATACAAATTATATACAAAATATTTACAATTATATACAATTGTATATGATTGTACACAATTAGATATAATTATGTATGATTGTACACAATTGGATCGGGCCATTTTTTCTATCCAATTGTATACAACTGTATAAAATTTTTTTTCATCGGGCATGTATACTTACATTTTGCTGAATACCGTGTTTTACCGTTATAAACTAAATTCTGACCGTAAGAGTACCACACTTTAAGATACATTCCCATAGAATACCGCCAAACACCGATTTTGGCCGTACATTTTACACGGAAAGATTTGAACCCGAGTGGTTACTGTTCTGCACCCGACTCAGTACGGTTCTTGAAAAAAATGAAAGAAAATCGAGTTAGCACCCGACTGAATGATGTGCGCACACGACTCAGTCAGGTTCTGAACAGTAACCAGTGTGGTGCTGCACCATAATCCGAGCACAGTAACCAGTCTGGTGCGGCACATGAATGGCTCGTGTGTGCACACGAATGGTTCGTGTGCGCACACGAATGAGTAGTGTTCTGCATGTATATATAAAAAACTAAAAGGTTAGAAATAAATTGACATATAAAGTAAATAAAGGAGACTAAATAAATTAAATTGTGTTTTGATCAAAATATAATTCAATTTATTTAATTACAAACAATTAATAAATCATACAATATTCCTTTTCTACTGTAACACTTGAAATAATTCGCATCCAATGTAATTACCACAAAAAAAATTGGGATTGGAGTTATATTGATGGTAAGATTAATAACAAAAATCGAAAATAAATAAAATGAAGTAATAAAAGATTGTTTAAACTATTTAAAAGATCATAAATTAAAATACATTCGATTCTATTTTTTATGAATATATGGAGTAAAATGATTTTGAATACGTGAGATGTTAAATAATTAACCTCCCAAAGTCAACACAGCATATCATACATATTAGACGACTATTAACAACATTTGCAATATGAATTTAGTTACCTAAATATTCATAAATCTAATGGATGTTGAACACAAATGTACATAAAAATTAAATCAAAATTATGATGACTAAATTTACATATGAAATTGTTCATACGCTTGCTAAACAATTTATTTTATTACTTCATTTTATTTATTTTCGATTTTTGTTATTAATCTTACCATCAATATAACTCCAATCCCAATTTTTTTTTGTGGTAATTACATTGGATGCGAATTATTTCAAGTGTTACAGTAGAAAAGGAATATTGTATGATTTATTAATTGTTTGTAATTAAATAAATTGAATTATATTTTGATCAAAACACAATTTAATTTATTTAGTCTCCTTTATTTACTTTATATGTCAATTTATTTCTAACCTTTTAGTTTTTTATATATACATGCAGAACACTACTCATTCGTGTGCGCACACGAACCATTCGTGTGCACACACGAGCCATTCATATGCCGCACCAGACTGGTTACTGTGCTCGGATTATGGTGCAGCACCACACTGGTTACTGTTCAGAACCTGACTGAGTCGTGTGCGCACATCATTCAGTCGGGTGCTAACTCGATTTTCTTTCATTTTTTTCAAGAACCGTACTGAGTCGGGTGCAGAACAGTAACCACTCGGGTTCTAATCTTTCCGTGTACCATAAAAATAGCGTAGTTTGTGGTACAGTATCGAAATTTGTGTGAATACCGTAATTTACCCTAGATTTCGGTAATTTACCGTAGTTCGGATCCACCAGGATTACGCAGGATACAAAAAATTTTGAAGATACATTCATAATAAAAAAAGGAAGAAAAAAAACTTTCTATTACTTACATAGGAAAGAATTCTATCATAAATACAATCTAGAATAGCGATGTCAAAGTATACTTTGAGGAACAAGAATAGTAATGTCGCACGTCCTTCCGAACAATTAACTTCTCGAACTCGTTGCACAATTTTTTTTCTCAGCCTTTAAAATTTTTCTGATTGAATATATGTGTGTTATATAAATTGAGATATTTGTGAATGTCAAAAAAAAAATCATTTGACGATTTTTAGTCGCACGTATGATTGTTAATCACAATTAAAAAGAGAAATATGATACTTTCATAAAAAATTAATAAATTACTCAAAGTTTTTCAATTAGTTCTCCATCAACATTTGTAAAAAAAATTCGAACTAAAAGATCAAAATTCAGTTAGGCAGATAATATGATATAATCAAAGGTTTTCAAATTTTTCAATCCTGTCGGAAGTATACATATTTTAGCTTATGAGAAATGTTTATTGGACGACGTGACACACTTTCATCGATTCAAAACAATTTTAATACTAGCCACAGCTTCTTAAATTATAGAACAGTACATCGAGCCTCGTTATTTATGTGTGTTTATGTGAGTTTTTGTTTAAGCGAAAAGCTTGGAAAAAATAACTACAGGCCCGGCTTAATGTTCGTAAGCTCAACAAGTGAAGTGAGTTAGCTACACTTAAGGGTGGGACGTATCTATACGAATAGGATACGAACGAAATCTCGAAATTGAGATTTTTAATTACATTGTAAATATGTATGGAACTCAAATGATGAAAATCTTCCAAAAAAGTTCATCTTCTGCTTTTGGTCAGAAGCTAACAAAATTTCTGCAATTATAACTAGTTAATAAATTAGTAGAAATCTAAAATTCGAAAATTCGTTAGGTACGACCCAGACTTAGAGTTAATTTACTAAAATAAAAGTAAAAAAATCTTCATGTTTCAGCACTGAAGATCCTCTAACTATAGCCTATAGAAAAAACAAAAATATCTATCAAATTATTTATCAATTAAAAAAGACATTTACTGCTGGAATAATTCATTTTCAGTTTTTAGTTTTGTTAACTAGTTTAGTTTCACTCGCTGAGCCATATATACATATATGATGACATTTTGTATGCTTTTATGCTATGAATAACCAGCTAAATATTTGGAAAAGATGAGCCATTGTTTAAAATACAGAGTCTTACTTCTGCAAATGCTTGTAAGGAATTAAATATTTTTAAATCAATAAAATATTTATTTACAGTAATAAAATCATTTGATCAAAAGTCCTATCACCAATTTTCATATTTACCCACTTAATACACTTAAACAAATCATCAACTTTAATCGTATCTGGTAGTTTGATTAAAAACTGTGCAACATGCACGAAGTCCATGCTCAATAATTCGTTTTTGTATAGAATTAGAATACCAATAGCAGTTTTAAATAAAAATTCATCGCCATCTCGTACAAAAATATCCCAAATTCGACTTGTCACATCTAGTGGCATTGCTTTAGCATAAATTGTAAATAACCAATCAAGTAAATAAAAATCCGGTGTCAAATTAATGTCGAAAAAATGTTTATGTAAACAAGGTAAATTTCTAAATAATAATTCATTATAAATACCCCAATAATTATTAATTTTAATTTCATTCAATGTAAACGCTGTGTTATGATATAAATTATTGTTAAATAAATTAGCTAAACAAATAAATGCATCAGTAGCATCCATATTAAGTATTAACATGGCTCCGATAAAACTCATACCCTGTACATACCCAATTTCTGGTTTGAAAATACAATAAGCGGCTAACAAATTGTAAAGAGATTCAAATAGTGGTCCGTCTTTTTGGAAAATTTGTAATGACGGAAATGTACGCGTGATGTCTAATTTGATTGATGCTGATTCTATGTGATTACTGGTGTTAAACTTTTTTACGCAACCTACGAATATTTCGGCAGTTAAATTTAAATTATTAGCAATGGCTAGGCACCAAATACGTCCTCGAACAGCTGATGGAATTCCTTGCCACCATAAATCATGTACCTCGGTGGTCGATTTGAGTTGAATGAAATTTGGTATTATTTTTTGATACCAATACTGTAAATTTGACGATAGTTTATTTTCATCTTCTAACTGTTGAGCACGTTTTTTATTATTATCTTTTTGTTCACGTAATTCACGTTTTTTTATTCCATCCAGAATAGCGTCATGTTGTTTACGGTGTAATGATTCTTCTTGAGAATTTTTGGCAGGTAAATTTGGCGGACGCGATTGTGGAATTAATCCTAAACTACCAATTTCATTAGTTATTGTATTTTTACTATTATTAATATTCAACTTTGTTCCTATTGTTGTTCCAGTGAGGACTGTTGTTGATGGTAAATTAAGACGTCGAGATGAAAAAATATTTTTGATAAAATTAAGTCTAGGTGTGTCTCCAGTTTTGTCGTGCATTTTTTAAATTTAAACATTTGCACCTTTACTCATTTGTTGTGTGAATATTTTTATGGGAGAATTTTTTTTACGATAAAGTTTTGTTTTTTTAGTAAAAATTTATTAGCAATTCTTTCATTTAATAAACGAATGCACAGTATTGATTTTATATTTACGGATAGTTTCTTTTAACATGTAGATTCTTGGTTGTTTACTTTGCGAAATCATAAAAGCTAACCTTATTTGATTGGTCTGGAAAAAAATTGTAACATATTAGGTTTGGACATTATTAAAATGATCAATTGTTACTTAATTTATTTTTTATAGTTACGTTATACTTAAGAAATATCGTTTGTCTATATTTTGAAAGCCATTGTGACATTTATGATACTAAGGATGACCAAAACGACAAAACTTTATTTGAACATTATTATATTTTTAGTGTAAAAGTTTTACATGACAGAACTCTTACAACATTTAGAGTATTTATTATACTCAGTTTGTACTATATTATTATTTGAAATTGCGCAGTTTGATATATAATTGTAAAATTGTACATCATTCCATGGGATGATCGAAAATATAAAAAATAGTTTTGATAAAACTACTAAGGTTTAGTATAAAATAAATATATCTAATTCTGCATCAGTAAAACTAGTCAGACTGCTGAGAGCGTATTGAGTGTCCTCTTTTCGGCTGATGGTAGGGGTATAATAATCGTGTGTACTATCTGATGCTTTCACCTTTCACTCGGCTTATTATAACTAAATTTAATTGCTAAGACCGTAACTAATTTAAAAACTGAAATTCAACTAATACCAAGTGCATTTTTTTTTTTTTAATTTACAATATTGTATGGATGCAAAATTTGAAATTTGGTAAAATTGATAAGATAAAGTTATTTAAGATATCAGCACTCATTTTAGTCGAGAAAAATTTTACGCTGAGAAACAAAAATACTTTTGTTAAGAATATTTACTTGATACAAGAACATATATTCTTGATGATTTTCGAGAATATGTAATTTTATCTCAAGAATTCGTAAAATTGATGGAAATAATTTTTATTTTGTTTACTAGTAATATATCAAAATTCATATATAACAAAAATAAACTTGATGCTCTTTTCTCAAGAAATTGATAATTAATGATAATAAAAGAAATATTTTGAACGGATTTCTTGAACCAAGGAATTCTTGTTTGGACAATATTATTTTATTTTCTCAGTGTAGAAGAAAACATTTCTCGGACACCAGGCTAAGGAAGTGGTTCATGTTGACCAACAAAAGTGGCCGACTGTGAGGTTATTATTTTCATTTTACATTAAGACCATTTTCAGGCAGAGTGCCAGAAACTCCACCCGACAGAAAAAATATTCCCTGATAACCAGACTGTTATGTCCTGTGAGGTTACTAGGATCAGAGCTGACGCTACCTCCTGGACAGTGGGCAGTTCGTTGTCACGCGGGACCAATTTTGAATTTGAAAACAGTGGATAAATTTATTGTTGACTACGATGACGATGATTATGATTATTATTTAATGAAACAATAAAGTTAGGGATAAGGATAGATGTAATTGATAAAATAAATTTTATCGGAAGACTGAGTTTTATTATAAAGTATGGATAAAACTTGATCAATAATAACAGATGTGTTCGTCAAAAGTTCTCGGAGAGAAGTAAAGTTACATCAGACGGCAGAGAGATGTCTGACCTCTACTCTCCAACTTCTCCCCCCTACTCTCATGTCCACACTCATGCTCATACAATATACATATATATTAGGGTGATTCATTTCCGCAAAAGTTTTTTTTTTTTAAGTGCTCAAGCAAAATCTCAATCTACATCGAAAAAGAAAAATTCTCACCAAATATGAGCTCTTAATTCCAATGCTAAGTACTTACTATTTGATTTCAAAGATTTCCCATTTAATATACACGTAAATCAAGTTACTTTTTTCTAACTTTCTAATACTCAGTTGTGTTTCATGATATCAACACGGTTTTGGTCGCGAATTGTAGGGCATTTGGTGTTCTTCAAAAGTGCTCATAGTTACTTAGCTGTTATTCCAGCTGTTTCACCTGTGTCCGCTGCGGAACTCATTTTTCTTATGAAATTGACCTTTATTGGCTTGCAGAACGTAAACCAATGAAAGCACACTAAAATCGCCAATAGGAATTTTATAAGAAATTGTATTCCCTTCAAAAAAAGTCCTATGACCCAAACCGCTAAAGTCCATAGTTTCCGAGTTATAGTCATTTTAATAATTTGAAAAATATAATATAAAAAAAAAAAATTACAATTGCTATTTTATTCTTTAAATTATTAAAATGACTATAACTCGGAAACTATGGACTTTAGCGGCTTGACTTATGGGACTTTTTTTGAAGGGAATACAATTTCCTATAAAATTCCTATTGGCGATTTTAGTGTACTTTCATTGGTTTACGTTCTGCAAGCCAATAAAGGTCAATTTCATAGGAAAAATGAGTTCCGCAGCGGACACAGGTGAAACAGCTGGAATAACAGCTAAGTAACTATGCGCACTTTTGAAGAACACCAAATGCCCTACAATTTGCGACCAAAACCGTGTTGATATCATAAAACACAGCTGAGTATTAGAAAGTTAAAAAAAAAGTAATTCAATTTACGTGTATTTTAAATGGGAAATCTTTGAAATCAAATAGTAAGTACTTAGCATTGGAATTAAGGGCTCATATTTGGTGAGAATTTTTGTTTTTCGATGTAGATTGAGATTTTGCTTGAGCACTTAGAAAAAAAAACTTTTGCGGAAATGAATCACCTTAGTATATATATATATATATATATATATGTTAGGGCGTTTCAAAAAATAATAAATTTTTTTTTTCTTCTCGGAACCAGGTTCAAAAGTTTCATTTAGGTATAAAAAGACGCCTGTGAAAATTAGAGCTCTTAATATTAACATTAAGAGGTTCCGCATTGCACTTTTCTATTTCCCATAAGAATAACATGGAAAAAATTTTTTTTGCGTCTTCTGATTTTTATAACTAGCTAACGATGCACCGTAGGAAAAATCTGCAGATGTAATTTTGTAGAGAATTGAATGCTCTACAAAAGAAGTCTCTTATCATTTTTTGATAAATCCATCTGTTCAAAAGTTATTGGAGCTTGAAGTCAAATTAATAGTAAATTTTGAGATCTTTTTACTTTTCCGGCGAAACTATCAGACTTAGTGCAAAATGTCACAGATTCTTTTTTGTAGACAATTTTATTTCTTACAAATTATCTTTCATAACGTTTGTTAAAATTCCGCATTGGTTTCTAGTTATTCCCATTTTAATGCCAAGCTTCTGAAATCGATCAGAACACTCCTTTTTTTAAGAGCTTGGCATTAAAATGCAATGCGGAACCTCTTAATGTTAATATTAAGAGCTCTAATTTTCACAGGCGTCTTTTTATACCTAAATGAAACTTTTGAACCTGGTTCCGAGAAGAAAAAAAAAATTTATTATTTTTTGAAACGCCCTAATATATATATATATATATATATATATATTAATTAGTTCTTTATCAAATAGACTTATACATTTATACTTTCTACTAATACAAATTTGAGATATAAGCTTATACATTTACGTTCTTTACTTTATCCATTCTACGTCTTCTTATTACTTATATTATTTATATTCTATTTTCCTGTACTTGGATACAATCTTCCAGTTAAATATTCTAGATTATCAGAGGTGTGTTCTTCTATAATTATTCTATATTTAGTTATTCGTTACAATTGACATTATCATTAATCGTGAAACATCATTATAATTATTCTAATGCTATATTTCAATATTTCTATTAATTCATTTATTATACGAATCACTCTTTGTTTAATATAGAACTATATATTAACAATAATAGTTAAGTTCTTGTGATATGGATTCCATTTATAAATAACATTTATTTATTATATATTTCCTTTTCTTATTTGTTTATAGAGTATGCATTTGTTTATAACCACATTTACTGTTAACTATAGAACAAGGGCCTATTCATGATTTTTATGCGTGTTTTGTTTAGGTTTTAAGTATCGGGTGACAGGAAACGTTCCAAGACCACTCAAACTGTATTTATATTTCTCTAAATATAAAATAAAGATTTGCTTATCTATTCGTTCAATTTTTATAATCTAAATATATAATTTAATAAGCATGTGCCACGACGATTTATTATCTAAATTATTGACCAAGTGTTGATAAAACGCAATATGTATATATTCCCAAGTGGCCAAATGTTAACTTTTTTGTATCGAAAAAGGTAACAAAAAAAATGTTAACATTTATATTGAGACGTAAAAAGGCGAATTTTTTTCAACAAATATCACTATTGATGTCCAGCAAAATGTTAACTTTTTTCTGTCTCAAAAAGATAACTTTTTGGTGACAAATTGTTAACTATTTATTGACATTTTCATAACGTAATGTCGACATTTTCCAACTTTTTGTTAACAAATCACAATGTGTTTTATGTTACCAAAAACATAACAAATTGTTAACTTTTTATTGGCAACAAATTGATGGAAAAAAGTTGACTTTTATTTAACAAATTAGTCTTAATTTAGTTGATTTAATGTTAACAATTTCAAGGATCATTAGAGGTTAGGGATGAAATAAACTGCGGGAAATTTGAAAATTTACAAATAAACAAACATAAATTTTAAAAATATTCGATCATGAAATGAAATATTTATTTTTTCTTGTTGAATATATTGAATCAACTAAACAATAACAAACAAATATTTATTTCATGATCGAATATTTTTAAAATTATTTTTATATTTATTTGTAAATTGTAATCACTCGCAGTTTATTGTGACAAATGTACTATTTTTTATAATTGGAATGCTTAAATTTATTAAAAATTTCTTTACAACACAAAACGGCTTATTCTATGTCAGGCACTGTTTTTTTTGTACTATGATTGTAAAATTATTAAATTATTTTTTACTCTAATTAGATCTGGTTACAAACTCATAGGTTTTATATTAATAACAATAATAGTAATAATAATTATGAGCTTAATAAGACTAGTTTTTGTGACTAGCACTGGTGACACAAACTTATAGTTTTATTTTTATCTGATAAGCTTACTTTTATGTTTTGAGTTGATTAATTTAGACTTAGAGAAAAAAAAACTACATACTATTATAAAAAAAAGTTCTCTGAAAACAACTTGTAAATATAAAGACTTGTGAGTTAAAATTATTTGGCGTTAGCTTTTTGGCAGAACCATTTGTAGGATCTGTATTTTTATTGCTCAGTCACTATCGCGTTGAAACCAGGCTTTCAGTTGATGTTCAATATCAGGTTTTGTAACAGACAAAGTGCTTAGTAAAATTTCTAAAAAAAAAGAAAAATAAATCAAAATTGATTAATATAATAATTTAAATATAACACTGATATTATAGCCTTTTTAGTTGTAAATATTATATTTTATCTATAAGCACCTAAATTATTTTACTTTGGCAGTAGAAAGATCATCAATCAAAGGCTTCAGAAAGTAAAAGTTCGTCAGTCGCTTCACGTGTGATTGTATATGTTTAACATGCCACTCTTTTATGAATTCATAATTCATAATTGAGTTAACTCAATAAGAATTGCATCATTATCACCACTAGCGACTTGATTGTTTATATGGAGATTAAGTAACTGATACTCTGATCGGGTTACTGGTTGATCAAAAAAGTTAAGCCAATCAATCAATGGCAAAGGCTCACCATTTCCCTGATCAACAGCTTCTGAAAAACGGCTAAGATCATCTGAAACGTCTGAATCGCGGCTACTGTTATCGTCGTCATGGTCGTAGTCGTTATTGTCATTTTATAACAATTGTTATAAATATTATTGTTATTATTATTATTATTATTCAAGTTAAATAATAAATATTCTGGTAAAAGTATTTGTTGCGTACGTCGTTTTAGTTGTCGTGGTCCAAGCAAATCATGCGGTTTACGTTTCCGCTGTCGAAAATTTTCCATGATTATAAATAAAAATTTACCTTTTATGAACCGTTGAGTATTGTTAATCAATAGTTATAAATAATATTATAAACGATACCACAGTATTCTAAAGATAAAATAATTTCAGGTTATATTGTTCGCAACTTCGAGCGTTTATATATCTAAAATGACGACATGTAAATGTTAACAAATTGATAACAAAATAAAATATTATAATAATAGCAAAATGTTAACCCAAAGTTGTTGGAAAAATGTTAACAATAAAATGCTATCTTTTGAATAATACTAAAAAGTCAACATTTATATAACATTTTTTGGATGACAAATTATCAACATTAAAATGGTAACTTTTATTTATCTTCAGAAAGTCACCATTTATCACTACATTTTATGGTAACATTTTGCTAACTTTTTCATATTATATTTTGTTAACATTTTTATGATAACTTTAAGATAACTTTTAAGAGTTATCTGTTTCAAAAGTACTTTTTGTCACCATTTTATTAACATTTTGGAATAGCAAAAAGTTGACTCGGAACGGGCAATTAAAAGCTAACAAAAAGCGAGCCTGGCCACTTGGGTTAATATATAAATTTCAAATGGAGTTTAAATGCGCGCCTATTTATGTATCTCAAGTTCACTAATCAATTAACAGGTGGAGGCACCTGAGGACATAACATAGACATTGCTCTACAAGTGAGCTCCACTTATTTAGCCCCTCATTATGTACCGATTCGATTGATTTTAATTGCAATCGTTTGTTGGTCGTTTGTCGGTCAATGTTGGTCTATTAAAGTTGTTTGTCGGGTAATTGTTTATTTATAAAAAAATAAATTAAATTTAGCTTATATTTTTTTCTATTTAACCCCTCTACTTCTATGTTTTTCCAGTTTTTTAATTACGATCGTTAGAAAATCGTTTGTCGGTGATTGCCGGTTCATTTAAATTATTGATACAATAATATTAATTGAGTAATTTTATTATAAAAAAAACGATGCTAATTGTAAGGATATTATTTCGCACACCTAACAACATTGTGGCGCTACCTGTCAATACCTTAGATTAATTGGCAATAATTTGAATATCGGGTTTTTAATCAATCAAAACAAATAATTATTTTTTAAGTTAATTTTTAATCCAACAATTTATTATCATTATCATAAAAACAAAATTTATTACTGTCAAAGACCCTAATAATAGCCATGCTAGTTTTTTAATTAAATTTTTATTACAAATAAAATTAAGGTAAAAGACCCAATAGCGGAACGAGACCCAGTACCGGAACGATTTCAAGATTATTATAATATATCTTAATGAGTACAATACGGAATTTTAAGAAGTTTTATTTTTCCAAAATCTCAATGTTTTAGGTCAAAAATCGATTATAAGTAAAACTTATAAGTCCATCAATAATATTAAAAAAAAAATAAAAATTGTAGAACCAAGCGGAGACCTATGACTTACCCCGATTCCTTAAGGATTTTGCTAAGAAAACAGCCAGCAGTCTTAAGCTTGTAAAAAATGTAAGATGCACCTTTTTCAACCCTTTTTTTTTTATTTGCATGTAAAGGTATTTAGAATTCACAATTTTAAGTGTTTGTATACAAAAAATTCAGTAAAAATATTAATTTTTGCTGTTCGCTTATAGGTGCGCTAGAAGTTAGCCTGACCCAGTACCGGAACAGTCTGCCATATTTATTTTCTTAACTTACACATGCAGTTTATTTGGTTAAAGTGTATGGTCTAAAGTGTAGTGCAATCAAAAATTAATTGAGCTAATTATTAATACAATAAGTATGTTTGTTATAACAATTTCATTAAATAAATGTACACTTTAATTTTAAGAATAAACCTAAATTTTTATACTCAATGTTTTTTTCTAAGACTAATTTATAAAGTTTAACCTCAAAATCTTTTATTTATTTTAAATACTAAGTATAAAAAAATATTCATCATTAAATTTATATATTAATCATAAATTTTTTAGAGACTACTAGGATGCCAAAAGTGAAAAATAATAAAAAATTTTATACCACCTCCGATCTTGGTGCTGCATTACAAGATGCTCAACGTGGAATAATGTTTTCAATATAAAAATTATAACTTTCATAATTAAAATTATATCTTTTATAATGAAAATGTATTAGTACTTAGTCTTACTTCCTAACTATTCATTTACTTAGTTATTATTTAGATAAAGTATAGTTTTTGCATTTGGAAACTTTCATATTACTCACTGTTCCGGTATTGGGCCAACCATATTCCGGTATTGGGGCTAGGCATTTTTAGCGTTCCGGTACTGGGTCTTTTGGACTTTTTCGAAAAATATTTTTTTTATTTATTAAACTTTACTTAAACTGATATTTAAATTTTTTTCACGTAGTTTAATGTTTGTTTCGAACGATCTATTAAATTATTTCTTCTCATGAGTTGCATCAATAATTTTAAAATAATTAATATTGACACACGGCCTTCGTCGTTCCGCTATTGGGTCTTTTACCTTATTATTTCATTTTTATTTTTTTACTGTTAATTACAATTTACGTTTTTGAAAAGTAGTTTGTTGAAATCGAGTTATTAACATTATTTACAAATTATCATGTTAATTTAATGTCCATTGATTTATTTTTTATATATTTACAATAAGAAAAATCTTTAAAACAGTGAATTATAAGTAAATCACTCTTGAGTTCTACAATTTATGACGTGCATAATATTAAAATACTAACAATTACAGTAAGATTTTTTTCTCCGCCCTATCCGAAAATTCCCATAGAATCCACTCAAATGCGACAAAAGCCGCATATAATCCTATAGACTGTATTGGTTTCTATGCAGTTTTTGTCACATTGGAGTGGATTGTATGGGAATTTTTGGATAGGGCGTATTATTAATTTTTTTTTTTTTTTTTCATGATTAATTATCACAAGTTTAATTATTACCGTTAATGATTTCGGTTTGTAGGTTTCACACTAAAAAAAATTTTGTTCATTTTATTCAAATCTTTTCCCAAAATGAATACAACGGTATCAAAAATATCAATATGGGAACCCAGCTTAGATTTCTAATATGTTGGTTCCTACATGGCGTTTCCGGATGGATTTCCATATGGTTTCTTATAGGAATATTAATCTGTCCTTTTATTCATATACACGTGTCAATAGTCGATAGACATAGAAATCCAGATACCCCCGATTCCATTGAAATTTTACTTATACAGATACCTAGTTTCCTATATGAATTTCCCACATAGAATTCCAGATACACATGGTTTTCTACATGGATTCTCTTATAGGAATCCAGGTACTCATTGTTTTCTACACAGATTCTTACATAAATTCATACACTTATATATTAATTCTTATGGAATTCTTACATAAATCCATATACTTTCCTATGTGGATTCATATGGGTACCCATACAATCTCACATGGATTTCTTTGATGGGGAAAGCAGAACAGCAATATCTAGTCAATATTGAGAGGTCCTAATATGGAGATTTATATATGTTAATTCAAAGCAGTCGAAAGAAAAAAAAAAATTAAACAAGACAGGATCGTAGACGATGAACACAGTGGATGCGCTGAATATAATGAGTATCAACGCAATTAAGATTATTTTTTCACAAGTATATAAAATTAAAATGATTAATTCACTAAGTTAAGTTACAACACACTGGTAGAATTTACTGGAGTGTTACATGAAACTGTTCATCGGGAAGCTCACAATAAATAAATAAAAACGTAAATGAAACAATATATTGCATTGAATTTTATTTATATATTAATACATAATATTTGTATAAATAATGTTTACATTATAACTATTCATATATTTACTGACTACATGAGACATTTTTTTTTTTAACTTATTGTGTATATTGCACCTAAAGGTTCGATTACTGTCGTAGAGTCCACAATCATAATTATATTTGAGTAGCCATTATATAATTCCCAAGTACCATTTATTCTAAAGCAATATGAGACGGGAAGATTATTGTTCTGTGCTATAATTCCTGCTAATCTGAAAGAACAAATTAAATAAAACTTGAATATTAAATTCAACGTAAAAAAATAAACCATGAGAAATCAGCTTACCGGTATTCCTGTACTTCTTCTCCAAAAGTCAATTTTTTTGGTATATCTTGAATTTTGCACTCCATATTTTTATGATATCGATCTATTATTTCTAAATTAATAAATAAATGATAATTAGGATATACGGTGACTGAACATAATTTAGAACAACTTTCTTGACGACATTTTACTTTTTTAAGATATTTATAGTATTTAACTGCCTCATTAAGTACTTTGAAACCATTTTTTATGATTAATTTGGTATCAACTTTCAGAACTGGTGTAAAAAATGACGAACATCCACAAGATTTACATATATATACGTTAAGCAAGCTAGCTTGATCTGTCAGGCAAGTTTCCCATGTATTGAAAATAGTTTCTCGTATATCTATTGTATATGTAAAAACATTATTAAGGAATTTTGTTGAAGTTTTTGTAAAATATAATGATTTTAATAACAAAGCTCTCTTAGCGTAAATTTCTGTACACGATTTCAAATTTATAAAATCGATTATGAATTTAAAAGTTTCATTGCTCGAGTCTTTGAGGAAATTCATATACCTCGGAATGTCTAATGCACTGCAACTTAAAATATGTACTATGCAATCAAAATTATACGTGTCTAACAAATGAAAAATTTTTTTATCTATAATGATTCCAGACATACTATTTCCACCTTGAAGCATCAAAACTGATTGATATTCCAAGGATGTACTATTCTTAATGCTATCTATAATTTGACTTTCGATAAAACTATTGTCCTCAATCGAGTCAAATGAACCGTCAAAATAATCCTTACTATTTAGTTCTTTATTACGCCAATTGTCTCTTGAATTAGTATCACAGTCATCAAGAGGGTCTGTTATAGGTAGTTTCGAAGCCACATCATGTTCAAGTGATTGAGGTTCATCATCGGTAAGATCAACAATCTCTTTCGTTAAGGTATAATTTTGAGTAGAGTTCTCATGATTATGATCATTTTTTGAAAATATTTTGGTATATATAACACCTTGAGGTTCTATCGATGTGTGCGATTTTACACTCTCTATTTTCTGTTTAAGACCATCACACTTATCCCAGCGATTATTAATACGTCGACAGTATGAGATGAAATGTCCTGGTAACATAGCTATAACACCAGATAATTGATACTGATCATCACCCAAGTTAAGATTTATTGGAAAATCTAGCAGTTGTCCAGGAATACTATAAGATGCTTCAACATTGGCTCGAACATCTAACTCGATAAAAATTTGAGTATTATAAATATTTAATCTGGTGTTACTTGGCTCGAAACCTAACAATTTTTATTATGCTGTCAACAACCTTGAGACAGGAAATGAAGCATAAAAAAAATTATTATACTCATACGAAAATTTATTATGCTGTATCACAATACTTACTACGCGCGAGAGACTTATCGATAAACTTTAATAACAATTACTTTCATACGTTATAATAATTCTGATGCGGCGTAACAATTTTTCGTATAGGTAAAATAATTTTTTGGATACTTCACTTCCTGTTTTAAGAGCAGCACAATAAAAATGGCTAGGTCTCGAGCCAACATATTTCTCCGTGTAGAATATTCTAATTGATTTTAAACTATCTTCCTGATTAGCTAGATATATTGCTAAAGTTTCTAGTAAAAATGAAACGAGGCACTGGCTAGCACCTCGCTAGCGTCGCTGTGGAAACCTCAAATTTCTCATAATATAAAAAAATTTAGTGCTCCAGATTTAGGCCTCAATTTCTCAAATGACGTAACCTACGCAGATTCCCTCACTTTTTTTCGTTAAAAATAAATACTTTGGACGGAGAATCTCAAAAAAGTTGACCCAATAATAAATAATTAATTACAAATTTGCAGAAAAATTACCGGAACCTCTATAAAGTATAATGAATGAAAATGAATATTTATTTTTATTTATCTCCATTCAAAAAAATTTAATGGTTACTATGAGAAAATAGTTAACTGAAAGAAAATTTAGTAGGGGAGCCTGGGGCACAAATGCCCCCTTCCCCAAAAATTATAAAAACAAAAGTTTTTTTTATTTCCCGTCAAGTTATGACCTTTGTAATGTTTTTATCATATTTTAGGCCAATATGTGATATGTGGGGTAAAATGGACCACTCAAAACAAAGAAATAGTAACGAAAAAATTAACTTGACGAAAAATAAAAAAAAAAATAATAATTTCGTTACAATTTTTTTTCGAGTGTTCCATTTTGCTCTGCACATCACGTATTGATCTAAAATGAAACAAAATTAGTATAAAGGTCATTACTTGACGGAAAAATTGAAAACAGTAATTTTTTTGAGTGGTCCATTTTACCCCACATATCACATATCGGCCTACAATATGATTAAATCATTATAGAGATCATAACTTGACGGAAAATAAAAAAAAAATTTTTACCTAATTTTTGAGGGGGGCCTTTGTGCCCCAGGCTCCCCTATACATTTCTTTAATTAAAATACAAAAATTTATTGAGGACAAAATGTTTGATTTTGTATTCTATATTATTTCGGAAATTAAAAAAAAAATTTTTTTTGAGACCTACTAAAAGTTTGTCCAGGAATATATAAAAGCGAATAATAATAATAAATTAATCAATTTATTTTATTTTTACACATAAATTTTTCTAAGTACTCAGATTTTTTTTTGACTCGAAAATTTTCCAAGTCCAGAAAACGGTAATTTTTTTTTTGAGGATTTTGAGAGCTCCGTTAGAAGTCAAAACCGATGGAGAGTTTGCATTTAGACTTCATAGATTTAGAGTGCCAATATTGTATTATTTTCCGACCGGTAGATAAAAGATCAAAGGAATTGAATTTTTTGAGGTCCAAACTAGAATTTGATTCTTGACTCGGGCATATTATCTATGAGATAAAAGTAGTTTAACATTGGACAGTTTAAAAATGGTAAGTTTAATATAGTATAAATCTTTTTTACTTTAGAATGTTCTACTGTTAAGTTATAGCAATTTAAAAAAAAAAGTTATTTAATTTACATACTTTTTAAATGGAAAAATTTGATAGTCGAGAAAAAGTACTTTAAATTAAATTTACGAGCTAAAATTTTCAGGGAATTTTTCTCAATATAAACGGCAAAATTATCTTGTGTTGGCTAGAAAAAAAAATTTTCGTTTCAAACAAAACGGATTCAATCAGAAAATAATAATTTATTTATCGATTATTTTCCGATTGAATCCAATTAAATCCGACAGAAAATTTTCAATCAGTTTTAATCCGTTTCAATCGGAAAATAACAATTCAGATAATATTAATAATTATTAAAATTTGGGCAGATATGAATTTCATTTGTCATGAATTCAGCAATTTTTGAAGTATCAAAGTATAGAATTCTATCGGTCTTTCCAATTTAATAAATTTTATAAAAAGTGAAAAAAAGCATTTTTCAGGATTATGTATAAACTTTTTTTGAAGAACTTTATTGATTGAATTAAAACTATCACAAAAATAAAAAAAAGCATTAATAAAAAATTATATATACATTAGGTTGGTTAAAAAAAAAATTTTTTTTTTAGTATCCAAAAATTGAAAGTATACCTAAAAACCAAAATTTCTGTACCAATTCAAGCTCTTAATAATAATACTACGGTTTGCGTCCAGCCGTTTTTATTCATATTTACAGAGTATTTAAATAACACGGGAAAAAAACTTTTTATATTTTTGAATTTTCTAACTTATAATCTAATCAACGAATTATGATGCACGATAGATATTTTTGTAGGAAATTGAATGCTCTACAACAAAAGTCTCATCATTTTTTGATAAATCTAACTGTTCAAAAGTTATTTGAGCTTAAAGTCAAATTTATAGTAAATTTTGAGATCTTTTTAATTTTCCAGCGAAACTATCAGTTTTATCAGAAAATCTTATAGAAATTTTTTTTTGGGTGATTTTATTTCTCAAAAATTATAATGAATGAAGTTTTCCAAAGTTTTGCTTTTTTTTCTAGTTATTTTCATTTCAATATCAAGTTCTTAAAAAAATAGTTTTCTGATTTATTTTTAATAAATTCTAAAATATATTTTTTGTATTTAAACTTATATTTTTTAAATAAATTTTTTCATGGGGGTGTTTAACGCAAGGATTTTCGTATGCAACTAATAGAAAAAAAAGTTGCTTGAACCCAGAGAAAAATTTCTTAAGTGAAAAGATATATATGGAGGAGAGAAAATTCATCAGTCCTAAGCAATAGCAGTAGGAGTAATTCGGTTCTCGCCACTAGATAGCGCCTACCACTTGTGTAGTGTCCCTGGTAAGAAACTTCGTTCAGACGTATTATATTCCAGACTTGGAAGCAATTCTAACAAGAGCACTCCTCTGTTCTTTGACAGAGTGACAAGTACAATTTTTGGTGGTAATATAGTATATTCTATATTACTTTATGACATGCAATCTAATTGTTAATATAGATTCAACGTAGATTTTGAAACATTCGATTTTTTGATTTTCTACCGTTTAATAATATATACAATTATTTTGTCCCGAGAATCGGTAATTTTTTATTAATTTACAATCGAAATCTTCCGAAAATATCTGATTAAATCTGATTGAAACTGATTGAAATTCAATAATAAATTCTGATTAAATCTGATTGAAACTGATTGAAAGTCAATAAGAAATTCTGATTAAATCTGATTGGAACTGATTGAAAGTCAATCAGAAATTTCCGATTGACTTTCAATCAGAATTCTTCGGAAGTTTCCGATTAAATCTGATTGAAACTGATTGAAAGTCAATCAGAAATTTCTGATTAAATCTGATTGGACGTTTTCAATCAGTTTCAATCGGAGTTTTTAATCAGGGGCTACCTCTAAAACTTGAATTTAAGAGCCAAGCTTCTGACATAATTTTTATTTTGTCATATTCCATCAATATCTGGTGGTGCCCGAAAAAAAAAATGTTTTTTTGCAGCACACCCTAATTCTTATATTATAAAATAATTCCAACTTTTAGTATTAATTACAAATACATTTTACAATCATCTGATTATCTTGCACCAAGTAAATAATTATTTTGATATTTTTATCTTAAGTCAACATTTTTTTTTTTTAATCGACATATTTTTATGCTGAAATTAAAAAATTTTTAATTGCTTCAAGTGTTTTTATTTCTTAGTATGAGAGATATTTTTTTGAAGAAAGTTTTTCGTTAAAAGTGAAAATGAATTGTATTTTTTAATCAAACAATTGAAAACAGAACATACACGGAGAAAAAAATATAGTAAAATTTACTAAAAAATATAGTAATAATTACTAAATTTAGATAGTAATCTTGAAACGCTTAAGATTTATAGGAAAAATTCATAAACAGATAAGTAAATTTTACTATCCCGTTTAGTAAATTATACTATTTCGTTTAGTGAATTTTACTATTCCGTTTAGTGAATTTTACTATCCCGTTTAGTAAATTTTACTATCCCGTTTAGTAAATTTTACTATATTAAAATGGAAAAAAATAAAATAAAATTTTTATTAGCTTTTAACTTTTTATTATTATTACTATCATTTTAATTATTATTATTGTTATTTATGCCATCTGTATCGGTGTTGGAGTCGATTTTTGTTTTTTAAAAAATCACTTGTTTCAACCGAGATTCGAACCCTGATCTCCCGCGCGCGAGTCCTTTCCTATGTCTGACGGCCCGATATCTCCTTCGGACAAAAGTTTCAGAACTTGTAATACATATTTGTATATGCTATCCCCACCAAATTTTAATTTTATCTATACATAGTAGAATTTACTATACATATAGTAAAAAAACATAATCGTGTTAGCAAAAAATACATTGCGTATAGTAATTTTTAATATTTTGTATAGTAACAAATCCTATATTGTATTAGAAAATTTACGTTCTTAAATTTGTATTTATTAAAAATACTAATAGTAAAATTTACTATACAGATAGTAGAAAATACAATTGTGTTAGTAAAAAATACATTACGCATAGTAATTTTTAATATCTTATTATGTAATTATTACTAACTAGTAAATTTTACTAAACGTTTAGTAATAATTACAATACAGAATGTATTTTTTCATATCTTTTAGTAAATTTTACTATAAGATTGTAATTTTTACTATATTTTTTTCTCCGTGTAGTTAAATGACGAGTTATTTAAAAATTCAAGTTGTAGTAAAACATAGGTACCTATTATGGAATCTGTAGATTGCTTGTTAATTATATATAACCATATATAATTATGTAAGATTATATATAACCATGTGATTTTTTATTGCCATTATATATAATTATACGCAATTATATAAAATCATATATAAACATTAGGGTGTGCCATTTTGAGGCGACTTTTTTTTCAACAATAAAATAAGCTGAAAATTTGTAGGAAGGTGAGAAAAGAAGCCTGTTCAAAGAGGAGCTCTTAATATTAATATTTAGTGACTATTTCTAATTTGTCATTTCCCATTTAAATATCATGGTAAAAAATTTTTTTATTTTTTTAGCTCAGCATTCGCACCTCATATAAATAAGTCCATAGGATATTCTTTAAGAGAATTTAACGCTCTACAAAAAAGGTCTCTCATCATTTTTTATAAATTCATCTATTCGAAAGTTATTGGAGCAGGAAGTCAAATCTATAATAAATTTCCAGATCATTATTTTTTTCAGCTAAACTATCAGACTTATTAAAAAATGTCATAGGACTTTTTTGATAGACAATTTTATTTCCTACAAATTATTATTAATGGTTTATTTAATTTCCGCATTGTTTACTAGTTATTTTCATTTTAATGCCAAGCCCGTAAAAATAATAGTCTTCCAATCTATTCTGAGAACTTAACATTAAAATAAATATAACTCAAAAACAATGCGGAATTTCAACGAACTTCATTACGAATAATTTGTAGGGAATAAAATTGTCTACAAGAAAGGAACTATGGCATTTTTTAATAAGTCTGATAGTTTAGCTGTAAAAGTAAAAAGATCTGAAAATTTAGTATTGATTTAACTTCCAGCTCCAATAACTTTTGAATAGATGGCTGTATCAAAAAATGGCAAGCGACCTTTTTTTTTAGAGTCTGAAATTCTCTACAAGAATATCGTATGGACTTATTTATATGAGGTGCGAATGCCGAGCTAAAAAAATTTTAAAAAATAAAATTTTTTTATTATGTTATTTAAATGGAAAATGGAAAATTAGAAATAGGCACCTCGAAATATTAATATTAATAGCTCCACTTTAAACAGGCATCTTTTCTCACTTTCCTGCAAGTTTTCAGCCTGTTTTTTTGTTGACAAAAAAACAGGCTGAATTTTTTTTGTGGCATTATATATGATTATATATTAGGGTGCTTCGTTTCCGGCGAAAGTATTTTTTTCGAAAAATTCGAAAAATAAAATAGCAATTGCCTTTTTTTTTTTAATATTATATTTTTTTAATTATTAAAACTCCTATAACTCGGAAACTATGGACTTTAGCGACTTGACTCATAGGACTTTTTTTTGAAGGGAATAAAATTTCCTACAAAATTGCTATATACATTTTTGGTGTGCATTCATTGGTTTACGTTCTGCAAACCAATAAAGGTCAATTTGCCACCAAAACCGAGTCGATATCATAAACTGCAGCTGAGTATTAGAAAATTAAAAAAAAAGTAATTTAATTTACGTGTATTTTAAATGGGAAATCTTTGAAATCAAATGGAAAGTACTTAGAATTGGAATTAAGAGCTCAAACTTGGCAGGAATTTTTATTTCAGCATAAAGAACAATATTTTGCTTGATGAGCAACAAAGAAAATACTTTTGCCGGAAACGAAGCACCCTATTATATATAATTCTGTATGGTTATATATAATTCTGTATAATTATGTATAACTCGATATGATTCATATATAATTATATATAACTATTTAAAATTATATATAGTTTTTTTTTTAACCGGGCGCTTATATACTACATCGTATTACACGATTTTTACAAGCTATTTCCACCGGAACTTCGATGAAAGAAAGGGTACACCAAAACTACACTGATTTTACACGGCGGCTGTTTCAGTGGGAAATTCAATTTTATGCTTAAATTACATCATATTATACCGTTTTTTTTTTTCAGTGCAAGTTCTCCTTTAACGTAAAAATAATTATTATACAAACTAATTACACCAAAATTTTAAAATATTAAAAATACAATCGAAAACGCAGACAAAACGTCGTAAAAACTCTGAGAAAACACAGTTGAATCTTCGTGTCATCATGGCAGACAAAACACCGCTTTTCACCGGAAAACACCGTCGAAACTCCGTTGATACGCCGAGTTTTTAGCGAATTTGTACGGTGGCGCTTGAACTACTTGGATATACAGTGGAAATTCAATGGTAATAGAGTGTAAAACGAGTGTCAGTAGATTAGTGTGAAACAAGTGTAAACTGAAAGTGAAATTTTCACAAACCCACCGTGTGATACACGTGAAATTCCGGTGTATTTTCAGTGTAATTCGAATTACACTAAGTTAACACTGAAACCCACGGTGGAAACGGATCCGCCAGGGTGACTGGATTTGGAAATTAGTGATTTTCATTTTTTAAAATATTTAAATTAAAAATTTTCCAGCAGCTCTTAGGAAACTAAGATTAGATGCTGGTTTAAAATTAAAATTAAATACTCGGAATTGAGTTTTAAAATCATCAGAGACTGAAATTGAAAATTATTTATTTTTATTTTTGATTTTAAAATTTTAAATTTTCCAGCAGTTCTGAAGAAACTAAGAGTAGATGCTGGTTTAAAATTATAATTAAATACTTGGAATTGATTTTTAAAATCATCAGAGACTGAAATTGAAAATTATTTATTTTTATTTTTAAAATATTATAATTTAAAATTTCCATGCAATTCTTAGGCAACTAAAATTAATTGTCTTTCGGTTCTGTAAAAACTTTTGCAAAAATCAAACTTATCATTCCAAGACTCTATGAGAAGGGAGTGCAATCTGGAATGATAGTAATATCCCAAGGTTTTTTTTTTCTGCAATTCTATTTTAAAATTCGATTTCTTTTCTCCTTCACTATTTCTGTAATGGTGATTAATAGTAAAAGTAATCTCAGGTATCCACTCAATTTCAAAAGTTACTTCTGTGATATGGTCACAGATGTCAGTTGTACATAATATTTCGTACTGTCGATAAACAGATATTTTTAACCTCATTGGTAACTCGTTTTGATAGTTTGCCAAGAAGCCCTATTCTTACCGGCAGAGTTTCTGAAAACCGCTCTTAAATGCAATGGAAACGCGGTCGAAATACAGTGGCGTGACTGCACGAAAATACCGTGATTCCACTGCATTATAACCACGTTTTTACAGTCGATCCACGGTATTTTAACGGTGTTTTTACTATAAGGTCACCGTGGCGCTTAAACCGCAAGGGTCGAGATCCCTAGTAGAAATGAAATCGAGTTTTTGTCTAGTAACTGGCCAGTTTTACTAGACTTAAACCAGAAACTGGCCAGTTAGTCCTTTCGCCACTATTCTTATGGCCGTATGCAAAATCAGGTCGATAAGATTTTTCAACATGTACTTATGTAATTTGATACGAGGAAACCGATTTTGATAGTTAAAAAGTTGTACGGTGGTCCAGTTTTTTGTTATAAACAATTTAATTGTTTAAACTTAAATTACAAGAAAACTATAATTGATAACTCTTAAATAATTACAAAATTAGCTTTTTGGCATCAAAATACATAATTAATGCCTGAATCATCTTTCATTTATCTCTATTATTTATTAAGATATAACGTTTTAAAAAATACAAACTTTTTGCCAGGTCCATTTTAGCTAAAAATTGCGCGCGCATCCACAGCGTATGAAGCGCACAGGCGTCTAAATTCAAATGTCGTTTCCCCTGCTTGCATTTATTATTGTAATAAAATGTATAATCATTCAATTAAAAAATAATAATCATAATAATAATAATAATTAGTATTAATAGTAATAATAGTAATAGTAACAATGATAATTTCAATAATAATTACAATAATTTTATTTTTTCTCAATACAATGAATTGTTATATATTATAAATAATAATAACAATGAAATTCGACGTAAATGGTTGTCCACAAAATATATTATTTCAAATACCGTGATTGTATTATATTTTAACATTTAGCAGTTATAATAAAAAAAAATTTCGATGTGATTCGGCGTCTCATATATTCTCAGGATTTAACTGGTTCGAGTTGAGGTAAAAATTATTATTATTATTTTTTAATTGAATGATTATACATTTTATTACAATAATAAATGCAAGCAGAGGAAATGACATTTGAATTTAGACGCCTGCGCGCTTCATACGCTGTGGATGCGCGCGCAATTTTTAGCTAAAATGGACCTGGCAAAAAGTTTGTATTTTTTAAAACGTTATATCTTAATAAATAATAGAGATAAATGAAAGATGATTCAGGCATTAATTATGTATTTTGATGCCAAAAAGCTAATTTTGTAATTATTTAAGAGTTATCAATTATAGTTTTCTTGTAATTTAAGTTTAAACAATTAAATTGTTTATAACAAAAAACTGGACCACCGTACAACTTTTTAACTATCAAAATCGGTTTCCTCGCATCAAATTACATAAATACATGTTGAAAAATCTTATCGACCTGATTTTGCATACGGCCATAAGAATAGTGGCGAAAGGACTACCAGTTACTGGTCTGAAATCGAGTAAACTCTAGTTTATTTCTACTAGGGATATGGAACTATTTTGGTATTGAGAAATATTGAGAAAGATTGAAAATATCAATTCTTTTGAATCTTTTTCAATTCCTCGGAAGTTTAGAAATTCTTATATTATTTTTGGATTTAATATGATTGAAAAGTATTAAATTTATGTCCAGATAAAAACCTTGGGGTATAGAAAGTATTCAAAAGGATTCAATTCTTATCTTTTCCAATACTTTTCAATAAGTATTTTTAATCAGGGCGGTTTACATTTAGCCACATTGCTCTTTAGCCACTTTCATTCGTAAGCTTTCTGATGGTACCCAACTAAGGGCGTGTTCAGAAATATACTCTGGAAGTGAAGAATTACCTATCCAGGTGTAATTAGTACCTTTGTAATGTTAAATCGCACCTCGGGTTCGACCAGAGGATATTTCTGAACGAAAGATTTGAATATTTCTTTTTCCAGAGTGTGTTTCTGAACATGCCCAAATATCAGAAATTCGCGGTGTTGGTATTGATTGTACGCGCTGATAAACAACAATATTTACAAACATATATTTCTTATTAAACTATTGTACCTAATAATAATCATCAAGAAGGTAAATGTCCCAATACCGGAACAAGACCCAATACCGGGACGATTTGATAATCATTACATTATATTTTAACTCGTATAAGATGAACCCTTATTAAAAGAAACGATTAGAGAACAAAAGTTTTCAATGATTTTTAATGCTTTTGAATACTTTTAAATCGCCCTTCTTATGGGCATTTAACATTCCAAATCGTTTTGAATTATTTCTTTTAATCAGAGAAATTAAATAAAACTTTGTTTATTTAAAACCTTAATCTTTTAGTTAGAAAATAAGATATAAAATAGATTTTAGAATATATCCGAAATATGAGGAAAAAAAATGTTAATTACAGCAATAGTCTCGAATCCATGACTTTCTCATGTCTCTTAATGGTTTTGCTAAGAAATCAGTCAATGGTCTTAAGCTTCTAGAAAATGTATGGAATTACTTTCCAATCATTTTTTTTTTGTGTATGCATCTTGAATGACATAAAATTCAAGAAAACACATTGAAAATATGAAAAAAATAGTATTATTATATTAATTTTACTGTTCGTTTATTGTTACACCAAAATGAACCCGTGCCCAGTACCGGAACAGCCAATCATATTAATTTTATTAATGTTATCGATAGACATTAACGGTTAGTTTTATTGACTGGCTAAATCAAGTGCAATATTAATTACTCGAAGAGCTCAAAAATTCACAAATAATAATGTTTCCGAGCTCAGGGAGCTCGGAAACAACGGGAAGTTTTGGGGCTGGCCCGCAGGGTCAGGCGGTTTTTAGATTTTTTTTTCATCATTTTTATAATATAACCACAAATGATTTATTTTGTTTCTATTCTTCAGTTCAAAATATTTATTTTCATTGAATATTTAATCATTTAAAAATTTTAAATACATTTTACATTATGAGTGTGATATAGCAGACATTAGACAAATTTAAAATTATTAATAAATCGAGTAAATAATTAATAAAATGAAATTTTAAAAAATGTGCATTCAAAAAATTTTGAAATTCATTGTGCTTTTTTTTTATAAATATTATTTTTTTGATTATTTATCTTATTTATTCATAATTTTAAATTCGTCTGATGTCTGCTACATTCACTCGTTTTACATTAATATTATTTAATAATTGTTAATATTTTCACTGTAAATAAATACTAAAAATAACTTATTTTATTTACTGCTCCAGTATTAGGACAACCTAATTCCGGTATTGGGACAAGGCTATTTCAGCGTTCCGGTATTGGGTTTGGGTATCATTGAAATTTTTTTTATATCAAATTTAAGAACAATGATTTAATTTGATTACGTTTGAATAAGTAAATTTCTATTCTATATGATGTAATAAATTATTTTGGTTTATAATCTATTTGAATAATTTTAAAACGATAAAAATTAGTCATATGCCCTTCATCGTTCCGGTATTGGGACATTTACCTGGTAAGGTGAAAACCCAAATAATTGACAATATAGAAAGTATATCATACATTAAAAATGTATTTACTACATTTAATGTCAATGCATAAATTCTTTCAACGCATAAAAAAAATATATTATGAAGAATTTAAAAATGAAATTGGCGAAATACTTGATAATATTTGTGATGCCAAAAAAGAAGTTAAGATTTTTTATTTTTTTTTACTAATAAAGAAATTTATTTATTATTTCAAATATACAGAATTATAAATTCAACATTTTTAGTGTTTAACAAATAATAAAAATAATGTACATACAGTAAAAAAACAGTATTCAAGTAATAGTACTTTTTTACTTTAGGAATATTTATTGTCCAGGCACAGTGAAAATATTATATAATATATTAAAATATGTATTATGAAATATATGTAATAAGTTATAGTTAAATAAGGATATATGCAACAACTTGTAATGGTCTTGAAAGTATCGTATATTTTATTGTTTAATAATACGTGTTTTTCAAGACTTTTGCTCCTATTTTTTTTTTCCTCATAGGAGAAAAGTACGATTTTGTTTGCGCTGTACAAAATCCTTTCATATTGTGTATTTCTGTAATGAGTTGTTTTTCGAGAGTCAATAAGCTTATAATAATGGGAAAATTTTTCAACAGCCTTGAAAGTCTACTTTTAATTAAATTTTTATCAAAAAATTTCTAATATTTAATATTACCCAAACATAGATACTTGATATCCAAAAAATCATCTACTCCATGTTTAGAACCCTCTCTACCCAATCCCGACTCTTTGACCCCACCAAACGCCGCTTCGGCACAGGAAATTAATCCTTCATTAACTCCAATCATACCCACCTCCATTTTTCTTGCAACTCTAAAAATCTGTGATAAATTTTCCGAGTAAAAGTATCCCGCCAACCCAACATTAATATTGTTAGCATTCTCTAATACCTGATCTTCGTTCTCGAATTCATGAATCACAGCAATCGGTCCAAAAATTTCTTTTTTGAAAATTTCCATATTCTCATTGACACCAGTTAACAATGTAGGAGAATAAAAAAGCTCCCCTAAATTTTTTAACCGCTTACCACCGCAAAGAAGTTTTGCCCCCTTGTTTACGGCATCATGTACCAAATTATCAACCATATCAATCTGGCTCTTTTTAATAAGCGGACCATGAGTAACACCCGGTTTCATACCGTCACCTAACACTATATCACGTTGCATATGCTCTAAAAACTTACTGGTAAATTCATGGAAGACATTTTTATGTACGTAAAATCGATTTGCAGATACGCAAGTTTGACCTGTATTACGAAATTTGCAAACCATGGCACCTGATACCGCCAGTTCAATATTCGCTGATTCAAAAACAATAAACGGTGCATTACCACCTAACTCTAAGCAAACCTTTTTAACGTTATCGGCACACTGCCGATACAAAATTTTACCGACTTGAGTAGAACCGGTAAATGAGACAACTCGGATACGTTCATCATCACAAATAGTTTTACCAACACTAGGTGAATTACTCGTATTCGTCGTAATAACGTTAATAACACCTGAGGGAAATCCTGCTTCTTCAGCTAATTGGGCAAGCGCCAGCGCCGTTAATGGGGTATCTTCGGAGGGTTTTATTACGCACGTGCAACCAGCAGCTATTGCAGCGCCAGCTTTTCGTGTAATCATTGCATGTGGAAAATTCCATGGTGTAATAAGTGCTGCTACACCTGCAGGTTGTTTGAGAATCATCAGTTTACGATTGTCTGTTGTCGGTGGCAGAATTTCACCATTAATACGACGCGATTCTTCGGAAAACCACTCGATGAATGAATTGCCATAAGCAATTTCAGCACGTGATTCAGCCAGAGATTTACCATTTTCTTGAGTTAATATTTTAGCTAATTCTTCGGAGTGTTCGACCATCAAATTGTACCAGGTTCGAAGCAAGTTGGCACGATATTTTGCAGTAGTATTACGAAAGCTTTTGAATGCTTCTGTGGCTGCGTCGATAGCTAGCTTCGTATCCTGAGCATCCATGTCGGGGACTGAAGCAATCACAGACTGATTTGATGGATTTAAAATTTCGAATTTGGTACCTCCTTGGGCAGTGACCCATTTTCCATTAATGAATCCTTGAGTTTTTAGTAACGAGAGTTTGCGACTTAAAACTGGAGATGCCATATTTGATAATAAATTCTTTGATGACAACATTTTAGACGGTAAATCTAAAAAAATTTTAAGTAAGAAAGATTTAACGCTAATAAATTTGTTTGAGAAATAATAACTTTATAACGTATTCTCAGTACTTACTTTTATAACAAATTAAAATTCCAATTGAACTCAATTTCATTCTCTGAAGTTAACTAAATGGTCATGATAGTCTAATCTAGACTGATTAAATAAAAAGCCCCCTATTCGAAATTATAAAAAAAATCAATCTTGTTTTATGTTGTAATAATGTGCGTAAGGCTTAAATATTGAAGGAGAAATTTGATATTGGACTTACATTATCAGACATTGCTCCAGTTTATCTATCATAAAATTCCAACATGATAGTATTGATTGCTAATGTAAACAAATTAACAATGATAATTGGAGATAGTAACTGATCATCGAATTAATAGAAATTTCACATATCTCCGGATATTATCAAAGAACCAGTGTTTACACGTTGACAGCTTCGAAAGATAAAATTATATGCTCAGTGCTGTAAATTAAAAAATTATTTAGTTTTAAAAAATTATGGTTCATCAATTCTAATTCTATATTAAAACAAAAAACACTTAACGATAATAAAATTATTCGCAGTTACTTTGAGTGCCACAACCTTTGCCTAACGGAGGCAAGGTTGCGAGAAAAGTTTCAACGAAAACCACCGATGAGCGGCGTTCGAGTAGCCCGAATATAGCCGAAAGGACATAACTTGAAAAAATTAAAAAATTTTTTTTTTCTAAGAAATTTTACAAGCATTAATAAAAACATTTTAGAAAAAATTATAAAACATTGCACATTTTTGTTACAATGTAAATAATTTTTAACGATAAAAATATAACTTCTAATATTAAATAATATATTTCAACTTGTAATGATAATAAAACGTAATTGTTTAATTAAATTTTTTTTTTCTTAAAGATTAAGTAAACAATTAAATTATTAATCATGTTATAAATAGAGCATATTATGAGGTACTTAAATATATATATATATATATATATATATATATATATATATATATAATAGTTTTATTATAAATATTTTAACATAAATGTTTCAAAATATAATGACAAGTTGTTTTCAATCATTTAAAGGCGCTTTTAGCGATTTAGCAGAGGTCTCGATAAATATTAAACATACATCCAATGATTAATCTCATTTAAATAATTTCTTATTATAATAATTCTAAATTTAAAAACTGTATTTCTTTGTATTATTTTTCATGATACCAGTATCGAAGCTTAAAGTTTCAGTGTCTCTACAGCCAGTCGAAATAAGCCTATTTCAAGCCGATGCTGCAAACAACTACTAGCAAATTCGCAATTCACAAATACCTTCATACAGCGGGCAGAAACATGCGTGTTTGTTCCCTTGGGAAAGAACCCAATTGTTTCTGCCCGGTGTTGGTTATATTTAAGGCTCGGCCGCACCTAACGAAAACCTGAATTTAAGAATTCTAATTACTTTTCGAATATTTATGCTCGGATGATGAAAATCTTCCGAGGAAGTTCGTCTTCTGCTTTTAGTCGGAAGCTAAGAAAATTGCTGTAATGATAATTATTTAATAAACAATTAGAATTCTTAAATTCAGGTAATCGTTAGGTGCGGCCCAGCCTTAATGTTCAGTTGCAGCCTTATTACTCACATTTGTTTGCTTGTCACTTTAGTATACTCATTTAAGTTTTTAAGTGACAGTTTTAATTAACCAAATTCAATTACTAAAAAATGAGTCAAAAAAATATTTTTGTCTTATTTACTATTTAATAAGTGACTGTAAAGTAAAGATTTCTCATTCTCTAACAGTTCTATATCGTCGGCTCAAAATTAAATTTTTTCTTACTGACTGCTGACACTGAATCTTGAAATTCCGATGCAGATCATCATGAAAAATATGGTGTGTGACTCGCCTACGGCTCGGGCAGCCAAGTTCACTCTAGTCTGATATCGTTTTGTTTCATTCCTTCTCACAGAGTATACTATGATGGCACTCTATGACATTTAACTTATATCTGCAAATGACTAGTCATTTTTTAATTGATTTAATTATTGCGTGGATTATTTGTATTCAAGTTTTACACACATTTCTTTGTAGGTCAATTGGCGGAGCAGGCTACGGGAAATTCAATTTCTCGTTTCCCGCGCAATAGAACTTCTAAGCTTGAAGCATGGAGAATAGAGACAGTCTTTACCCTGATAGCTAGTTGAGCTCAACTAACAGTCAAATTGCGCGTCAATTTAACGTCAGATTAAAACCGCTATTTGACGTACTCGAGACATCAAAAATTGAGTAGCAAAATTTGACTGCAAAAGTAGCTCAAATTGACCTAAATTGTTTAGATTCGATTTTACCGTTTGATACATATTGAAGAAAAGTCAGCTCGTGACATCTAGCAACTATTCGACAAAGTAAATTCAAAAATTAAAAAGTGAAAAATATCTCTCCAGTTGAGATCTTGTTGACGTTATTTGTTGCGTCTCAAATTTTGATGTCTCACAGACGTCAAATAGCACCCTGATAGCCAGACATTGCTCTACAAGTGTTGTAGAGCAACACTTTCGGCTAACTTAACGAGAAAGTTTCTGGCAAACCTTAGCTGTAAAATACTTTTCTTTAAGGGCCAGTTTTTCAAACCGGGTTTAAATTAATATTGCTAGTAAATCTAATACATTAATAATATATAGACATACCAGCAATAGTAATTTAAACCCGGATTAAAAATAAACCGGTTTTAAAAATTGGCCCTAAGTTGGCTTCAGAATACGGCAATAGCTTGAATGTAACTTGCCAGAAAAACTTGTCGTCAATTTAAAGTGAAACTTTCAATCAACTTAACGTCATTGTCTGACGTTAATACTTGTAGTCAAATTGAATAGAAAATTGCAGATAATTTACTATCAACTTAAAGGTAACTGCTTGCTCTCCAACACTTACCTTTAAGTTACCTTGAAAATATGGCAGTAGCTTGTAGTTAACTTATGGTTAGGGTGGCTATCAGGGCAGTTTTAAACTTACGTCAAATTTATGTGAAATTTGACGTCAAAGAGAGCTCAAAAGTTTACATAGAAATTTTTTATGTGTACCGTACGTCACTGAGACGACAAAAGTTTCAACTCATAAATTGCGCTGAAATCCTGGTTATCTAGGTATTGGGAACTGACACGGAGGCGTGGCCTAAAAACATGGCGGACGATGGGTTACACTTTCAAATACGTAACCCATGTTATAATAGGACTTATAAATAACATGCTACTAAATTTATCAGTTATCTTATCTTGGGCGGGCAAAAACCCAAAACAAAAAATTCTATATGGCGCAGAACGAAATTTATCTGTTGGTTATTTGATAATGTGTGAAATAAACCGCGAAAAAAGCGATCAAAATATGACCGTAGTTACCGCGCTTTCCATTCAAACGAGTCATATAAAAGAAAAATCCCATGAAATCAATGCTAAAGTATCTAAAAGTGAAAAAATAATTTCAATAACTTGTTCTTGTAATAAAATGTTTATTTACTTAAAAGACAATAAAAATCATATTTTCAGTTTTTAATGCTTAGGTTAAACTTTACAAACGTACCGGGCAATATCAAATAATCGGTTTTTTTGAAATGTAAAGAGCAAGCATTCATATGAGGAGTAACTTTAATTATTTTTAAATAACTTCTTCCTCGCTTCTGATTTATCAAATTTTTCAAAATTATCAAAATAATTTTCTAATAGCACTAAACTACCACCACCAGCCTTCGGAAACATAGAAAACCACGTTAAATTTTTATTTGCTTTACACTGACAATCTTTAGATACACAGCATACTCTACTTTTTGTCTTTTCATATTTTATAAAAATTCCAACTTCTAATTTAATATTTATTTTTTAATAATTTCTTGTAAAAAAATTATTTCTTGTGTTTATAGCATGCATTTAATGTATATTTACTTGACTTTTATAACCCATCATTAGTTTGATTTTTTACCACTAGATTGCGTGACCCTGTTTGTCAGTTCTCAATATTTTCATTTAGTTTTTAAGCATTAAATATTAGTATTGATATAGTCACTAGATGGCAGCATTTTCGCTTGCTTGGTCCGTCATTTAACAAATGGTCATGTGACGGTCCTGTGACCGTCCGATGACCAAAAAAATGTCAATAACGGGACCGCTCGCATCTATAGCCACCCACCCTAACCATAAACTTACTACAAGTTACTGCCGTATTTTAAAGGTAACTAAAGAAAAGTGTTGGAGAGCAAGCAGTTACCTTTAAGTTGACAGTAAATTGTCCAGAACTTTCTATTTAATTTGACTCCAAGTATTAACGTCAGACAATGACGTTAAGCTGATTGAAAGTTTCATTCCAACTTGTCGGCAAGTTTTTTTGGCAAGTTACATTCAAGCCACTGCCGTATTCTGAAGCTAACTTGAAAGAAAGTATAGTATCCAGCTAAGGTTTGCCAGAAACTTTCTCGTTAAGTCAGCTGTAAGTGTGTCACTACACACTTGTAGAGCAATGTCTGGCTATGAGGGTAACTGTAAATTTTCATTTTCAACTTTTGCTGTGAAATTGTCTGCAAATTAGGGCAGCAGATTTCAGGTAATTTCAACATCGAATTACCGTCAATTTTCAGCTACAGTGGTTATTCGGTAACATTTGCAGTCAAATTGAATTCAAGTTTATAGACAAAAATTACTGTCATCTTAAAGGTAACTGCTTACTTAAAGGTAACTGCTTACTCTCCAACACTTCCCTTGGAGTTGGCTTTAGAATACGGCCGTAGCTTGGAGTTAACTTACGGTCAAGATGGCTATCAGGTTTACTGTTAGACAATGACGTTAAGTTGATTGAAAGTTTTACTTCAAATTGACGGCAAGTTTTTCTGACAAATTACATTCAGCTGACGGCAGTTGATTGGCATCAACTTGCACGCAAGTATTATCCAGCCAAGGCTTACCAGAAACTTGTCGTTAAGTTAGCCGAAAACGTTTCACTGCAGAACTTGCTCAGCAATATCAGGGGGGTAGTATGCAGCATAGTAATATACATAAAATACATTCGTTCTTGTTCATCATATACCGGCAACCAGAACGCATCGTACACGTGTCATAATTTGTCTAAACGTATTTTAAGTAAGTTAAATTAAATTTAGACACTTAAGGATGAAAAAATCCGTATTAATTTTTATTTGACTAATTAATAAAATTCTACTGTACATATAATGACTAAAAAATTATATGAATATATAACATTGAAAGTAAATGCAATCATTTTCGTAACGCGTATTAGTTAGCTCTTTAATCGGCGTTGGGATAACCTATCCAGCTGGACATGTATTTTATTTCATTTTTACAACTAGTTTTTTATAATAGATATTGATTTTTTTTTCTTTATCAAAAAAGAAATATTAATAAAAATCGAAAAATTTGATGATGTTTTTCGAGTTGTTTAGTACTTTTATTTAATTTAAAAAAAGAAAAATCATTTTTAATAAAATGGCTTCCAATACGGTGCCTAAAGAACGTAATGCACGTATTTTAAACTCGCGTTTTAAACATTACGAAAAACTTCGTAAAATCGATAATGAAGATCAAGAAAATTCGTTAAATAATCACGAAAACCACTCTCATAATGAAGAATTCTACAATGAAGATTTTGAAGTTGTTAAACCCAAATCTATACGAAGAAAAGAAAAACATATGGAAAAAACAAAAAATCGTTTCGATCGTGATAAATCTAGTTGTAGTCATCTTAATCGTTTAGAACGTAATTTAAATGAAAGGAAAGTAATTAAACATCAATGTAAAAGTTTGATTAGTGGAAAAAACGTTGAGAGATATCGCGATAATGTAAAAATATATGAAGATAAAGAAAATTGTGTTATTGTAGTTGAAAATAAAGATTGTATTGAATCAGTAAAATATATTCCTGCGCCTTTACCTTCAACGAATCCGTGGAATAAATACGTGGAACAGTCACACAGACACGTTGATAGAATAGTTGAGTCATCGCAAAATACTGGAATACACACTGAACGAGTACAGAATAACTTGGCAGGAATTCAGGGATCGATTAAAAAACGTAAATGGCGGCAATCAGAAGACATCACAGTACACACGGGGAATAGAAATAGTAAACACAGACTGCGAAAACATTGTAAGAACATTATTTTTTAATTGTTATTAAGTAGGTACTAATTAATGAACTGAATAATGAAACATTTTTTGTTTTTACATATTTAGATGATAATGAACACAACAGATACGAAAGAAAATTTAAAAGACGAGAAAACACAGGACACCGTGCAAGAAAACATAAGCCTGAATCTGGAATACGAAAATTGGAATCCTTCGTGAAAAATGAACAGGTAATTATTTGTTTATTCACTCAACTAAAACATTAATAGTTACTTGAATTCATTGTAAGTCCCGTTGAATTACCATTGTCGGTAAAATACTTATAGTCTCATATTTATTCTTCTAAATTCCTTATTATTTTCATAGATTTTTTGATTTGTCGATAAACATAATTGAAATATTTTTTATTTATCTTTGTAGATTGAAGAAAATCATCCTGTTCCTGTTCCTGTTCCATCATACAAAATACCTTTCATTGGAGGATTCTATATCAATAATTTCAGTGGTGTAAATTTAAATTCAACAACACGAAAAGAATATATAAAAAAACAGATGTAAGTTAACGCCATGATAAACATTAATTTAAATACGTTAATCATTAAGAACCTATAAAATTGACTAACTCAATTCAATTAGTCAATATGATTTATCTAACCGTTAATAATTTAATGATGATTTAGGAGGTCTCACTGATTTTCAATGACGAAATCTACCATAAAACTGAATAAACATTTAGTGAAATTAATTACTTTCAGTAATTGTTTGTGATTAACGAATTGATAAGGTTTTTTTTTGTTCATTTCATTTTATTTAATTTAATTTTTTTATTTTCTAGTGAATATTATTTTAGTGAAGAAAACCTACAACGTGATTTCTTTATGCGTCGGAAAATGAACTCTGAAGGATACCTTCCTATTGCTCTGATAGCTACGTTTAAACGTGTCCAGTCATTAACGATGGATTTATCATTAATAATCGATTCAATTATCGATTCTAAACTACTAGAAATTAATCTACCCAACCAGGTAAATATTTTGTTCGATAAAAAATATTAGGATTAATGCTTTTATAAAAATGAAAATTACCAAAATGGTCCTTTTTGAAAAATTTCACATTGTGTTTTTTAATTTTAATCTGTTTTCTATTATAGAAAAGAAATTGATTAAATCCGGACAGATCGTATTACGAATTCGTCAAAATATGTAGTTTTCAAAGTTTTATTTTGCATTTGATTTGTGTTTTTTCTTCTATCGAATTTAAAAACTTTGGTTTTGAAATTCAAGAAAGTTTTATTTCTTGCCAATGACTTTTACAGTGGACAAAAACGAAACTTTAAACTCTTCTTTTTTTTTTTTTTTTTCAATTCATTCAGTTTCTGTTTTTGCTGTTAGTCGAGTCGAGATAAAGAGTTTTGCTGGTCATAATCCCTGGCCAACTAATTTTTTCACAGAATGATTCCAAATATGCCTAATGTGCGACAACCGAAAAAATTCAACAAAAAAGTGCATTGCAAATATGTATTTTTAATAATAAAATGGTCAATATTTCGCTTGTACGCAGATATTTAACAAACTATAGAACATGGATATAAAAAACCTTAATAAAATTTAAAGAAAAAAAAATGAACAAAATGAGCCTATATATTTAAGTTCTTACGAGCTATAATTTGTAAATTATTTAAATGTTAATTAATTTTCTTGTTAACTCGATGTTATTTTTTATACATCAACTATTCCGACGCTGAAACTAGCCGAAGCATGACGAAGCTACGCGTGCGCTCGTTCAGGAAATTAAAAATTTGAAAAATTACTATTTATTCTCTTGCTGAAAGATATTTTTATTTTATGTAACGAAAAAATTAAATAGTAATTAAGTTCATTTTTCTAAAATCGAACTATTGTATTTGTCTTCATGGTCGATTTTTCAAGGAATTGTCACAACCTATTATAATTAGTTGAGTAGGGTTCAAAAATACCATTCGTTAACAAATTTATATATATATATATATTAAGGTGATTGATTTCCGCAAAAGTTTTTTTTCTTTTAAGTGCTCGAGCAAAATCGCAATCTAGATAACAAAAACAAAAAAATTCTCACCAAATATGAGCTCTTAATTCCAATCCTAAGTACTTTCCATTTAATTTCAAAGATTTCCCATTTAAAATACACGTAAATTAAGTTACTTTTTTTTAACTTTCTAATACTCAGCTGGGTTTTATAATATCGACGCGGTTTTGGTCGCAAATTGTAGGGCATTTGGTGTACTTCAAAAGTATCCATAGCTACTTAGCTGTTATTCCAGCTGTTTCACTTGTGTCCGTTGCAGAACTCACTTTTCCTATGAAATTGACCTTTATTGGCTTGTAGAACGTAAACTAATGAAAGTACAATAAAAATGCTAGTAAAAATTTTATAGGAAATTTTATTCCCTTTAAAAAAAGTCCTAAGAGTCAAGTCGCTGAAGTTCATAGTTTCTGAGTTATAGTCATTTTAATAATTTGAAAAATATAATATGAAAAAAAAAATTACAATTGATATTTTATTTGTCAAATTATTACAATGATTATAACTCGGAAACTATGGACTTTAGCGACTTGACTCTATAGTAAGACAATCGATTTTAATAAAAAATGAAATAAATTACGGAAAAGAATATTTATTTAATTTTTAATATTGTTAAATAGCATTTAAGGCAAGAATTGATCCATTTAATTGTCTTTTATAGGTATAAAAATGAAATTACTATTTCATTTTTTCGTTAAACAAAATACAAATATCTTTCAGCAAGAAAATAGAAATTTTTCAAATTTTTTTTTCTATAAATTTTATTAAGGTTTTTTTCTTATCCATGTTCTATAGTTTGTTGAATACTTGCGTACAACCGGAATTATGAACATTTTGTTATAAAAAAACATATTTACAATGCACTTTTTTATTGGATTTTTTTGGTTGTCGCGCTTTTAACATATTTAGAATCATTCTGTGAAAAAATTAGTCGGCCAGGAATTATGACCAGCAAAGGTTACTTTTTAAGCCTAACTCGATTGGACTATGTTGAAAATAATAATAAATTATTCAAATAAGGACCACTCTAGTAATTATACATCTAGCACATTCTCATTCATCATTTTGTGCTAATTATCAAAATGTACGTCCAAAATGTGCTATAGTAAATAGAAACGGATATTCGCGGATACCATGAGAATTTTTATAGTAAAAATTCGAAGAATGAGATCTGGTAATATATTCCGTTACAACTTATTGTTATTGATCATTAGATTATTAATAATATTATTAAACTAGCAATCAACCTGAAAATGTGAAATTTTTCGCTCCACAATTTTTATATATGTGTATACTCTATTTTTTATGATTTCTAAATACCACAATATATGTTAACTTTCTCAACTTACCTTCATGGACGGCAAAAAGTTACAAAAATAACAAAAAATTGAAATTGCTGCATCAAATGTCTATCGTAGAAATGTGTGAATATTCGAATTAACGAATTATTAGACATGAATTTGCATCAAATTCGAAGATATTCGAATAATTCGTAAATCATTGAATAATTCGTAAATTTTCAAATTATTTGGAAGTTTATGATTTTTGGTTCATGACGTTATTTATTTTATTGTCCTCATTATATCAGACATTAATTTTAGAATCAAGTGATTTAAAATTTCCAGATAAAAACTTATGTCAAACTATTGTGGATTTTTTTTTATTGTTTTATTTCAAAACTATGTCAAAAAGTACTCAAGAAAATAAAACTTCTGAAGCAAATTTAGAATTGCCTAACACTTCCATTTGAAGAGATGTTAACGATCTCTGGAGAGGCATGAAAGTTCAATGAAATTGATATTCATTATACTGTATACTCTGTAAAAAATTTGTGGAGTAAACGCGGATTAAATAAAATCAGCTTCACTCCGAAATCACTCCGCTGAAAAGAAAAATTCCCTATTCACAGAAATCATTTCATTATGTAAAAAATTCGAAAATGACTTGGAAATTTTGAATTATTCTAAAACCAGAATAAAAATGAACTATTCAAAGGATTCGAATTGTGCAACAAATTCAAATAGTTTAAAAATGATTGAATAATTCCAAAAGTTACGAATTCTTCGAAAATTTACGAATTATTCAAATTTATCAAATAATTACAAATTTACGAATAATTCGCACAGATCGAATCGTTTAAAAATTCGAATAGTACAGTAAAGTACAGTAAAGTGTTCACTAATCATACAAATTTTATGTAACCAGTTGGGCCACGTCGTTCTGATGATTTTATAATTAATAATATTGAAATCAACTATCATCTCCAGCTGTTAAAGAAATTCACATTTTCAGGCTATGTGAACTTGAAAATTTTGTTCATCAATGATAATCATTAAAAAATCATAACGTACATCGTTCTAAAATAATGAGATTATAGAATAAGAAAAAAAGTGAGTAGGTTAAAATTATTCATCATATTATATTGCACATGGGGCATTCTATTTCTATTTTGTTTTGGCCCCAGAGCTTTGATTTTTCTACCGGCAATAAGTAGGGGAGAGGGGGGCACCTTTGAACACTTTTAACTTATTTATTTATTACTTTTAATGTGATGAATTATATAATATCTTTTATGTTTGAATCAATACATTGGTCATTTATCTTTCATAATGCACCTTAGTTAATTAAAAAAAAGTGCTTTATTGAAACTATATTGTTAATTTAAAAAAAGGTAATTTTGTTCGAAGGTGCCCCCCTTAGGGGGCACCTTTGAACAAGCCTGGGGCAGGTTTGAACAATCTATAAGATAACCACATAAATTATTATTATTACATTCATAGTTTTTATTACCGTTCTTATTTTTCATAATTAAGCCATTCATTTATTAGTTTAATTAAAATTTATAAAATCTTTGTAATAATGATAAGTTAACAAAGTTATTATATAATTATTAAATTTTTAACATCATTAACTGCACTAATAAATGAAATTTAATAAATCTAGCTTACGAGACAATTTAATAACGTTAATCGTTAGACGTAGATTGTTCTCAAGTATTTTTTACTAGAAATCTTGGGCTAAAACTTAAGTCAGAAATCAATATAAAATATTTAAGATTAAAAACTTTTTTTAAATTTAGTCACAGCTTTATTAATTTTTTTGTTTCTCGATTGAGTTGCTTTCTTGACTACTTTACGCGATAGAATAAGGTACCAGCTGTAATATTATAAACATTTGCAGCATCTCTTAGGGACATCGTCTGATGAATTACATATATTATAGCTTTTCATGTATCATTTTCATGATCACTGCTTGTCCGCTTTTTTTTTTTATAATTTCTAACCATAATTAACCTTCAAATTAAAAAATTATTTAATAACCATGGATTACGGATCATATATTTTTTTTATAAATAAATTAAAAGGAAAGAAAATGTATATTAATTATAATTACTTTGATTTATAAGTGTTCAAACGTGCCCCCCGTATCTTGTTCAAAGCTGCCCCAATAGCGTACTTGACTTAAATAATTTATTTAAATTAATTGAAAATGAATAATATTGAAATGATTTATTTTCATTAGATAGTGAAAGACATGAAGATTAAGTGACACTTGATACATTTATGAATATATTATTATTTTAACTGTGAGATGCTTACATCCAAAAAATAAATATTTTAGAATTGCAGCGTAAATTCGACTATTCATTGTAAGTTAGGTTTAACGCGAAAAATAAAACAGTTTTTGATGGATACTAGTTGGCAGCTGTGTTGCTACCTTAAATTAAAATTCGCGGCTGGAAAGATCTTTTTTTTCTATTTTTAATTACCGTTGTTCAAAGCTGCCCCTGTTCAAAGCTGCCCCCCTCTCCCCTATATAAATGTAAACAAAAGATTTTTTAAATAATTTAGTACCTCTGACCTTTTTCTTATTTGAAAATTAATCTTTCGTTTCTCACGCCAACTTTCCCGACAATTTTTTCTCGTGACGACATCTATGCTGCCCAGGTTATAAGAGATGCAACTTTGCCATTTGTAGCAAAATGTAATGTAGTCATTTTATAGAAATAATTTACTTATTTTTTTTTTAAATAAAATGTATCCATTAATTATAAAGGTATCTGGCAGTAGTCAATATTTAAAAAGGAATTATAATGCATGAACTCGTCGTTTACCATATATTTGTTTATATTTTCAATTTTGCCTCAAGAGTGACGTCACGCATGCTTGTAGTGCGTGAAACGAAAGATTAAGAATTTAGAAAAATCAACAAATTAAAGCACAAATCCATGTGATATGATGATTAATCTAACTTACTCCAAGTTATGAGTTTAAATATAAAAAAAAATATATTTTATAGTCAAAAAAAGAAAAAAATCAAGAACTTTCGTAACTTATCTTTGATTGCCACTTTGACTATTAACTTAGTAATAATTATATTATATTTTATTTCATTTCTAGGTAAGAACGGCAGTTGATCCATTAAAATGGCCAATTCCATTTGATCCAAAAAATCCTATATTTGACAATTATTTAATTCAAAAAGTTTCTCTATTGCAATTATACACACATACACCACAAGAAGAGTTTTGTCCTGTTGCCAAACCACTTTCAACTCTACCAACTCCTCCGCCAGTTAAAACTTATGATAGAACACGATAAAAAAATCATATTTTTATTAAATAATGATGATGGTTGATTCAAAATAATCAACTGAGAGAAAAAAAAGACTTGACCCTCTACTTTATTTGTAAATAATTATGTACCTATAATATTTATGTACGTAATAATATTTATTTTGTCAATAATTAAATTCCCACGGTAATGAATAATTTTCTTATAGATTTTATTTATACATATGTTTTTTAGATGTTGATTAAAAAATTTTGTTAAACTAGTTTGCTTAATATGAAAACAATAAATCTGTAAATATTTTATTGGTTCTTATGTATAGTAAAAATGTGATAAAAAATTATGATATACGTAACTAAATAAATAACTGTAAATATAAATTATGTTACTTTTTATTTCTTTCTTTTTTTTTTTTTTTTTTTTTTTATCTATCCTGCTTCACAAAATTTAATATTTATAATAGGTTAATTCACTCAAAAATACAGGTCGATATATATTTTTAAGTAGATTCATTTATTTTCTTGAATCGAGACAATGTTTTTTTTTCAATCAAAAAAAAAAAAAAATCATCAATTCAAAATATTATTTCTTTAATAAAGAAAGTAATAATTATGTTTTTTTAAGAAGATATTTGTATTAAATGGGAGAATTTTATGTTTTCGTTTAACCAAATATTTACATGATCCAAGAAATGATATTTTATTTAACTAAGAATATAATTTGCTTAAATCAAAATTAAAATATTTTCATTCCAATAGACCGTTGTATTGAGTCGATAAAGTAGTTTTCTAAAACTAAGAGTAAATATTCTTCTGCCATGCAAACAAATTCTTGGTTTGAGATGTTGATATATAATGTGCCAATTTACTATACTCACCAACTAAGACAGAAAAGCATCTTGTTTTGATAGATTTTTTTTACTTGGTTAGAAACAAAATAAACTTGATTTAAAATAAATATTCTTAGATCAAGAATATTCGACTTGAATTAAAATTTAAATATTCTTGATACAATGTTTTTATGATATTAGTCGAAGAAAATGTTCTCGAATTAAAAAAATACAATTACTCAGCCCAAGAATAAAAGAATAAAGACAAAAATTTTCTTGGGCCAACTTTTTTTCTGTGTAAGTAAATTTTTCAACGAATAGTGTTTTTGAACTCTACTCAATCAATTATGATAGGCTATGACAAAATTCCTTGAAAAATCGGCCATGAGGAAAAATACAATACCTAGATTTAAAAAAAAATCTACCTACTTACTTACAGTTGATATCAATTGGGAGTTGCTACATAGTAATAATTACTATGTTACATTGGAAAATATACCATTCACTTCTCTCCGTGTATCTCCTGAATTAATTTAAAAAAATCGGCCTATTAGTTGACCCCACGGGCCAACCTCAAATTTTCCTACCGTATTCGAGCTCTTTGAGCTCGATAAAATTGTTGTGAATACACTTTCGAGCGCGAAAATACTTTTGTATGCCGTTGTTTAAAAAAAAAAAACGTTTTTTGCCATTTTTTCTCCAACGATATTTCTCAAACGAATTGATCGATTAAGAGGGTTAAGGTGGCAATCGATGCATTTTATTGAGTTCTAGAGCTGATCAGATTCTGAAATTGATTTATCGAGCCGTTTTTGAAAAATTATAAAAAAAAATTGAAAAAAAAATTTTTTTGTACTTATTTCATTAACAGTTTCTCTTGAAGGAATGAACCGATTTTGATAGTTGAGGTGGCATTCGACGCGGCTTATAAAGTTTTAGAGCTGTTTAGATTTTGGAATCAATCCACCGGGCACATTATTTGTTATAAAAAAAAAAAGAAAACATTTTTGAATAAATTTCATTTTTGGAATATCTTCGATCACAACTTACCGATCAAGCTCAATTTTGAACAGCTTTTAGATATTAACAAGCCGTGCCGAATGACACCTTGACGATCAAAATCGGTGCATCCATTCAAAAGTTAAAGATATTTACATACGTACGTACGTACACACGTATATACATACACTCGGACATCATCTTAAAATTAGTCACAATAGCTTTCTCGAATCTCAAAACTTCAAGATCTGATAGAAATTTGATTTGCAGAAATCTGACCGAAACCAATAACTTCCCGAATTTTTGAAAATTTTCAATTTTCTTAGCAGGAAGTTAAAAAAGAGAAAATGTTTTATGTTGACACAGTAAATTTATGTCTTATTTTCATTCTATATACAATACCTATTGATATGCATCCCGATCCATGTAAATTTATTTGATTATACCCGGAAAAAAATCGTCATGCCTGAATCATGCATAATTCATGCATAGGCATGCATGATCATGCAAGGCTATGTTCAATGATGTATGGCCAGGAAAGAATGGTCGCACATGATTCATGTTATATTCATGCATGGCCAATCTTAGTCATGGATGATCATGCATGATGCATGTCAAGTCATGCTTGATCACGCATGAGTGATGTTAAGTCATGCCCAATCATGCATGACTATGTATCACGGGAAATTAATGATCATTCATTGGATTGCATGACTGAAAATGGCTGCATGAGCATACATAACCATGCCTGATTCATATGAAGTCTTACTCAATCATGTATGATCATGAATGAGAATGTGTAATACATAGGGGAATCCATAGGAATCCATGTAGAAAAGTATGGATTTATGTAAGAATCCATACCCGATAAAAAAAGATTTTATCTGATTATATATAAGTATATATGAGTATATATGATTATATATAAGATCATATATAATTATATATAATCATATATGGAATTATATATGATTATACATGGTCATACATGGAATTATATATAATCATATATGAACCTATATATAATTAGATCTGATCAGATCTAACTGATGAAAGCAACCCGATGAAAAAAGTTTTTGTCTAATTATATATGATTATATATGTTCATATATATAATCATATATGATTATATATAATCATATATGAAGTTATATATAATCATGCATGATTATATATGGGGTCATATATAATTATATATAATTATATATGACCCCCCCTGGTTAAAAAAGAGAATTAAAGAGGATTAAAAAAGCACACATTTTTAATACTACTTAATACTCTCTAATACTCTTAATTCTCCGGAGAATTCAAATCGAAACTGAAATGAATCCTTTTTAATTCTCCTCCAAATTTTTATCATTTTAGGATTAAAAAGAATAAAAAAGAATTAAATATTTTTAATACTAACTAATTCTTTTTAATTCTAAAATAATATTGCAATTTCTGATCTCGCGGAGAATTCAAGAGGATAAAAGAGGATTGGAAAAAGTTTAATTCTAACTAATCCTTTTTAATTCTAAAATAATATTGCAATTTCTGATCTCGCGAAGAATTCAGGGGGATAAAAGAGGATTGAAAAAAGTTTAATTCTAACTAATCCTTTTTAATTCTAAAATAATATTCGATTTCGGATCTCGCGGAGAATTCAAGAGGATAAAAGAGGATTGGAAAAAGTTTAATTCTAACTAATCCTTTTTAATTCTAAAATAATATTGCAATTTCTGATCTCGCGGAGAATTCAGGAGAATAAAAGAGGATTGAAAAAAGTTTAATTCTAACTAATCCTTTTTAATTCTAAAATAATATTCGATTTCGGATCTCGCGGAGAATTCAAGAGGATAAAAGAGGATTGGAAAAAGTTTAATTCTAACTAATCCTTTTTAATTCTAAAATGATATTCCATTTCTGATCTCGCGGAGAATTCAAGAGGATAAAAAAAAGTTTAATTCTAACTAATCCTTTTTAATTCTAAAATAATATTCGATTTCGGATCTCGCGGAGAATTCAAGAGGATAAAAGAGGATTGAAAAAAGTTTAATTCTAACTAATCCTTTTCAATTCTAAAATAATATTCAATTTCTGATCTCGCGGAGAATTCAAGAGGATAAAAAAAAGTTTACTTCTAACTAATCTTTTTTAATTCTAAAATAATATTGCAATTCCTGATCTCGCGGAGAATTCAGGAGGATAAAAGAGGTTTGAAAAAGTTTAATTCTAACTAATCCTTTTTAATTCTAAAATAATATTCAATTTCGGATCTCGCGGAGAATTGAAGAGGATAAAAGAGGATTGGAAAACGTTTAATTCCAAGTAATCCTTTTTAATTCTAAAATAATATTCAATTTCGGATCTCGCGGAGAATTGAAGAGGATAAAAGAGGATTGGAAAAAGTTTAATTCCAAGTAATCCTTTTTAATTTTAAAATACTGTTCAATTTCGGATCTAGCGCGAAGAATGCAAGAGGATAAAAGAGGATTGAAAAAAGTTTAATTCTAACTAATCCTTTTTAATTCTAAAATACTGTTCAATTTCGGATCTCGCGGAGAATTCAAGAGGATAAAAGAGGATTGGAAAAAGTTTAATTCTAACTAATCCTTTTTAATTCTAAAATAATATTCAATTTCGGATCTCGCGGAGAATTGAAGAGGATAAAAAACGATTGGAAAAAGTTTAATTCCAAGTAATCCTTTTTAATTTTAAAATACTGTTCAATTTCGGATCTCGCGGAGAATGCAAGAGGATAAAAGAAGATTGAAAAAAGTTTAATTCTAACTAATCCTTTTTAATTCTAAAATAATATTCGATTTCGGATCTCGCGGAGAATTGAAGAGGATAAAAAACGATTGGAAAAAGTTTAATTCCAAGTAATCCTTTTTAATTTTAAAATACTGTTCAATTTCGGATCTCGCGGAGAATGCAAGAGGATAAAAGAGGATTGAAAAAAGTTTAATTCTAACTAATCCTTTTTAATTCTAAAATAATATTCGATTTCGGATCTCGCGGAGAATTCAAGAGGATAAAAGAGGATTGGAAAAAGTTTAATTCTAACTAATCCTTTTTAATTCTAAAATAATATTGCAATTTCTGATCTCGCGGAGAATTCAGGAGGATAAAAGAGGATTGAAAAAAGTTTAATTCTAACTAATCCTTTTTAATTCTAAAATAATATTCGATTTCGGATCTCGCGGAGAATTCAAGAGGATAAAAGAGGATTGGAAAAAGTTTAATTCTAACTAATCCTTTTTAAATCTAAAATAATATTGCAATTTCTGATCTCGCGGAGAATTCAGGAGGATAAAAGAGGATTGAAAAAAGTTTAATTCTAACTAATCCTTTTTAATTCTAAAATAATATTCGATTTCGGATCTCGCGGAGAATTCAAGAGGATAAAAGAGGATTGGAAAAAATTTAATTGTAACTAATCCTTTTTAATTCTAAAATGATATTCCATTTCTGATCTCGCGGAGAATTCAAGAGGATAAAAGAGGTTTGAAAAAAGTTTAATTCTAACTAATCCTTTTTAATTCTAAAATAATATTCGATTTCGGATCTCGCGGAGAATTCAAGAGGATAAAAGAGGATTGAAAAAAGTTTAATTCTAACTAATCCTTTTCAATTCTAAAATAATATTCAATTTCTGATCTCGCGGAGAATTCAAGAGGATAAAAAAAAGTTTACTTCTAACTAATCTTTTTTAATTCTAAAATAATATTGCAATTCCTGATCTCGCGGAGAATTCAGGAGGATAAAAGAGGTTTGAAAAAAGTTTAATTCTAACTAATCCTTTTTAATTCTAAAATAATATTCAATTTCGGATCTCGCGGAGAATTGAAGAGGATAAAAGAGGATTGGAAAACGTTTAATTCCAAGTAATCCTTTTTAATTCTAAAATAATATTCAATTTCGGATCTCGCGGAGAATTGAAGAGGATAAAAGAGGATTGGAAAAAGTTTAATTCCAAGTAATCCTTTTTAATTTTAAAATACTGTTCAATTTCGGATCTAGCGCGAAGAATGCAAGAGGATAAAAGAGGATTGAAAAAAGTTTAATTCTAACTAATCCTTTTTAATTCTAAAATACTGTTCAATTTCGGATCTCGCGGAGAATTCAAGAGGATAAAAGAGGATTGGAAAAAGTTTAATTCTAACTAATCCTTTTTAATTCTAAAATAATATTCAATTTCGGATCTCGCGGAGAATTGAAGAGGATAAAAAACGATTGGAAAAAGTTTAATTCCAAGTAATCCTTTTTAATTTTAAAATACTGTTCAATTTCGGATCTCGCGGAGAATGCAAGAGGATAAAAGAAGATTGAAAAAAGTTTAATTCTAACTAATCCTTTTTAATTCTAAAATAATATTCGATTTCGGATCTCGCGGAGAATTGAAGAGGATAAAAAACGATTGGAAAAAGTTTAATTCCAAGTAATCCTTTTTAATTTTAAAATACTGTTCAATTTCGGATCTCGCGGAGAATGCAAGAGGATAAAAGAGGATTGAAAAAAGTTTAATTCTAACTAATCCTTTTTAATTCTAAAATAATATTCGATTTCGGATCTCGCAGAGAATTGAAGAGGATAAAAGAGGATTGGAAAAGCACACATTTTTAATACTACTTAATACTCTCTAATACTCTTAATTCTCCGGAGAATTCAAATCGAAACTGAAATGAATCCTTTTTAATTCTCCTCCAAATATTTATCATTTTAGGATTAAAAAGAATAAAAAAAAATTAAATATTTTTAATACTAACTAATTCTTTTTAATTCTAAAATAATATTGCAATTTCTGATCTCGCGGAGAATTCAAGAGGATAAAAGAGGATTGGAAAAAGTTTAATTCTAACTAATCCTTTTTAATTCTAAAATAATATTCGATTTCGGATCTCGCGGAGAATTCAAGAGGATAAAAGAGGATTGGAAAAAGTTTAATTCTAACTAATCCTTTTTAATTCTAAAATAATATTGCAATTTCTGATCTCGCGGAGAATTCAGGAGGATAAAAGAGGATTGAAAAAAGTTTAATTCTAACTAATCCTTTTTAATTCTAAAATAATATTCGATTTCGGATCTCGCGGAGAATTCAAGAGGATAAAAGAGGATTGGAAAAAGTTTAATTCTAACTAATCCTTTTTAATTCTAAAATAATATTGCAATTTCTGATCTCGCGGAGAATTCAGGAGGATAAAAGAGGATTGAAAAAAGTTTAATTCTAACTAATCCTTTTTAATTCTAAAATAATATTCGATTTCGGATCTCGCGGAGAATTCAAGAGGATAAAAGAGGATTGGAAAAAATTTAATTGTAACTAATCCTTTTTAATTCTAAAATGATATTCTATTTCTGATCTCGCGGAGAATTCAAGAGGATAAAAAAAAGTTTAATTCTAACTAATCCTTTTCAATTCTAAAATAATATTCGATTTCGGATCTCGCGGAGAATTCAAGAGGATAAAAGAGGATTGAAAAAAGTTTAATTCTAACTAATCCTTTTCAATTCTAAAATAATATTTAATTTCGGATCTCGCGGAGAATTGAAGAGGATAAAAGAGGATTGGAAAACGTTTAATTCCAAGTAATCCTTTTTAATTCTAAAATAATATTCAATTTCGGATCTCGCGGAGAATTCAAGAGGATAAAAAAAAGTTTACTTCTAACTAATCTTTTTTAATTCTAAAATAATATTGCAATTCCTGATCTCGCGGAGAATTCAGGAGGATAAAAGAGGTTTGAAAAAAGTTTAATTCTAACTAATCCTTTTTAATTCTAAAATAATATTCAATTTCGGATCTCGCGGAGAATTGAAGAGGATAAAAGAGGATTGGAAAACGTTTAATTCCAAGTAATCCTTTTTAATTCTAAAATAATATTCAATTTCGGATCTCGCGGAGAATTGAAGAGGATAAAAGAGGATTGGAAAAAGTTTAATTCCAAGTAATCCTTTTTAATTTTAAAATACTGTTCAATTTCGGATCTAGCGCGGAGAATGCAAGAGGATAAAAGAGGATTGAAAAAAGTTTAATTCTAACTAATCCTTTTTAATTCTAAAATACTGTTCAATTTCGGATCTCGCGGAGAATTCAAGAGGATAAAAGAGGATTGGAAAAAGTTTAATTCTAACTAATCCTTTTTAATTCTAAAATGATATTCCATTTCTGATCTCGCGGAGAATTCAAGAGGATAAAAAAAAGTTTAATTCTAACTAATCCTTTTTAATTCTAAAATAATATCCAATTTCGGATCTCGCGGAGAATTGAAGAGGATAAAAAACGATTGGAAAAAGTTTAATTCCAAGTAATCCTTTTTAATTTTAAAATACTGTTCAATTTCGGATCTCGCGGAGAATTGAAGAGGATAAAAAACGATTGGAAAAAGTTTAATTCCAAGTAATCCTTTTTAATTTTAAAATACTGTTCAATTTCGGATCTCGCGGAGAATGCAAGAGGATAAAAGAGGATTGAAAAAAGTTTAATTCTAACTAATCCTTTTTAATTCTAAAATAATATTCGATTTCGGATCTCGCGGAGAATTGAAGAGGATAAAAGAGGATTGGAAAAAGTTTAATTCCAAGTAATCCTTTTTAATTCTAAAATAATATTGCAATTTCTGATCTCGCGGAGAATTCAGGAGGATAAAAGAGGATTGAAAAAAGTTTAATTCTAACTAATCCTTTTTAATTCTAAAATAATATTCGATTTCGGATTTCGCGGAGAATTCAAGAGGATAAAAGAGGATTGGAAAAAATTTAATTGTAACTAATCCTTTTTAATTCTAAAATGATATTCCATTTCTGATCTCGCGGAGAATTCAAGAGGATAAAAAAAAGTTTAATTCTAACTAATCCTTTTTAATTCTAAAATAATATTCGATTTCGGATCTCGCGGAGAATTCAAGAGGATAAAAGAGGATTGGAAAACGTTTAATTACAAGTAATCCTTTTTAATTCTAAAATAATATTCGATTTCGGATCTCGCGGAGAATGCAAGAGGATAAAAGAGGATTGAAAAAAGTTTAATTCTAACTAATCCTTTTTAATTCTAAAATAATATTCGATTTCGGATCTCGCGGAGAATTGAAGAGGATAAAAAACGATTGGAAAAAGTTTAATTCCAAGTAATCCTTTTTAATTTTAAAATACTGTTCAATTTCGGATCTCGCGGAGAATGCAAGAGGATAAAAGAGGATTGAAAAAAGTTTAATTCTAACTAATCCTTTTTAATTCTAAAATAATATTCGATTTCGGATCTCGCGGAGAATTGAAGAGGATAAAAGAGGATTGGAAAAAGTTTAATTCCAAGTAATCCTTTTTAATTCTAAAATAATATTGCAATTTCTGATCTCGCGGAGAATTCAGGAGGATAAAAGAGGATTGAAAAAAGTTTAATTCTAACTAATCCTTTTTAATTCTAAAATAATATTCGATTTCGGATTTCGCGGAGAATTCAAGAGGATAAAAGAGGATTGGAAAAAATTTAATTGTAACTAATCCTTTTTAATTCTAAAATGATATTCCATTTCTGATCTCGCGGAGAATTCAAGAGGATAAAAAAAAGTTTAATTCTAACTAATCCTTTTTAATTCTAAAATAATATTCGATTTCGGATCTCGCGGAGAATTCAAGAGGATAAAAGAGGATTGGAAAACGTTTAATTACAAGTAATCCTTTTTAATTCTAAAATAATATTCAATTTCGGATCTCGCGGAGAATTGAAGAGGATAAAAAACGATTGAAAAAAGTTTAATTCTAACTAATCCTTTTCAATTCTAAAATAATATTCAATTTCTGATCTCGCGGAGAATTCAAAAGGATAAAAAAAAGTTTAATTCTAACTAATCTTTTTTAATTCTAAAATAATATTGCAATTTCTGATCTCGCGGAGAATTCAGGAGGATAAAAGAGGTTTGAAAAAAGTTTAATTCTAACTAATCCTTTTTAATTCTAAAATAATATTGCAATTTCTGATCTCGCGGAGAATTCAGGAGGATAAAAGAGGATTGAAAAAAGTTTAATTCTAACTAATCCTTTTTAATTCTAAAATAATATTCGATTTCGGATCTCGCGGAGAATTCAAGAGGATAAAAGAGGATTGGAAAAAGTTTAATTCTAACTAATCCTTTTTAATTCTAAAATAATATTGCAATTTCTGATCTCGCGGAGAATTCAGGAGGATAAAAGAGGATTGAAAAAAGTTTAATTCTAACTAATCCTTTTTAATTCTAAAATAATATTCGATTTCGGATCTCGCGGAGAATTCAAGAGGATAAAAGAGGATTGGAAAAAATTTAATTGTAACTAATCCTTTTTAATTCTAAAATGATATTCCATTTCTGATCTCGCGGAGAATTCAAAAGGATAAAAAAAAGTTTAATTCTAACTAATCCTTTTTAATTCTAAAATAATATTCGATTTCGGATCTCGCGGAGAATTCAAGAGGATAAAAGAGGATTGAAAAAAGTTTAATTCTAACTAATCCTTTTCAATTCTAAAATAATATTCAATTTCTGATCTCGCGGAGAATTCAAGAGGATAAAAAAAAGTTTACTTCTAACTAATCTTTTTTAATTCTAAAATAATATTGCAATTCCTGATCTCGCGGAGAATTCAGGAGGATAAAAGAGGTTTGAAAAAAGTTTAATTCTAACTAATCCTTTTTAATTCTAAAATAATATTCAATTTCGGATCTCGCGGAGAATTGAAGAGGATAAAAGAGGATTGGAAAACGTTTAATTCCAAGTAATCCTTTTTAATTCTAAAATAATATTCAATTTCGGATCTCGCGGAGAATTGAAGAGGATAAAAGAGGATTGGAAAAAGTTTAATTCCAAGTAATCCTTTTTAATTTTAAAATACTGTTCAATTTCGGATCTCGCGGAGAATTCAAGAGGATAAAAGAGGATTGGAAAAAGTTTAATTCTAACTAATCCTTTTTAATTCTAAAATAATATTCAATTTCGGATCTCGCGGAGAATTCAAGAGGATAAAAAAAAGTTTACTTCTAACTAATCTTTTTTAATTCTAAAATAATATTGCAATTCCTGATCTCGCGGAGAATTCAGGAGGATAAAAGAGGTTTGAAAAAAGTTTAATTCTAACTAATCCTTTTTAATTCTAAAATAATATTCAATTTCGGATCTCGCGGAGAATTGAAGAGGATAAAAGAGGATTGGAAAACGTTTAATTCCAAGTAATCCTTTTTAATTCTAAAATAATATTCAATTTCGGATCTCGCGGAGAATTGAAGAGGATAAAAGAGGATTGGAAAAAGTTTAATTCCAAGTAATCCTTTTTAATTCTAAAATAATATTCAATTTCTGATCTCGCGGAGAATTCAAGAGGATAAAAAAAAGTTTACTTCTAACTAATCTTTTTTAATTCTAAAATAATATTGCAATTCCTGATCTCGCGGAGAATTCAGGAGGATAAAAGAGGTTTGAAAAAAGTTTAATTCTAACTAATCCTTTTTAATTCTAAAATAATATTCAATTTCGGATCTCGCGGAGAATTGAAGAGGATAAAAGAGGATTGGAAAAAGTTTAATTCCAAGTAATCCTTTTTAATTCTAAAATAATATTCAATTTCGGATCTCGCGGAGAATTGAAGAGGATAAAAGAGGATTGGAAAAAGTTTAATTCCAAGTAATCCTTTTTAATTTTAAAATACTGTTCAATTTCGGATCTAGCGCGAAGAATGCAAGAGGATAAAAGAGGATTGAAAAAAGTTTAATTCTAACTAATCCTTTTTAATTCTAAAATACTGTTCAATTTCGGATCTCGCGGAGAATTCAAGAGGATAAAAGAGGATTGGAAAAAGTTTAATTCTAACTAATCCTTTTTAATTCTAAAATAATATTTAATTTCGGATCTCGCGGAGAATTGAAGAGGATAAAAAACGATTGGAAAAAGTTTAATTCCAAGTAATCCTTTTTAATTTTAAAATACTGTTCAATTTCGGATCTCGCGGAGAATGCAAGAGGATAAAAGAGGATTGAAAAAAGTTTAATTCTAACTAATCCTTTTTAATTCTAAAATAATATTCGATTTCGGATCTCGCGGAGAATTGAAGAGGATAAAAAACGATTGGAAAAAGTTTAATTCCAAGTAATCCTTTTTAATTTTAAAATACTGTTCAATTTCGGATCTCGCGGAGAATGCAAGAGGATAAAAGAGGATTGAAAAAAGTTTAATTCTAACTAATCCTTTTTAATTCTAAAATAATATTCGATTTCGGATCTCGCAGAGAATTGAAGAGGATAAAAGAGGATTGGAAAAGCACACATTTTTAATACTACTTAATACTCTCTAATACTCTTAATTCTCCGGAGAATTCAAATCGAAACTGAAATGAATCCTTTTTAATTCTCCTCCAAATATTTATCATTTTTGGATTAAAAAGAATAAAAAAGAATTAAATATTTTTAATACTAACTAATTCTTTTTAATTCTAAAATAATATTGCAATTTCTGATCTCGCGGAGAATTCAAGAGGATAAAAGAGGATTGGAAAAAGTTTAATTTTAACTAATCCTTTTTAATTCTAAAATAATATTCGATTTCGGATCTCGCGGAGAATTCAAGAGGATAAAAGAGGATTGGAAAAAGTTTAATTCTAACTAATCCTTTTTAATTCTAAAATAATATTGCAATTTCTGATCTCGCGGAGAATTCAGGAGGATAAAAGAGGATTGAAAAAAGTTTAATTCTAACTAATCCTTTTTAATTCTAAAACAATATTCGATTTCGGATCTCGCGGAGAATTCAAGAGGATAAAAGAGGATTGGAAAAAGTTTAATTCTAACTAATCCTTTTTAATTCTAAAATAATATTGCAATTTCTGATCTCGCGGAGAATTCAGGAGGATAAAAGAGGATTGAAAAAAGTTTAATTCTAACTAATCCTTTTTAATTCTAAAATAATATTCGATTTCGGATCTCGCGGAGAATTCAAGAGGATAAAAGAGGATTGGAAAAAATTTAATTGTAACTAATCCTTTTTAATTCTAAAATGATATTCTATTTCTGATCTCGCGGAGAATTCAAGAGGATAAAAAAAAGTTTAATTCTAACTAATCCTTTTCAATTCTAAAATAATATTCGATTTCGGATCTCGCGGAGAATTCAAGAGGATAAAAGAGGATTGAAAAAAGTTTAATTCTAACTAATCCTTTTCAATTCTAAAATAATATTCAATTTCTGATCTCGCGGAGAATTCAAGAGGATAAAAAAAAGTTTACTTCTAACTAATCTTTTTTAATTCTAAAATAATATTGCAATTCCTGATCTCGCGGAGAATTTAGGAGGATAAAAGAGGTTTGAAAAAAGTTTAATTCTAACTAATCCTTTTTAATTCTAAAATAATATTCAATTTCGGATCTCGCGGAGAATTGAAGAGGATAAAAGAGGATTGGAAAACGTTTAATTCCAAGTAATCCTTTTTAATTCTAAAATAATATTCAATTTCGGATCTCGCGGAGAATTCAAGAGGATAAAAAAAAGTTTACTTCTAACTAATCTTTTTTAATTCTAAAATAATATTGCAATTCCTGATCTCGCGGAGAATTCAGGAGGATAAAAGAGGTTTGAAAAAAGTTTAATTCTAACTAATCCTTTTTAATTCTAAAATAATATTCGATTTCGGATCTCGCGGAGAATTGAAGAGGATAAAAAACGATTGGAAAAAGTTTAATTCCAAGTAATCCTTTTTAATTTTAAAATACTGTTCAATTTCGGATCTCGCGGAGAATGCAAGAGGATAAAAGAGGATTGAAAAAAGTTTAATTCTAACTAATCCTTTTTAATTCTAAAATGATATTCCATTTCTGATCTCGCGGAGAATTCAAGAGGATAAAAAAAAGTTTAATTCTAACTAATCCTTTTTAATTCTAAAATAATATCCAATTTCGGATCTCGCGGAGAATTGAAGAGGATAAAAAACGATTGGAAAAAGTTTAATTCCAAGTAATCCTTTTTAATTTTAAAATACTGTTCAATTTCGGATCTCGCGGAGAATTCAAGAGGATAAAAGAGGATTGGAAAAAGTTTAATTCTAACTAATCCTTTTTAATTCTAAAATGATATTCCATTTCTGATCTCGCGGAGAATTCAAGAGGATAAAAAAAAGTTTAATTCTAACTAATCCTTTTTAATTCTAAAATAATATCCAATTTCGGATCTCGCGGAGAATTGAAGAGGATAAAAAACGATTGGAAAAAGTTTAATTCCAAGTAATCCTTTTTAATTTTAAAATACTGTTCAATTTCGGATCTCGCGGAGAATGCAAGAGGATAAAAGAGGATTGAAAAAAGTTTAATTCTAACTAATCCTTTTTAATTCTAAAATAATATTCGATTTCGGATCTCGCGGAGAATTGAAGAGGATAAAAGAGGATTGGAAAAAGTTTAATTCCAAGTAATCCTTTTTAATTCTAAAATAATATTGCAATTTCTGATCTCGCGGAGAATTCAGGAGGATAAAAGAGGATTGAAAAAAGTTTAATTCTAACTAATTCTTTTTAATTCTAAAATAATATTCGATTTCGGATTTCGCGGAGAATTCAAGAGGATAAAAGAGGATTGGAAAAAATTTAATTGTAACTAATCCTTTTTAATTCTAAAATGATATTCCATTTCTGATCTCGCGGAGAATTCAAGAGGATAAAAAAAAGTTTAATTCTAACTAATCCTTTTTAATTCTAAAATAATATTCGATTTCGGATCTCGCGGAGAATTCAAGAGGATAAAAGAGGATTGGAAAACGTTTAATTACAAGTAATCCTTTTTAATTCTAAAATAATATTCAATTTCGGATCTCGCGGAGAATTGAAGAGGATAAAAAACGATTGAAAAAAGTTTAATTCTAACTAATCCTTTTCAATTCTAAAATAATATTCAATTTCTGATCTCGCGGAGAATTCAAAAGGATAAAAAAAAGTTTAATTCTAACTAATCTTTTTTAATTCTAAAATAATATTGCAATTCCTGATCTCGCGGAGAATTCAGGAGGATAAAAGAGGTTTGAAAAAAGTTTAATTCTAACTAATCCTTTTTAATTCTAAAATAATATTGCAATTTCTGATCTCGCGGAGAATTCAGGAGGATAAAAGAGGATTGAAAAAAGTTTAATTCTAACTAATCCTTTTCAATTCTAAAATAATATTCAATTTCTGATCTCGCGGAGAATTCAAGAGGATAAAAAAAAGTTTACTTCTAACTAATCCTTTTTAATTCTAAAATAATATTCGATTTCGGATCTCGCGGAGAATTCAAGAGGATAAAAGAGGATTGAAAAAAGTTTAATTCTAACTAATCCTTTTCAATTCTAAAATAATATTCAATTTCTGATCTCGCGGAGAATTCAAGAGGATAAAAAAAAGTTTACTTCTAACTAATCTTTTTTAATTCTAAAATAATATTGCAATTCCTGATCTCGCGGAGAATTCAGGAGGATAAAAGAGGTTTGAAAAAAGTTTAATTCTAACTAATCCTTTTTAATTCTAAAATAATATTCAATTTCGGATCTCGCGGAGAATTGAAGAGGATAAAAGAGGATTGGAAAACGTTTAATTCCAAGTAATCCTTTTTAATTCTAAAATAATATTCAATTTCGGATCTCGCGGAGAATTCAAGAGGATAAAAGAGGATTGGAAAAAGTTTAATTCTAACTAATCCTTTTTTATTCTAAAATAATATTCAATTTCGGATCTCGCGGAGAATTGAAGAGGATAAAAAACGATTGGAAAAAGTTTAATTCCAAGTAATCCTTTTTAATTTTAAAATACTGTTCAATTTCGGATCTCGCGGAGAATGCAAGAGGATAAAAGAGGATTGAAAAAAGTTTAATTCTAACTAATCCTTTTTAATTCTAAAATAATATTCGATTTCGGATCTCGCGGAGAATTCAAGAGGATAAAAGAGGATTGGAAAAAATTTAATTGTAACTAATCCTTTTTAATTCTAAAATGATATTCCATTTCTGATCTCGCGGAGAATTCAAGAGGATAAAAAAAAGTTTAATTCTAACTAATCCTTTTTAATTCTCAAATAATATTCAATTTCGGATCTCGCGGAGAATTGAAGAGGATAAAAAACGATTGGAAAAAGTTTAATTCCAAGTAATCCTTTTTAATTTTAAAATACTGTTCAATTTCGGATCTCGCGGAGAATGCAAGAGGATAAAAAAAAGTTTAATTCTAACTAATCCTTTTTAATTCTAAAATAATATTCGATTTCGGATCTCGCGGAGAATTGAAGAGGATAAAAAACGATTGGAAAAAGTTTAATTCCAAGTAATCCTTTTTAATTTTAAAATACTGTTCAATTTTGGATCTCGCGGAGAATGCAAGAGGATAAAAGAGGATTGAAAAAAGTTTAATTCCAAGTAATCCTTTTTAATTCTAAAATAATATTGCAATTTCTGATCTCGCGGAGAATTCAGGAGGATAAAAGAGGATAAAAAAAAGTTTAATTCTAACTAATCCTTTTTAATTCTAAAATAATATTCGATTTCGGATCTCGCGGAGAATTCAAGAGGATAAAAGAGGATTGAAAAAAGTTTAATTCTAACTAATCCTTTTCAATTCTAAAATAATATTCAATTTCTGATCTCGCGGAGAATTCAAGAGGATAAAAAAAAGTTTAATTCTAACTAATCTTTTTTAATTCTAAAATAATATTGCAATTCCTGATCTCGCGGAGAATTCAGGAGGATAAAAGAGGTTTGAAAAAAGTTTAATTCTAACTAATCCTTTTTAATTCTAAAATAATATTCAATTCCGGATCTCGCGGAGAATTGAAGAGGATAAAAGAGGATTGGAAAACGTTTAATTACAAGTAATCCTTTTTAATTCTAAAATAATATTCAATTTCGGATCTCGCGGAGAATTGAAGAGGATAAAAAACGATTGGAAAAAGTTTAATTCCAAGTAATCCTTTTTAATTTTAAAATACTGTTCAATTTCGGATCTCGCGCGGAGAATGCAAGAGGATAAAAGAGGATTGAAAAAAGTTTAATTCTAACTAATCCTTTTTAATTCTAAAATACTGTTCAATTTCGGATCTCGCGGAGAATTCAAGAGGATAAAAGAGGATTGGAAAAAGTTTAACTTAACTAATCCTTTTTAATTCTAAAATAATATTCAATTTCGGATCTCGCGGAGAATTGAAGAGGATAAAAAACAATTGGAAAAAGTTTAATTCCAAGTAATCCTTTTTAATTTTAAAATACTGTTCAATTTCGGATCTCGCGGAGAATTCAAGAGGATAAAAGAGGATTGGAAAAAATTTAATTGTAACTAATCCTTTTTAATTCTAAAATGATATTCCATTTCTGATCTCGCGGAGAATTCAAGAGGATAAAAAAAAGTTTAATTCTAACTAATCCTTTTTAATTCTAAAATAATATTGCAATTTCTGATCTCGCGGAGAATTCAAGAGGATAAAAGAGGATAAAAAAAAGTTTAATTCCAAGTAATCTTTTTTAATTCTAAAATAATATTGCAATTCCTGATCTCGCGGAGAATTCAGGAGGATAAAAGAGGTTTGAAAAAAGTTTAATCCTAACTAATCCTTTTTAATTCTAAAATAATATTCAATTTCGGATCTCGCGGAGAATGCAAGAGGATAAAAGAGGATTGAAAAAAGTTTAATTCTAACTAATCCTTTTTAATTCTAAAATACTGTTCAATTTCGGATCTCGCGGAGAATTCAAGAGGATAAAAGAGGATTGGAAAAAGTTTAATTCTAACTAATCCTTTCTAATTCTAAAATAATATCCGATTTCGGATCTCGCGGAGAATTCAAGAGGATAAAAGAGGATTGGAAGAAATTTAATTGTAACTAATCCTTTTCAATTCTAGAATAATATTCCATTTCTGATCTCGCGGAGAATTCAAGAGGATAAAAAAAAGTTTAATTCTAACTAATCCTTTTTAATTCTAAAATAATATTCGATTTCGGATCTCGCGGAGAATTCAAGAGGATAAAAGAGGATTGGAAAAAGTTTAATTCAAACTAATCCTTTTTAATTCTAAAATAATATTGAATTCCTGTTCTTCTGGAAGATTCAAGAGAATAAAAAACGATTGGAAAAAGTCTATTCCTCAATAATTCTCTTTAATTCTAAAATAATATTCAATTTCCGATCTCGCGAAGGATTCGAGAGAATAGAGGAGGATTGGGAAAAGTTTAATTCTAACTAATTCTCTTTAATTTTTAAATAATATTTCTATTTATGTTTTCGCGGAGGATTCAAGAGAATGAAAGAGGATTGGAAAAAGTTTAATTCTAACTAATCCTTTTTAATTCTAAAATAATATTGCAATTTCTGATCTCGCGGAGAATTCAGGAGGATAAAAGAGGATTGAAAAAAGTTTAATTCTAACTAATCCTTTTTAATTCTAAAATAATATTCGATTTTGGATCTCGCGGAGAATTCAAGAGGATAAAAGAGGATTGGAAAAAATTTAATTGTAACTAATCCTTTTTAATTCTAAAATGATATTCCATTTCTGATCTCGCGGAGAATTCAAGAGGATAAAAAAAAGTTTAATTCTAACTAATCCTTTTTAATTCTAAAATAATATTGCAATTTCTGATCTCGCGGAGAATTCAAGAGGATAAAAGAGGATAAAAAAAAGTTTAATTCCAAGTAATCTTTTTTAATTCTAAAATAATATTCAATTTCTGATCTTGCGGAGAATTCAGGAGGATAAAAGAGGATAAAAAAAAGTTTAATTCTAACTAATCCTTTTTAATTCTAAAATAATATTCGATTTCGGATCTCGCGGAGAATTCAAGAGGATAAAAGAGGATTGGAAAAAGTTTAATTCAAACTAATCCTTTTTAATTCTAAAATAATATTGAATTCCTGTTCTCGTGGAGAATTCAAGAGGATAAAAGAGGATTGAAAAAAGTTTAATTCTAACTAATCCTTTTTAATTCTAAAATACTGTTCAATTTCGGATCTCGCGGAGAATTCAAGAGGATAAAAGAGGATTGGAAAAAGTTTAACTTAACTAATCCTTTTTAATTCTAAAATAATATTCAATTTCGGATCTCGCGGAGAATTGAAGAGGATAAAAAACAATTGGAAAAAGCTTAATTCCAAGTAATCCTTTTTAATTTTAAAATACTGTTCAATTTCGGATCTCGCGGAGAATTCAAGAGGATAAAAGAGGATTGGAAAAAATTTAATTGTAACTAATCCTTTTTAATTCTAAAATGATATTCCATTTCTGATCTCGCGGAGAATTCAAGAGGATAAAAAAAAGTTTAATTCTAACTAATCCTTTTTAATTCTAAAATAATATTGCAATTTCTGATCTCGCGGAGAATTCAAGAGGATAAAAGAGGATAAAAAAAAGTTTAATTCCAAGTAATCTTTTTTAATTCTAAAATAATATTGCAATTCCTGATCTCGCGGAGAATTCAGGAGGATAAAAGAGGTTTGAAAAAAGTTTAATCCTAACTAATCCTTTTTAATTCTAAAATAATATTCAATTTCGGATCTCGCGGAGAATGCAAGAGGATAAAAGAGGATTGAAAAAAGTTTAATTCTAACTAATCCTTTTTAATTCTAAAATACTGTTCAATTTCGGATCTCGCGGAGAATTCAAGAGGATAAAAGAGGATTGGAAAAAGTTTAATTCTAACTAATCCTTTTTAATTCTAAAATAATATCCGATTTCGGATCTCGCGGAGAATTCAAGAGGATAAAAGAGGATTGGAAAAAATTTAATTGTAACTAATCCTTTTCAATTCTAGAATAATATTCCATTTCTGATCTCGCGGAGAATTCAAGAGGATAAAAAAAAGTTTAATTCTAACTAATCCTTTTTAATTCTAAAATAATATTCGATTTCGGATCTCGCGGAGAATTCAAGAGGATAAAAGAGGATTGGAAAAAGTTTAATTCAAACTAATCCTTTTTAATTCTAAAATAATATTGAATTCCTGTTCTTCTGGAAGATTCAAGAGAATAAAAAACGATTGGAAAAAGTCTATTCCTCAATAATTCTCTTTAATTCTAAAATAATATTCAATTTCCGATCTCGCGAAGGATTCGAGAGAATAGAGGAGGATTGGGAAAAGTTTAATTCTAACTAATTCTCTTTAATTTTTAAATAATATTTCTATTTATGTTTTCGCGGAGGATTCAAGAGAATGAAAGAGGATTGGAAAAAGTTTAATTCTAACTAATCCTTTTTAATTCTAAAATAATATTGCAATTTCTGATCTCGCGGAGAATTCAGGAGGATAAAAGAGGATAAAAAAAAGTTTAATTCTAACTAATCCTTTTTAATTCTAAAATAATATTCGATTTCGGATCTCGCGGAGAATTCAAGAGGATAAAAGAGGATTGGAAAAAATTTAATTGTAACTAATCCTTTTTAATTCTAAAATGATATTCCATTTCTGATCTCGCGGAGAATTCAAGAGGATAAAAAAAAGTTTAATTCTAACTAATCCTTTTTAATTCTAAAATAATATTGCAATTTCTGATCTCGCGGAGAATTCAAGAGGATAAAAGAGGATAAAAAAAAGTTTAATTCCAAGTAATCTTTTTTAATTCTAAAATAATATTCAATTTCTGATCTTGCGGAGAATTCAGGAGGATAAAAGAGGATAAAAAAAAGTTTAATTCTAACTAATCCTTTTTAATTCTAAAATAATATTCGATTTCGGATCTCGCGGAGAATTCAAGAGGATAAAAGAGGATTGGAAAAAGTTTAATTCAAACTAATCCTTTTTAATTCTAAAATAATATTGAATTCCTGTTCTCGTGGAGAATTCAAGAGGATAAAAAAAAGTTTAATTCTAACTAATCCTTTTTAATTCTAAAATAATATTGCAATTTCTGATCTCGCGGAGAATTCAGAAGGATAAAAGAGGTTTGAAAAAAGTTTAATTCTAACTAATCCTTTTTAATTCTAAAATAATATTCAATTTCGGATCTCGCGGAGAATTGAAGAGGATAAAAGAGGATTGGAAAAAGTTTAATTCCAAGTAATCCTTTTTAATTTTAAAATACTGTTCAATTTCGGATCTCGCGGAGAATGCAAGAGGATAAAAGAGGATTGAAAAAAGTTAAATTCTAACTAATCCTTTTTAATTCTAAAATACTGTTCAATTTCGGATCTCGCGGAGAATTTAAGAGGATAAAAGAGGATTGGAAAAAGTTTAATTCAAACTAATCCTTTTTAACTCTAAAATAATATTGAATTCCTGTTCTCGTGGAAGATTCAAGAGAATAAAAAACGATTGGAAAAAGTCTATTCCTCAATAATTCTCTTTAATTCTAAAATAATATTCAATTTTCGATCTCGCGAAGGATTCGAGAGAATAGAGGAGGATTGGGAAAAGTTTAATTCTAACTAATTCTCTTTAATTTTTAAATAATATTTCAATTTATGTTTTCGCGGAGGATTCAAGAGAATGAAAGAGGATTGGAAAAAGTTTAATTCTAACTAATCCTTTTTAATTCTAAAATAATATTGCAATTTCTGATCTCGCGGAGAATTCAGGAGGATAAAAGAGGATTGAAAAAAGTTTAATTCTAACTAATCCTTTTTAATTCTAAAATAATATTCGATTTCGGATCTCGCGGAGAATTCAAGAGGATAAAAGAGGATTGAAAAAAGTTTAATTCTAACTAATCCGTTTTAATTCTATAATAATATTCAATTTCTGATCTCGCGGAGAATTCAAGAGGATAAAAAAAAGTTTAATTCTAACTAATCCTTTTTAATTCTATAATAATATTGCAATTTCTGATCTCGCGGAGAATTCAAGAGGATAAAAGAGGATAAAAAAAAGTTTAATTCCAAGTAATCTTTTTTAATTCTAAAATAATATTGCAATTCCTGATCTCGCGGAGAATTCAGAAGGATAAAAGAGGTTTGAAAAAAGTTTAATTCTAACTAATCCTTTTTAATTCTAAAATAATATTCAATTTCGGATCTCGCGGAGAATTTAAGAGGATAAAAGAGGATTGGAAAAAGTTTAATTCAAACTAATCCTTTTTAACTCTAAAATAATATTGAATTCCTGTTCTCGTGGAAGATTCAAGAGAATAAAAAACGATTGGAAAAAGTCTATTCCTCAATAGTTCTCTTTAATTCTAAAATAATATTCAATTTCCGATCTCGCGAAGGATTCGAGAGCATAGAGGAGGATTGGGAAAAGTTTAATTCTAACTAATTCTCTTCAATTTTTAAATAATATTCCAATTTATGTTTTCGCGGAGGATTCAAGAGAATGAAAGAGGATTAAAAAAATTTAATTTTTTCTAATTCTAATATAATATTGAATTCCTGTTCTCGCGGAGGATTTAAGAGAATAAAAGACGATTGGAAAAAGTCTAATCCTAAATAATTTTTTTTAATTCTAAAATGACTTGGAATTTCTGTTCTCGCGGAGGATTCAAGAGAATAAAAGACGATCGGAAAAAGTCTAATCCTAAATAATTTTTTTTAATTCTAAAATGACTTAGAATTTCTGTTCTCGCGGAGAATTCGAGAGAATGAAAGAGGATTCGAAAAAGTTTAATTCTAATTTATTTATTTTTATTTCAAACTAATGTTGCAATTTCTGTTCCTGCTGAAAATTCGAGAGAGTTGTATCCATAACAAAAAGAAATTATTTTTCTTTTTAACTTTAAAAAAACAAAATAGTAATAAATTGTAATTTTATATATAGAAAAATTTTATTTTGGGAAAAAAATAATAATTTTATACGTGAAATTTTATTTCCTTCTATGGAGAAATTTATGGAAAAAAAAGTATTTAAAAGGAAAAAGGCAACGGGAAAAAAATGTAAGAGTGATCGTGGGACTCTCGCCGGACCGACAATCCGGCGGGAGAGAGTAAGTGAGCGAAAGATAGTTCTGCGCTCACCGCTAGAGCGTGTGGGCTTCTTGGATATGGACACTTATAGCAGAAGTGTTAAAAGCGCATGCAGTGAACGTTATTGTCAGTCAGCACTCCACTGCTACCAAGTGAACTTTACGTAGCAGAGTGCGAAGTACCTACTGGTAGTGGCGCAGTATACCCTGCACCACGTACTAAATATATATATATATATATATATATATATATATATATTCCTTGGGAATAGCTATTATTCTATTCGAATTCTCTGAAGGGAAATAAAAAGTATTGGAAATTTCTAAACATGGATTCTCCTTAATTCTATTTAATTCTCTGAAAATAATTAAAAAGTATTAAAAATTTCTAAATATGAATTCTCCTCAATTCTATTTAATTCTCTGGAAAGAATTAAAGAGTATTAAAATTTTCTAAATATGAATTCTCCTCAATTCTATTTAATTCTCTGAAGAGAATTAAAAAGTATTAAAAATTTTTAAATATGAATTCTCCTCCATTTTATTTAATTCTCTGAAGAGAATTAAAAAGTATTAAAAATTTCTAAATATGAATTCTCCTCAATTTTATTTAATTCTCTGAAGAGAATTAAAAAGTATTAAAAATTTCTAAATATGAATTCTCCTCAATTTTATTTAATTCTCTGAAGAGAATTAAAAAGTATTAAAAATTTCTAAATATGAATTCTCCTCAATTCTATTTAATTCTCTGAAGAGAATTAAAAAGTATTAAAAATTTCTAAATATGAATTCACCTCAATTCTATTTAATTCTCTGAAGAGAATTAAAAAGTATTAAAAATTTCTAAATATGAATTCTCCTCAATTTTATTTAATTCTCTGAAGAGAATTAAAAAGTATTAAAAATTTCTAAATATGAATTCTCCTCAATTTTATTTAATTCTCTGAAGAGAATTAAAAAGTATTAAAAATTTCTAAATATGAATTCTCCTCAATTCTATTTAATTCTCTGAAGAGAATTAAAAAGTATTAAAAATTTCTAAATATGAATTCTCCTCAATTTTATTTAATTTTCTGAAGAGAATTAAAAAGTATTAAAAATTTCTAAATATGAATTCTCCTCAATTCTATTTAATTCTTTGAAACGAATTAAAGAGTATTAAAAATTTCTAAATATGAATTCTCCTCAATTTTATTTAATTCTCTGAAGAGAATTAAAAAGTATTAAAAATTTCTAAATATGAATTCTCCTCAATTCTATTTAATTCTCTGAAGAGAATTAAAAAGTATTAAAAATTTCTAAATATGAATTCACCTCAATTCTATTTAATTCTCTGAAGAGAATTAAAAAGGATTAAAAAAATTTTTAATCCTCTTTAATTCTCTTTTTTAACCAGGGCCATGCATAATTAGATTTGATCATACCTGGCTGTTATTAGCCCATATATAAGTCTATATATGATCAGATCTAATTATATATAAGTCTATATATAATTAGATCTGATCAGATCTGATTATATATGAGTCTATATATAATTAGATATGTTCATACTTGGCTGGTATAACTCCATATATAACCATATATAAGTCTATATATGATCAGATCTAATTATATATAAGTCTATACATAATTAGATCTGATTAGACATGACTGATACAAATCCATATATAATTAGATCTGATCAGACATGGCTAATATAAATTCATGTATGGTCGTGCATAAGTTTATATATGATTGGATCTGATCAGACATGACTGATATAAAGTTATATGTAGTTATATGTAGTTATATATATATATATATATATATATATATATATATATATAGATATATATATATATATATTACATAATATGACAATTTTTTAATATAAATGTTATTAAATTTTTATTTTGTCAACTATCAAATAAACTTAAATCCCCAATACTTAAAAAATGTTCAAAGGTTTCGGCAGCAACTTAAAAGTATTAATCGATATCGATTTATATACGAATATTTATAAGTTTATAGATAAATAGATTTGATTATATGTATCTAATGAATTCTATTGTCATTTATGTACAAAATCAAATTCATTATTAGGTACATTATTTACGTATGATGTATTGACTTGATTATTTGAGTCAAGTAATGCCATAAACTTTCCTTTATTGTAAGTTCATAACAGATTAGAGGATCAGACTACAATCCAGCGATCACCAAAGTTAAGCAGCATCGGCGTAGGTCATTGATTGGATGGGTGACCTCGTAGTAAAGTGGTGGTCAACGAATAGTAATTTTTTTTTTTTTTTATTTAAATTTAATCAATATTTATATTGATGAAAACAATAAATCCTAATTAAATTACTTAATTAATAATTTAAAGGTATTCGAAATGAGATTCTAAAAATAACTATATTCATTCATGCATGATCATATATAAACAGATCTGATTATATATAATTAGACCTGGCCAATTTTTGGATCCAATCATATATAGATGATTATGCATAATTATATATGATTAGACAAAAACTTTTTTCATCGGGAAGGTCTAATCATATATAAGCCTATATATGATCAGGTCTAATTATATATGAGTCTATATATGATTAGATCTAACGGATGAAAGCTAGGTATAATCATATATAAGCCTATATATGATCATGTCTAATTATATATACGTCTATATACAATTAGATCTGATCAGATCTAACTGATGAAAGCAAGGTCTAATCATATATAAGCCTATATATGATCAGGTCTAATTATATATAAGTCTATATATGATTAGATCTAACGGATGAAAGCAAGGTCTAATCATATATAAGCCTATATATGATCAGGTCTAATTATATATAAGTCTATATATGATTAGATCTAACGGATGAAAGCTAGGTATAATCATATATAAGCCTATATATGATCATGTCTAATTATATATAAGTCTATATATAATTAGATCTGATCAGATCTAACGGATGAGAGCAAGGTATAATCATATATAAGCCTAGATATGATCATGTCTAATTATATATAAGTCTATATATAATTAGCTTTGATCAGGCTTCAATGATATGAAATCTATAAATATTTAATTACGTAGGGGTAGGGGGGGGCAAAGCGAGGTACTTAAGGAAATACTATGGTTCCAAAGATTCAAATACGCTAAATCTTTTTTTTTTTATGATATGCGAAGTAAATAAACAAAAATTTCAGTTGCCGCTGAAACAAAAAATTTTCACTTTGGCGGGCAAATAGGGTATCCCCTAAAAAAAGGCCCAAAAAAAAAAATTTCTGCATATTAAAAAAAATGGATCAAATTAAATTTTTTTGTGAGCAATTTCCATAACGAAACATTACATTTCACACGATTACTGGATGCAAAAGCAGAAAAAAAACTTTTTACTGGGTTTTATCATAAATCAAAAGCCATCAACATTTTTTGACTAAAAGTCGATTTTTGAAAAAGTTCAACAATAATATTTAAAATATTACTCAATTATGTTTACAAAAGTGATTTTTGAATAATTAAAAATAAACTTTTCTCTTATGAAATTTCGGGGGTACCCCGTTTTACCTACCCTACCCCTTTTGCGTCCCCTTCCCCTACATGGGTATATATTATATATATATATATATATATATATATATATATATATATATATATATATAACATAATGTGATAATTCTAATATTAAAGTTATTAAATTTTTATTTTGTTAACTATCAATCAAACTTAAATCTCTATTACTTGAAAAATATTCAAAGGTTTCGGCAGCAATTCAAAAGTATAAATCGATATCGATTTATATATGGATATTTATAAGTTTATAGATAAAAAGATTTGATTATATCTATCTGATGAATTCTATCGAAATTTATGTGCAAAACTAAATTCATCATCAGGTGCATTATTTAAGTAGGATGTATCAATTTGATTATTTGATTTAAGTTATACCACACGGAAAAAAAAGAACTGTAATAAATAAAGTTTGATGTCTAATAATTATCATATTTTTAGTGATTAATATAAATTCAAATAGTAATATTGTGATTTCAACATTTAAAAAATAATAATTATAAATCGAATGTTAAAATATACAGTTCATTTAGATAAAATTATCATTTAAAACTATAAAAAAGACAAAGTAAACACTAAAAAAATTAAACTTTAAAGTTTAACAGCCAAAACTTAAATATCTATCGTTTGTAAAATAAGAAATTAAAGTCTCAAACAATAAAAATATAGAGGATACAAAATACTAAATTTAGTTAGAACGTTATTTTGTAAAGTCCTCTAATTAAGAAACTTTACCAGGAGTTGTTTTTAAATTTTAATATTAGTCAACAGTCAAATTTAATGATATAAACGGGAATAAATAAATTTTCACGGATATTTATTATTAAAGCAAATATTAAATATTTCCACTGAAATCAGTAAAGATTGACTATATGAAACTGTACATTATACTTCGTCAATTTGTAAAAAGTATGTGTCAGCCTCAGCAAATTTTATTGTTTGATGCAGTAAAATTTCATGCGCTACCGTCATCCATTTAAATACGGAAATAACTTTCGATTCTCATACGCATGCTGTGGCCGAGCGCTCTAAGTGCCAGGGACTGGACTCTGTTCACGTAAGGTCGGCGGTTCGAGCCCGAGAGTCGGCTGAGATTTTTCTGATGATTTTTCATATAAAAATTCGAACAACTACATACTGTACCCGACTGAATCAGTTATTCAAAATACAAACAAGGATACAATCAATTAGATGCACAACGATGAGAAAACAGACAATGGAAGAAGGGAGAAGGAGGGGGTGAAATCAGAAACCCGAATAATCCTTGAACTACGACAGCAAACGGTAAAAGCCGGAAATAAATAATTCAAAATAAAAAAATAGAAAATAGAAAAAAAATATATATATATATATATATTTTTATTATTTGAAACAATAAAAATGAGGGTTTAGAACAAAAATTATTACTACGGTAGCATAAGAAAAAGTAACGATCGACTATAAAATTAAATACATCGACTTAGAGATTTTTATTGTTTGAAACTTTAAAATTTACGGTTTAAGTTTTAATTTTTACTATCGTCAGTCTAAAAAATATCATCCTGCCATTGAAACTATACAATTCAAAATAATAATTTTTACTATTTGAAATGTTAAAAACTATATCTTTACCCTATACTTTTTTTCTTTGAGCATAAGTATATTTTAACAGATCACTCATATATTTTAACCTTATACTTTATAATAAATAACAAAATCGCACCCGGGCGCCGCATTACTATTTGAAACAATAAAAAGTATTGATAATTCGGGTGAATTTTAACATTTCTTTTTTTCCGTGCATAAACTTTCCTTCATTGTAAGTTCATAATAGACTAGAGGATCAGACTATCATCCAGCGATTACCAAAATTAAGCCGCATCGGCGTGGATCAATAATTGGATGGGTGACCCCTTAGTACAAAAATAGTTAATCTATAGTAATTTTTTTTTTTTTTTTTAATTTAAATTTAACCAGCATTTACATTAATGAAGACGATAAATCCTAATTTAATTACTTAATTAATAATTTTCAGATATTTTCAAAGAGCTTTTAAAAATTACTATATTCGTTCATGCATGATTATATCTAATCATATATGATTATATATGATCAGGTCTGGCCAATTTTCAGATCTGATTATATATGGACTCATATATAATTATATATAATTATACAAAATCTTTTTTTATCGGGTACAAATGAATGTAAGAGTATATGTATTTATCTAAGAATTCATGGAGAAAACCATGAATATCTGGATTCCTATATGGGAAGTCCACATAGAAAACTGTTAGGTTAAAGTGTTTAAAAAAAAATCGACTTTTTCTCGCTTCCAGGCGGAAAAATAGTACACGCTAAGAACTTTATGGTATTGTTTATCATCTCATGGTGGTAAAATTAATTTTTTTCTCGTAATATCTATGAATCTCATAATTATAGTAAGATTCACAATATAAAATGTTAATAATTAAAATACACGATGGCAATAGTTATCATCCCGGATGTTAAATTAGTATAATAGTCATTATCACAAAAATAGTAGCTACACTGAGAGAAAAGTGCTTAGTAACCTGAACTATGCAGCGACAGATATAAAAATATAGTCTCCCTAACCAATTTTTATTGTTACTAGAACTATGTACTAGTGTGAATCAGCACGAAAAAATAGTTACATTAACTAAACTTAAGAAACCTTTTTTGCCTTATTATGGTCGCTACAAAACTTTAATCATTTTAAACAAGGCTTAGTAGTGAACACAATATAATCTTTATCATTGGCTCGATTAACATAAAATAGATACAGTAACTATGTTAGCTTAGTGACTGTGTGATAGTTGGTAGAAATAATTTTATTAGTTGTCACAACTAAGAATTTAGTTGTCGTCTCATACAATATCATTTATTTAGTTCCTTTTATTACTTACAAAAGTGTCAACCGTACTATTTAATCTTAGTTCTCTAAACAATCAATTTCTAGTTAATTTAATAATTATAGAATATTTCTGCTGACTAATTATCAAATGTAAAAAAAAAAATTCAAAAGAGAATACAGTTATAAATACCATTAATATTTCGTTTCTCTGGCTATAAATTGCATTCCTAGTACCAAAAGTGCGTATTGCAAAACATAAGCCAAAGAAGCGTTTTAAACACTTTTTTTTTTGCTTATCAATTTCGGATCGTTAAAAATGTGAAGATCGATTAAAAAAGTGAAGAAAAAAATTTTTTTATATTAAAAGAGCGTGTAAAAACTTTTTGTTGCCAATCAATTAGGGATTATTTATTGAAATGAAAATTAATCAAGATAATATATATCTTATCTCCCAATAAATTTTTTTTTTAGCTTAAACAACTTTTATTTTTTTGTTGAAGCGTACAAAAATTCTCTCGTTAAAACAATAGTAGTTATTCCAAGAAAAATTATTTTCTTCAAACTAAAAAATTCTATTGTTACTATAAAAACTAAGATATATATTTTGCTACAAAAAATATCTCCTATATTAACAAAATAAAATTCTTTAAACAAGTAAAAATTGTTTGATTTAAGCGTAAGAATAAGGTAAAAGCCCCCATTATTGACAGGACCCCTACTATTGACATATTGTTTTAATTTATTAATTTTTTAATTAACTGTATGAATAATCACATTGCTCAAAACTTCTTATCAATTTTTTGATATTTTTAAATGGAAAAATAGTTCAATTTTATTTCTGGGTACAAACTATTCGCTGTAAAAAAAATTTATTTTCTCGACTAGGCCACTTTCGCTAGAATGTTTGAAATTTCTTAACAATTTCGTTTAGAGAGATCGTATTTTTAGAAACGAATTCCCCTATATAGTTCTAATGTAAGTGTATTATTAAAAATTGTTTCAGGTTATTTATAGTCTAAATAACCCCAGAATCATTGATTTAGATTGATAAATCTTAATCATCATTTAAAAATAGCGGGCGTCAATAGTCGGTACATAAAAATTCACGTGTGTCAACTAGCGACAGGCCACAAACTCAAGTAATTTAACCTCCTTAACATACATATCGATAAATTTATGTTAACACGCTGTCTAGTAATTTCATAATAAATAAAACATTGAATAAAAAATTGTCGAATCAAGAATAGTGTCGTCGAATTTATAAAAAATAAAAGTGTGTCCTAGATGAATTTTTAATTGTAATTATCGTATTTTGTCGTTTTTAATTAAAATATTTATTATTAATTTGAACCTAATTGACGGTGGTCTTTAATCATTTTTTATAAACTGCCGCGCATGCGCATTAGACCTGTCAATAATGGGGTCCATGGTATGTCAATAGTTGGCTCTGACACTATTTTACCCCGTCAATAATACCTGCACTCGACTCGTTGATTTTTAATTAATATATTTTTTATTTGATTCATTGCTATTTAAGTAAATTTATTTAAATATACAAGTAGAGACACCAATTAAAACGTCCAATGCAAAAAAAGTTGATTATATTAATTTTAAATACGATAAAAAAATTCAAACAATCACAGACATTCTTATAGTGTCAATAATGGGGGCTTTTACCTTATGTTGACTTGAAAAAAAATATTTTAACTCAAGATAATAAAAATTCAAGATAATTTTTTACTGCAAGAAAATTTTGATTTTCCGCATTGTTAAAAAAAATGATCTAAAATCAAGAATATTTTTTTTGACTTAAGCTAACTGTTTTTCCTGTGTAGAAAAACTCAAATTTGAAAGCTGTATTTATAAGTTTTCATAACGTACAAATAAATAACCTTATGAGTTAAGAGAAACCCTTTATAGCAAAATAATCAGACAAGATGTTTAAATCGAAGCAATTTTTCAATTTTCATATTATAAAATAATTCCAGCTATTAATATTAATCCTTTATATATTTTTAAATTATCTGCTATTTTTGAGAATTATAAATACACAGAAAAAACGGATAATTTGAATCCAGAATTTTTTTTTTAATCGATTCGGGAAATCAAAATTTTCTTGCCCTAAATAAATAATTATCTTGAAATTTTTATTTTTAATTTAAATATTTTTTCTCAAGTTAACATATTCTTATGCTTGAAGCGAAGAATTTTTGAAGCAAGATATATGAGTTTTTGTAGCAATCTGCACATTTTTGTTTGGAGAATATAAAATTTATCGGAATGAGTACTATTATTTAACGCAAGAATTTTTTATGTTCCAACCAACACAAAAAAGTTGCTTAAACTAAGAGATAATAGTCACCAGAACAAAGCAACAGCAGCGAGAGTAGTTTGTTGCTCGCCACTAGATCGCGCCCACCTTTTGTATAGTGTCCCTGGTAAGAAACTTATTTCAGAAGTATTATATTCCAAGCTTGAAAACAATTCTGGTATGAGAACTTCTCTGTTATTCAACAGAGTGACAGGTATCATTTTTGATTGTAATTTAGTATATACTAAATTACATTAAGACATTAATGTTTAACATTAATGTTTCCTAAAATAATTTTTGTTATAATAAAAAAACATCAAGTACATTCAATGTAACAGAAAAAAAAAAAATTCTGAATTTATCACGAAAATATTCGCTAGTATACAAAAAAGAATCCAGTAACAATGAACCAAAATCTGCAGTACAGATCGCTAAATAATTTTTTTTCTTGCAGTACTAAATCATGGAAATAGTAACTATGAATGTTTAGTTACAATAAGTCAAATCAGTACATTCTCAGGAAGTTCAATTTTCTAGTGTGAACATCTAGACATAAATACTTATTCCTACAATTATAAATGATCTGAAGAACTAAGTGTACATTATTAACATCACAATAATCTTATTGCTCATTAGACTAAGAATAAATTATTTACTACAATATAAATTATAGTTATGTTAATAACTTTATCTTAGTATATGTAACTAAAAATAGTAAGAATGACTATGTAGTAGTAGATCACTTTACTATGGTGTATTAGTTACTGAAACTGATTTAGTTTAGCTGAGTCGTCTGTGAACTACGATTTCTTAGTTCAGAAAACCGATTTTTTCTCTCAGTGTATTAGCATATCACATGACAAATATTACAATCCTTGATGATATTGTTCACAATACAGTGATGGTAGTAATTGCTATCCTGTGATCGTAATCCCTGTTTAAAAAATCTCATAGAATCCAATAGACTCTCATACATTCCTATAGAAATTTTATAAGAATGAATGAGTTCTATGAGAAGTGCTATAGTTAAGTATAGGGCCTTATACATACGGCTATAAGAATCTATCGGATTTTTTAAGCAGGGATCATTACAAATTTATATGGCAAGTATTATCGTTTCCGATAAGAATGATTTTGTCATCAAGTACAAAACTCAAAAACATTCCACAACAACTAGTTTTTAATCGATAGTTTAGTGCATAGGGCAGCTAAAGTGTTCAATTCGTTATTTACTTAAAATTTTATTATTTAATGTAAATATTTTACACGGAGAAAATATATATGTATCTCTTATAAACAAAAAATATACCCCAACTGTCATTTTAAATGGACGCGGCCAGTTTTTTTTTTAATTTATTGAGTGCTTCACCCTATTGACTGTTGGAAAAAGTAATTATTAAAACGCACCAAAATATTTTGAATTTGAAGTAAATAACCTTAGAAAAATAATTTTAGAAATTATTTGAAATTTCAAACTTCATTCGCGCGTTAAATTATAGCATAGAGGGCGAACGAACATTAAAAAATGGCCGCTCCCTTATCAATTGACAGACGGAGGTTGGTGTACGTACTTTTATGGAAGTAAATAAACAATCGAATATGTTTATTTTGATTTCATTAAAAAATATAGGACTTATACTAAAGTATATAACTAAAAAGTTGCTGAGTGACTTTTGCATACACGATGGTAACTACCCGGGAAAAAATGATCAGATATGAACAGGCATGAATCTTCAGGTCTGATCAGATATAAAAAATGACCGGGTTTGACCAGACCTGGCCAGGTATGTTCAGGTCCGATCAGGTATGTTTATGTCTGTTCATACCCATCCAGGCAAAAAAATTATAGATAAAAAAAAAGTTTGGAAAATCCAAAAGTGCACGCCTCGAACGCTCATGCTATATTTTTTTTCAAAAGTTAAATTTCGAATAAAATCGAATCACCTGCGTTTTTTTATAGAAATTTTCACACTGAAGTATACAGTGACAATAGCAAGAAAAAATAACTAATTAAAAGTTTGGGAAATTCAAAAGTGCACGACGCTTAATGCTCATTTGCAAAAAAAAATTACAAAATTAAAAAAAGCCCATTCGGCAGCCGAAATGGAAGTAGATTTCTCATTTGATTATTTCAACCTCTCAAATGAACGTTAATAACAAAATAAATTTTTGTTTCGACATTCTTAGATTCTTAAGGTTATAAATTAAAAAAAAATTGTCAAACAGTTTAAAATTGAAAGCAAAAAATTTAAGAATTAAAATTAGAAAATTAAGTAAATTATCGGAATAACAAAAATTGAAGTTAAAGAGAATCTATTTATCTACGAATAAGTATTCTGTGATTTTTACTATAGGATTAATGTTTAATTCAAAATTAAATAATATGATTTGACTTGAAATTTCAATTATGATAGGTCTAAGTGTCATACTTGAAATCAGTTGTAAACACTGTCAATAAAAAAAAATTGAATTTGCACACTTAAAATGAGATATTTAGATTTTATGAGTTTTACACTGCAATAATATGAATTCAATCAATTTCATAAATTTACTGATAAATACAGTAGTTAGGATTCTATGGAATCTATTAAAAGTAGGAGGACCAATGCAACAGCAAAATTTCATTAAATGAGTAGTAAGATGCGAAATTTCATTGGTCTAGACACCTATATAGGCATGGAAATGAAAGCTTATTTGAAGAGCTTTCAGATAAAATTTATAGGGAGTCAATAAGTTATAACATTCAAAAAATATTGAAGAAAGAATAAGTAAAAATCTGAATTTTTGATATTTTAAAAATTTTGAAATGCTATAACTTTTAAAGTATTCGACCGATTGAGCTCATTTTCCACCTTAATCGAGGTAGTCACCCACAGATTATGTATGCCAAGTTTCAAAGCGATCGGTGTAGAACTGTGGTAATAATCAGAGTCACAACTTGCATACAATTAGTTTTTATAATATTTTGTAAATTTTTAAAACCATTTTTCTATTCGAGAAAGTAATCAAATCGAAAAGCTACATAGTGAAAATTGAAGGCAATCGAGCGAGCTTTCACATAAGACAAACGAAAATAAGCTATCTCTTTCCATTTGAAAGTTACATCTAGTTAAAGCGGCAAATAAATTTTTTTTTTGAAAATTTTACAAAATTTCAATTAACTATAACTTCTAAACTTATTGGCCAAATTGGCTCATCTTTGAACTTATCCAAGGTAATCGTCCATAGAATAAGTATACTAAGTTTCATTAAGATCGGTGTAGAATTGTGGACGCTATCGTTGGAGAACGGCGCGTTATATCGTATATATATATATATATATATATATATATATATATATATATGTAGCGACCACGTCACTACTCATATTATTTAATATTCATAATTTCGGATAAGTCCGTCAATCATCGATCGTCATCGATCGCCGAATATTTTCCCCCACGCGGATACGATATTCGGTAGCAACAGTTCACACGAGCACACAGTACAGTACACGCGGATAATTAGAGAGATACACAGCGACTAGCTAACACATATCTATAGTGCAACTAGCATTATCTTGTATTTTATAACTTAAATAAAACTCATTATTTATTATTTCGTTAATACTAAAATTGGAGTCAGATAATTTATTTATCGTAGTGATTAAGTTCCATGAACCACATCCCAGTCACTACATATATATATAAACTTTTGAACCTAATGTATTTTCGGACTCAGCTCGTCGAGCTGAGTTCAGAAATAACAAAATTTTTCAAAAATCCATCATGAGGACAAATACAATAGTTAGATTTCTATGAAATCTACTAAAAATGTAAGATAAAAGTTTCAAGGACAGTTTTTTTTCCTTTTTATAACACTAGGAATTCGAATTTCCCTCCAAAAAATAGTCAGTTGTATTTTTTCGCGCAGGCGCGACTGGTGTGGCGAAAGCATATGTAAAAAAAAGTAAAATAAGGAGAACATTCCTGATGAAAGAAAAATGGCGGCAGTGTGTGCTTGTTTACATGTAAAATTGCCGGTTTTAACCGAAATCATTTATTTTTAAAAAAATGAAAAGGCCTACAGTAGTGATTTTCGAAAGGAACCTTCTCTGCTTAATTCTGAATATTGTGAAAAAAAAAATTAAGTCGTTTCGTCAAGTCGTTCTCGAGATATCCGTACCACGCCGTTTTTTTGAACCACAGACTAATGGACGTCCACGATAAATTTTTTTTAATGAACTTTTTTTTATATTAATATGTATTCGACAATTTAAAAAAAGTATCAGGATTTTTCATTAGTGTCTCAGCTTTATATTGATGTGCTTTTTATAATGTGTAAGACTAACAGAAAAAAAAAAAAATGCAGTTTAAAGAGTGGAAATCGTGTGACCTTGACAGGTCGGTTATAAAGCACAACCTCGCCGCTTCGCGTTCGAGACGTGCAATAGCCCTGTATAATTATGTATAACTATGTATTACTATATATATACAATGATATTCTTGTAAAAAAAAAAGAAAAGTTTCTATCAGAGCGAATGTTGCTTTTAGAAAGCAATAATTTATCTGTATTCGAGTTTGTCCATGAAGTATCGAGAAAATTTTTGCCAATTGAAATTTAATTTTTTATATCAATTTTTTGCATTAATTTAATGATCATTTGGTTTTTAATACAACTTTTAATATTTTTCATTTTAAAGCCGCATATTTAACATTTATAAACAGCAAGAACATTGGGTCCTTAATATTTTTAAACACGCCAGTAGAAATTACTTCTGACTGCCAGTCCTAAGCCTGGGAAAAGTGTGAAGGGAAATATATCGAATAAAAAATCATCCACTCTGAACTCATTGCGCATACTTTTTCAGTTCACTAGAATACAATTGAATAAGAATATTCGGAATAGATAGATAGAATTTATTGTAAATATTTCTAAAGCCTAATAACACAGATCTTTCAGAAGAGTAAGATTATGGCATGTGACTTTAGTGTAGAGATACATTGACTTTTGCCGCCATGTGGGAACATAACGTTAAAAAGTTTACTATACTAGACCTAACATGCTTGCTTTGCTCGCCTTTATTCTTTCAAAAATCTCGCCACTATCTCAGTCGACCAATCGACAACCGAATAAAATAGTCACAGAAGTGACGTAAAACGATACGACATCCGGTCATCAACTTTTTAGAAGAGGATGCAAGACTTTATCGTATGAATTCTAAAGATTCTATTGGTAATATTACCGCTGTAGAGTTTCTTTCCGGTCAGATATAAATTTACTGATTGCGCTCAAGTCGGACGCGAGGATTACGACCCTTCGCTCAAGTCGGACGAGAGGATTATGACCCAGCGCTCAACTCGGACATGGCTCAGGTAAATTTTGGGCCTCGCGCTCAACTCGGAATCACCCATTTTCAGGTAGTTCGCGCTCAACTTGGCATCGTCCTATGGATGTGATGCTTAAGATCCATGAGGTCCTTATCGGCATTGCCTTATCAGGTCCTTACCAGGATATCCTCACCGAATCCTTATCAGGGTTGCCTTCTTAGTAATTATTTAAAAAAAAATTTTAATTTCGAAAAAAAATAAGATAATTTTAATTCGATCGGGAATGTTATTTATTGTATTAAGAGCATTAATTAGAAGAAGTAAACATATTTTTTATTGATGAAAAAATGCCGATGAGTGCTGGACTCGAACCTGCGTCCTACCTATTCAAAGTCCTTGACGCTATCCATTGCGCTGACATACATATGTGATCTTGTAAGTGTAAATATTGACGGGCTGCAATGATTGACGTGATTTTTATATAATATTCTTTTGTACTTTGTTTAATTTTTAGCCTGTAAATAAAATATTTAAAGGGATTGGATAACTTTTTTTTGAATAAGGATATCCTGATAAGGTCCTTACAAGGAACTTATCAGGTCGACCCGAGAGAAAATAACTTTTTTTTGAATAAGGATATCCTGAGGAGGTCCTGATCAGGAGCTTGTCAAGTTGACCTGATGGCAAATGATTTTTTTTTTTAATAAGGATATTCTGATGAGGTCCTGATAAGGAACTCGTGAGGTTTGCCCTAATAAGGCAAACCTTATATTAACCTGACAAGGTCCTTATGGTAGGGGAGCCTGGGGCACGAAGGACCCCCTGAGGCACAAAGGCCCCCTTCAAAAATTAGGTAAAAATTTTTTTTTTTATTTTCCGTCAATTTTGACCTCTATAATGTTTTTATTATATTTTAGGCCAATATGTGGGGTAAAATGGACCACTTGAAAGAATTATTTTTTTTTTCATTTTTCGTCAAGTTATGACCTTTATAATGTTTTTATGATGTTTTAGGCAAATATGTGATATGTGGGGCAAAATAGACCACTCGAAAAAAAAACTGTAACGAAAAAATTATTTTTTTTTTATTTTTCGTCAAGTTAATTTTTTCGTGACAATTTTTTTTTTGAATGGTCCATTTTACCTCACACATCACATATTAGCCTAAAACGTCATAAAAACATTATAAAGGTCATAACTTGACGGAAAATGAAAAAAAAAAAAAATTTTTTTCGTTACAAATTTTTTTTTTCAAGTGGTCCATTTTACCCCACCACCACATATTGGCCTAAAATATGATAAAAACATTACAGAACTCATAACTTAACGGGAAATAAAAAAAAATTTTTTGTTAATAATTTTTTGGGGAGGGGGCCTTCGTGCCCCAGAAAAAAAAAAATTTTTTTTTCGATATTTCGCAAAATTTCGACTGATTCTTCCGATATAGACGGAAAACAAAGGAATTGGATGGTTAAAAGCCACAAAAAAAAAAACCGGCTTAAGGGGGCCTTCGTGCCCCAGGCTCCCCTACTTCAGGCAAATCAGGAAAAAATTCTAGTCGGAAAAAATATATTAATATACATATAGATATTTTTAACTAAATGATATGAGTGATAACCCTGCTTAAAAAATTCGATAGATTCTTATAGCTGTATGTATAAGACCCTATACTTAACTATAGCACTTCTCATAGAACTCATTCATTCTTATAAAATTTCCACAGGAATGTATGAGAATCTATTGAATTCTATGAGATTTTCTAAACAGGGAACGATCAAAAATCATTAGCCTTGTATAAAATTTATATTACATTTCTGATTTTCACAATAATTAATTTAAACATAAACAACACAAATTAAATCCAAAATTTTATTCTGTAATTTTTCTAGTACAAAGGAGTAATATTATGATTCGGAAAAAAATTATTATAAAAATTTTTCTACTGACAACAAACAATTAAGAATCAATCATAGACTTAATTTTATTCGATACTATTAATTATTTATAAATAATTTCTATAACAAAATGATCAGTTTTTACACATAAAAAAATGGTGAAAAATTTTTTTACCATTTTCCACAAAATTTTCAGTCGCTCGAGGCACTTTCATTATGACGAATATAATCCGACTTCTTTCCATTTTACAAAAGTTCAATATAATATCATTAAAAAAAAAAAATCTAATTATATTTAAATATGCCTAGCTAGGGTTTAAACGCAGGATAAAAGTTAAAACACTTAAAAGAATTAGGTAGAAAAAGATTGATCTATTGAATTATATGATTCGTAATATATTTTTTATTCATTTGTTTTCGCTACTTTCCATTTAATTACGAAATTCTATAACTCTATTTTGTATTATATATTCATGATTTCATCGAGTATCAAGCATATCGATTTGTTCATTTTAGTTTATTTTATTCAATTATCGATAAATGTCTAGAATTAAAAAAACTGAATTGACAAAAATAACATTACAACGAAGTAATAATGATTGAATATGTATAATACACAACGATCTAGAATTAATTGGTGATCGTAAGTTTTGTTGAATTTTTTTATTATTTTCAATTCAATAACCGATCGAACCAATATTATTGAAAATTATTACAAGTTACAATTGAAATTATAAACTGCGATCGTGTTTGTTACGCGTGTGTCATTATCGAAGTGTATAAAACATTTTTATCTAAGCGTATTTTTTCGTTTATGTATATATATATATATATATATATATATGCATAAACCTTTATATATTTTAGAAAAAAGAACTGTATAAAAGACAGTATGGAGTAAATTGGCTATGTGACTACATAAATTGCAAATCATCAAGCAATTTTTTTCACGCAAGTAGTCAACTTTATTATTTGTTTATTTAGTTTTTTTATTCAAATTCTTAATAATTACTATATTTATATCGATTATACTATGTTACTAGAAAATAATTATAGAAAATAAGGTTCGAACTCTACTATCGTGTCGATATTTTTTTTATATAACAATTCATAATTAAAGTCTTAATTATGAAAACATTTTTTTTTTTTTTTTTTTTTTTTTTGTTAAGTTTAGTTTTAAAAATAGTTTCAATTCTCCTACTTTTTTTAGCCTCAGTATGTTTGACGACAAAAAAAATCGTCGATTCAGTGTAAAACGGAATTACTAACTTTTTCGATCAAAGACATAAATAAAAATTAATAATGAAAATTGAAAAAGTATGCAATAATATTAATAATCATGATAATAATAAGAACAATAATTATAATAATGATAATAATAATAATAATAATAATAATAGTAATAATAATAATAATAATAATAATGATGATAACAGAATTACATATACTTGTGTTGTAATGTGCTTTTTATACGTCTTTACTTGTATGTAAATCTTTAATTCTGATTGATTTAAATCTATATGATCTTTAGAAAATAGTTTGTTCTATTAATAAGTATTTTAATCTATTACACTGAGAGAAAAGTTCCTAGTAACCTGAACTATTCAGCTACAGGTATGAAAATATAGTCTCCTTAACAAATTTTTTATTATTACTGGAACTATTTACTAGTGTGGATCAGCATGAAAAAATAGTTACATTAACTACACTTAAGGAACTATTTTTGCCTTCACTGCAAAATCGCGTTTAATTTAAAACACCTAAGTGTTTTAAATTAAAACACTTCGATTTACAGTGCTATTATGATCACTACACAACATTAATCGTTTTAAATCAAGGCTTAATAGTGAATACAATATTACCTTCGTTATTGGCTCAATTACCATAAAATAGATACAGTAACCATGTTAACTTAGTGACTGTACGATAGTTGGTAGAGATAATTTTAATAGTTGACTCAATTAAGTGTATAGTTGTCGTCTCATATAATTACATTTATTTAGCTCATTTTACTACTGACAAAAGTATCAACCGTACTATTTCATCTTAGTTCCCTAAACAATCGATTTTTAGTTAAATTAACAATTATAGAATATTTTTGCTAACAACCAAATGTAAAAAAAAAATTCCAAGGAGAATATAGTTATGAATACTATAAGTATGTAGTTATCCTGGCTATATATTTCTATTTAAATAAGGTACTACTGTCTTCGTATTATTGAACAAAAAAAAGTACTAGCAACTATTTTGACTTATTTAATATTGAATAGTTGCCAGAAATAATTCAAATAGTTGACTCAACTAACAGTATACTGTATACCGGGAAAAAATGATCAGATATGAACAGACATGAGTCTTCAGGTTTGATCAGATATGAAAAATGACCGAGTCTGACCAGACCTGGCCAGGCATGTCCAGGTCTGATCAAGTATGTTCATGTCTGTTCATGCCCACCCGGGTAAAGAAATTATAGATAAAAAATGGCCCTACATAATTATATATAATTATTTCTATAAAAATAAAAAAAAAAATAAAAAATTCGGGCGTGTGCAGGATTTGAACCGTGGACCTCGCGCTCGAAAGTTTAACCCGCTGCCCGTTGACTTAAGAGATTGACTTGAATAGTAAGTTTCGTATGAACTTCAAGTAAAAAAATCTTATACGTGATAGATTCTTGGTCAACAAAATTTTATATCTTATACATGATAGATTTTTAGTCAACAAAATTTTATGAACATGCATGGACAGGTATGATCAGGCCTGATCATGTCTAATTTCAGGCCTGATCATACATGAACAGGCATGGTCAAGTCTGATCATTTTTTCCCAGGTATATAGTCATCGTCTCATATGACTACGTTTATTTATTTAATTTCTTTTACTACTGATAAAAGTATCAACTATATTATATCACCATTGCTCTCTAAATCAACGATTTCTAGCTAATTTAACAATTATCGAATATTTCTGGTGACTATTGATCGAATGGATTACAAATTTAAAGGCGTATAGTTATGAAGACCATTAATATTTAGTTTCCCTGGCTATAAATTGCGTTCCTAATGCCGAAAGTGCGTACTGCAAAATATACGCCTAATTGGTTCCGCTGAGCCAAAGAAGCGTATCGAAAATTTTTTTTTGCTAATCACTCCGAATCATTAAAAATGTGAATATTGATTAAAGAAGATATAAGAAAATTTTTTTTGACACACCCGTTTAGTTTTAAAAAATTTTTTTTTTCAAATCAAACGGGCTTTTACAATTTTTTCCGCCAATTAGTTCGGAATTGTTTAAAAAAAGGGAAAATCTATTAAGATAATATATATCTTTTCTCCTAACAAATTTTTTTTTTTTAGCTTGAACAACTTTTTTTTGTTGGTTGAAGCATACAAAAATTCTCGTGTTAAAAGAATAGTAGTTATTACGAGAAATTTTATTTTCTTCAAACTTAAAAATGCAATATTGTTACAATAAAAATTAACACATCTTTAAAAAAATATCTCTTCTATTAAGAAATAAAAACTTTCAAAACAAGTAAAAATTTTTTGATTCAAGATAATTTTTTACTGCAAAAAAAAAGAACTGCTGGTTCCGTAGCGTAGCGGTAAGGTGTCTGACTCTCGCGCGTAAGGTACTGAGTTCGAATCCTCCGGATGGTGATATTAAAATTATTTAATTTTTCACTAAAAACTGTGAGTATGTTAGGATGATTGGTAAAGTATAATTGATGTAATATAATAAAATAATGTAAATGTCCCAATACTTAATAAAAAAAAAAAATAATAATAATAATAATAATAAAAATAAAATCAAAAATAAATACATAAGAAAAAAAAAATTTTTTTTTAATAAATTATTAATGAGATAATTAAAGGCAATATTTATTTGATTCAGATTACTGTTTTTTTGGATCAATCCAATACAGTAATTTAAAATAATTAGATTTATTATTGAATCAATTGCAAAGAGAGTTTCTACGGACCTAAAAAGATATTACTTTTAACACTAAAATTCATTTGCTTTAATAAAATTTTGACTTAACTGAAAATTCATACCTTCAATCACCTTACAATTTACTTTGAGTGAAATTTTTAACTTATTTATATAAAACGAAAATCATTATTGTATCAACAGCATAAATGACTTGAACTAATTTCTATTTTTTTTAACTGAAAAAAGTTATTGAGTTATATCAAATACCATAGAGTTAGCTCAAACGATTCGGGATCTTCCCTCAAGAAACTCTTAGTTGGAGCAAAGTATACTGTCAAACGTAGAGGGCGGTAGACTCAATCGCTTGACGCACTTGGCTGTATCCAAACGCACGGAGTACTTGAGCCAAACGAATCTGGTTTGATGTTAGGAATCTTTTTTTACAGTGTATTTGTATACAATTATATGGTCTTGTATTTAATTATATATAATCTATATGAATACAGTATGTAATTATATACAAATGTATATATTTGCATACAATTATATAGAATTGTATATAATTATATATAATCTATACGAAAACATTACGTGATTATATACAAATTATATACAAATAAGATATAATTATGTACGATTGTATACAGATGGATTGGGCCTTTTTTCTATCCAATTTATATATAATTTTATACAATTGTATAAAATCTTTTTTCATTGGGAAATATACATTCATAACCAAAAATCTAAATATTATATGTAGTCAATGTTTTATAATTTAAAGGTGATACGTAAATAAAAAAAAAAAAAATTATAAAAAAATGAGAGCTAAATTATTTAATTTAAAATTAAATTACTAATAAATAAACTTAAAAAATGAAAAAATGTATTTATATTTATATTTAAAATTTATGTAGACTGTAAATAACTAATACATCAGTTTTATAAATTATTCTATTAAATCAAAGTTATTTGTTTGCGATTTATTTATAAATGATAAAGGTTTTTAAATATCTCATATAATTTGAAACGCGCGTGACGTCAGATAGGGCTCAGAACTATACCCTATAGGTCTCAGAGCTATCTAACGTATTGTTCTCAGAACGATACAGTAGATCGTGGCAGTAACAATCTAGTACAGTGCTCCCTCTCTATAATTTCCAACTCGGGGCTAAAATTCTAAGAATTCCTTCTTAGCGAGGGACCCCACTTTTTCTTAAGGGTACTAAACAGAGAAATGCGCGCGCAGTCATTCTGAACGTACACAAATATATTTTGTATACAATGTAGTGAGAGTAGGGGAACACATTCCCCTCAAAGTGAGGGGAACTAGAATCATAACGAGGGAAATTATAGAGAGGGTGCACTGTACATAGATAAATAATGCACATTGTTACTGCAACTATACAGTATACTTCTGAGAACAATATTTTTTTTGTCCGTGTACACAAAAATATTTTTAAGAAATTAGGTGTTTTAGTGTAAAAGACCTATATGCTTTCATATAAATGAAATTAAAACAATGTAGTAATTTGATCATTTTTCACACGTTTCAAAATTCATACTTATGTAAAGTCATCCCAACGAAAGTTTGGGATTTTGCCCTACCACAATTATTCCACCTCTACCACAATATTTGTATTTGCGCATGCGTAAGTCGAAATATTATGGTAGAGGTGGAATAATTGTGGTGGGGCGAAATCTCAAACTTTCGTCGGGACGACTATAACTAATGATAATAAACATCTGAACGCGCATACCTCAAACGGGAATGAGCCAAGTAAGCTCTATCATAATTAAATGTGCATCTTTACTTTTAGTAAAGTCGTATAGAAAGAAAATTTGTGTGACAGAAAAGTTGTATATTCAAGAATGATCGATGGAAAACGACGTACTTAATGAATTATTATCATTATTATTATTATTATTATTATTATTGTTATTATTATTATTATTATTATTATTATTATTATTATTATTATTATTATTATTATTATTATTATTATTATTATTATTATTATTATTATTATTATTATTATTATTATTATTATTATTATTATTATTATTATTATTATTATTATTATTATTATTATTATTATTATTATTATTATTATTATTATTATTATTATTATTATTATTATTATTGTTGTTGTTGTAATTATTATTATCAACTCAAGATAAAAAGTATAGATCTAGTAAAGACAATGACTAGAAATATTAAAAGAATATTTAATTTAGAAAATCTTACTTAGCTAAATTGATTTTTCTTATTTATAATATATTTACCTTAATTATTTTAGCCGTTTCAAATACTTCTTATTATATTTTACTTCCTCCTTAACTTTTTTTTTTATTATAGAAAAAATCAATCTCTTGAAATTCATTGCACTACTCCCAGCTACTTCATAAGAAGTCTTCGCTCTATTCATTTATTTTATTCTCTAATTGGATAGATATAAAAGACGGGATGCAAAATACCTTGATGTATTTATGCTTAGGAGATGAGTTTTTAATTCTACCATCTTTGTATTTTCTATGCATCTTTAGTTTACATTTTTGTAATAATAATTTTATTTTTCTTATTATTTTTATTAATTAATGTTAATTTAATGCGCGTGTTAGTCAGGTCATTGCAAAATACTTTTTAACTTCCCACTAAGAAAATTGAAAATTTTCAAAAATTCCGGAAGTTATTTTTTTTTTATATTATGATTACTTTGTAAATTAAAATATAATCCGAAACGTCTGAAACCAAATTTATTTATAAAAGTTTTGTAAAATTAAAATAAAAAAATTATGTAAATACAAAAAACTTTAATGAAGCAACAACTACTTATTGCACTTTACTTTCTTTTTCTAATCGCGTTTGAGCATGACTAAGTGTGAGTGTAAATGTTTTATGTATCTTTGGTATGTGGAGATCTCAACTATGTGAAAGTGATGATAGTTTTATAGTTAATTTATAACAATGACGTATTAAATACAAGAAAAAGTTTAATTTTTATAGTTATTATAATTATCGTAATGACAAAAAAAACTTTTACAAAATTTATATAAAATATTTATTTATCAAATTTTTTAGTGTATTCGTTTTTAATCACTTAAGGTCATGAGTAGGGTAACTCATTTACCTAGAATCATTCATTTAAAAATACACCAAAATTAATATATATATATATATATATATATATATATATATATATATATATATATATATATATATATATATATATATATATATATATATATATATATATATATATATATATATATATATATATACTAGAAATTCATATTCAAGATTTCATCGATTCTTATTAATGCTTGTTTTTTGAACATTTTGGTTCGCGTGGTTCGTCAATTCATAGATTTTTTTTTTTCGTAGTATACGTAATTGGAAAAGAAAATTAACTAAGGTAATTGTCTATAGATAGTAAGAAAATTGATCTATAACTATAAATTTTCATGTCACAATAACTTCGTTTCAAAAAATAAAACTTTGTTTTTTTTTTTTTTTTTTTTTTTTTTTCTTGTAAACATATAAAGATAAATTAAACAATTATATATTGACGAATGAGCATGACACGAGGATGCTTGTGTATGATGCAAAATAATATCTAGCTTTATATATTACTTATTTGATATTGCAGGGTGGACGGAGAAAATTGGAGTTCTTAAAAATTTTGATCAAAAATCCTTTTGGAAATTTTCCTCTAATAAATTTCCATTAACATTATTATCAATCAGATGAAAAAAGACTGTTAGTTTTGATAAAAATAACGTTTAGTTGTCAGTTTTTATTTTTAAAGTTTGTTGACTTTGAGCTATAGTATATTTATAAGTATTAACATGAGTTTTCAGTTAATTTTGTCCAAGCCTCGTTGTCGAACAAAAATTAAATGCAAAATAAAACTTGATCTTTACTGCAATACTTATAATCTAATAATCTACGTTTTTATTTTTATTTGCTGAAGAGAAAATCGTGGACTAAGTTTTCATTTACTAGAGTACGAAAGATGAAAGAGTCACAAATCTTCTCAAAATGAATTTACTAAACAACTAGATTTTTTAGTATTACTGTTGAATAATTATAAATGAATTTTTTTTATGGTTTATTAAGATCAACAGTCAAGTTTTTTTAATAACACACATTTGTTATAACATATGCGATCATTAATATTATCAATACTTATTTTGAATGCCTTTAGTTGTATAAAAAAACATATCATTTTCCCATTTTTTAAGATACTCCATTTCTACGTAACCCAACATATTCTTGATATATATATCACTGATTCAAAAAAAACAACTATTTTTTTTTCTTCATTATATCGAAAATATTATTGGAAATGACGGAAAAAAATACTGTGAAAGTTTCAGCTCTTAATATTAATATTAACAGCTGTCGCATCGCAATTTTCTATTTCCCGTTTAAATAACATGGGAAAATTTATTTTTTAAGCTTTGGAATTTTGTAGCTCACGGTGGGACCAATACTTTTGAATGTTCAATACATATTCTCATGGGAAATTTGACGCTCTATAAAAAAAGTCTCTTATAATTTTTCGATATTTTTATGCCTTCAAAAGTTATTCGAAGTTAAAGTTAGATTGATGATAAATTTTTACATTTTTTAAATTTTTTGACGCTACCATCAACTTTATTGGAAAATTTTATAGGACATTTTTCGTAGAGCATTTTATTTCCTATAACTTCATCAAGAAAATTTTCGATATTTCTCACAAGTCGTAAGTTATTTGCAATTAACTGAAAATTTAATGTAATTGATTTTACGCAACAAAATTTAGATTATTTCAGAAAATTTTCAGTTAAGGAGGTTCATCGGATAATCACTTTTCTTACAATATCTTTCAATTTTTAACCACAAATACTTTGAAGTGTCCTGTATACGTATGAATTTTTTAAAATAGTCCTTGCGGTACTAAATTTCGAAATATTAACAATTAAAAATTGTACATTTAACATGCATTTCCTAGGTTGACCGTAGTTAGAGTGAGCATTTTATTAAATAACAATCATACTTTTCTTACAACATTTTTTTAAAAGCTGAAAATTATTAATTCAATTTATAACAAGTAATTTTTTTCAATAAAAACATAAACGAGCGGTATTCATTTTTTTGTAATCAATTTTTAAAGTTTGTTACTTTTATTGATTTTCAAGCTTTCTCCCATAACCTGACGAGTGAGAGATAGTGACTTGGCAACGTTGCAGTGCGCGGGAAGTTCAAAACACAGTAGAAGCCCAACAGATTTAAATAATTACAAATTATTTTTTAAATTTAGAATTTTTTAAATTTAGTTGCGAAGTCATTATTATTTATTATTTATTATTTGTTGTCTCCAACTATGTATAATCTTGAAATTATTCAAAACACTTTCTAGAACACATGCTCAAGGGGAAAAATATTTTAAGTTAGAATGCAACGTAGCCAAGTCTGAGAAAAGACGCAATGGGATCATTTTTATACTTCTGCGCATATAAGAGGATGCGCAAAAGTGTACTGTATCTCAACCACTTCTTATTGTAGTTAGAATGTTTTACACGGGAGAAATCTTTCTAAAAGTTGCGAACTACTGCTACCGATGAACCTCCTTAATTGCAAATAACTTACGACTTGTGAGAAATATCGAAAATTTTCTTAAAGATAAGTTATAAGAAATAAAATGCTCTACAAAAAATGTCCTATAAAATTTTCCAATAAAGTTGATGGTAGCGTCAAAAAATTTAAAAAATGTAAAAATTTATCATCAATCTAACTTTAACTTCGAATAACTTTTGAAGGCATGAAAATATCGAAAAATTATAAGAGACCTTTTTTATAGAGCGTCAAATTTCCCATGAGAATATGTATTGAACATTCAAAAGTATTGATCCCACCGTGAGCTACAAAATTCCAAAGCTTAAAAAATAAATTTTCCCATGTTATTTAAACAGGAAATATAAAATTGCGATGCGGCAGCTGTTAATATTAATATTAAGAGCTGAAACTTTCACAGTATTTTTTTTTCGTCATTTCCAATAATATTTTCGATATAATGAAGAAAAAAAAAATAGTCGATTTTTTGAATCAGTCTAATATATATATATATATATATATATATTAGGGTGTTCCATTTAAAACGAACATTTTTTTTTTTAGCGGACACAAGAAAATTTTGTTATTTATGTTAAAAGAAAAATTCCCTGAAAATTTCAGCTCTTAATTTTAATTTTAAGTACTTCCTATCGAGCATCAAAGTTTTCCCATTTAAAAAGCATGTAAATCGAATAACTTTTCTTAAAAATTACTATAACTTAGCCCGATTTTGAGCTATCGTTTTGAAACCAGTTTTTACTTGTAGAGTATTTGTTGCTTTTTAAAAGTGTATACGATGATTTTGGTCTAACTCGATCCACGTCGATTTTATCAGCTCCGAAAGACAAATTTTCACTTTTTTCATTTATTTTTGTTAATAGTGAAGAAATGGTTCATCTCACAACAAATATGTATAGGACCAATCTTTTAGGAAATTTTATGCTCTACAAAATTGCTCATGACACTTATATTGCTAAAGTCTACTGTTCATGAGATACATGCATTTTAACATTTTAAAATAAAAAAAAATGGTTAGCTTACTATGGTATCAATCTTTTTATTGTAAAATGTTAAAATGCATGTATCTCATGAACAGTGGACTTTAGCAATATAAGTGTCATGAGCAATTTTGTAGAGCGTAAAATTTCCTAAAAGATTGGTCCTATGCATATTTGTTGTGAGATGAACCATTTCTTCACTATTAACAAAAATAAATGATAAAAGTGAAAATTTGTCTTTCGGAGCTGATAAAATCGATGTGGATCGAGTTAGACCAAAATCGTCGTATACACTTTTAAAAAGCAACAAATACTCTACAAATGAAAACTGGTTTCAAAACGATAGCTCAAAATCGGGCTAAGTTATAGTAATTTTAAAGAAAAGTTATTCGATTTACATGCTTTTTAAATGGGAAAACTTTGATGCTCGATAGGAAGTACTTAAAATTAAAATTAAGAGCTGAAATTTTCAGGGAATTTTTCTTTTAACATAAATAACAAAATTTTCTTGTGTCAGCTAAAAAAAAAAAATGTTTGTTTTAAATGGAACACCCTAATATATATATATATATATATGGGGCATTCCACGCTAAATCACCAAGGTCGTGGACCCAACCATTATTTATTTAGCCAAATTTTTTACATGTCATAGTCCTTGTCGAAAAACGCATCCATGAATTTTTTTAAATTTTGATATCGCTTTTCGAAGAAGTTATGGATTTTTGAAAATTTCAGATGAAAAATATTTGAATGCTTATACCTTTATGAAAAATGTAGATAGTTATATAAAGTCGTACATTATTTTTGCAGCTTTAAATGAACTTTCAACGAAAAATATTTTAAAATTTGATAACTTATTATTTCCATTTCTTTTTTTTTTCGATCCTAAACATAAAAATGCGATTTTCGTGATATATGACACTTTTTTTTACCTCGAAAAAAATCTCAAAAATAAAGTACGTTGCACAGAAAATTTTGAGCATGATCCGATCATGCGATTCTAATCTTTTCTATTTTTCTTTAATTAAAAAAAAAAGAAAAAAAAAATTCTGCCTTCAATGCATCGTTTTTGATTGTGAAAATGTTATTATTGCATAATGGCGAGTAGTGAAAGTTTTTTATTGAATAAATACATATTTTTTATGAGTATACCTTTTTTTTTTATTTTGAATATAAGTTATAAACAAGAACTGAATAATAGATACAAACATGCAAAAACCTTAACAGGTACCCAGAAATTACACTGTGTTGTTCAGGATCTGGATGACAGCTTAATTGTCAAAAATTACTCAAATTCGAAATAATTTCGGGTTTGTGAGTTTTTTGAACTAGCTCGAAAATAGGATTATTTATTAATTTATTAACAATTTGGCGTAATATTTTGTTTTTTCTTATTCATTTCATTGTCGAACAAGTTAAAAAAACATGAGATACATAAGAAAAAATAAAATACTACGCTAAATTATCAATAAATTAATAAATGATCCCATTTTCAAGCCAATTCAAAAAACTTAAAAGCCCGAAATTATTTCGAATTTGAGTAATTTTTGAAAATTAAACTGTCATCCTGATCCGGAGGAACACAGTGTAAATTATGGGTACCTGTTATAGATTTTGCATGTTTTATTTATTATTCGTTACTTGTTTATAACTTATATTTAAAATTAAAAAAATTTATATTCATAAAAAATATGAATTTATTTAATAAAAAAAACTCCCACTACGCGCTATTGTGCAATAATAACATTTTCACGAATAACATATATTATTCGATTATATCATATATATTAGGGCGTTTCAAGAAATAATAAATTTTTTTTTTTCTTCTCGGAACCAGGTTCAAAAGTTTCATTTAGATATAAAAAGACGCCTGTGAAAATTAGAACTCTTAATATTAACATTCAGAGGTTCCGCATTGCACTTTTCTATTTCCCATAAGAATAACATGGAAAAAATTTTTTTTGCATCTTCTGATTTTTATAACTAGCTAACGATGCACCGTAGGAAAAATCTGCAGATGTAATTTTGTAGAGAATTGAATGCTCTACAAAAAAAGTCATTTTAATGCCAAGCTCTTAAAAAAAGGAGTGTTCTGATCGATTTCAGAAGCTTGGCATTAAAATGGGAATAACTAGAAACCAATGCGGAATTTCAAAAAACGTTATCAGAGATAATTTGTAAGAAATAAAATTGTATACAAAAAAGATTCTGTGACATTTTGTACTAAGTCTGATAGTTTCGCCGGAAAAGTAAAAAGATTTCAAAATTTACTATTAATTTGACTTCAAGCTCCAATAACTTTTGAAGAGATGGATTTATCAAAAAATGATAAGAGACTTTTTTTGTAGAGCATTCAATTCTCTACGAAATTACATCTGCAGATTTTTCCTACGGTGCATCGTTAGCTAGTTATAAAAATCAGAAGATGCAAAAAAAATTTTTTCCATGTTATTCTTATGGGAAATAGAAAAGTGCAATGCGGAACCTCTGAATGTTAATATTAAGAGCTCTAATTTTCACAGGCGTCTTTTTATATCTAATAGAAACTTTTGAACCTGGTGCCGAGAAGAAAAAAAAAATTTATTATTTTTTGAAACGCCCTAATATATATATATAAGGAATGATTACCACCTATATGTGATAATAATTATCATGCTCTTATGTTAACTGTTCGCTTCTCGTATAGTAATATTAACAATTGCCGATAGTAATAATAGTTACCACCTAGATAATAATATTTCTTATGTCTGAAAAATTTTTGAATTTTGCCTTCTGAAATAGTAATGATTACCATCACGGATAAGAATAGTTACCATCTCCAATAGTAATAGTTACCATAAAAGAATAAGAATCATTAAAATATAAAGATCAGAATAGTTACTTCGTTAATATGGAAAGTATTACCACTTTTTTCTCAGCGTGTATATATATATGAGGCAAATCTGATGAAATGACAATCTATTGATTCAAATATCACTTGAGAAACTTATTTAGTTTATAAGTCGAATCTATATATTAAAAAAACTTTTCTCTAAATTCACATTCACTGCATAAACGATTTTATAAGAAAATTGAATAAAATTTGATTGTTTTGATAGGTCATAACAAAATTTTTCCATTGAATTTATTGAAACCAAAAAAAAATTTTTTTTTTACCATACCGTTACTACAGAATATTTCAATTTTTTATGTTCGAATAGAGGGCTAAAATTCATTAAGTACAGATTTTTTAGTCCCATAGGCGAATGGAACAGCCAAACATGTACACATGGAATAATACGATTTGTATTCAAACTTGTGTTAAAAAATGACGAAATTTTTTTATGTAACTCTTCACGCCAGGATAACTATGGTCATATATTTTAATAATTTATTATTTTACTTTTTCTAATTCAGACAATTTGTTTGATAGGTTCCTCTAGCGATATTGATGTGCTTGTATATTTTTTTGTTCTACTCTAATGGTGTAAGAATATGATATTAAAATATTAACGACCTTACTTTAAGGTACATAAAATGTGCGCAAGTTCATAGCAAACATTTTTTCTTCAATATGTTATGTCGATTTTGAAGACAGAATTCAGAAAATTATGTTTCGACAAACGACTCAATAGGAAAATACTTTCATGACTTATTCCTGTGAATTCTTCAGTTTAAAAGTTTGAAATTATTATAGACATAACTTTTTTAGATAAATTCATATAAGAAAAATTAAAATCACATTTTTTTCCGATACACCCATATATATTAGGGTGTTTCAAAAAAAAAAACTTTTTTTTCTTATGGTCTCAAAAGTTAATCTTAGGTATAAAAAAAAATCCTCCCGAATGACCAGCTCGAAATCTCAATTCTACTAAGAGCTCAACGAATATTTATTTTCCCATTCGAATTGCATGTAAAAAAATTTTTTTTTGTTTTTTAAAAATAAAAGTATTAAAAATTTTTTTTTTCGAAAATCGAAGTAGCCAATCTTGTAGGAAATTAAATTCTCTACAAAAAAGCTCCTGAGTGTTTTCTCCAGAAAACTAACAGAAAAAAAGTTATGAAGCTATAAACTATATTAAATAGTATAACTTCATGTTTTCATTATATTAAACAGTTTTTTATTAGAAATTTAGGTTTTTTCATCTGAGCTAATATTATCTGTCAATTTTTTTTTTGAACATATGGGAAAAATTTTTCTTACTTTCAAAACAGAACTTTCTTATTAATTTAAAAATACAGAAAGAAAAAAAATTTTAATTCTTAAAAAAAATATTTTTTTTTCGAAATTTATACGGAAAGTAAGTAAGATCTCAGAAATTTTTTTAAAACACTTTACGGATTATACATAGTATATAAATTCACCGTATAAACATGTACACGTAATAAAATCCGGAAATTATCTATCCGTTAAGTTTTTCAATTCACTATTGTTTCAAGCTTCATAACTTTTTTTCTGTTAGTTGTACGAAAAAAACACTTACGGGATTTTTTGTAGAAAATTAAATTTTCTACAAAATCAATTACTTCGATTTTCGAAAAAAAAGTTTTTAAATATTTTTATACATAAAAAACAAAAAACAAAATTTTTTTACATGTAATTCAAATGAGAAAATTAATATTCGTTGAGTGCTTAGCAGGATTGAGATTTCGAGCTACTCTTTTGAGAGTATGTTTGTAATACCTAACATTAACTTTTAAGACTATAAGACTTGAAGAAAAAAAAATTTTTGTTTTCAAACACCCTAATATATATATATATCAAATTAAATCAATTTAAATTTTATAAAAGCTAGATTATAATTTTTGAACTGATGACTGTATGATAATTTATGAAATTTTTTTATATTAATTCACAATGTTCAATTTTTGATGGATATGAATAATCATAAATTTTATAATGGGAGCCGAAATTGAAAGTATCAAAATAAATTTGTTCTTTAAAAAAAAAAACAAACCAAATATTGATTGTTTGTTTTTATTTTTTGTTTTTTTGTTTTTTTTTTTTTTTTTTTTTTTATTAACGTATAAAAATTTTTTTCGTGGTCATATATGAAATTTTTATGTACCGACGAACCCTATAAAACTCACGTTTTCGTTCATTATTATCATATGAATCAATCTATTTTTTATTCTTAAATATGACTCACATTCGCAATATCAACTGTTATTATAATAATAATTATTTTTTAGCAGTATTGTTTTATTATTATTATTATAATAATAACAATAATAATAATAATTATCAATATTTGCACTCAAAAACAAAGATATTCAGACATGAATATAACAGCAGTATAAAAAATTTTACTCAACACTGAAAAATACAAATCTATTATTTAATATTATTCTTATTTTGATGACTACCCTCCTCGTTATTATATTATGTAGTTTCGCATCGTGTTCATCTCCGCGTACATCGTATTACCGATGGTTACTGATTATTTTGAAAATTAATTTAACAGATAATTAGAGGTCTTTATCATTTCGAGAAATAGTAGTCACACTCACTATTTAATTAATTGTTTTTGCAATTTTTATAAATTTTTTTCTGTTGATTGTATTCTTATGTTGATCTGATATTTGTTTTAATGATTTTCTGTTTGATAAAAACACTTTTACTATCGATTATAGTCCATTCATTTTACATATTATAATTTACTAAATATAAATATTATGAAATTATTATTCAATTTTAAGTCAAGTGGCGAAACAAATCGACGAATTATTCAATATTTTTGTCAACCGTTTAACGTATTAAAATTTATTTGCTAGTCGTCGTTAATGTCCTTATTTATCTGGAGAAAGTCTTCAAGGAAAAATTATTATAAAAATATGATCCGACATAACGACTGAAATAGTAAAGATGATAATAATACTATTTAAGATAATGTTTTACGAGAAATACTAACAAACTTTAATAATTTCCAGGAATTGTTGAATTATCATAACAAAGCAGTTATTATGATATCAATTATAATTTATTATATTGTTATTTTAAAATTGAGTGCTGTTCTCGATCAACCAATACTTATTTCTTTTTCAGTATTTTAAATATATATATGAGGGTGGCCCAAAAAAACCGCCTATTTTTTTTTTCGAGTCTCGTATAAAAATTTGTTGGCTTACAATGTTTTAAGAAGCCTCTCCAAAAATTAGCTCGATTAAAAATTTCAAGAGGTCGCTCACGAATTTCGGAAATATCAAAGTGATCGAAGTTTGAATTTTTTGTTTCAAATTTATTTCTTTCTCGTGGCAGCAATAGTTTATAGTTGTGAAATCACGACTCCGCTAAAAATTTAAGCCCAAAATTTAAATATTTAAATCTCGCTCAACAATTTTGAATGTTTCCGAGTGCTGTCTTTTGAACGTTTTCGAGTGACCCTTGAATATTAATAATAAAGCTTCTCGATTTTTTCGCCATCAATTTGCATCACAATGAACGAAAATATAAACTAAAAAATAGAAATAATAAGTTATTTACATACTTTTTTGTTTTTTAGTTCAATTTTTAGGTTTTTTCGCTTATTCAAAACTTAATAAATTTTATTGTTTAAGACTGTCCTGTATATTGTTGGTTATGCAAAAGTTATATTTTAGTGAAATGATAATAATTGAGTTATAAAAAAATACAAAAACTAATTCAAAGTATAAGTTACATATTATCAGTTAATATTCAAAATTCTTGAGCGCCGTTTAAATATTTAAATTTTGGGCTGAAATTTTCAGCATAGACATGATTTTATAAATATAAACTATTGCTGCCACAAAAAAGATAAAATGTAGAAGTAAATAATCCGAATTTCAATCATTATTGACATTTTAAAAATTCGTGAGCGACCTCTTGAAAATTTTTTATCGAGCTGATTTTTGGAGAGGCTTCTTAAAACATCGTAAGCCAAAAAATTTTTATGATAAACTCGAAAAAAAAAATAGTTGGTTTTTTTAGTCCACCCTAATACATATGTTAGATTGATTAAAAAAAAATTAGGAGTATTTTTCTTTTTTTGAGGATAAACTTTAAAAAGTTTAAGTAGTATAACAAAAGACGCCAGATAAAATTTGATCTCTAATTTCATATCAAGTACTATATACGTGACTATAATTTTTCATTTAATTGCAATAGAAAAAAGTTTCAGTAATGAAAAATTCTTGGAGAAAAAAAAACAAAATCGATTCTAGGTTCTAAAATTACCATTATCAGTATTAAAAAAAAAAAAAAAAAAAAAAACTACGAAGAAAAAGAATATAATCTAAAATTAATTTATAATCTAACAAGTAACTTATGTACCCCTACAATTAATTTAACTTCAAAAAGAACTATTTGAGCAAAAAAAAATATGTCGTTTAAGTTTAAAATTAATTTAAAAATACAATTTTATTACAGTTAAAATGATTTAAAAAAAAAAAGCCATTCGGCAGCCAAAATGGAAGTAGATTTCATGATATATATATATATATATATATATATATATATATATATATATATATATATATATATATTAGGGTGCTTCGTCCGGCGAAAATTTTTTTTCGTTGCTCATCATACAAAATATTGTTTTTTATGCTAAAACAAGAATTCCTGCCAAGTTTGAGCTCTTAATTCCAATCCTAAGTACTTTCCACTTGATTTCAAAGATTTCCCATTTAAAATACACGTAAATTAAATTACTTTTTTTTTAACTTTCTAATATTCAGTTGGGTTTTATAATATCGACGCGGTTTTGGTCGCAAAATGTAGGGCATTTGGTGTTCTTCAAAAGTGCCCACTGTACCTTAGCTGTAATTTTAGCTGTTACACTTGTGTCCGCTGTGGAAGTCATTTTTCTTATGAAATTGACCCTTATTGGCTTGCAGAACGTGAACCAATGGAAGTACACTGAAAATGTTAATAGGAATTTGGTAGGAAATTTTATACCCTTCAGAAAAAGTTATGTGAGTCAAGTCGCTAAAGTCCATCGTTTCCGAGTTATAAGGTAAGGGGCCCAGTTTCTGACCTTTTAAGAGTGCTAGTTGAGGTTATACTATAATAGTTAATGTAAGATTTAACTTAATGAGAAAAAAGAAATTTTATTAACTAGTTTAGGATTTGTCAAATAAAGTCTTATGCGTAAAATAATTATTTGAATTGATTAATAATTTAAATTGAGGTTTTAAAAATTGACTTCTGGTGACCCAGTTTCTGACCGTCAGAATTCTTCAGGTCACAGTTTCTGACCCTCACAATGGCTTGGTTTCTGACCCTCACATTAAACCATGATTATGAAGTACTTACTAAGTTTGAATAAACTAAAATTGTTGTTTAGATGAATAAATGAAATATTTTTTATAACAAATACATAGTTTTTTTAAATATTTAAAATATAAATAATTAATCATGCTATAAAACACTACAGAAATGAAAAAATTAAAATCATTTGTTAAAATTACTTTGGTCTATTTTTTTTTTCCTCTAATTCATCACTCCAAAAATATACTTTCAAGATCTAAATATAATCTTTTATTTATAAAAATGAATATTAAATGTCAATTTATACCTGTATTATAAAAAATGTTAAAAAAAAATTTAATAAAATTATGAATATTGTTATTTTTACATTTTATAGACATGTAATTAAATAGATAACCTCGTTCGTAGTAGGTTAGAGTGTGAGGGTCAACAACTTCATCACACCTTTAAAATTGAGCCTAGTTATTGACCTTCAAATTTTAGCAACAAAACTCATGTTAATATGTTTTATACGTATATTAAAATGAATTTTAATTAAATATTGGTCTATCCATACATTTTTAATTGAATTTTTTTACTGACATGATAATTAGTGCACAGATTCAATTGTCGCACCTTTTAACGTCAGCTGTTTAGACTACACTTAAAAAATGGCTTCCTCAGCCACTTACGACTAAATCATTTTTTTTTATTCAGTTAATAATTTTTATGTTTTTTAAATTGTCATTAATTAGGCTCGAAATAGATTATTATAAATTAAGAAAAAATCAATTTTCTTATTAAAGTTATAGTTTTTTAAGTAAGTTAGAAAAAAGTTGAAAAGGTCAGAAACAGGGTCATGGTTAACAACAGGGTCTTTTACCTTAGTGATTTTAATAATTTAAAAAATAAAATATCAAATGTAATTTTTTTTTTAATATTATATTTTTCAAATTATTAAAATTCCTACAACTCGTAAACTATGGACTTTAGCGACTTGACTCACATGATATTTTCTGAAGGGTATAAAATTTCCTACCAAATTCCTATCAACATTTTCAGTGTACTTCCATTGGTTCACGTTCTGCAAGCCAATAAGTGTCAATTTCATAAGAAAAATGACTTCCACAGCGGACACAAGTGTAACAGCTAGAATTACAGCTAAGGTACAGTGGGCACTTTTGAAGAACACCAAATGCCCTACATTTTGCGACCAAAACCGCGTCGATATTATAAAACCCAACTGAATATTAGAAAGTTAAAAAAAAAGTAATTTAATTTACGTGTATTTTGAATGGGAAATCTTTGAAATCAAGTGGAAAGTACTTAGGATTGGAATTAAGAGCTCAAACTTGGCAGGAATTCTTGTTTTAGCATAAAAAACGATATTTTGCTTGATGAGCTACGAAAAAAAATTTTCGCCGGACGAAGCACCCTAATATATATGAACATGAAAATTAAAGCTGTTTCAAAGAGCTTTCAGATGCATTTTGTAGTAATTCGATAAGTTGTCACATTCAAAAGTTATTGAAGGAAGAATCAGTAAAAATCTGAATCTTTGATATTTTAAAAATTTTCTATCTTCTGAACTAATCGGCCGATTGAGCTTATTTTCGAACTTAATCAAGTTACCCACAAAATACATATATACCAAGTTTCAAGGCGATCGGTTGAAAATTGTGGCTATATTCAAAGTGACAACCTGCATAAAATTAGTTTTTAGAATATTTTATAAATTTTCAAAATCATTTAGTTATTAGAAAAATTTTTAAATCAATGAGTTGTATAGTGAAAATTGAAGGCAATCGAGCGAGCTTTCAGATAGAATAAACTAAAATAAGTTATCTCTTGCCGTTGAAAAGTTACATTCAGTTAAATCAGTCAACAAATTTTTTTTGGAAAAATTTTCACAACCTCAAATAACCATAACTCCTAAACTTATTGGCCGAATTGGCTCATCTTCGAACTCATCCAAGGTAATCGTCCATAGAATAAGTATACTGAGTTTCATTAAGATCGGTGTAGAATTGTGGACACTATTATAGGAGAATGGCGCGTCATATATATATATAAATTTTTTAACCAATAGTGTTTTGGAACCTACTTGACTAAATTGGACAGAAAATGTTAAAATTTTTGTAAAGTTGCGTCATGAGGACAAATACAATAGTTGGATTTTTATAAAATCTACTAAAAACCTGCAACATTTTGCGATAAATCCATAGTGTCGTTTTTAATCTCAAAAAAAAAAGACAAGACAAAGTTCGAAATTATTTCAACTTGAATCTTGAATAACTTTTTCAGGATTTAAGTTATCAAAAAATTGTTAAACACATTTTTTTTTGTACAGCGTTAAATTCTCTACAAAATGTTCAATGGGAAACTTTGTACATTGCTTCATCGTTGAGCCATAAAATTCAGAAGTGATTGAAAAATTTCAATCAAGAGGTACTTAATATCGAATTAATGGTACAAATTTTAACAGGCGTCTTTTGTTACATTACTGAAACTTTTGAAAGTGTGTCTTCGAAAAGAAAAAAAAAAATTGTCAATTTTTTTTTTCAATCAGTCTAATATATATATATATATATATATATATATATATATATATGTACATATATATGTACATATATATAGGATTAGTAAATTCAATTTTAAAGTTTAGCGACTTTGTAGGTATTTTTATAAAAAAACTGAATATTTTATGTTATTATTTTTTTTACTGTCACAGTACTTATGATGCGGTTAATTATATTCTCGTCATAATTAGTTCTTAAAAATTTCCTCCGTGTTTTTTTTTTTATATTTTTACTTAATGTTAAAACGATACTACGCCGATTAAACAATAAATGACAAAAAAAAAAAAAATACTAGTAACGTACAGTAGATTCAGTTATGGATTTCTTCTTTTTATGATCTGATGTACGTGAGTTGTTTATAATTTTAATGATTTTTGACGAGAGTATGATATTTGGATTCTACAAAAGCAATTGTATAGTCTTATTTATTTAATTATCAAATAAATAACAAAATATAATTTTTTCTTTCTTCATATGAAGATATCTTTTTTTTTTCTTTTATCTTAACAAAAGAACAATTAGAATTTAATAAAAAAAAAATAGGTTACGTGGATGTAAAAACAATTTACCAGACGTTTGCAACTACCTCCATATCTATTTTAAGATTTGCAGATTGTCGATGCAAGAGACAAAGGAGTTCCTTGTATGTGTAATCTCAGTAGTCAATTTGGTTTTTCAAACTTTTGTCAAATAAATAATTGTTACCTTTCATATATATATATATATATATATATATATATATATATATATATATATATGTAGACATTCACTTAGAATCAGAAGATGGCAAACGACTGGCGTATTTTCATTATTTATATTTTTTTATTCAACTCAATTTTATTTATATACGTCACGATATATAACACGCAAAGAGATTGACTGCAAGATTATATTTATTGCTAAAGCTACATGGGCAAAAATATGAAGTTTCATTTAATGAGAATAATTCTATGTTTCTTTGTTAACTGTAATCACTGGAGTTAATATCGAATAATTTTTGTTGATTTAAATTTTTCGCAGATTAATCTACGCGATAAATGCGCTCTGATATAGATTAGTAAAATTACAATTCATATTCGCGAGTTATATTTCCAAATGTTCTAGTCTTAAAATATAATAATATCCTAATAATTTTTTTTAAGAATCATTATTATTACATAGTTTATTTAACTTTTTTTTTTTTTTGTTTATAATTATCTAAAAATTGTCTGTGAAAAAAATTTGCCACAGACTTGCAGTAAAATTGCTCTACCTAACGCTCATTAACTATTAACATACCTTTTGTTAATAATTTTTTCTTTTCAACAATAAAATAATAATTTATTGGAAATTTAATTAATATTAATTGATCTAATTGCATTGAAATTTTTGTTTTATTTTAAGTTGAAATATTCAATGTCTTCTGAATAGATTTAATAAATTTTTTTTTTCGTTAAAATACGGCTAATTATCGTACGAGCGATTTTGGATTAATAATAATTTCATTTAAATATGATTAAAAAAATTTTTCCTCGTGGACAGTTATCACGTTCGATTTAAAAAAATTTCTGAGAATCATTTAGATTTTTGACTACTTATAAATACGAGCTGCGAAGTAATTTTTTATTCTTCATGCAGCGTAAATAGAGATAGAAGATTAATTTATTAATAACTCGTTAACTCGCGAGTCGCAAGGATTTTACTCATATGAGCAATTTAATTGCTATATACGACATTGAAAATATATATACAAACAAGACAGACACATATATATATATATATATATATATATATATATATATATATATATATATATATATATAGTTGATTGGATTTTGCTAAATATTTTTTTCTTTTACTCCTATGGATTATTATTTGTGTTGTATTTGATGTGTTAGGGCGTAATCACGAGTATGTATTTAATCTTGACCATAATAAGTGAATAATTTTTTTTCTTCCAAGATAATTAAA